>CM061051.1:36011634-36611634 GCA_030762985.1 Adelphocoris suturalis
CGATAAAACGTATATAATCAAAGTTGTAGAGAATTTTATCAGCTTTCATTTACTATAGGACATGGTTCATCAAAAAATGCACCGTTTCCGAGATATTCGCGAAAAACTCCAAAATGGGACCTTTAATGACCCCCCCTCCCTCGAGCGGCACCCCCACCCCCCAGGACTTTTAGTATGTCAATCAGGGGACCTCCACCTACGTCTGTACCAATTTTGGTTTGGGTTCTATTTTTTTCTACCTCAATGTCTTTATTTCCTGGACTACAAACGAGTGAAGACTAGCTATTTTAATATTGTGTTATACTTTACCCCTTTTTTCATTCACGAATTTTGAGTTTTAGTCAGAAATTAATGAATGTGAAACCACTTCTTCATAAACCAACGCCCATTGAACATGCATTGCAGTAAATTACTTACCATTATAAGAAAACACTCCTCCAGATAGTAAATATTCAAACGCCTTATAGAAGTCGACATCTTTCATCTGGGCTTTGGCACTGCTCATCAATACCTGGGGAAAATGGGATACTAAGGTCAGAGAACGATTGAATGACTTCATATACAGGGTGTTCACAATTTTGGTTAATAATTTCTTATGGGTCGATTCTACAACTAATTCGCAACAAAAAGAGCATCTTGGGTCATTCTCATTTCATTTGCCGCTTTCATGTCCCCGACGACGAATTCTCACAATTCTTGACCAAAACTTGTGATTTTGGGGAAAAAGTAGTATAAGTTGGGAGATCAACGAAGTAATAATTTGACTGCACAAAATCCCCTTTAACCAGTACACATTGATGACGAATGAAACCTGAAATCCTGGAAACTCATGAGTGTTACTGTCCCCTCCTCCCTAACACCTAAGTAGAAGTTCGGTTGTTACGAAACAATGACAATCTAGAACTGGCCAGGGTTACTAGCTGCAGTAAGTTGGTTCCTCTTTATTTAGAGTAAGGATTTACAGTTTTAAGATTTTTCCCAACCCGTGAAAAACTAGTTTTTCAGTCAGTCCCGCATATGTCTTCTCAATGGGACCTCAGGAGTGTTATTATTTTTGCGACCAAGAAAGCTGATGGAAAATGGCGGGAAACAGTCAGATGTGAAGGTTATATTGTCCAGTTGAAGAAGTGAGACTGTAGTGGAGTGCTTGGATTTGCAGCAGTTTTTACAGCGAAAGAAGTCTAAAAACATGTTGAGTATTTTTATTTTCAATCATGAGTGTTACACAAATTACGAGTGTTGTTGAAGCTTAAACAAAATAATCCTATATCAACAACCATACTGCTTGGTGACAGGTTTCCAACAGTAGCCATCCCCGAGTTTTGTTACTTCATCATACTGTGTGACGCCATTTTTATCGGAAATTCTCATGAGTGTTCCCTCTCAGGAGTGTGACCAAGGATGGGTAACACTCCTGAGAGGTAACACTAATAGGATAACACTCCTGAGATTCAATCTCAATTACACTGCCTTCAACGTGAATTCCGTGAAATCTGGATATTACGTTTGAACGTGATTCTTTTGTACTTACTTGAGCCCCGACAACAATTTTGCCAAATCATCCATTTTACAGAAATTAATTTTTGAAATCTGGTAACACTCATGAGTTGGATATCCTGTTTTTTAATACAAAAAAACATATAAAATACATCAATGAAACACTCAATGTTCATCTATGGAACACAAATCTGCTATGTACAATGAGTAGTATTTGCTGATCTAACCTCATTTTGGAGCACTTTCATATTTCACGTCACTGAGGTTCTCAAACGCCCCAAAGCGGCAAATGAAATGAGAATGACCCTCTTAGACTTTTTTTTAGAGGCACTGTTTTCGGATTATTCAGGATTTAAGATTTGTTTCGTGTTTTCAACCTTACATCACAAAATCGGCTATAACTCACTTCCGTATTGAGTAAATTCAAATTTGAGTATACCGTTGGAACGAGCGTTACTTTTCATTTTGGTTAGGCTACTCAACATGTGAAAATGTCGTGGGGTTGGTGGTAAAAGTGATCAAGTCCATTTGGCAAAAGTGTTCAGGAGAGCCTGTTGAAGTTCTCCAACACACGGACTGATGGAAAAATGCGGATTGTGAGCTTAAAAACAGGTCAAACCAAATAATTTCATGTTATGTGAGCTCAGTAATACCTTTGTTATGTGAAAGTAGTACCGAACCTTATACAAAATAAACTTACTTTTAATTGTCCCCGATTTTCAGTGAAAATGGTAAGTTGAATACTTTTACCTGAATAAAAACTGTTTGACTTGGACATGATCACTATAATAAAACTTCAAATTCACAGTAAATTTTACCAGTATTATCATTTTCAGGTGTTCAACCCTTCAATATCAATCCCTCGGGATACTAACAATCAAGAAATAACAAATTTTCATTAGATTATCCCTTACAACTGTCATTTGACTGACTTTACTTGTAAGCTAAAGTATTTCTACAACCACATTATGTAGGAGTAATGACGATCAAATGACAGTTGACATTTTTTACTTGTAATGTGTTGGTACTTACAATCAGTTGCTGTACATGTAAATCTAGTTAAATGCCATTTGATCATATGTGATCCACTGGTTCATTCAGGTAAAAATAAATTTTTTTGGTTTTTGACATTTGTCGTCATAAGTGGTTTTGTTTTTCAATTCTCAGCTGTAGATAGGTATTGTTTTATAGTATCCGGAGAGACCAAAACCTCATTTTCTAAAATAAATGCACTTGATCACTTTTACCACCAACCCCACGATATGCGGATTTAGTAGTCACAAATTCACACCAAAGTGAAAAAATTGTCGAAACTTGAAAATTGTATTTTTTTAATCGCAGGACGGCATACATAATTCCCTGAATTTCCCCCACGCGTTACTTAAAAAACGTTGCCCAAATCTCACCTTTCCAACGGTGTAATCAATTTTTTTTTTTACTTTGTAAATTACAGGAGAAAAGTTTGTTTGTATGTTGAAAAACATGGTTCTTTTCTATGAAATCAAGGGCTTTTTGTATAAAATGACCCTATAAAAAAATTCCAGTTTGGCACCGGTTTCTACGTATTTTTTCCGCTGAATCGAATGGCAACACTTGCAAATCTCCCCAACTCCGTTATAACATAATTTAAAACTCTTTAACTCAAGAAATTTTTTTATTTCATCTGTTATTCTCAATTTGATGTGTTTTGAAGGGTAAAACTAGTTAGTTAAAGCTACTGTACATCTGCGTAATAATACTAACGTAATAATAACATAATTGCATCCGCCTACTCCTCATAAGTAAATGCTGCGATGACTTGGAGAAAACTAAACATGTTATTGTGGTCTGTGAATGTGTGAGACTTGAGCATTCGTGAGATTTTATTCATCAAACAGGACGATATTATGAGACCTTTGACTTCTCTTGCTTTACTTGAGAAATTGGTACATTTCCGTTATACCGCCACCCCCAAGTCAATTTGTCTTCAACACGCCCGCGATGTTTCCAGGCATTACGTCTTACTTAGATTATGCAATGTATCTTTGAGATACGAGCTTGCGAGCATCCAGACCGCCAAAGTATACACATACACATCATCCTGACCTACATGTCCAACTAATCTGTATTTTTACCAAGGGATTGACTACTTGATGTTATGTAATTTTGAGATGCGAGCTTGCGAGCATTCAGACCACCAAACTGCACAAATCATTTTGATCTATTTGTGAGAATTTATGTGCATTCTACTTGTGCGAGTTCACACACCACAATTACGCCAATTTGTTTCAACAAATCCTCCCCGACATCGACAACTTCTGAAAACACGGTAATTCTTTTTAGCGAATTTTTGAAGAAAATTAAGCTATTGCTCTCGAATCAAAATTTGTAGAATGTGAATTTTTGAAAAAATTGTATGCAGAAATCCGTTTCAGGCTATTCTGAATCATATTCTGAAGTTTAACGCATTTTTTAATGTATGTATATATGTATGTATGTATATATGTATGTATATATGTATGTATCATATGCCGAGTGACCGGGGCAAGAAGCCGGATATCGTTGCCGTTAAGCCCAATGGGTCTGCCATAATCCTGGATGTCCAGGTTGTCAGTGGCAGCATGGACATGGAGCAGACCTGGCGGGCTAAAATAAATAAGTATGACAGAAATGACCTGCGGCAAGCGATTTCCGAGCTAAAAGGAGTGGCGACCAATAACATCAAGGTCATGGCTGCGACCGTGTCATGGCGCGGGGTGTGGTGCGGGAAAAGCGCCACGGAGTTACTCGAGTTGGGCATCTCGGCAGGAGTACTCCGTGGTATCACCACCCGCGTCCTGAGGGGTTCTTACTTGAACTGGTGGTCGTTTTATAGGGGCACTTCCTTTCATCCCATTCTTCCTCCTCGTCCTGAAACTTCCCTTATCCCTAGAGCCGGCGTCGGGTAAACCTGGGCGTCCTCCCCACTTTTTAATTTTTTTTATTTATTTTTCAATTTAATGGTGTGCCCCCTCCGCCTTTGAGGGGAGTTTTGTAAAAAAAAAAAAAAAATATATATATATATATATATACATATATGTATGTATGTATGTATGTTTGTGTCATTCCAGACGATAACTGTCCTTAGAATTGTGCTAGAAACTTCAAACAAATTTTAAAATGTTAGGGACACAAAACGAAAGTTCGTTGGCCAGCATGATCGGATTACATCTTCGAGTTGAAATTTTCAAAAATGTAGTCAAAAATTTCAAAATAGCCTGTTTTTTGCGATTTGTTGTGCGAAATAATTTTTTCAGCATACTAACATGTGGTATATTCGGAATCAGCGTAAAATTTCCTATAAGAATATGTATCAAGTTTTCAAAAATTTCAAAGTTGAAAAATCAGTCAAAAATCGAAATAATGCCGTTCGTTAGTTTTAAAAATCGGTAATATTTGCATGAAACATTGTCCAAATTCAGATTGTCTTTAAATCTACAAGATTAGTTTAATAATAATAAAGTATGAGTACCTCCTAATTATTTTTAATAATTTGATTCCACATTTGTCTATCAAAATCATAAACTAAAATTTCTCTACACGATCAATAGCGACTGAAATGTCGAAGATTTCTTCAAAAATTCGCTCATGGGGTCATGCTGCATGACTGGACTTTTTTTTTCTTTTAGCGAATTTTTGAAGAAAATTAAGCTATTGCTCTCGCCTCAAAATTTGTAGAATGTGAATTTTTGAAAAGATTTTATGCAGAAATCTGTTTCAGGCTATTCTGAATCATATTCTGAAGTTTAACGCATTTTTTTATGTATGTATGTATGTATTTATGTATGTATGTATGTATATATGTAAGTATGTATGTATATATGTGTGTACATATATGTATGTATATATGTATGTGTCATTCCAGACGATAACTGTCCGTAGAATTGTGCTAGAAACTTCAAACAAATTTTAAAATGTTAAGGACACAAAACGAAAGTTCAAGTTCGTTGGCCAGCATGATCGGATTACATCTTCGGGTTGAAATTTTCAAAAATGTTGTAAAAAAATTCAAAATAGCCTGTTTTTTGCGATTTGTTGTGCGAAATAATTTTTTCAGCATACTAACATGTGGTATATTCGGAATCAGCGTAAAATTTCCTATATGAATATGTATCAAGTTTTCAAAAATTTCAAAGTTGAAAAATCAGTCAAAAATCGAAATAAAGGCCGTTCGTTAGTTTTAAAAATCGGTAATATTTGCATGAAACATTGTCCAAATTCAGATTGTCTTTAAATCTACAAGATTAGTTTAATAATAATAAAGTATGAGTACCTCCTAATTATTTTTAATAATTTGATTCCACATTAGTCTATCAAAATCATAAACTAAAATTTCTCTACACGATCAATAGCGACTGAAATGTCGAAGATTTCTTCAAAAATTCGCTCATGGGGTTATGCTGCATGACTGGACTTTTTTTTTTCTTCAAGCGAATTTTTGAAGAAAATTAAGCTATTGCTCTCGCCTCAAAATTTGTAGAATGTGAATTTTTGAAAAGATTTTATGCAGAAATCCGTTTCAGGCTATTCTGAATCATATTCTGAAGTTTAACGCATTTTTTTATGTATGTATGTATGTATGTATGTATGTATGTATGTATGTATGTATGTATGTATGTATATATGTATGTATATATGTATGTATATATGTATGTGTCATTCCAGACGATAACTGTCCGTAGAATTGTGCTAGAAACTTCAAACAAATTTTTAAATGTTAAGGACACAAAACGAAAGTTCAAGTTCGTTGGCCAGCATGATCGGATTACATCTTCGGGTTGAAATTTTCAAAAATGTTGTAAAAAATTTCAAAATAGCCTGTTTTTTGCGATTTGTTGTGCGAAATAATTTTTTCAGCATACTAACATGTGGTATATTCGGAATCAGCGTAAAATTTCCTATAAGAATATGTAGGTATCAAGTTTTCAAAAATTTCAATGTTGAAAAATCAGTCAAAAATCGAAATAATGCTGTTCATTAGTTGTAAAAATCGGTATTATTTGCATGAAACATTGTCCAAATTCAGATTGTCTTCAAATCTACAAGATTAGTTTAATAATAATAAAGTATGAGTACCTCCTAATTATTTTTAATAATTTGATTCCACATTTGTCTATCAAAATCATAAACTAAAATTTCTCTACACGATCAATAGCGACTGAAATGTCGAAGATTTCTTCAAAAATTCGCTCATGGGGTCATGCTGCATGACTGGACTTTTTTTTTCTTTAAGCGAATTTTTGAAGAAAATTAAGCTATTGCTCTCGCCTCAAAATTTGTAGAATGTGAATTTTTGAAAAGATTTTATGCAGAAATCCGTTTCAGGCTATTCTGAATCATATTCTGAAGTTTAACGCATTTTTTTATGTATGTATGTATGTATTTATGTATGTATTTATGTAAGTATGTATGTATATATGTGTGTACATATATGTATGTATATATGTATGTGTCATTCCAGACGATAACTGTCCGTAGAATTGTGCTAGAAACTTCAAACAAATTTTAAAATGTTAAGGACACAAAACGAAAGTTCAAGTTCGTTGGCCAGCATGATCGGATTACATCTTCGGGTTGAAATTTTCAAAAATGTTGTAAAAAATTTCAAAATAGCCTGTTTTTTGCGATTTGTTGTGCGAAATAATTTTTTCAGCATACTAACATGTGGTATATTCGGAATCAGCGTAAAATTTCCTATAAGAATATGTATCAAGTTTTCAAAAATTTCAAAGTTGAAAAATCAGTCAAAAATCGAAATAATGCCGTTCGTTAGTTTTAAAAATCGGTAATATTTGCATGAAACATTTGCATGAAACATCTTTAAAAATTCGCTCATGGGGTCATGCTGCATGACTGGACTTTTTTTTTCTTTTTTTTTTTAAATAATATTAATTTCTTCCCACAGCTTGAAATTGTCACCAATTCCACGTAAATATGTTCCTAATCTAAGTAAGAAGGAATGCCTAGAAACATCGAGCGGGCGTGTTGAAGACAAAAAGACAAATTGACTGGGGGGAGGGGGGGGGGGGGGGGGTATAACGGAAAAGTACCGAGAAATCAGGACGAAATCTCCTCTCCGCTGCTGCTACGCTTAATCGACTATAGTCGGTCAAATTGACCACCACCACCAGTGCGCGCCAAATTAATGCATTTTTTAGCTCTCGACCATGGTTTTTTTGTTCCTTTTTTACTAACTATAAAGCAGGCATCATGTAATTTTACTGTGCGTGTGCGTTTCCAAGCAAAAAAGATTCAGGATAGGCCGGTTTGGAGCTTAAAATCAACCATATTTCAGTTACTTTCGTTCGTTTTTATGCGAAAAACAGCTCTAGGTTGATGACGTCAATTTTAATGAGCGTTCGAATGTAAGTGTACAGGTTTACCCTACTTCAATGAGTTTGATTCTTTTTTTTTTCTCAGTACGCCGTGAAAATTTCAATTTTTTTTTCTCCATGAACGTGGGCGAACAAATCTTGAGATTATCTCAACGTGGACGCGGATAAAACTGCTTCTTGTAGTCGTGCGTACAGTTTCCTCGTGGCTTGGACTCGCAAGAAGTTTAGGAGCCTGGGGTTGGATGACGCCTCTCTTCGACTTCTAGAATGTCGGAAAATCGAAAGATTTTCAGGGTACACCTAGTAAAGGATCAAGTACATCCACATGATTAGGATTTAAGGTATCAATCCTTTTAGGCCAGGTCCATGTTGGCATCATTCCGAGAGAGATGGACGATGTTAGACCCTGTAATTTCATTTAACAAGAGACATCCAAAATAAATGCCAAGAAGGACGCTGCAGTTTTATTAAACTTACCCAGCTTTGGGCAACATTGATTTACGGTCTTCCCGTGATCCGATTCAATCCAAATTCTAATGAAGGATCTTTTAGAGGACAAAGCTTGAGTCCGAAAATTCACTAGTAAAAATAAGTATAACCTCTTGGTTCTTCACAGAACAAGAAGACTTTGACCTGCTAAGATACCTCGTTTATTGTAGCAGGCTGTTCCACGGTTTCAGTAATAAATCATTGGCCAGACTTCATGATTTCGACCGAATAAATCATAAGTGATACTTGTGATATGAAAGGGTTATACAACCTATAACTATGAATCTAAATTTAACAGAGTGGTGCCTACCTTGTTCGTTTTTTACAGTCCGCCATGTTTTCGACTTTCTGATGACAACGTCCATAGGAGAATGAGTTAATGAAAAGGGTGTCGATTCCCACGAATTAAGAGTTACGATGGTAGATCGATTTTGACGGTAAGGTCATCATGAATAACAAACGATAACTTGGGCTATCAAATCGGTGAGAGAGCAACCTAATCTGCCCTTTATTTATTTTCTTGTGTTTGCTGGCTTATTCCGTTCATCCTGCCACTCTTCGCTGCAGTCAACAGTGCCAACAGTCAGCTTTGATAACACTATATCTACATTAACAGCCGCATCATCGAGTGATGACCATGGAGCTTTCCTTTTAAACGCCGTAACTGAATTTAAACCAATAATTTTCGTAGAGATCTAGAGGCAGACGATGAATAGGAATATAAGTGTATTCATATCCTCGTTTGCGAATACAGGAATATTTATGCTCTGCAATACGAATACACTTGTATTCGCATTTGTGAGTATGAATACACCTGAATTCACACAACTGAACATGAGTACAAGTGTACAATACATATTATTCACGTGTGTGGAATATTTATATTCTTCAATATAAATACACTTTTGTCCGTATTCATGAGTATGAATATACCTGTATTCACATATAGGTATGCATATATGAATACTAATTCAAGTGCATACATATACAGGGTATCCCCCCCCCCTGGCTAAAATCGTTAATAATGCATAAATTTAAAAAAATGTATTTTTTTTCTTAATTTTTTTCGTAAGGATTTAAAAATGATAAAATTGACATCAACTTTGTTATTTTAAATGAGAACCCACATTTTAGCGAATTTTCTTAGAAAATGAAGCTATTGCAATGGCTCCAAAAATTTTCAAAAGTTTTCTTCATCGAAATCTGTTTTGAGGCATTCTGAAATGATTCCTGGATTTTAACGCTTTTTTATATGTATATATATATGTGTGTCATTCCAGACGATAACTCTCGACAGAATTGAGATAAAAACTTCTTTCTTTCGCCAAAAAATCAAGCATTTCAGAAGAAAGGATTAGTTCGTTGGACAACACTTTTTGAGCGCATTAAATTGGTCAAATTTCAAAAAATGTACTAAAAAAATCACTAAAAATAGCTAAAAACGGCTAAAAATCGTTTAATTCATATTTGCTGGTAGAATATTGCTCAAATAAAGTCTATTAACTATGAAATAGAACATTAAAAAATTTTTGTAAAAAATTATGCTGTAAAATGTACTTAAAATTCATTAAAATTTGCTAAAAAATCGATGAAAACTGCAAAAAAGCTAAAAATTTAAAATCTCTATTTGAATTGGAGATTATTATTTAGAATACGTTTTTTGCAATAAAATCAATAGTTAACAATTTACTTGCACTCAAAAAGCTCAAATTTCAAAACAATATAATATTATATAATACGATGATTTACGAAAATGCGCTCATACGATCATGCTGCATGACTGGAACTTTTTTTTTATTGCCGATTTGAATTCTACGTGAAATTTTAAGAAGAAATGACCCATCACTCGATTTTTTAGAAGCGCGCAAACGGGCGCAATTTCGCTCCATAAGTGCGCATTTCCGCTCAATAAGTGCAACAACTGAGTTTTTGAAGATACTAAATTACCACATGTAGTACATGATTTTGGAGTATTTTTTCGTGATGAACCTCGTAATGATGTCCATTTATTAATATTTGCAACACCAACTTGGGAAAACACCGAAAACCAACATTTTAGTACATACATACGCTTTGTGCTTCGTGGAAATGTGTTAGAAAAGTGCAATTTTGGTCAATTTTCCGGTATTTTTCCAAGTTGGTGTTGCAAATATCTATAAATGATAAACGCAAATGGCGCTATTCCGCTCCAAAAGTTAACTTAAAGTGCAATAACTGAGTTTTTGAAGATACTCAATTGCCACATGTATGTAGTTCATGATTTTATAGTATTTTTTCGTGCTACACCTGGTAATGATGTTCATTTATTGATTGTTTTCCCAAGTTGGTGTTGCAAATATCAAAAACTGACATTATAAAGAATCAAATAATAATCGGACGGCACGGGATCTTAAATAATATATATTTCAAAAAACTTCGAACACGACACTCAAACTGTATTTTTCTTGAACTACAAGTAAACAATTCAGGGAACGTGGTTGCCATCAGAAACAAATAACAATCTGGACTGGATTTAACATAACTGTTCGATTTTGACTCCAATTACCTACTAGCCTCCAATTCTCCACATCCTCCCACCTTTTTGTAAAACTCATCGAATTTCACAACACATCTCAAAATTCAAAATTAATTTAAGTCAAACACTAATTAATTTAAGTCACAAATTAACTTTCAAAAATTTCACAAGTCAAGCACTTTTCCCTCCTTAACCACTTGTCCGCTCCGCGTCATCGTCTCGGCCTCTTTCTCTTCTTGAATGTCTTGATCCAAAGTTGTATTCTAAGACACAACTTTGACACTGTTTGACTCCCTTTGTCAGTGTTTTCCCCACGTTTGTCATCTCTGCCACTGCCAGTGTCACCCTCCTCTAGCTTCCTCCGTTTATCTTCTGCTGGTTTCTCGGCATTGCTTCCAACAGGTTTATTAGCAACTGCTTCCACAGATATAAGCTTTCTGTGAAGTTCTGTTAAGTTGAGGCCTTTGATACGGGTTTGGACACCTTCTGCAGTGGCCATCATTACAAAACCATAACACCGAGCTCCAGGCGTTTTCGCATTGGTCACAACTTTGCCTGCAACAACCTTACCAAGTTTTGAAAATATGTGTTTCAAATCCTGTGCTCGGGTCGCAGCAGCCAATCCGCTTACCCACAAGTTAAGGTAGTTACTCCTCTCTTTGTCATCGGTTGAGTTGTCTGGGGTGATACTTCTGGCATCGTTCTTCCTCGTGTCTTGCTTCTTGCTTCCTCTTCCACTCCTTTCTGCGCTCGTATCTTTGTGTTTGTCGACTAAATCATCCTCTCCAGCTATTAACCTCTCTTCGTCTTCACCGATGGTCAGATGAATTGAATCCCAAGTGTCCATTCCATTAACATCTCTTGGGTTTTTCAACTCAATTGCCTCATCATCATCCATATCCTTACTGTCACCACCCTCTATATCTTCCATGTCTTTAATTATTTTCAGAGCAAGTTTGGCCTCAAATTTTTGCATGTTGATCCGAGCCCTAGTAATAAGGATCATGAAATTCATTTGCGCGATGACGTCACGGCCCCCGCCCGCCTCGGGGCAACCCTCAGCTCCCTTGCACTACTACGTTACGCGTGATCTTCCTACCCGTTTTATGGCCAAACTTAACGGTCTTATGAGCTAAAAATTTATATTATCTATTTTGTTTTATTATTTATTTTATTGATATTTTATTTATTTTTAGTTAATTTTATATTATTTATTTATTTAATATTTTCACTTGCGCGTAATCCGAATCTGAGGTCAAAAATGTGAAATTCCAACAGATGAAAGTTCTCCATTACTGTAAGCTTACCTCAGCGTATTTAGCATCCATAATGAAGATGGTCAGCTTGGCTCCGATCCACACCTTCATCACCTTGTCTCTCATCTTGGTGAGACGACGAAGTAACGCGTACATATCTGGAAAAATAATAAAAATAATATTAATTTGCTTCTTCTTGAGTCAGCTGTGAGTCGATGTGGCCTGAAAAAGTTCCAGTCATGCAGCAGGATCGTATGAGCGAATTTTCGTAAGTTATGGTACTACATATATTATGTTAAATTGTTTTAAAATTTGAGCTTTTTGAGCGCAAAAAAATTGACAACTATTATTTTTATGGCAAAAAACCTATTCCAAATAGTAATCTGCAATTCAAAAAGAGATTTTGAATTTTTAGCTTTTTTGCAGTATATATTGTGAATTTTTAAGCCTAATTTCGTACATACATTTTTTAATGTTCTATTTTAAATTTGATAAACTTTATTTGTGCTATATTATGCTAAAAATTATAAATGTAACCATTAGCGAATTTTCGTGGAAAATGAAGCTATCGCAATGGCTCCAAAATTTAAAATAAAATTTTTTGAAAATGTTCTTCATTGAAATCCGTTTTGAAACAATCTGAGTTTAACATTTTAGCAATATATATATATATATATATATATGTATATATATATATATGTATATATATAAGTGTGTGTGTGTGTGTCCTTCCAGACGATAACTCTCCTAAAGATTGAGATAAAAATACCGTTCTTGCGCCAAAAAACCAAGCTTTCCAAACGATAGGACGAGTTCGTTGGCCAGCATTTTTTGAGCACATCAGAAAAAGTGCTGAAAAAATTAATAAAAATAGCAAAAAACGGTTAAAATCGTTAAATTCATTTATTATTATTATTTTTTTTAGCAGAATAGTGCTCAAATAAAGTTTATCAGCTATAATAAAACAGAACAATAAAAATTTTATGTGCAAAATCAAGCTGAAAAAATGTACTTAAGTTTCATTAAAAATCTA
This sequence comes from Adelphocoris suturalis, assembly GCA_030762985.1. Classification (NCBI taxonomy): domain Eukaryota; kingdom Metazoa; phylum Arthropoda; class Insecta; order Hemiptera; family Miridae; genus Adelphocoris; species Adelphocoris suturalis. The sequence continues at coordinate 36,024,778 of CM061051.1, forward strand.
TATAAGCTCCAAAAAAAGTTAAAAATCAAAAATCTCATTTTTAATCGCAAAATATTATTTAGAACGATTTTTTTGTCATGAAATTGGTAGTTAACAATTTCTTTTCCCTCAAAGTCCTTAATTTTCAAAACAATGTAACATAATATGATACGATAATTTACGAAAATTCGCTCGTACGATCATGCTGCATGACTGGAACTTTTTTTCACCCGTTTTTAGCCGGCCCCGAACTCAAATTTTTTTAGAGGGTTATTTTTACGAAAACCGTCGATTTCATAGAAAAAAAACCATGTTTTCAACATACAAACAGAATTTTCTCCTTTAATTTCCAATGTAAAATGAAAATTTATTATACCGTTGGAAAGGTGGGATTGGGGCCGGGAACTCAGGGGATTATGTGTTTATTTATTTATTTATTTCAAGTTGTACATTACGCTCTCATTATAATAAATTTACATATGTAATATTAAACTAAAACAACATTATTGCAAGGCAATAGGCAAATGCCCGTGGTGCCCCGCAAGAGCAGTGCCAAGCATTAATTAATATAATTACAAACTTCATTTTGGTACCTAATTACGGGCGGAATTCATAGACGGGAATTGAGTGTGAGTGGGCCCCTAAGTGTATCGATAAGGGAATTCATGCACTCTGTGCGATTCATAGACGTGACTTGAGGGCGACTCTGAGGGTGCACTGAGTGTGCAACCCAAATGCACACTCAACGGGATTCATAAACAAAAAATGGCGTTGAGGTGAGTTTCACCCTCAGCTCAACGGTGTAAAATCCTGAGTGACGGCAGGAGGTCAATTAAGTGCGTCAACTGATAACTTTTATTATTTTCACAGAGGCATAGGAACTAGTAATATAGTAGAACATACATCGTTTATTTACTTCGGAGTTTATTCAAAAACTTCATAAGAGTACGCACACATAAGAGTAGGTAGGCTGTTCCTAAACGGTTAAAAAGTTACCTAAACGGTACTATTCCTATTCGGGAAAGAGACAGACATTGACAACTACGAAACTTAGGAGCCTAAAATAAATGGAAAGGGTTTATAACCACAACAGCTAAAAGTGCTGGCCGCTCTTTGATTTTATGCGATCCCTACATAACAAGTTTGAAGAGCATGGTTTTCCGATTCATCTTGGTTTGTGGAATGAGTTGGTGGGAGGTACCTGCCTTCCATTCATCAGGATGTACAATCAATGAGAATTCCAAGAAAATGTGATTGCTTGAAGCTCTTCCAAAACCTCACGTCTTCTTTTTGTCCAACAGTCTCATTATACCATAGCTCTTCTTATTTTCAACTACATACATCTGTTCTTCAAAACTAACTGGCGAATCATAGTTTTCTCATTTTCTCACTTCTTTTTCGTCACAACTCTATACATAATTATACAATTCAATACTACAAATTAATAGATAAAACACAAATTATCAGCACTTCAACAAACAAGCAACGAGGATTCACTTCAACTAATGGCTGCCCCAATCCAGGCTGTGGGGCAGGTGGGGGAGACCAATAACTTTGGTTTTTGTCTGATAAGGCCTATGTCCTGTCTCCCCAAAGAACAAGGATAATAGCTTAAAAAGCAAAAACACAAAGAAAAGTGTAACCTTTGAGAACTGTTATTGATCAGTGCGGAATGTGGGAGGGAATTTTCCCGTCCTTTTTTCCCTCAAACCAGGGAAACTTCCCCTACAACATACTGTCAGGGGTGCCAACTTATGTAGAAAAAGTGTTGAGTGTCCCCTGAGTGCACCGTTAAACTCATGTGATCTGAGTGTGCCCCTAACTGTTGAGTGAACCATCCTACTCAACTATGAATTGGAACTGGTGAGTGGAGGGTGACCCTCCATTTGGGTGAGTGCGAGTGAACACATACACACAGGCTTTGTCTATGAATTCCGCCCTACATCTATTTACAGTCTGGTTTCATGGTCTACACATACATACTCCGAATAATGTTCTCCGATTCAGCAAGTCCCATCCCTATCAACCAACTATCTATTTTCTTTTTGTAAGCGGCTCTGCTATATTGTAATGGTGATTTGCGTTCAACCGTAATGGATCTATGAAGAATATATAATACATAATGAGGGCTCCTAGTGTGAGAGCAGGCCTTGGCGTGATAACATTACCTAACAATCTAAAGCGAGTCATATGGTTATGGTTATCAACGCTCTCAATTATATTTGGGTTCCCGTGGGACAACAGCAAAAGAGATCTTATAAAAAGTTGACGAGGAGCAAACACCTTGAACTCTTCATACAACTGCATGCTGGGGTATCTATGTGGTCTTTTCAATATAATTTTTAAAATCTTCCTTTGAACTACATTGATTTGTTCCAGATGATAAGGATAAGCACCCCCCCCTCCCCCAGTTATGATACCATATTGAATTAAAGACTGGACTAGTGCCATATACAGCTTGTCATGCTTAAAAGTATTCCTAATATAATAAAAAACATAAAGAAATTTTCTCAGCTTCACGTGTAAGATGTTTATATGCTTTTTCCATGACAACTCGTCATCGACAACTACTCCCAAGTACCGATAGTGTCACTTTTTCAAGGGAAACACATGAGCACCTTGGTTCGATATTACAAGTATGTGCGACTAGATCATGATTATCATTACCCCAACCATCACTTTTATTCCCCACTAGCAAATATTTGGTCTTTTTCGAATTCAACGTCAGCAAGCTGTGGGAAAACCAACTGCTCAGCGTGTTCAATACTCTTTGAGCCTCTGAGAAAACCTCAGACCATGTGTCCCCAGAAATGAGTACCGACGTATCATCCGCAAACAAACATGTTTAACGATTTGATATATTATTAGGCAAGGCATTAATATATATCAAAAATAAACTTGCACTTAGCGTTCCAACTTGGATTACACCACACTCAATGTCCATCGGACTACTCGCGAATTCGCCAATTGAAACGATCTGTTTTCTGGATGAAATGTAGTTCGAGAACCACTTGAGAGCATTACCCTTAACATGTGTGCCGTCCTGCAATTAAAAAAAAAAGTCCAGTCATGCAGCATGACCCCATGAGCGAATTTTTGAAGAAATCTTCGACATTTCAGTCGCTATTGATCGTGTAGAGAAATTTTAGTTTATGATTTTGATAGACAAACATGGAATCAAATTATTAAAAATAATTAGGAGGTACTCATACTTTATTATTATTAAACTAATCTTGTAGATTTAAAAACGCATGGTTCTAGGATTGGTTATACAGGGATACTTCCATAAGAGTAGTTCAATCTGAATTTGGACAATGTTTCATGCAAATATTACCGATTTTTACAACTAGCGAACGGCATTATTTCGATTTTTGACTGATTTTTCAACTTTGAAATTTTTGAAAACTTGATACATATTCTTATGGGAAATTTTACGCTGATTCCGAATATACCACATGTTAGTATGCTGAAAAAATTATTTCGCACAACAAATCGCAAAAAACAGGCTATTTTGAAATTGTTGACTACATTTTTGAAAATTTCAACCCGAAGATGTAATCCGATCATGCTGGCCAACGAACTTGAACTTTCGTTTTGTGTCCTTAACATTTTAAAATTTGTTTGAAGTTTCTAGCACAATTCTACGGACAGTTATCGTCTGGAATGACACATACATACATACATATATACATACATACATACATACATTAAAAAAATGCGTTACACTTCAGAATATGATTCAGAATAGCCTGAAACGGATTTCTGCATAAAAATTTTTCAAAAATTCACATTCTACAAATTTTGAGGCGAGAGCAATTTTCTTCAAAAATTCGCTAAAATACAAGATTTTCAAGTTTCGAGAATTTTTTCACTTTGGTGTGAATCCGCGACTACTAAATCCGCATATTTTCACACGCTGGGTAGCCTATCCTAAAGGAAATTTAAATCTCTCTTTCCAACGGTATCCTCGAATTTGTATTTACTCAACATGGAAGGAAGTTAAAATATTATCACACTCACGCCATTCAAAACTAATGTAAAAACAAAACAAAGCAACCTGATAACATGAAGAACTGGTGTGATAACAGAGTAGGTAGGTTACGTCAAGTTGTAAATTGTGCGGGGAAGTTCCGTTTTTTTAGGGATAATACACAACATCATGGCTGCAACTTCTGCAAGTAAGAGAAATCTTGCCTAAAGTAGAAATTTTTCTTAACTTGAGAAAGTTAAGAAAAATCTTTTCTTGAGTCAAGATATTTCCTGATTTGGGAAAGTAAAAACTTAACTTTAACTATGAATTCCAAATAAGACTGAGCAATTGCTTAAGAAATTTCTTTACTTTCCGAAGTCGGGGAAAATCTTTACTCTGGCCAGGACTATGAATTCCGCCCTTAGTGTAGTTTTGGGCGTTATAAGAAATTTCCACCCCCCCCCCCCCCCCCCCCCACACACACACACACACACACAGGCATTAGACAGACAAACACGGGACCGAAATTAATCTGCAAACTACATTACATATATATGTATATTTAGAATTTCAAGAGCAATGCAATGAATTTTTCTGAGTTGAAGAAAACTTCCTTAAAATTCTGTTAAATGGTCGAGCTGATAAAATCCATATAAGCGACTACTACCTGACATGTTTCTCAAGCCCATGAAGTAAAGGGCGTGTCCTATGATGGGCCAGCACCAGCCGTCCGTAGGGCCGGGGATGTTGGTGTTGCCTTTGACGTGGACGCTGGGGGCGAGGGCGGTGTGCACCACGACAAGGACGATCACTATGGCTACCAGAACGCACTTCAGGAACAAACTCGCAAGGAACTCCATGATCGAATGACAGCAAGCACGCGGAGCCACTGATTGGGAGCGGTTGAATTGAAGGCTGACGAGTGCGAGCTTTTTCCTAGCGGATAACACCACAAAAAAAGCACATAAAAAAGTTCCAGTCATGCAGGATGATCGTATGAGCCAATTTCCGTAAATTATCGAACTATATTATGTTTCATTGTTTTGAAAATAATGGACTTTGATGGCAAAGAAATTGTTAACTACCAATTTTATGGCAAAAAACTCGTTCTAAATAATATCCTGTGATTCAAAAAGAGATTTTGGGTTTCTAATTTTTTTGCAGTTTTTAACTCTTTCTTTAACTTCGATTCTCTTCTTGAGCTCTTGCTTTCTTTCTTGAGACAAAATTTCAGATCGATTTTTAACCCACTTCCCGATATCCAATCGATCTGAAATTTCGCACACGAGTTCATGCTGGCGTACATTTTAATTTATCAAATTTTCGCGAAGAAAAAGTTAGTTATACTATAAATTTTCGAAAATTTGAAATTTAATATGGGAAACCTTACAAGTGTTTATATATATATATATATATATATATATATATATATATATATATATATATATATATATATATATATATATATCCCACTAAATATACTATATGCTATTGAACGTCTGCATAAAATGACAACGGATCCAGGGCCAATAAAATATTAAATGATTTTCCTTGTCAATTTAATTTAAGTTATTATCAATGTGAGTTTGAAACAATGTGATTTTGTTTCAATTTACTGTTGCCAAGAAACTAACAAATATTGAAACAACAATAAAATTAACCGAGAACAAGAGAAAAAGAAAGAGTTACATTAAAAACTTGTTTTTATGGGTTCCTTTTTATCGATTTTTTTTTAGCACATTCTAATGAAATTTAAGTACCTATATTTTTCAACTTAATTTTGTACATGTTTTATTTTATAGTTAATAAACTTTATTAGAGCAGTATTCTGCTAAATAATATAAATTTAGCAATTTTGTAGCCGTTTCTTGCTATTCTTAGTGATTTTTTCAGCATTTTTTAAAAATTGAACAGTTCAGTGTGCTCAAAAAATGCTTACCATCAAACTTGTCCTTTCATTTGGAAAGCTTGATTTTTTTGGCACAGTGCCCCCGCAGGTAAAGGAGCTGGATGCTTCCTCCATAACTTCTGAATCTGCTGGTATGCCCACCTCCATGCTTATTCTGCCGCTCTGTGACCTCCACGTGGCACAAAGCAGAAGGATTTCCTCCCTGATGCCTCGCCGAGGTTGCTGCCTCAACCTGTGGGAAGATCCCCAGTAGAAGGCCGTAACCTCAACTCCCTAGCAATCAGGCCCATCTACAACCCGCCTCGCCAGTTACTGCAGGTAGGCGCTCTCATTACCTTCAATATAGCCTACCTGCACCCCGAGCCACAATACGCGCGCGCGCGCACACACACACGTAAATTATACAGGGTGATTCCCTCGCAAATGCAAAAAAAAATTTGTGTGAAATTGCTTCAAAAATGGAGTAAAATGCCGCCAATTGCATATTTTTATCACCAACCGTTCTCGATATGATTTTTTAAATGTTTTTTCAGGAAAACCGTGTTTGTTTCCTTTTAAACTCAAATTTCTCCACTTTACTTCATTCAATTTTAACTTTTGACCACATTTTCGGAATCAGCATTACATTTACTATAAGAATAGTGTAATTGGGTTCTTGAAAAGTACCATCCGAAGACCCTCACATCAGCTCAAACATTGACGATTTTGAAAAAAGAATATTTCTGAAAATCTTTAAAACTTTACTACTCTTTTAAAAAGAATCCTGGAAACTGGCAAATCTCATGAAAACTGCTTCATCTAATATTCTTTCCAACGGTATTATCAATTTTACTTTTATTTTGTTATTTAGGGAAGAAAATAATGTTTTAATGTTAAAAAATGTGGGTTTTTCAATGAAATTGTTGGTTTTCTCGAAAGATGACCCTCCATGAACCAACGAGTATAGGATCGGTTTCTATGTATTTTTTCTCGCTGGATCGAATGGAAACTCTTGCAGATCTCTCAACTACATTATAATCGAGTTTTACACTTTAATGAACTAGTTTTTCCCCATAACACACATACATTTAATCGTAACAAACAAACTAAACATTTGCGATTCTAAGTGTAAAACTCGGTTATAACGGAGTTGGAGAGATCTACAAATGTTACCATTCGATACAGCGTGAAAAAATACATAGAAACCGACCCCATACGCGTAGGTTTATGGAGTGTCATCTTTCGAGAAAACCAACAATTTCATTGAAAAAACCCAAATTTTTTAACATTAAAACATAATTTTCTCCACTAAATAATAAAATAAAAGTAAACTTGATTATACCGTTCGAAAGAGTATTAGACGAAGCAGTTTTCATTAGATTTGCCAGTTTCCAGGATTCGTTTTGGAAGAGAAGTAAAGTTTTAAAGATTTTCAGAAATATTATTTTTTCAAAATCGTCAATGTTTGAGCTGATGTGAGGGTCTTCGGATGGTACTTTTTAAGAACTCAATTACATTATTCTTATAGTAAATTTAACGCTGATTCCGAAAATGTGGTCAAAAGTTCAAATGAAATGAAATAAAGTGGAAAAATGTGAGTTTAAAAGAAAAAATACAGGCTTTCTTGAAAAACCTTTAAAAAATCATATATTATCTCGAGAACGGATCGAGTTAGAAATACGCCGTTGATGGCATTTTACTCCATTTTTGATGTGGTTTTACCCAAATTTTTTTTTTTTTTTTTTTGCATCTGCGAGGGAATCACCTCAATATTTCACAAGTGTTAAAATCCAGGAATTGTTTTAGAATTCCACAAACCGGATTTACATTTTAAAAAATTTTGGAAATTTTTGTTTTAAAAATTGTTTGACAATAGCTTTATTTCTTCAAAATTTGCTAAAATATACAAAAGTTGACGATACATGATAAAAACTTACCAAATAGTTATGATTATACGTTCTAAATGTCAAAGATCATCTAATTTAACCATTCGACATTTTATTCGCTGCCACTGATAATTATTGTTTTATATTGACAAATTAAATAGAGTTTTTATTGTGGCTTGTAAGCTTCCGCGTTCTCTGGCTTAGGAAAACGCCTCCCGCGTTTTTTGCTCGTTGGAGACGGTATAACAGGTTGTTATCGAATATTCTAACCGGTTCCTGATCGCTCCCAGTAATGATGCACTCGGCGTTCACCGATGACATTTTTTTGCTGTTTTTTTAACCTGATACCACTATGGTTTGAGGTATCAACTTTTATTTTATATTGAAATATACTTATTAGGAGATTAAGGTGAAAATAACCGCTCTCATAGGTTTCGAGACTACACGGAAATGAAGGAATCAAGGTGAATACCTACCACAAATAAACTAAAGATGGTTGTTCACACAGTAATTTTTTAAAAAATATTTTTCGACTAAGAAAGTGCTTTTTCCTCAACGTAGTAGATACTGCCAACAAAGCATGCGGTATTATTGTATGCTTATTAAATTAATGACATCCAGGTCGATTTCACAACAGAGATTTTCATTACCGGCGAATGAATACTTGAATTAGATCTCTCCTTCAATCAAGGTTGCCACTCATACATCTTTCCGAAGTATTATAGTTTATATTTAATTATAATACTTTTTACTTTGAAGGCTCCAAAACTTCAGTAGCGGTCAGATAATAGTAGGTATACCTGTGAAAACAAGGCAATATTGATTTGGGTGAAATGAAAAGGTACTGTTATCTTGGAGCTTTGCTCACTAACATGGCGATCTGAAGGCTGCAGCCAAGTTTGGATTGAGTAGCAAAGTTTCAGATTTTCAATGCTGCTTCTAGGTCAGCCCTGTGTTATGCGTCGTGGGTGTTGGTTTGTGACGAATGTGCGCCAGCTGAAAGTTTCAAGATTCTTCCTGAAAAGTCTATTTTATTTTTTCAACCTGCCTGCCAGACTAAATGTTTTGGATCAAAATTATACTGCTCCCGGTATTTTGTTACACCCTAAAGCTGCATTTACATTATTGTTGTTGGCACCAATATAAACGTCGATACAACTGAATAAAAAACTATTCAGTAATAAAACTGCAAAATGATAAACACAATTATTTCGGTCACTCTTTCAAAATTATATATTTCAATAATACAAAAACTCACCAAACTCAAACCATGGCAACCGTAAACGTGAAATTATCAACTAAAATATTAGGGTGAACATAGGTAACGAATCCTCAGAAGTTCTTCCCGTACAAAGAAACTCTTATCATTATTCCAGATTAATTTAAATTAATATTCTTCTCAAGGTTATAGTTCAACTGCTTCCAAGCGGTACAGGTCAACTACTGGTCAACGGTATAGCCCCGTGCTGATCTTCACATCTGCAAATTAGACACGCAACTTAGACTTAGAGGTCTCTGGGTGAACCATGGTAAGAACTCCTCTGGGACATTTGCCTCTGATGGTACTGGAGTCTACCATTTGCACTAGATCATCCATTTTGATGTCAGAGTTCAGATCATGACTCTTGGTTCGATGCGAATATACGTTGGTAAATGTTCCCTCAGCCACCGAGTCAAGAATTTATCACTCAGTTGTTGACTTATCTGCCATGCTAAATAATGAATTTTCGTCAGGTGGAACCCTTCCTCATAGGGGGTCAACGATTGAAGTACTCAGAAGGAAATTATTCGAAGTTAAGGGGTTTTCAGAATGAGAGTCAGATGTATTTGAAGTCGGAGGACGACTATTTACAGCGGCGTTTCTCAATAATTCTTACTTGCGAGTACTTTTTTGAAGATTTTAAATTGGCTGACAGTACAATGGGATACTGCCGGAATCTCCATAACAATCCAAGCAGTAATGCGTACATAATATCTGATCCCTTGAGTAAGCAGTCATTAAGGGATATGCTTGTTGCAAGGACTTCACATTCGCGCGTGCGCAGCAGATACTTATGCTACGATCGTATTAGAATTGATATAGGTTGATTATATCGTTATTATTTTTTTTTTTTTTTGGTTTTTTTTCCAACTACCCTCCAACTTTGAGGACGAATAGGTCGTGAGAACATTATGCTTGACGAAATTAACGTTTGCGCATGCGCAGAGTGAAGTATTGATTTACAAGTAATGGAAGTGATAGGAAAAGCCGTACCCCAATATTCTCTGAAAACGTGATCAAAATCAAATACAAACTACAGAAGTTATGCGTGTTACAAGGACACAAAGACGCACGCGCGCACAAAACTAAAATTCTGACATTTTTATTTAGGAATAGGTTTTTTTTTTTTTCCCCCAAAAAGTGAAAGCAATGCTTCCGCTACCAATAGTTAGACTCGAAAGCAATATAAGTTAAGTATTGTAAATCGACTTTTTCGTGGGATAAGGACTTTCGTGGGACTTTCTTTTGGCGTTCATTGAACTTGAACTGGTCATGCAATGTTTTTCACACCTACTTTTATTATTATCTTGAACTTTCGTTTCTCCTTTTTCAGGAACCTGTAAAATTTTCCCAAACCATAAGAAGAGCACCTTGTCCACATCTATAAATTATACATTCATTCACTAATTTTGGTATTACTCGTTATTTAGGGTCTTTATATCTGTGGTTACCTTGATTGCCACGGATTTGTTATGCGGAAATAGTATTAATTAGTCATTTAAAAAAACTCAGTTGTGATGATTCATTTCCGCGACTAGTGTACTGTCAGGAGCGATTATATCGTGCCAGGTGTGACGAAAAAATAGAAGAACAACTTCCGATTAATCATTAGGGTGTGGAGCGTAGCGCTAACAAAGTTATCTTATCATTAAGGTGTTGAGCGAGATAAGGGGATAGACGTGAGAAAGAACAAGCGCGGTTTGGATCGGCTCAGTGAAACATTGCGCGGTTTCGGCACGACTTGTGCGATAGGTGAGTGCTATTATTGGTTGACCAGTGGGATTTGACTAGTTGTGCCGTCATCGGAGTTTGGAAAACGGAGTTGGAACCCGTAAACTTGAAAAATGGTGATGGATGAAAATGCGAAGATTGCCGAAAAGGTGGATAAAAGGATCAGGGTTATCAGAGGCATCCTCCTTTGTATGAACGCAATCACTTGGGTAAGTTGGTTGGTTAGCATTTGATTCGTGATGTATGTATAGGTTGGTATCGACGTTGGTAACCATTGACGTGCTTTACACTGGATCTGCTGTAAATATGAGCTGAGTTGCAAATAATGTTCACTCAACTGTAAGGAACAGCATTTTTGATCCGATAAAATCGTTGCTTATAGTAATCGGGTGTTAGATACACTTCTTAACACCTACATTAACGTAAAAAACCACGTTTCGCTAGGTATCATATGGTAATGACACATTTAGTGTTCTACAAGTTTGCCTTAAGAGAAAATTAGGTACAAAATATTGCCTGAAGCTAGACGTTTTCACGCAATACTTCTGCTCCTTCTGTTCTTCTACTGCCTTTTATAATCACCATTGAGGCAACATCCCCAAAGCTTGTCTTGGAAAATCCTTTTCCAGCAGCCTTACACAATCCAGTCTACTTTCTGCTTTATCTCAACCATATTCTACCCTGGTGGGCTCAATTCTGTTATTAACTTTCTTTAATTTAGTAGGCCACATATTGTGGGTCACCAAGGATGTACCTCTTAGAATATGATTCCATATAAAGATACTGAACACATAGTATCGATCAAAGCTTGCGGAAATACCGCTCAGTTCAACGACGCATAAGATTTAAGAGACCTACTCCAGTTCGCTAAAGCTCATATATACATTGCATATGAGACTGATGGCCAGTGCATCTAAGAAGAAACGTTCTTAATTTTGCACCCCTAAAGATTAAGATTGAGAAGAAGGTTGTGTCTGAATCAAAACAGTCAATCAGTCATTAACATAGATTCGAAAATTATATTGTAGAATATCTCATTAATACCACTGCTCTCTCTCTCTCTCACACACACACACACACACTCTTTCCCTCTCACTCCCACCTCACTCTCTCTCTCTCTCTCTCTCAGTTGTTCTTGTGCGATCGTATCGATAACAGCGTTTTGATTTGCTGTTTAAAATTCGTTCCTATTCCGGTGGATTTCATACTGCATATAATGTCTAAGTGTTGTAAATGTGATAAGGGATTTACTCACAATCGTATCGGAGTATCGGATGAATTGTGCTATTTGTAGTGAAGTTTTTCATCTAGAATGTGTGAATTTCACGAAGGCGATTTCCTGTTTCACTAAGATTCCAAAATGGCCTGGAGCTGTGAGTCTTGTTTGAAGGTTAAATGTAAGTCTCTTATTGACGCTAGTTCAAATACAAACGGTCCTTCACAATCACAACACGGTGATTGTGATAATGAATCGGAAGGGTTTGAGACGGAGGAAGAACTAAGGGGTTTTAAGGAAAGCTGAAACCCGACATTTTCATGCTTTATTTTGTACTGATCGTAATCCTAGGGATTTCTGGAATATTTTGAGAGGATTGGGGATCGGAAAGGAGAGAGAGAGAGAGAGAGTGATGGGGGGGGGGGGGGCAATAAGTACCTTCGCCAGAAAAATTTTTTAAATGAGGAACCTGTGAAGTGAAATGAAATAAATATCTTTCTACTATTTTGGTGGCATAAACATTATATCTTTCGGTACTGGAGGGTGTCATACCTACACTCGAGGAAATTCATAAGTAAGAGGATACTAGTTGGTGGAAGGGTTGTGACAGAAAACTATGGAAATCCCATCAGATAAGAAGTAAATATATACAAATCTCTACTTCTCAATAGGAAACTTATAAATCGGGTTATCAAACTTGGTAATGTACCTACCAAGGTAGTAAGTTACTAATCTATGCTGGATGAGTCAAAGCACATTGGCAACATAGGTTTTCATCTAGCTCTAGAGAATAATTATTTTCTTTTGACTCTAGGTCGTTGTCACTTGAATAACATTCAAAATGAGCGTACAAAACAAGTTATAGAGCCGCCAATAAGAGCTTAGTGATCTTTGATTTCTTTTCTACTTTTTCAACTAACGTACTTCTGGCGTTTCATTCTTCATTGATATTCATGCAAAACTACCTTGTGTATGGGAAATTTGAAATGTTATGTCTTACTGAAAACGATCCCATCACCTACAAACTCGTCAATGGGGGCGGAGGTAATGTGAATAAACATTCTTTTTCTCTAGTGACTTGTGGCCGTTCTTGAAACAATGTTGAACTCAAGTATTCAAAATCATTAAATATTATTATATTTTTGGCAATTAAAATGTGGAAATTGAAGGCTCCGTACACTGACAGTAGAGGAAATATGAGATTTCGTCTCGAGGTCCTTATCCCCCCCCCCCCTTCCTTACCGCAATCTGCCGTTGTGTAATAACTATACTTTTCAAAGCCCTCTCACGCCTACCCTAATTGTCGGACAGGGCCAACTTCTCGTCTGCCCGAATAAAGAAGGGAATAAAACCCCGAATTTCAGCCCTTTTGAAGGGCTCGAAGGGTCGATAGCAGCCGAACTCTCATATTTCCTCAACTACTGACAACTTAATGATAACCATCCATTAACCTCTTAATTTCTCGAGGGTCGGGTAATTAGTTAATCAGCTTTGGTAATCATTTCGTCAAGTTTTGACTGTCCAGTTAACCTACGACGGGTGTTGGTGAAAGAAAAATCGCTTTAACGTCTGATTAAGCTCAAACATAATGCCGCGTTAACGCTAACTCTTGATTAACTCAACGGTGAAATTGGCCCCAAGTTTTATTTCTGTTGGGGTAATAGTAGAGTGTACGCTTGCGCAAACGTGAATTTATTATACCGTCGATTTCTTATCATCTATTTGTCTCGAATCGTCCAAACTCAGGGGATAGTTGGGTATCGGCTTCAGGATATCCTATGAATTTTATTGCGATTGGTTGAGTACCTAACGGCTATTGCTCCCATGTTCAAAAATGAGATCCCCCATGTTCAAAAATGTGATATCCCCATGACAGCATGGATTCAGGAAAGGTCGATCGGTAACAACAATCCTTCTAGAGTTGTAAAATTACACTCTAAATGCAATGGAGTGCGGTCAGCAGGTGGACGCAATACATACTGATTTCCACAAAGCCTTTGATCAAGTTAATATAGTTTTACTTATTAAAAAACTTTAGGCGCTGGGAATCTGCGGATCTATGTTGAAGGGGTTATCCTCGTATTTAGAAAATAGAGAGCTTGTGGTATCCATCAATAGATGTTCGTCTTTTTGTTTTAAGCCGACATCTGGTGTACCCTAGGGTTCTCATTTGGGCCCATTGTTGTTTCTATTATTCATAAATGACATTTGCGACATTATTGGTAATGTAAAAATATCAATTTTTGCGGATGATTTAAAAAATTTCCGAACAGTCGAAGTAGAGAGCGATGTGGGGTTCATGAAAACCTAAACTTTTTGTTAGCTTACTGAGACTTGAATGGCCTTTCATTAAATGTTGGTAAATGTTGTTGCATAACATTCACTAGATCTATGTCACCAATTTTCGCAAATTATAGTATCGGTGGGCAGGCGCTTGAAAGGTGCAGTAGCTTAAGGGATTTGGGCGTAGTTTTTGACAATGAGCTGAGCCTGTCAAATCACTATCACTATATGGTATCTGATGCTCTTCGACTGCTTGGATTTTTGTCACGTACTACGAGGTTATTCCGCAATCCAAACTGTATTAAACAACTTTATGTTGCCCTTGTTAGAAGTCGCCTCGAATTTGCTTGAATTGAGTGGAACCTATTCAATAGTGGATACATCGATTCGATCGAAAGGGTACCGCATAAATTTTGAAAATATGTATTTTATAAAAGAGTAACGAACATAGTCACGTTTACTGACAAATCGATTATGGAATCTCTGGGGTTGCACACGCTTGCTGACCGTCGGAAGATTAAGGAAGTTATTTTCGTTAATAAATTATTGAATGGTCTGTGTGATTCACCAGCTCTGCTTGAGCTTTTAAACTTTAAGGTGCCTTCCTATTCCACTGTGTCAAATGATTTATTTGTGCCTCATTTTACTAGAACAAATTATTCAATTAATAACCCATTAGTTATGATTCAGAGATTAATTAATTACATTCATGCTGAATTAGATTTTGATTTTATTGATAGCGAGAACTGTCTGAAAAGAAAATTAATGAATTTTTTTCCTACTCTATGTGATTAGTGTACTTTATTAATTCCCCCTTTTATTCACAGATGGATGAATCATTTTCTTTTTGTAATTGGGATTTTGTCCCGTTTGTATGAATAAATACATAAATTGCAAGTGCGCAAAACTAATAATGGTTGTCACAGCCAAAATACCGAAACTAATAAGCCGATTTTGATGAAATTTCCAGGGATTGTAAGAGTTCGTGAATCGTCCACACTGCTATCGGAAAAATTGTCACGTGTGCGCATGCGCAATCATGAATTTTTTATAAGGTCAATTTCACCTATCTATCGGCTTGATTTCGGTCAAAATCTTATGGTAGTAGGGTAAAAAGTCCAAGATGATGCTCTTTGGATCTTATCGTGATTGGTAGATTAATGAGTATTGCGCATGCTCAAAACTAAAATTGGTTGATACTGATAAAAATCCGAGACTAAGGCACCGATTTTGATGAAAATGTCATGGATATCACGGGATTGCTCTTAGATGGCTTCCTATACATTTCATTGCCGTCATGTGTGCACGAGCAAACGTGAATTTATTTTTGACTGGCACCCTCTTTGTTTCAAAATATACGTCCTTGTTACGATGAGTTAGGAAGCTAACCACCCCCTTGGCTGGCGTGCTAAATTCTTTACAAGTTTGTAGTAAAACGTTGGCCGATTTGGTAGTTTTCACTAATATTTCGATAATTTCGGTCTAGTTTCTTGGGAGAATTGCAGTTTTCAGCGAATTTTCGATAGGAACAGAAAATATCGTAATGTCGTGAAAATTTCATAAATAAAAGTTTCCGAAATTCACTTTATGGATGAGGTTTTATGGAGATCCGTTTTGAATCATGCGAAACGATTCGTGAAGTTATCACTTTACCATATATATATATATATATATACCTATATATATATATATATATATATATATATATATAATGTCCTTCGAAATCTGTTATAATAATAATA
The DNA here is from genome assembly GCA_030762985.1 of Adelphocoris suturalis. NCBI lineage: Eukaryota > Metazoa > Arthropoda > Insecta > Hemiptera > Miridae > Adelphocoris > Adelphocoris suturalis. Next base: position 36,040,734 of record CM061051.1, read on the forward strand.
ACAAAATAAAACGGCTGAAAATCGTTAATTTATTTATGTTTAACAGAATATATGTATATATATAACAGGACACATTTTTTTAAACTTGGAAACTAAAAGAATAGGATAAGCTATTCAGAAATTTCTGCCGAAATTTAGCTTAAAAATGTATTTAAATTTCATCATCAAGTCGTAGAAAACCTATATATACAGCAAATTCTAAAAAGAAAATCCTGAAATAGTCTTCATTACAGAATGCTATTTATTAACAAGTTTATGCCTTTAATTTGATAGTTAACAATTTGTTTGCACCCAAAATGCTCAAATTAAAGATAATAATACAAGTAAACTTGAATATAACGAAAAAAAAAAATAAAAATAATATGGTCATGCTGAGTAACTGAAACTTTTTTTTTTTTTCTTTTTTCTCCTGGATCATACAGTAAAAAATTGATGTATTTTATGATGGGGCGGAAAGGGGAGGTGAGTATGCTCCATTGGTCGATTATAAATATCCACATTTGAGACTAATAAACCAATAGTGTTGGCCTTTTATATAGACTAGTGGGTCCGCTGACCAATTTTGAGGTACCTAAAGTTCCCATGTTCGCTATCAACGGTAGTTTATAGGCAAGGATGATAAATCTAGCTGTAAACGTTATCCGATTCGATTCAGCGTCCTTCAAATAACTCAAACGACCACGAATTTATTGCGGTTTTTAGATATACCGTCCCACATCTTTCAGGATATCATCACTTTATTGCGTCGGTTACACTTTAGATCATCTAGAAGGGTTTTAATCTATTCTATGTGACGAAAACTGGTGAAAACGATACCAAACTCCATTTTGGTGATTTGACAATGACTTGAGTCAGTGACGACGCAACGATGACGTCGTACTGTCATAAAGGACAACTTTTAAAGATTTTATAGTGATAACAATCGATTCTCTATGGCGAAAACTATGCCAAACTCGATTTTTGGTTGATATGAAAACGATCTTCGTCGCCGACGACAAGTTCCTGTATCGTCACCGAAACTGTACAGCTAGTTCCGGATTTCTAAAGAGCCTAACTACGAAATTTCAAGTTGATAACTCAAAAATTGTGGACTGTAGCGTTGAACACACACGCAAGCACGCACGCTGACAAATTCTGAGTCAAAGTTGACTCGATTTCGTTCGTCAATTACGTTCAGGAAAAAATGTGGTCCAATCATATGTGAGCATCTCTTAAAGTGAGAAGTGAAGTGAGATGTGGTCCATCGCTTGACTGCATTTTAACTAAATGAATATAAGCTTGTCTATAGTAATTATTGATAGCACGGTGGTAAGGATTGTGGATATTACCTGTTGATTGTAAAATTCACCCGAAATTTCTATACAACCCTAAGAAAAATATTTGTCCAGAAATCCTTGTTAGTCTTATTAGAGTTTGGAATCCGTGTAATTATATTGTATATTAAAATATTGTGTTGAATAGTTGGTGACTCCTTTTCTGAAGAGTACGATAATATGAATAAGAAGAGTCCAGATATATCCTTGGACACGGAGAAAAAGTCACGTTAATATAAAATAGCCGCTGAGATTTTGACAATAGAAAGTCACCACAGCCGATTACACCACACCCCGAAATAAATTTAGGTGAGATTAAAACTGGTGTCGGTATTCAACTCTCGAACCTCCGCGGTAGATAAGATATTAGTCATTTCTGTTTACGATGGAACTGAGGAGCGGCTTGTTTTTTCCATCGTTCATCTTTACTGAAATGTGACCTAGATGCTGTCATTTCGAATGTTAATAAATAGTAGTAGATGTGTACGATGTAGACTAGGGCTCCCATCCGTCCCGATTTGTCGGGACATGTCCCGATTTTCGAGGTTTCCCGGGCTTCCCGTCATGATTCTTGAAGCGTCCCGATTATTTTTTTTGCTGTCCCGACTTCGTCCCGATTTTTAAAGTAGTTGAATCTCCGAAGTATTTTGTAAGCCCAGGATGAAAACTGGATAAACCCTGCGTGGTACAGATGTCCTTCATTGCAGGTAGGTAGCCGGACACCTTTGACTATTTGAAATTTATAGGTCTATGTAATAGATGATCTAAGCACCCAAATGTGACATTTCGTTTTTTTTTTTTTTTTTTTTTTTTTTTGTTTTTTTTTTTCAATAATGATGTTTCTCCAACTTTTCAATACCTATTGTATTTTTTCCAAAAATAAAACTTAGTCGTTGTATTTTGTCAGTGACTTGAAGTATATCTTGTCCCGATTGTGGTCCCGATTTTCTACTTTAGGCTGTCCCGATATGTCCCGACTTTTAGCTTACGCTGTCCCTACTTACGTCGAAAAGATATGGCAGCCCTAATGTAGACGGATACGGTATGAAAGATATCAACTTTACCTCCAAACAATCAATAAAATAATATGTAGGTGATATACTTACACATTTTATTGAAATAAAACTATTATTTTGACTTACCAGCCAGGTCCTCTATCTTTATGGTCCATCCATTTCAATAATGAATTGTTGTAATCTACCATGAAAAACGTCTGCGAAGTTGAGTGGACAGAATAGCTTCCTCACATTTTGGTTTATTATTTCCAATAATAAGCCTATGTGATCGTATAGCAAAAAATTTGTATAACCCCCCCTCAAACTTTGTCACTTTACGTTTCAAGGTGCGTAGAATCCAAATTTGAAATGTCCGTCCGCCGTCCGTCGTCCACCGTTCGCCGTTCGCCGTTCGCCGTCCGCCGTCCGGGCCATAAAAGGCCTTAGCATTGACTTAAAAAATCTGTTCTTTTGCACATAGACTCTACTTGGGGTCTAGTTGGTCCTAACATCTCGCCAGCTTGATCGCTCCACTCTCATGGGTGCTATGAGCCAAAAGTAGGTGAAAAAGTGTCTTTTTTTTGGTATATTTCAAGTTGTATAGAAATTGGAGATTTATGAGTGAAAAGAAAATGTTAGCTATTAATTTTATGGAAAAAAAGTATTCTAAATGATACTCTTCAATTCAAAAAGAGATTTTGGATTTTAGGCTATTTTTTGCAATTTTATAGATTTTTTAAAACAAAATTTAATGAAGTTCAAGTTTTTAGCATAATTTCGTACATAAATTTTTGAATGTTCTTTTTCATAGTTAATAAACTTTATTTGACCAATCTTATGCTAAAAAATATGAATTTAACAATTCTTAGCCATTTTCAGTGATTTTGTCAGCACATTTTTTGAAATTTGACCAATTAGATGATATCAATATACAGTATAGGTAGTACACATAGGTATACAGTATAGGATATTTTGCGCTTTATATTATGTTTTCTGTAGTTGTTAGTTTAGTATTAAAATGTTATTACTCGACCGATCGCGATATGATACATAGGCAACCTTCCTGAAACCTATCCCCCCCCCCCCCCCCACTAGCTTGAAAGAAACCGAACTCATAGATCATGAGAAATCTACGTTATATGAACTTCATGTTTGTGCATGCGTACAGGCTACTATAAATTCAACGGCAATGAAATTTATAGAGGACCATCTAGGAGTTAACCCGCAAAATCCCTGGAACTTTCATAACAATCAGTCCATCAGTCTCGTAGTTTTGCCTGGCTCAATCGATTTTGGTTTATTATTTCCAATAATAAGCCTATGTGATCGTGTAGCAAAAAATTTTTATAACCCCCCCCTCAAACTTTGTCACTTTACGTTTCAAGGTGCGTAGAATCCAAATTTGAAATGTCCGTCCGCCGTCCGCCGTTCGCCGTTCGCCGTCCGCCGTTCGCCGTCCGCCGTTCGCCGTCCGCCGTTCGCCGTCCGGGCCATAAAAGGCCTAAGAATTGACTTAAAAAACCCGTTCTTTCGCACATAGACTCCATTTGGGGTCTAGTTGGTCCTAACGTTTAACCATCCCGATCGCTTTACTCGCATAGATGCTATGGGCCAAAAACGGGCAAAAAAGTGTGTTTTTCTACGCGCGCACGCCTGGCACGCTTGGCAGGGGGTCACGGTGGGAGGTGAGGGGGGGTGAGCGGGCGGTGGAGTGAGAGGAGGCGCCGGCGCCGCGGCACCTTGTAGTGGGTACGGCGGGCGCCGGCGTTCTTTCGAGGCATGAATATATGTTTTTTCAAGGTCATATTTGTGTGTTAATACCAAAGCTTTTCCTACGCATATTTAATAACATATCCTCTCGACTTTTCGTACGTGCTTAGATAATGATATTATTAAGGCAATAACTATTTGAATAGATTGGAGCTCAAATCGAGAAATATAAACATGCGTATATAATTATAGAAGTATAGGTTGTGGTAACTCGAAATAGGATACGCCGAGGAGTCTGGACGGGCCTTATGACGTACGCTAGCCAACTAAAACTATGATCATACTCAATTGAAAAAATAATAAACCTTTGTGAAATAATTTGCAGCGTTTTGATTAGCGCATGCTCAATAGTCATTAATTAACCAATCGCGATATAATTATCAGGCTACCTTTCTGGAACATATGCCCAACCACCCCTCCGAGTTTGAACGAACTCAAATCAATAAGATGATGACAAGTCAAAGTGATAAAAATTCATGTTTACGAATGAAGGCTACCCTTATTGATCCGATGGCAATGAAAATTATAGGGAACCGTCAAGGAGCTAACCCGCACAATCCCTGCAAGTTTCATCAAAATCGGACTAAAACTTGGTGTTTTTTTGGGCGTGACAAGGATTTATCACAAACTGACAAACAGACCGACATCAGATAGACAGACCGACATGGAACCGAAATTGATCAGCAAACTTTGAAACGCAAGAAACAAGTGGAAATGTATATTTTGGAAGACAAACATTTCTTTGACTTCTCGCACGAACACAAACCTTCCCACCTTCGGTAGTGAGGAAGCCCCCTCGCTCCCTCCAAAAAATGAATAATTATAGATGTTTATCACTGATAGATTTCATTTCAAAGAATCGAATGAGTCAACCCGTATCGCTCATGTTCATCCCTAAGGGGAAATTGAGTGGAAGGAAAAAAGAACTTCAACATTAGTGTGAATGGACACACCTATAACCATGGTGAAAATTCTGTAATAATTTAAGATTTTTTATTTTTATTTTTTTTAATTTTTTTATTTATTTATTTTTTTTTTTTTTTTTAAGATGACTCCGTCTAGGTAGTATGTTTAGATAAAGGGCCATATACATCATTTACCTAATAATAATTATTCCCAATGGACCATTGGTCTGCGAAGAAGTGGTACCTATCTAATGTACGAGTATAAATTATAAACATTTGTGTAATAATTTGGAGAATTTTTTTGGCATTGTAATAAATTCATAGATTCGCACAATAGCATTGCAAAGTGGTGAATAAAAATAAATAAGTAATACGTCCTGCAAGGTAGTTACACACCAGTTACTTTTCACTATGGCAATGGCACCAACACTTTTCGTTATGGTAATTTTAAAATTCTGATAATATCACATCAAGTGGTCTTCGGCATTTTGACTCAAATATCACTTTTACTCTACCCTCTTCATAATTATTTCCACAAGTCTGGCACAAAAACCATGGTTGGAGCTCAAATTGGATGTGACCAGCCATTGAAAACTTTCAACTGTTCTTCCTCACTACCGAAGGTAGAGAAAGATTGTGTTCGCGCGAGAAGCCGACAAAATTGTTGTCTTCCAGAATTAAAATTTCCACTTGCTTTTTGCATTTCAGAGCTTGCAGATCAATTTCGGTTCCGTGTCTGTCTGTCTGATGTCAGTCCATCTGCGAGTCTGCGCCAATTCCTTGTCACGCTCATAACCTTACTAAGTTTTAGTCTAATTTTGATCATATTTTCAGGAATTTTGCGGGTTAGCCCCCAGATGGTCTCCTAAAAATTTCATGGTCTCTAACCAAAAATGGCGTGTGCGCATGCGCAAACGTGAATTTCTTGAAACGTCTATTTCTCACGATCTGTCTGTCCGATTTTTTCAAACTCGGAGTGTAGTTGGGTATAGTTTTCAGAGAGATGTCCCATAAGTTTTATAGTCGTTTGAATAATAACTGTTGCGCATGCGCAAAACTAAATTTGGTTAATACTAATTGGGTTATTTTGCATAGATTGTGCGAGTTTGCTCTTAAGCCGCGTCCACATTAGGAAGCTCATGTGCCATTTCCTTGGCAGTGTATTTTTTTTTTTTTTCAGTTTTCCTATTTTTTTTTTTTTTTTTTTTTTTTTTTCTAATAAATTAGTCGTAAGAAATGGAGTGGTCAGAAGACGAAATGCTCTCATAAGCTCTCATCTGAGTACCCACTTGCATCTGATCTGATCAGAAAAATAAAATAATAAATCTTTAGTTTTTATTCTTATGATTAAAAATTGATTATCAATCTTTTTAATATTCTTCCAAATAAAAATCATTAATTATATTCTCAAATCTTGATTGATTTTTATTATTTTAAAAAAGTCATTATTTCCTGATTTTTTCGAAAAACGTGATTTCTATTTCAAACCCTGGTTATTTATTACCAATGAATTCGATGATGAATGATAAATAAAAAATGACGATGATGAATGAAAAATAAATGACTTACCTATCTTGAATTGAAATGGGTTCATGTAATTTTGTTGCCTCCTTCTGAATCACTGGCGCGATTTTTGTAAGCAAATTTTCAAAATTTGAGGAGGACATCCTTGTAAAATTTCGATACTGCCCACTGATTTCCTGGTGTTTCAAAATCGACACCAGTTCGCCACTCTGCCTTTTGGTAAAAATGTCTGTCATCCACCAACGCCGCCGTTTCCTTTTAGCGAATTTTTGAAGAAAATTAAGCTATTGCTCTCGCCTCAAAATTTGTAGAATGTGAATTTTTGAAAAAATTGTATGCAGAAATCCGTTTTAGGCTATTCTGAATCATATTCTGAAGTTTAACGCATTTTTTATGTATGTATGTATATATGTATGTATATATATATGTATGTATCATTCCAGACGATAACTGTCAGTAGAATTGTGCTAGAAACTTCAAACAAATTTTAAAATGTTAAGGACAAAAAACGAAAGTTCAAGTTCGTTGTCCAGCATGATCGGATTACATCTTCGGGTTGAAATTTTCAAAAATGTAGTAAAAAATTTCAACATAGCCTGTTTTTTGCGATTTGTTGTGCGAAATAATTTTTTCAGCATAGTAACATGTGGTGTATTCGGAATCAGCGTAACATTTCCTATAAGAATAAGTATCAAGTTTTCAAAAATTTCAAAGTTGAAAAATCAGTCAAAAATCGATATAATCGAAGATTTCTTCAAAAATTCGCTCATGAGGTCATGCTGCATGATTGGACTTTTTAACAATCTATAGGTCCCATTTCGATCAAACTCAGAGGGAAGTTGGGTAGAGGTATCATAAAAATGGCCTATGAATTTAATGGAGATTGGTGAAGTAACATATATTGCGCATGCGCAAAACTATATTTGGTTTAAACACTTGAAAGTCCGAAACTAATTGACCGATTTTGATGAAATTTTCTTAAGTCATAAGGTTAGCTCCTAGATGGCCTTCTATCAATGTACGTAGGATCAATAGTAGCCTAAGCGGATGCGCAACCTTGAATGTCTGATAACATCGATTTGGTCGTCATTGGTTCTTTATCAAATTCTTAAGTCCATGTTACAATAAGTGAGGAAGCTATACTACCCCCCCCCCTCCCCCCAACATGGCAGGTTTCAGCATGGAACATGCTATTGCCTTCAACTAAACGCCCAAAATCGTTACGCGGAAGGCGAGACGAAAAAGGGAGATGCGACTTTTATGGTGTTGATGAAGTCACGTACGAGGCAACCCGGAAAGGGCCTTCACCATGGAGGTGGGCAGTATAAATCTGCCAAGGAGGTGGGCAGTATGAATCTCGCCAAGGGGGTGGACAGCAGAATGAATTACGTGGTGATGTTATTCTATTGATATCCGCAATACAAACATGGAAAAACTCCGGAAAAAATGAAATTTTTGTACACGTCGCGCTGTGTGAAAACAAATGGGGAAATGTGTGATTCTGGTTATTTTTTCGATGTTTATCGAAGTTGGTGTTGCGAATCAGCGGCGCATTCACATTGGTGGGAAGGGGGGGATACAGTACAGGAATAATGAATTACAAAGTACATAATAATGAGTTACTTCAAATATGTTAATAATTCTTGCATGAAAATGATATAATTGTTATCTAATAATTTGAGCAATCTAGTAGGTGTTTTTATTGCAATTTATTGCTAAACAACTTATGGTTAACCAGATAAATTATAATAATAATGAATAATAATTATAAATATAATATTTAATAATAATACTTAATATGAAAATAATAATAGAGCTGTCGGCGGTTGGTTGTTCTAATATCAGAATATCACCTCTTTTACCATTTGTTCCGCCCTTCCAGTCTTGATATTCTACTGTCGCTTCTTTTGTTTTGTTTCTGGCGCGTTCATTTATAGGACGTCCTCTGAAGCTATTTCTTATAGGTCTATATAGGAGGCTATATTCTTCGTTAACAAGATGGTCGCCTATAGGAATCCATTCTAAGACCGAATCCGTGAAAAAACCAAAGTTGTATGTCTGTGTGTGAGTGTGTGTGTGACAAATTTTGTCGAAGCTGCCCAGATTTAATTACGAATTGCCCAAATTTACAAAATGCCCAGACGAATTCAATTATGAGTTTGGCCTAGTATTGGAAAACATGCCAGGAGTTTCAAATTTCACACTATAAGTTTCTATGATAGGAATTTTCTGTTGGTGGAGCGAGTTAATGGGTGGGGAGGGTGAGTCCTAGAAGTCATGATGGGGGTCATTTTTCTCTTATTTTAACTCTTAACAAAATTATATCCAATCCATTCAAAGGGACGCACCTATAATGCATGCATTACTTTCCAATATGTTCATGTACACGTCTAATTTTTGAGGTTCGGCTCCTTCATTTTTGAAAAAATTACTAAAATTCCAACATAATTTATGTTCAATTTAAAGGTGTTTTTCTGGTTAGAAATTCACCGGTGAACACGCCTATACCACACACGATGGGTCTGAAATGCCTCCCTAACTGAAATGCCTTTTGCCTAAATATTGCCAAAAAACGGGGGTTTTTACCGGTTGTTGACAATTTTTCAACAGTTTGTTGAAAATGTTTGTACAAATCACACCACTTGGCGACAAAATTTTGCTATTACTTAGACTGTTTCTGCTTCAAATGAGACCTAGAAGTCATGATGGGGGTCATTTTTCTCTTATTTTAACTCTTAACAAAATTATATCCAATCCATTCAAAGGGACGCACCTGCAGCAACAGCAGACCAAAGAGACCAACAGCAGCTCTGGAGGTGTGATAATTGATTTTTGCAATTTTTCCAAACCCGGAGGTTCTAATACACCATAATTTTAATTTTTCAGTTTTTATTTATTATTATTTTTTTAAATATCAAATTGTACCATCCTTATGTGAAATTTAATGCCGATCACACCTACACTACAAATGATAGTCTAATACGACCCCTCAACATGTTTTTTCGTCAAAAAATACCGAAAAAAGGTGTTCTTGTCATTTATCGACAACTTAATTTGTCTCGGTATATGCACAAAAAACACGATTTTTGGGTAGTTTTTGGACAAAAATCCATGTTGAGGAGGAGTTTTAGGCCATCATTTGTGGTGTAGGCGTTATCAGAATTAAATTTTCTATAAGGATGGTACAATTTGATTTAAAAAAAATAATAATAATAAAAATATAGTGTTTTTTTGACCCTGAGGGTCTAAAGTTGAAAAAACCACAAAAAAAAATCAAAATAAAATAAAAATTATCACACCTCCAGAGCTGCTGTTAGTCTCATTCTACGCTGGAACAGTCCAAGTAATAGTACACCTTTTTCAGATCGCCAAGTGATGTAATTTTTACAAAATTTTTTAATAAACTGTAGAAAAATCGTCAAAAATTGGTGAAACCCACATTTTCGGCAGTTTTTAGGCAAAACGCAAGTTAGGGAGGCAATTCAGGCCCATCATGTGTGGTAAAGACGTGTTTAGGGGTAAATTCCCAACAAGAATAGCACCTTTTAATTGAACACAAGTTATCCTGAAATTTTAGTGATTTTTTTTCAAAAATGCGGGTACCGTGCCTCACAAATTAGACGTCTATATGAAAAACGGGCTTCGGATTCGGATTCAACACTCTGAACAATTTTGGTTCCGTGTCTGCCGGTCTATCTGTCTGTGTGTGTGTTGTCTGTCTATCTGTCTTGTGTCCGCAAATCCTAGTAACAAGCTTATTTTCCACATTTTTCATCCGATTTGGATGAAATTTTCTGGAAATGTGCAGGTTAGGTTATAGATGGTCCCCTATCAGTTTCATTTTTACCAAATCAATACTTCATTCTGCGCATGCGCAAACGTAAATGTCATTATGCTCCATTTTTTTTCACACTCTAGTCGTTCGATTTCGCTTAAATTTGGATGATAGTTGGAAGAAGGTGACTTGATTACCTCATATCAAGTTCAACACGATTGTATCATTAATAGCTACTGCGCATGCACCAATGTGAAATACTTGTAATGACCTTAATTTCCACTGTTTTTCATCCGATTTTGACGAAGTTGACAACGAATGCGCGGTTTAGGTTGTAGATGGAACCTATTTCATTGTTTTCAACTCATCAGTTCATTCTGCGCTTGCACAAACATAAATTACATTGAGTATAATTTTTTCGTTTCTTAATTGATGAATTACGACATTACACGCTACTTCTCGATTTACTCTTTTCCGCTATGGAATTTTTCAAGATCATTTAAAACTTTTCAATGATCTATACATTTATGATAGGTAAACAAGGAAGAAAATTAAGCTATTGCTCTCGCCTCAAAATTTGTAGAATGTGAATTTTTGAAAACATTTTATGCAGAAATCCGTTTCAGGCTATTCTGAATCATATTCTGAAGTTTAACGCATTTTTTTATGTATGTATTTATGTATGTATGTATCTAATATATAAAATTCTCGTGTCACAGTTTTCGTTGCCATACTCCTCCGAAACGGCTTGACCGATTTTGATGACATTTTTTGTGCTTATCCGGTATCTATGAGAATCGGCCAACATCTATTTTTCATCCCCCTAAATGTTAGGGGTAGTCCACCCCTAAAATTTTTTTAGACAAAATTTTTAATTTCTATTTTTTATGATACAACATACAAAAATACATACAATCCTCAATTTTCACCCTTCTACGATCAACCCTTATTCAGCAACATCCCCTTCAGACTTTAAACCTACCTTTAGGGATCTACCGTTTAGGCATCTACACATCCACACCTTGCGAGCGAAGCGAGCAACATTTCCTACATGCCACACTTTGCGAGCGAAGCGAGCACATTTCACACGAGCGAAGCGGTCCGGGGGGCTTGCCCCCCGGCTGGACGTGGAGGCGAGCGAAGCGAGCCGGAGCGGCTAGCATATGTATATATGTATGTATGTATGTATGTATGTATGTAATGTATGTGTCATTCCAGACGATAACTGTCCGTAGAATTGTGCTAGAAACTTCAAACAAATTTTAAAATGTTAAGGACACAAAACGAAAGTTCAATTTTGTTGGCCAGCATGATCGGATTACATCTTCGGGTTGAAATTTTCAAAAATGTGGTCAAAAATGTCAAAATAGCCTGTTTTTTGCGATTTGTTGTGTGAAATAATTTTTTCAGCATACTAACGTGTGGTATATTCGGAATCAGCGTAAAATTTCCTATAAGAATATGTATCAAGTTTTCAAAAATTTCGAAGTTGAAAAATCAGTCAAAAATCGAAATAATGCCGTTCGCTAGTCGTAAAAATCGGTAATATTTGCATGAAACATTGTCCAAATTCAGATTGAACTACTCTTATGGAAGTATCCCTGTATAACCAATCCTAGAACTATGCTGTTTGAAACGTAGGTAGTAGGTGCTTGTTTTATTTTATGTCAAGATTTGATGATGTTATGATAGGATACTGTTAAGATTTCAACTGCCTTCAATACTGACCACATTGGACATCGAAATCTATGAATGTTTACCTACATTTGTCTTTAAATCTACAAGATTAGTTTAATAATAATAAAGTATGAGTACCTCCTAATTATTTTTACTAATTTGATTCCATGTTTGTCTATCAAAATCATAAACTAAAATTTCTCTACACGATCAATAGCGACTGAAATGTCGAAGATTTCTTCGAAAATTCGCTCATGGGGTCATGCTGCATGACTGGACTTTTTTTTTCCAGTGTAATAGGATGATTAACAATACGCTCTTGATGTTGGACGTGATAATTTGTTTGTATGATTTCAGTTTATCTGCATTGCCGTGATCGCTCTTTGCTTTTGGCTGCGTTTTGACGACAGCATCCAGCAGTGGGTTAGTCGTTTGGAGATACAGTCTTTCTACATAGGTCTCTACATTCTCATCATCTCGTCTGCCATACTCTTCATCACAGGTTTTGTCAGCTGTTTCGCCACTATCAGTGAACACACACTTCTCCTTCTTGCTGTAAGTTTGACCGAAAAAGTACTGATTATTCATTTTCTACCTTATTTGCGATCGTTTTAGCATGTAAAGTCAATTTTATCAAAATACCTTAACGTCATGTAAAGTTACAGAAATGTTTACAACAACCGACTGGGGTTGCTGTAGGGGTTACAAAGCGGTCATCGCTGTATCCTTCGAGGCAGAGTGCAGAGATGCCTATTTTTGCGGGTTATTATTATTATTATTATTATTTCTACCTCTCCGATCTGCCAGTGGAGTCCGTGATGGTAATCCGTTTAGTGACGGACGGTCAACATGGCTCCCCTTAGAAACTTGCCCGTTGCAGTGACATTTTGACACCCCTTTTTGATTGCCGTTAATGACCCTTCCGGTTGAGATGCGGCTTAAATTCTTTAAAAAACAAAAACCGACTGGTTAACGGAGGTGTTGAGCTTTACCTTCTACCACAGTACCCTTGAACCATGGCACCTACCATGGCAGTACCATGGTACCTATTACTTTATGTTGACGACAAATTGTATCACTATGTCCAATATTCATAATCATTCGGTCTATGTTGGAAAAAGAGTTGGACAAACAGCGGTCTTGGCATTGGATTCGTTTTTCAAAATCATTTAAAACTTTTCAATGATCTATACATTCATGATAGGTAAACGAGGAAGCTATGTGCCACACCCAACTTGGCAGACGTTTATTTTTATTCATTTATTTTTTTTAATCCTAAATTTGTTAAATATCTTCTAATTTATATATCATTATACAATAAAGATGGGTATGTAGCAGAATAAACTTATGAATATTATAAACAAAATTCTGCATATACGGAGTAATGACTCCCCAAGTACGAAGCCGAACTGATACGTCACCGAGGGATGAGCACCTCAAATATTTGCTGACGATATACAAATTTTTAGCTGCAATACCCATACCTATATTTAGGTTCTTATTCCAACTTCGAGCTGCCATTCATCCCGAGATTTTCCAAGACATACAGCCCTATTTCACTATTAACCTGTCCCTAATCAAACTCTCGTCAGATTTTATTTAATGTTATTCCCACGAAATAAAAGGGGGGGGGGGGGGGGGGGAATAGTCCACATTTTCCCCAAATTCGGAAGGACTTATTCCTTAATTTGTTTTTAATTGTTAAATATCACCTGTCCATTTTAAATTCCGATCTACGTATATCTGCAGAGTTATCCGTTCGTAGATGCAACAAAACTTTTTTTTTTTAGTATAACTACATCACAGCGGAGTAAAATATCTTCTTTTGTTCAATCTCAATCCGTTCTTGAAGTATGATTTTTAAAGGTTTTTTTCTCCAGGAAAACCGTGTTTTTTTCCTTTTGCACTAAATCCCCCCCCCCCCCCCCTATCTAATTTTATTGCAACTTTTGACCACATTTTCGGGTTTACTTAATACCTACTCTTCAAAAAAAAAAAAAAAAAAAAAAAAAAATCTGGAAAACTAGCCAATCTCACGAAAACTGCTTCATTTATAAGATTTTCAACACTTTGGACGAGATTAGAGCAGGAGGAAATGCCGTGTTTGAAGTTGTCTCCAAATTAGTAAAAGGTGGTCTTGTGAGTGGTGTGATTCCACTTGGTCTCAAAACATCAGTCGTTAATCCCATTCGCAAAGGTGTTAGTTATGAGAAGTTATATAACTTTCGTCCAATATCAAAATTAAGTGTCTTGGATAAGATTGCTGAGAAGTTCATATCCGAGAAAATGTGTTCTTATGTGGAACATTGTGACTTATTAAGTAACTCTCTATATGGATTTCGGTATGGAAGGGGCACTCAAGATTTAATGGTGGATTTGTGTGATATGGTGAATGGATCCTTGAACGAAGGAAAATACGTTATTGTGGTACACGGTGGTCCTCGATCGGATTTGACCTCAAAGTGCTTGCCCTTCAAATTTTCTTTCGAAATATGATTTGGGAATATGTTAGGATTATAATTCAGCAAAGACTGAAATCAGACATTGAGCTGTTTTTTTTATTCAGTTTTTAAATTTTTAATTGGTACTTTAATAATTAAAATACGCTATAATCGCCAAAATTCAGAAAAAATATCATTTATGTGTCATTATAAAATAGAATCTTCATCTAGTTTCATAGTTCTGACCTATTTTGTGGTCAAATATAATTAGAAAAACGAAAATAACAGCATTTTATTGAACAAAATAATGATTATATTCGCATACAGCTCTTAATAAACGTTGTCTACACTCAGAATTGATTCTGTGAAAGGATTCAAATACTTCATATTTGGCCCAAGTCGCAGAAAAATCATGATGCACGGCATCCATAGCCTGTTCACTGTAAAAGCCGAGGCCATTTCCGTGTTTGGTACAAAATTCTTCCACATGAAAGAAAACCGTTTGAACTTTTGGAGTGACTGAAATATCCAAAGATAAATATGATGCTTTGAATTCATTGATGTATTCAATGAATTTTGGATCCAGCCTGACTGAGAAAGATGCTTTGACAACTTCATTGAGCTTCTGGAAAGCATCAACGAATTCGTTCAAAGGAAATAGTTGCCGCATTTTGCTACAGAAACTTGATTTATTGCGTTCAAACCCTTTTGGGTTTCTCTCAAACTGAATATTTTTTGGAAACCTTCAATTTCATAGCTATCTAAAATTGGACCAGTCACTTGAGAAACGTCAATTTCCGGGCAAAATTAATATATTACTTTTGGAAAAATAAACGAAAATTGTAATACAAATTGGTCCCAATTTTTTCTTAAAGAACTAATATTTAAATGAACTATAAATGAAATATTTTAACTGATGAACTATTCTAATGAACTATTTTAATGAATTATCCCACATTATACGCATCCTTACCCATATCCGTATTAAAGAATTTTGAAAGGTCCTGTCTGGAATCAATCAATACACAGTCTGATTCTTCATAGCCATTATCCAGGTTCAGATCAGTTATGGAGTGTCTGGTGGATCATCCCCTGTACTCCGATGAAGGACGATCAGATCGAGATCCGCATATCCTGAGATCCTCAATGGTGGGGAAGAGTCATCCTTTTTGACGTAGATTCGACCATAACTGGTCCACGCGTATTTATAGTTGTACGCTTTAGCCATAATTCTTGCCTTTCCAAAAAGTTCTTGCGCGAATTTGGTCAGCCTTTCCTTCACATAAATTCTACCAGCTCTAGAACCAGTAATTTCAAAGTTGGTTATAATTTGTTTTCTTTTCTCATACAAAGAGTCACGTATCTTCTTCTTATGGAAGTCAACCACAATCACTTTTTTTCCATTCCTTTCATTGGCGAAAGAGTAAATATTATCAACATTATCTGCATTGAAGGAAACACCTAACTTTTCGGCAATTTTAATTGCAATATCAAGCAGATTGCAGTTATCAGTCAACTCCACTTCTCTGAATTCAATGGATTTCTCCATCAGCTTCATTTCCAAATCATTGATATGAAACTTCAATCCTTCCGTTTCATTATCACGTTCATTCAATTTTTCATCAAGCTCATCGATTTTATTCTTCAAGGCTGGTATCTCTTCAATGGATTTCTCCATCAGCTTCTTTACCAAATTATTGATATGAGACTTCAATCCTTCCGTTTCCTTTTCACGTTCAATCAATTTTTCATCAAGCTTATCGACTTTATTCTTCAAGGCTGGTATCTCTTCAATGGATTTCTCCATCAGCTTCTTTACCAAATTATTGATATGAAACTTCAATCCTTCCGTTTCCTTATCACGTTCAATTAATTTTTTATCAAGCTCATCGACTTTATTCTTCAAGGCTGGTATCTCTTCAATGGATTTCTCCATCAGCTTCTTTACCAAATTATTTATATGAGACTTCAATCCTTCCGTTTCCTTTTCACGTTCAATCAATTTTTCTTCAAGCTCATCGATTTTATTCTTCATGGCCGGTATCTCTCCAATAGAAGTTTTAATTTCATCCATTTTCGTTTTTATATCCAACAGATCCATTTTGAATGCGTCCATATTGATTTCACTCCTCAATTCGGCTATATCATTTTTCCATCCGGTTTTGTTATTCGCAAATAATTCCTCCAAGCTTTCTATCGTAATGGGTTTATCATCCTTAGATTGAGCCCTACACCCAGAGCATTTCCAAGCTTTCTTTCGATCACCCATTTTCTTAAAACTTGATTCGGAAATATTACAACAGGCAAAATGGTAACTTTGATTGCAACTCACACAAAGAAGGGAATCCGAACGCAGGCCCGGGAGATCACAGATAGCGCACTTCATAGTGAACGAACGATCTTTTGAACACTAAACGCTGCCCGACTAGGCGATTAAATAAATAACCTCGCCGATCAAAGTCCACGAGACGACTATCAGCTTGATAATGCTACCAATAGATAAATGTGAATCCACAATACTTATTTAGATAACTGGGTACTTTTCCATTATAACCCCCTCCCAGTCTATTTGTCTTCAACATGCCCGCCCGATGTTTCTAGGCATTCCTTCTTACTTGGATTACATATATACGTAGAATTGGTGACAATTTAAAGCTGTGGGAAGAATTGCCGTGTTTTCAGAAGTTGCCGAAGTCGGTGAGGATTTGTTAAAACAAAGTGGCGTAATTGTGGTTTGATTGCCTCCACATGAATTCGCACAAGTAGAATGCACAGATAGATCAGAATGCTGTGTATAGGTTGGTGGTCTGGATGCTCGCAAGCTCGCATCTCAAAATTACATAACATCAAGTAGTCAATCCCTTAGTAAAAAACAGATTAGTTGGACATGTAGGTCAGAATGATGTGTAATGATAATCTAAGTAAGAAGTAATGCCTAGAAACATCAGGCGGGCGTGTTGAAGACAAATTGACAACAGGGCAAATTTCAGGTCTCGTCATCTGAACGTAAGTTCTGCGGGTCTTGAAGAATAGTTTTTAGCGAATTTTCTTAGAGAATGACGCTATTGCAATGGCTCCAAAAATTTTTAAATCAAAATTTTCGAATATTTTCTTCATTGAAATCCGTTTTGAGGCATTCTGAAACGAATCCTAGAGTTTCACGCTTTTTCATACATATGTATGTATATGAAAAATATGTGTATATATATATATATATATATATATATATATATATATATATATATATATATATATATATATATATGTGTGTGTGTGTGTGTGTGTGTCATTCCATACGATAACTCCTCAGGATTGAGATATAAATTCCGTTCTTGCGCCAAAAAATCAAGCTTTCCAAATAAAAGGATGATTTCGTTGGCCAGAACTTTTTGGACACATTAAATTGATCAAATTTCAAATATTGTGCTCAAAAAATCACTAAAGTTGGCTAAAAATTGTTAAATTCATAATTTTTATAAGGAGTTTAGTCAAAAGAAGTTTACCAACAATAAACTAGAACGTTAAAAAATGTATGCACAATATTATGCTGAAAAATTAATTAATTTCCATTAATATTTGTTTAAAAAAGCCGATAAAAAAAAGGTAAAAACCCAAAATATTTTTCGGATCGCAAAATATTATTTAGAACGAGTTTGTTTGCCATAAAATTGGTAGTTAACGATTCTTTCGCACTCGAAGTCCTCAAATATCAAAACAGTGTAACATAATATAAGATAATTTACGAAAATTCGCTCATATGATGGAAATTTGTCATTGATATTTTCTACTCGACCTTCTGATACTTTTTACACGAAAAAAAATTAGTTTGGGTTAATTTTAAATACTTTTGCAACGCTTTGAACGAATAAATAGTCATTGCGAAGAAGATCTCTCCATCAAATTAACGGGTTTCTTCTCCGAGTACTCCATCTGTAGGAGCATCAAACCATGGATCGATATTTTTTTCCTAGAAGAATACATTTTTGCTCGGTAAAATACTGTATTCACAATTTGTGGAATGTTTTCCAATGCTGATAGTGGGCTACGCAGTAGCCAAGACTTGAATAAACAACTTCAAATCCAATAACTACTCGTATAATAATTTAAATTATTTATTGCATGTTCCAGAATATAGTCATCCAGGTGTTGTTATTCATTTTGGGACTTGCTGGTGCCATGGTACTGATGGAGAACAGCTCCTACCAATCCGCAATTCATCCTGTGATCAAGACAGTGATGCTCCGACTAGTGGAAATTGCACCCAACTACGATAAAGCCGCTTACTCACTCTCACTCCTTCAAGAAGACGTAAGCTGTGATTCAATTCAATTTTATTGTATAACCCGTAGGTATTACAAGGAGTTCCTTAAATACATATTAAAAATAGCACATGATATCTTGCCTTTATTTCTGCCTCAACAAACAATGTTAGACTTTTACGTATGGTGTATCAATTAATTATATAGGTCTACATAATTTACGTATAATAAATGAGCAATGCGTAGTTCGCATAGATCACAATCAATAATGCCTACACTCCACTGCTAAATTTCAATAATAATCCCGAGTCATTGCCGAAATTCCCAATGCGGTGTTGATGTTCGATCTATCTCTTGTAGATTTTCATCTTCATCTTGACCTGTTTTCTGGAAATGTTGGGAGGGGACGGAGGAGGAGTATTAAGATTAATCTCCACTTCTGATCCAGTGGATGTAGAATCCTCCAACGCACTTCGTCCGTGATTCAACAAAACATTTTGTGTAGATGAAAAGTCTGCCAAGTTGGGTGGGCAGTATTGTTTCTTCACTTATTTTCATATGGTCGAATCGATGGAAAAACGAGACAAAACTATTAGAAGTACTCGTAGTTTATGCATCATATAATCACTGTAGTGTCTGCCTCATTATAGTACATAGTTACGGTTTAATGACTAAAACATTTCATCTAAAAAGTCGGAAAATTTTTCGCGTTTCGCAGTTGATAACAAATTTTATGCTCGCCGACGCTGATTTAGTTGCTATTAAACTCATAAGGAATCACCTTGAGACGATCTTCAAACTTCCTTTCGAGCAAATTTGGACAATTTCTTTCTTTCTTATTTTCTTTTAATTGCGAAATTGCATTAATTTATGTTATGAAGCAATCCAATTATTCTACACACCCATTTGAGGAAAAAACCTCGAGCCAGGGAGAGGAATTGATAAATAGAACCAACTCTATGTATGTTGGTGACCGATCACATAGAAAAAAGTTCCAGTCATGCAGCATGATCGTATGAATGAATTTTCGTTTGACAACAAAACTCGTGTTAAAAAAT
This sequence comes from Adelphocoris suturalis, assembly GCA_030762985.1. Lineage (NCBI taxonomy): Eukaryota > Metazoa > Arthropoda > Insecta > Hemiptera > Miridae > Adelphocoris > Adelphocoris suturalis. The sequence continues at coordinate 36,060,451 of CM061051.1, forward strand.
ATTCTGCAACTCAAAAAAGATTTGGAAATTTCACCTTTTTTATTAATACTTTATCAATTTTTTAGCAAATAATAATGATATTTAAGTACGTTTTTCTGCATAATTTTTTGCATGAAATTTAAAATGTTCTAGTTCGTTGTTGATAAACTATATTTGACTAAAAGTTTGCTAACAAATATGAATTTTACGTTTTTAGCCATTTTTAGATATTGTTTTTAGTACATTTTTGAAATTTTACCTATTTAATGTGCTCAAAAGTGTTGGTCTGCAAAATCACCGTTTGTAAAGCTTGATTGTTTGGCTCAAGAAAGGAATTTTTTTCTTTCCTAAGGAGAGTTATTTGATGAAAAAAATGTTTTGCCTATAACTACATCAAAAAGGGAGTAAAAAGCTGCGAATCGAATATTTTTATCTGAATCCGTTCTAGAGATATGATTTTTTAATGGATTTTAAAGGCAAACCGTGTTTTTTCCTCTTGAAACTTGGATTTCTTCACTTCAATTCATTTAATTTTAACTTTTGACCACATTTTTTGAATCAGCGTTAAATTTTCAGGACTTTGATTCATGCCATCTACATACAATGTTGGCTACATAAACGTAATCAATTTTAAATTTGATTTTCTTAAACTGATAACTTTGAATTCGATTTTTTATGACAAAAAGAATACGATAAGTGGATATTTCACTCATTTTGAATCTGATATTTTGAATTTTGTCTCCCTGAAGAAGCCCCAGTTTCTGGGGAGAAACGTTGGAGACTTATTTTAAAAAACCAATTCAAGGACAGAAAGGCCTTTTGCTTCCTCACTACCGTAGGTAGGGAAGCTTTGTGATCGTTAATTTCTTATATTTCTTATCAATCTTTTCGACTCACACTTTATTCTTCAACTGATTCTATGCCAATGTTGTGCATAATCTTATCGTCGAATACGAATACGATTGTAATCGCGATAATTATTCGTTGCTTCTGAGTCAACTGCGATCATGTTCGCGAATTTGAGTGCGCGAATACGAATATTTGTATTCGAGTAATCGTATTCGCGCAATTAGAGAGTTTTTGTATTTCTCGTATTGGTATTCGCGTAATTAGAGAATTTTTGTATTTCTCGTATTGGTATTTTTTGTAAACACGAAAACAAGCTGTTAGAGCGAGCACAATGGATGCTAACCTTTTTGCATCGATTTCTCGTAGCGTTTTCGTAAGCCCGAGAGGAAGAGAACTCTTACAGAGACGTTAACGTGACTCTTGTAGTGAATCACTGCTCAAAACTCAATTGCTACAGTAGACAATTTCCAAAATATAACATAAATTAAGAAACAACGACCTCTTACCTCTACATCATATGAAAACGATTCTGCCATGAAGAACACGAATCTTTAAAACGTGTAAAATGAACCTTGAAACGAAATCTTGAAAAAGAAATTAACCTTGAAAATGTTAAAGCTGAAATCTTTGATAAAACTTCAAAAGCAAGAACAAAATGCCGCTAATGACCTTTCTGGTTGAGGTGCGGGGAAAAAACACGAAAGAAAGACAAATACAAAGGTTAAACCAACAACAAAAGACGGCACGGGGAAAATTCAGCCGATTTTGTCGGGTGTGTATGTGTATCCATGCCAACTGCATGATAGTTGCTAAGTTATTCTAGAGTGTTATCCTAGAAGAAGGTCAAGTTTTCGTTTCGTAATTACGATTCCGAAAAAGCTGAGCACGAGTAAAGCTGACTCTTCCCGTTCCGAAAAGCGTTTCCACGTTACGAAAACCTCTTCTCGTTTCGGAAAGGCCATTTTCGTATACGAGAAAATGAATACGAGAAGTACAAAAACTCTCTATTGCCGACAGACGAATACGATTACACGAATACAATTACGCGAATACAAATATTCGTATTTGCGCACTCAAATTCGCGAATATAATCGCTTTTGTATCAGAAGCAACGAATAATTATCGCGATTACAACAATAATCGAATACAATCGTATTCATATTCGACGATAAGATTATGCTCAACACTGTTCTATGCGCCCATGTTACAATGTGTGAGGAAGCTGTACTGTCTACCCAACTTGGCCGACGTTTTTTGTCTTGTTATTTTAGGTATGGCATAAAATAAGACAGGCGATATTGCCCAGTGAATATTTAGCTTGATTGAATGTTAATTGAATGAATTCCTAATTTAAATTGCGAATAAGTTCAAATAAAATGTGAGTTTCGATTCGTTGACAGATTGGTTGCTGCGGAGCTAGCGGAGTCGACGATTATTTCAACATGAGGCGAGCAGTCCCTTCAGAATGTCGGGACCCCATCACAGGGAACGTCTACTACTACGGCTGCGCAGACGAACTCACTTGGTTCCTCGAGCAACGCTCGGGTTGGCTCATCGGCCTCGTCATCGTCCTCTGCTGCAAGAAAATGCTCAACGCTGTCCTCACGGCCATCCTCATTCAGCTCGTTCAGAAATACAACAATTACAGCGTTTAGTTCCTCTTAACTATGAAACCCTTACCTATCGTCACAAAGAATGTGATAGGCGGAACACCCACCCCTATTTTGCCATATACAGGGTGTCCCACATAAGGAAATCAGTACTTCAGGGGTCCATTCTAGCATTCTAGAGTTCATTTCTGATAGAAAGTTCTCACTGAGCATTTTTGTAAAGCGCTCGTGTTTTCGACTTTATATCACTAAAACATATATTACTCCCCTAATATGGTATGTAAATTAAAATTTGAGGATACTGTTGGAAACAGTATTAAATTTTCTATCGGATATACGCCTGCGCTTAAAAAAAAAAGAGGTTTGAGACATGAAAAACCCTTCTGGAAAGAAAATTTTACCTAATTTGGGAAACTTTGAGTTTTTTCAATACGGAATTAAACTATGTGAACCAATATCTTTTGAAGCCACAAGAACGGTAAAAACTGCGGGAAAATCTCACCTTTTTAACTTTTTAGTCAATTTTACTTTTACTTTGCTAATTCGCGGGGAAAACTACGTTTTAATGTTGAAAAACCTTGTTTTTCCCTCCATTTAAATCGAGATTTTTCCTGAAAACACATACAATTTATCATACCAAATGAACTCAAATTCGTGAGTTAAAGCGTAAAACTTGGTTATAACGGGGTTGGGAAGATATGCAAATGTTACCATTCGATTCAAAGTAAATAACAATACGTAGAAAACCACCCCCAACTCGTATTTTCATAGAAGGTCGTTTTTCAAGAAAACCTTCGATTTAATTGAAAAACAATATTTTTCACTATTAAAACATAGTTTTATCCCTTAATTAGCAAAGTAAAGACAAAATTGAACGGCCGTGATAAAACATATTGGTTCTCATAGATCAATTCCCGATTGAAAAAACTAAAAATTTCCCAAATTAGGTGAAATTTGCTTTACAGAGGGAGATTTTATAACTTAAACTTAATTCGTAAAAATGTTCAGGCATATATCCGATAGAAAATTTAGTGTTCTTTCCAACGGTATCCTCAAATTTCAATTTACACAGCAAATTAAGGGAGTTATGATCGTTTTAGCGACAAAAGGTCGAAAACACGAAAAAAAATCTTAAAAATGGAATTAATCGAAAACTAAGCGTTTAAAAACATCTCTAGGAGGAACTTTCGATCAGAAATGAGCTTTAGAATTGACCCCTTAAGTACTGACCACCTGATGCGGGACACCCTGTATATCGTTATTTCATTATTTGTATAACAGAGCAGTTACAACATAACAGCCATGAATAACTGTAGGATATAAAATTTAACCAGCCAGCTCGTTGATTAATTAGAAAAAAATAGGTATGGAAAAACGTAAATCAACGATTTGAAGAGAGAATATATCTAATCAAACACATTAAGAATAACTGCTTTCTTTCCTTCTTTTTAGTGATTTGATTTTTACAGTTTATAAACTAGTGACGTCATACTATACAGGGGAATTGTGACCAAGCGAATGAGCACAATGACGCCATAAGTTCAGGAAAATTGGACAAAAAAATCACAGAAAAAAGAGTAAGATCGAGGTTGAAAACTGCTTGATGATGAGCTTTCATTTAGGGAAAAAATAATATGTGATCATTTACGTTTGTTTCATGTACATTTTCCATAGGTGTGTCGCTAAAACAGTCGTTGAATCTTGCTCTGCAGACCTTTGGAAAATTCCACTAGCAAAATATGCCGAATATTAATTAATGCGGATTAAGATTATTGTGAGCTTATTGCATACCAAAGAACATTGTTGAAAGTCCCTATACTGACATCATCCGTTATTTTTGATCAAGGTTTGATGGAAGGTACTTGTTAAGACAGCGCATATGTATTGCCAAGACGTAGGGAAACGCAAAAAGATCTACAGACAGAAACTAGGTAACGAAAATTAGGTGATGGGTTGAATCAGACTACAGGAAAAATGAATGCGTAACATATTTGAGTGATGTTAGAAAAGAAATAACCATAACTAAATAACATGAGAGGAAATTATAAGCATGAACGCCTTTTAATGCCTGTTATTCAAGGCGATATTTTTTCTCTCATCCGTCTCTCTTCTTTTATGAGAAATTAGATTTAGCTGGTAGATTTACGATGGTTCTAGGTTATATTAATAGATTTTCATTGTGCACTATTCATCAATTTCTGCAGTGATGCAGTGAATTATTAACTCAGTGTATTGACAATTTTGGTTGCTTTAGTTTTTGTATTCGACAATTGTGAATTCATTCAAACGTTCAGCTATAGATGGCTGCCCGAAACAACCTTGTTAGATTGCTGAATCCCTCTTGTAACTTTTCATTACTTTTCGTGGCTGGAAACAGGAATCGCATGCTACTTTTAACCACTCTTTCATTCCAACTAAGATTAAACTGAACACAAAGACGTATAGTATAAAATTAGGCATTTATGGAACTGCCAATGTTGGCAGTTGTGGTTCCAGCAATATTTTATTATCTAATGGAATTTTATTACCCTATTGGAATTATTTGGTAAGCCAAAAGCGGAATTATTGATTCCTTCAAATTACTAACGTTAAATCAACTGACATTTTATAATAACATGACAATCGAAGCTGAAATTTACTATTTAAACAGTTTCCTCGCTGATGTCACTCAATTTAGTTTATAATCGACGATATTGAGCAACAAATTAATAATAGTTTCACAGTTGTATCACATGTGAACACCGTAAGACAACGCTATTGGCATTTTATAGTTCACCAATTTAGTCTCTTATTTTACTTAATATCTACATTATTTTTCTTTTTAGTACTTTTTTATGTTACCGTGATGACCTTGTCATGAGTTTTGTAATAGCCTGTACAAAATGTTTTTGTCATGTAATAAATGTTGATTTTTTCAAGAGTTTCTGGTTCAAACACGTCACCATATGATTTGATTTCAACGTGCTGTTAACAAACAATCACTAAACATAAATTATGTTGAGTAGGTGGGGAAATGACCCCCATTTTTTTTCTCATTTAAGGAAAAGGTTTCTTCCCTAGAAGGGAGGGAATAGCTTAAATAGCTGAGTTTCGGTATGACATTGATAGACGTGATTGTAGGCTATACGTCCAAGACATAGGCAATTAGATTGAACCAATACGAACTTGGGAATTCAATTTTTGGTTTTGGGAAGAAAAAAAACTGCGGGGCTTTGCTCCACTCCAAGGCTTTGAGTAAATGGACAATAAATCAATTAGTAAACTTCTCAAATCAAGTATATTGAAAGCATAACAGGCATATTTAAATATTATGGAATCTGGTAACACACTGTCATACCGATTAAGTTTTATCTTCCTACCTCGCTCTTAGTCTTAGTCAACCAATATTAGTTTTGCTCATGCGCAATATTTATTACTCAGTCAATCGGGATAGGGTATCATCCTGGACATATACTCAACATCCTCTGAGAGTGAACGAAATCGGACTGATAGATGAAGAGAAATCGACATTATAATAAATTCAAGTTTACGCATGCGCACAGGCTACTATTGATCCGACGGCAATGAAAGTTGAAGGGAACAGTCTAGAACCTATCCCGCACAATTCCTGAACATATCATCAAAATCGGACTAAAACTTGGTACAGTTTTGGGTGTGGCAGGATTTACCCTACGTACAGACAGAAACGGAAGCGAAATTCAGTAAGCTCTGAAAAACACAAAGCAAGTGTAAATTTTGATCTTGCAAGACAACAATTATTTCGAATTCTCGCAGCAAACATGAAGCTTCCTTACCATCGGCAGTTTGGAAGCAATATATGTATGTTACTTGGCACCTACATACATCAACATGAAACTCCAAATAATGCAATTTATGTAAAATGAGTGTGTGATAGGTAGAAAATGTATTAATCTGACTGAACAACATCTCTTAACTGCTGTACAAGGAATTTACTGATGAAATTTGGGCAAGTCCACGCACTTTCAGGACTGCAGGGATTTGCCATTTTTAGAGTGCATGGCTTTGCCCCATTTTCATACATTTAAAATGGTGATACCCCAACAATGTAAAAAATTTATTACGAGAGATTTGGAACGGTAATGTGAAGCTCAACTACGAGGCTCAATGCTTCAAGTTAGATTATGAAAATGACTTAAACCGTGTCTGAAATAATTAATGTAGGAAACGACAAAATATTAGAGGGAAACTTGGAAAAACAAACGTCACATTTTCTCCGCCCTCGTCAATGGGATTCACTTGCATTTCGGAGAACAACTTACTGTTATCAAGACGAAACTACTGCGTGGTAGCCAAAAGTTCTACTCCATGCACCCTCTCCCCCCTCACCATCCCAAAAAGCCCCTGCGTGTCTTTTCCCCGAGCGGGTTATTGCCCCCACCTACCCCACACATTAATCAATTGAATCTAATGGTAGGCTCCAACGTACACACTTCTTCCACTTGAACATCCTCTACGAAATATATCCCTCCGACCGGAAAATAATTTTGTACCCTGTTACACAGAACATCAGTCATAATGACCGCTATTTTGGAAAATACGATTTATTATTAATTGTTTTCTTTTTCTGGAAATTTTAATCTTTGTCAATCAATGTTTCCTCTTCAGTAACTACTTGGGGTATTAATTTCAATAAAGAAAAACAATAGACTTATAAAACTTGAGCAGACTTACTATCTCCTATAAAACTTGAACAATAAATATTATTGTCTCATGAACAAAAGTCACTTCATTCGAAAAAAAAGAACCTTTCTTACAGAAGTAGGCATCTTTCTAGTTACCTACGTGACTAGTAGTTACAGTCTTACATTTCGTTTGGTAAGGCACTAATAAGATATCTGAGAACAAAACATCAAGAAAAAAAAAAACAAAAAAAAAACAAACAAAAAAAAACAGTAAAACAATGAAACCACTTAGGTAGGTTGGTACGAAAAACCACTTATAAAAAAACAAAAGTCATCTCAATAAAAAAATAAAAAGGGAATGAACCTTGTTTCTCAATAAAATCATACCAATCACCAAAAATCACTCCAATAAAAAATGTAGAAAGGAAATAAATCTCAAAGAATGTTTTTTTGTTTTTAGTACCCTCACACACAGTTTTTGCAAATTTTTCTTGTACATTCAGCACATTCAGGTTGGTTACACTTCATGCATTTATATCCTGCCTTCCTATTCTTTTGGTAAGGGCAAAATCGGCAATTTACTCTGCGTTGAAGTTTGTCTGCTCGTGGTGCGATGGAAGATGTTTCCCGACGTGGGTTTGAAGCACCACTGTCATTTTTACTTTTTTTTTTTTTTTTTTTTTTTTTCGCAGACGTCTTTCTGATTTTTCTTTCAATTTAGTTGCCTCTTCACCTGCTTCGAGATGATCACCCTCCTGTCTTGGGGTAAAATAGGTATTAGCAATTTCTGCTGAACGAAATTATGAATCAATCCGAATGCGACTTCATGGTGCAGACAGAACATCCGTCATTATGACCGATATGAAAATCGTGGTACAGACGGAACACCCGTCATTTTGACCTGTATCTGAATTACCTATGTTCCAGATGGAATATCGGTCATAATGACCCCCTAGGTTTCAAAGAAAAATTACTCACCGCTGAATGACAAGTGACAGCACCCCACCGAAGCTACCTGCGTGGACGCAGTGAACCAGCTAAAGCTGTCACAGAAGGCCAGCTCGCTGGTAACGATACTAGCGCCCTGAGCGGTGATTAAGTAAACCATATTCGTCAAAATGACGGATGTTCCGGTCAGAGGGTTAGAGGGTGATTCAAGAAGAATATGCGGGGTTCTAACAGTTATAGCTTTGTTCCAACAACGCCGAGAGCGACCCCCGGGGCTCCTCCAGAGTTTAGCTCCAAGGTCGCCCACTTTCGTGTTTGTTGGAACACTTCGGAGTGCAATGTGATAACAATCTTAGTAGAGAAGGTGAAACAGTTCAGAGAAGGTTACGCGGATATGTAGTTTACCCAAGGATAGCAGGTTATTTCAAAATGCGCATGCGTAGGGCTCGGAGCTCTCGATGAGACCCCCGTCAAAAGTGTGGGGCTGCTTGGGCACCCCAGGAGCAACTCTGGGGGCGCTCTAATGCCCCGTCCACACTTGGAGACTTGTCTCCGGAAACATTGTCGGCCGACTGTCTCTCCGGTGTTTTCTATTGTATCCGGCGATGTCTTCAGCTAGTCTGCTGACTGTCTGCCGACTGTATGCCGACTGTCCGCCAACAGTCGGCCGACAAATATGTGTGTTTCTGGAGACAAAAAACGCTGTTTTCTGTTTCCCAAATGAAGGGAAAACACGGAGACAGGTACAAGTGTTTTCATTCAGTTCACAGCCAGGATTCACATCGTGCGCATCACTGTTTAGTGGATTTGCACTATTGTTTAGTTTTTAGTGGATTTGCAGTGCGTTTTTATTGCCTCTTGCCAGGTACCTCAACGTTACAGCAAGCCGGATGGTTGCTGAAATCGAAGCTCTGTATCGCGTACATTTCTTTGAGATCTTTGGCCCAACGAATCCTAACAGAATCTCAAAATCTGTCGGCGTCATTCTTGTGAAGTTCCGGAAACCTGCACGATCTTCTAATCGGAGGTCACTTAATAAATTGTGGCCATAATAGGAACTTTCTTCAAGAAACTTGCGAGTCCACCATCGCCTCTTCCTCGGTAAATCAGCCACATTATTAAGGACGATGAAGCACGCAGAGGCTAAAACCACGTCCTCTTCGGTCACCATGTCGTCAAACACTGGCTTTCTAGTGTGGACGCAAAACAAGTCGGAAACTTGAAACAAAAACTGTGTCTGCAGACAATCTGCCGACTGTCTGCAGACAGTCGGCAGACAGTCGACCGACAGTCTACAAGTGTGGACGAGGCTTTAGATCTGTTGGAACACGGAGCTCTCAACCCAATCATCTTGTTGGAACGCCATTTCGAGCTTTGAGCTCCTCTAGGGTGCCCTTCTGTCCTTGTTGGAAATAAGCTAATATTTTCAAACTAGATACGATATAAACATGAACCGAAAACTGAAATGACCAGTTGATTATCCCATTTTTTCTGTTACTTGGAAAAAGTCATAGGTGCTCTTTGTGACCTCTACGAGTCACTCGAACGATATCCACACGATATTCGAGCTTCGTTCAACATGTCCTGATTAATCAAGAGCGCTGCAGCTGTGTTTCAAAAAGCAGTAGGACTGGCTGTTTTCTCAGTTTCAACATTTTTCATAATTCATTTTCCATCAAGATTGTGCCCCTCACTGGCATTTATATGTTCGTAGTTTCCTAATGAAAATTTTTTACAGTGGTGGATTGGTCGATGTGCCAACCGATACCTCCCCCTGCACTTCTGGCCCGAAGATCACCTGCACTTCTGGCACGCTGCGATTTGTTTATGGGATTTCATAAAGGGTGAGGTTTATAAAACACCATTTCCTGCCAATCTTGATGATTTCAAGCACCTAATCACTGCTACGGCACATTCTGAACAGAATGTGAAGCGAGCTCGAATATCGTGTGGGTATTGCACCTGAAGGCCACATATAGCACCTATGACTTTTTCCAGGTAACAAAAAAAAACTGGATAATCAACTTCATTTTTTGGTTCATGCTTCTATTATACCTAGATTTGAAAATACAACTGTTAGAAACTCGTATAGTCGTTTGCTTCCTCACTACCGAAGGTAGGGGTGTTTGGGTGTTCGTGATTGAAGTCGAACAAATTTTTGTCCTCCAAAATCAACATTTCAACTTCTTTTTGCGTTTCAGAGCTTTCTGATCAGTTTTGAGTGCGTGTCTGCCTGTCGGTCTGTCTGATGTCTGTCTGTCTGTCTGTCTGTCTGTGGTAAATCCTTGTCACGCCCAAAACTATAACAAGTTACAGTCCGATGACATTTTCAGGGATTGTGCGGGTTAGCTTCTAGACGGTTCTCTATAATTTTCAAAGCCTGCGAATCAACAGTAGCCTGTAAGCATGCGCAAACGTGAATTTCTCATAACGTCGATTTCTCATCACCTGTTGGTCCGATTTTGTTCAACCTCTGTAGGTAAATGGGTATATGTTCTAGAAAAATGCCCTATAAATTATATCGCAATTGGTGGGGTGGTAATCATTGCGCATGCGTTAAACTAATATCGGTTGACACAGGCAAAACTCCGAGTCTAATGGAACTATTTTGATGACATTTTAAGGGATTGTGCGGGATAGCTTCTAGACAGTCCCTATAACTTTCATTGCCGTCAGGTAAATAGTCGTATGTGCGCATGCGCAAAGTTAATTTATTATAACGTCGATTCCTTATCACCTATTAGTCCGATTTTGTTCAAACTCTGGGAGTAGATAGATATATGTTCTAGAAAAATTCCCTATGAATTAGATCGCGATTGGTGGAGTCAATCAATAACTACAGCGCTAATAACATAATTTATCGACACAGACAAAACTCTGAGACCGATTTTTATGAAATTTTCAAGGATTGTGCTGTTTAGGTACTTGACGTTCCCCTATATAATTACTGTTGGAGTAATAGTAGTCTGTGCGCATGCGCAAACGTTAATTTCTTATAACATTTCGACTCGTACTTCGTTCTTCAACTAATTCTATACGTCCATGTTACAATGTGTGAAGAAGCTATACTGCCCACTCAACTTGGCAGATGTTTTTAATCACCCTGTATTGTACCAGGCGTCACACTACTTGTCCAATATTTATTTAAAAATCAAATGGACGCTAGTGCGTTATAACCTGGATAATGAACATGCAATGTGAAAATTCCCTTTGGAGAAGGGGGTTTGAGCAGGGGGGACTAGATACAATATTGATCTTTTCAAGTAGAATAACTTGTGTAAGTTTCAACTAAATTTTTTGATCTTGAGTTAAACTAAAAATAAATAATTACAACTGAAAAAACTGCAAATTTTCGTTTACAATGAAGCTATTGCGATAGCTCTATGAATGTTTAAATTTAAAATCTGAATATTGTTTTCATTGAAATTTGTTTTAAGTCATTCTGAAACGAACCCTAGGGTTTAACGTTTTTTCATATATATATATATATATATATATATATATATATATATATATATATATATATATATATATTTATATTTATATTTATATTTATATATATAGAGTTAACTCAAAAGTAACCTCCTCTCCCTCCTCCGAACAATCCCTTTCCCCACAATTTTTGAGATATCGAAGTGAAACTTGGAGAGCGTTTTTAGGTGCCTGATACTAACATTTGAGGGGGGGGGATCCAAAATTTTTGTACTACTCAAAAAAATAGTATTGGGAAGGTTTTTAGAAAATTGTTTTTCCATTTTTTGTCGAGTGATATGAATTTTAGCGATGAATACGGTGGTGAAGTCAGAATTGCGATATCTTATTCCGTTCTCAGAGTGGAGCTGATGAACCATAAAGTAGCACGGTTTTTTCAAGAAGTGTTTTTTTAAGGGAGTTTTTTACCTGCCCCCTTTAATTACAGGGTTTCTCAAAATGGGCCGGCTGAACAGGTTCCTTAACGATGTTTGAAAAAAGTGGAAGTGATATTGTAGGAACCAAAAAATAATTCAAGTATACCTATGTGTGTATTGGACGTGAAATGTGAACTATTTGCGTAAAGCCGCGTCCACACTATACTGAACGAGGGTGGGCACCCCTAGGATCGGTAAGGATCCGCTTCGCGTCCGCACTACTAGAGTAGGTAATAGAGTATGGAGTAATAACAGTATCGACCTCAGTCCCCTTCAGTCTCATTTATTAACCAAAGAGGGAGATTATTCAGTCTGTGCGTTAGTTTTGTACATTCATTAATTTTTTTTTTTAAAGCAAATTTTCGCAAAAAATAAGCTTTTGGAGTGGCTCCGAAAGTGGTAAAATGAGTTTTCCAAAATTGAAATCCGTTTTGAGGGGTTCATATATATATATATATATATATATATATATATATATATATATATATATATATATATATATATATATATATATATATATATATATATATATATATATATATATATATATATATATATATATATATATATGAAAAGTGTTGAACTCTGAGATTTGTTTCAGAACCCCTCAAAACGGGTTTCAATGAAGAAATATTTCGACAATTTTGATTTTAAAATTTTAGTAGCTATAGCAATAGCTTCATTTTCTACGAAAATTCGAAAACAGGGTTAAAAAAATCTCTTGGTGGTACTTTTGATCAGAAATGACCTTTAGAATCGACCCCTTATTTTTTGTCCAACCTTGGTGTAGACACCGTGTATATTTAATTGTCTTGTTTGTGTAAATGTATATTTGCCGTCATATCTCTAACCGCTGTGATATTTCTCAGGTATTTAAGTAGTATATATATTTAAATTTTTTAATGGCACCGTACAATTACATACATTCAGCTAGGGGTTAAAATAAAACACGTTTTTGATATGTTAATACGTAAATAAGTAGTGCACTTCTCAAATGTCTGTAATACCTCTGGTAAGCAACTCAAAGATGGCCTCATAAATCCTGGTGTGTTTATAGTACTGTTCCGTTCGTCTCTTGCAATACGTTGATAATATGATGTCTATTAAACGTGGATACTGCGAAAATAAATTAAATTAAATTTCATAAGTTTTTCAAACGTCACTATTTCACCTGCTCGGCTTGGGGAAACGAAGACAAAGTTGTGAATTTAGTAGTGATCGTGATGTCTTAACGACCTCACCAGGCGGGGTGAAGGGACTGCCTACTTATAAATTCATCTTCGACTCTTTTATTCTGGGAGCCCACTAAGAGCGTACGCCTCTCAATGAGTTATATCGGTGGTTATATCGATGGGAGCCTCAACCGGCTGTCTCCTTATAGCTCTCGCAACTCCCCTCCCTTCCCACCCTACCACCCTCCCCCCATCCATTCACTCTTCTTACCCATACTAGCCAATCACAACCCCCCAGCTCTCATGACTGAACAATGGAAAACGCTGAGCTCAGTAGCTTCCATCGATTGCCTACCCCCCGTCCCGTCTTTACCACTCTCGGCCCTTAACGTTCAAACACCCTTCCTCGCAATTTTTGCTGTAGTATTTTTTACTCGCTAATCACCCAACCCCTTGCGGAACTATAATAAGATCCTCCCTCCCCGGCGTGTCTCCTTGTTTATAAACTAACCTTTGTTGCTTGCCCTCAGCGGAAGGGCAACACCCCCTCACCGAGTCCTCCAGACCTTGGGCTGCAGAACATGCCCCTATGTGTAGACCACCTGCGAACGAGAAGCTGCAACAAGGGAGAGTAGAACCTACCGACAGCGAAATGAAATTACTAAAATATTCCGGGCTATCGACTCTGGTGATGTAGGCCCAGCAACCGTACACAAATTCTTCACGTGAAAGAAGGTTCTGGTGCAGCCTTTTGAGATGCTTCCCCTCTCATTAAATATTTTGTTAGGTTGATAGGTGGACCAAGATTTGTCCTATCTATCATTAACTCATTAGAACCTCAATATCAACACTCCGGTAACCTATAGCGAACTTTACTTTGATAGCTCTGTGGGGTGAATTACCTAAAGCGAGTTTTAATTTAATTTCTCCAGTTTAATTATTTTGTATAGCAATCAGTCATACGTTAATTAGTTTCAATACTCAATAAAAAAATGACATTCTGTTACAATACTAGTTCTAAATTAGTCTAAATTTCTAAATTAATCCAGATCTTAGGGGACACAAGTCTCTAAACACTCCTCAAAACTGAACTGCATGCTGCTGCATAGGGTTTTGGTGGAAAAAAGTCCGAATTCACCAACATCTTAAGGTACAAATGGAGCAAAATTTAAAACAAAACTGGCACAACTCAAAAGTTCCAGTCACGTATACGAGTATGAGAATTTAGGGAACAAAAAAATCGTTAACGCCACAATGTGCGACAAAAATAGATTTCAGAAAGTAAAATTCTCATATCTCAAGATTGGTTTAAGCTATCGTTGTGCAAAAACGTGCAACTATTCACTCCTCGAAATAGTTGCCTAAGGTTGCAGGCAATTAATTGACGGGAGTTGAACAACATTTCAGGCCCTGATAGCCCTCTCGGCAACTGTTGCATCATGTTGAGTTGAAGCCCAAGGGGTTTGGAAAATTATTGCAATATTGCGGACAGACGGATTTTTAGATTCTTCGCATCTTCAAACGTAAAAACGTAAAGCAAACGTTCATTATTGCAAATAATAAACTAAAACTGCACTTCCACAAAAGACTGCACGGACAGTCTGCCGCGGACCATTGCGACTTTCTCCTTCAGGGTAATCTCATCATGTTCAGCTCCAGCAGCTCCCCCGACGAAGAAGAATTGCTTGTTTTGCCATCTGTCAGCTCAGTAACAAGCTGAAAAAGAAAATGGGTACCTATGTTATAGTAATGTACCTTTCAATCAGTGTTGTAGTTGTCTAAAGGCACTCTCTGTTCGATTGGGATGTTTTTCGAACTAAATACTGGAGCAAATATAGTCAGGATGATGTAAATCAAATTAGAAAACTGCACTTCTACACAAGACCATTACATTTTTCATTGATTTCTAAAGTGTATAATAAAACTTTACAAAGTACCGGCATAGCAACTCAGATTGAATTCATTTTCCACAACAGATTACCAAAATTACTATAGTCGTAACTTTCATGAGTGTCTAGTCTTTCTCGCTATGCCAAGGACATCAAGTCATCTAGGGTTGAACCGTTGGTTAAAGGTATTGAAAGGTGTAGATATAGACTTTGGCCCCATAATTATAGGTACCGTCAGTCAGAGGTGAGGAAGGAAGATTTGGTAAGAGGTTCGTTGAGCGAAGGGGAAGGCAAGTTTGAATATTCGAATGATGCCCAGGATGTGCTGCTCCAGTCTTTTATAGGGTAAGTTAATCCCCACTTGCATAGGTCCCAAGTGGGGATGAGGTGAAACCCCCTGCTATGGTATGTCGCCGACAAGGCGAGGCTGGAGGAGCACACCCTGTTTGTGAACTTAATTTTCATGAATCTACACAACTTTTGAGTAACATAAGTTGGGCCACGACAACTCCATATTCTTCAGATATCAGTATTCCTCCATGCTGATTATTTTCCTAGCAAATCAATAAGTTCGGTAGGTAGTGCAAAAATCAACAAGAAATAATTTCAACAGCTAATCCAATAAAACGAGAAAAGTGAAATGAGATCTAGCCGAATCAGTTTGCCCTACCTATTCCTACATCCTACGCTCACTGAAAAATATTAGTGTAGGATAAATCAAGTGATACCGTTAAGTTGCCTAATTTTTTCCAAACTACGGGACCAAAATTTTATAAAAATCTGGCTCAAAAACCACATGTTGGCCAAATGTAGGTTTTGAAATCAATTCCATTCGGTGAAATTCAAAGATTGATTGGCAGCGATACTTGAAAGAAATAGAGAACCAGGTTACTGCTTGTCCTTAATGTTGTGCCACTAAGAGAAGTCCTCGAATACAGCGGTTACACAACTGGGACAGGCAAACATCTACTTTTTTTGTTGGCTTGTTTCCAACAACGCCATGTATTCTCATTGACGTTAATGTGCCCATTGAAGCCTGATGGGTAGCTCAAAAGTTGTCCTCATGTGTTCCTCGACCGTAGAAATTTGATATAGTTTTTCCACAGAAAGCTTCAACATTCAATAGGAACCGAAGGAATAGCAGATCTGCATACTCTATGGGCTCTATATAGTTTAACAGTGTTTCTGATCACCGAGTCACCAATGGCGTTGCCGAACGTCACGTTGCACAGTAGGGGTAATATGATCTGCATTAATAGTCTTAACCTCAAAAATTTCTCTGAATTTTACTGAAAAGATTGGGTATAACGACAAAGCCTTAGTTCCTTTGTTCAGCTCCCGAATAAAAATGATCCCTCACGGCGGGGTCCTACCAGTTAGGTAAGGGGTCTCAATTAAGTTGCATTCTTATGGTGTAAACGACTCCACCTACATTTGTAGAAAACCTTTATTAAGAACGAAAGGATGCAAAACATTTGTTTGTTGAATATTAAAAAAAAACATAAAAATCAAAAATAAATTCAATCACGTAGACTGTCAATCAAGTACAATAATGGAAATTTCTAAAGTTACACAAAGCTTTTCTTTAAAGAATTATTATTATCATTATTTTTTCAGCTCTAATTTTCATTATGAAACCCCATATTGAAATGAAAACAAATTTAGTATTATGCTATGCCCAATACTAAAATGTTGAACAAATGTTATAAATATGGGGCATACATTTTATAAATTATATAAATGAGACCAGTTGCCTAACTATAATTATAGTAGGAGTCCGCCGAGTGGGATCATGTTTATTGGGGTACAGAACAAAGGATTTCTCTTAAAACAGCTATTTTCAGTGAACTTCGATTTGTGAGGTATTGACCAACGAAACGTTTCAGTAGTGCAGCTCCACCATATGAGCGATTTTTTCAAGCTCATATGAGTACGAACTAAATCACTCGCGACGAAGTTGTGGAAGCCCATTTCAAAACGGAAGTTAGTGAAAAACGTTGTCTATTTCCACGAAAAATAAAGAGTTACAATGTTGAATCGATTTCGACTGTTAGGCCATCATCAGTAACAAACAATAACTAAGTTACTGTACTAAGTTATTGTTTGTTACTGATGATGGCCTAACTGTCGAAATCGATTAAACATTGTAACTCTCTATTTTTCGTGGAAATAGACAACGCTTTTCACTAACTTCCGTTTCTCATTTGAGTAGATATAATTGGAATTATACCTATTAATGTCAATTTTTTGAAAGTGAACCACTTTGTCAGCACACTGTTAGCCTTTGTCTGTTAGCATTTGACGAGATGCTTTGAATGACGTATTCAAAATGGAGTCAAATAGAAAAACGTAGGAACGGGGAACAACGGTAGGAACACGCTGAGTAACCAACATGTGTGGGTGTTTATGGAATTGCAGAAGTTTGTAGGTTCTTTACATACAGTTGCCTGATAAGATGCCTATAATTCCGATGGAATTTACAAATCCTTTAGCAGTTTTCCGGCCAACCCTCTCAATTGATAGTACAACAAATCTTCGGTAGAAATTGAGCCACTGCAGTAGCTTCATTTTCTACGAAAATACACTAAAATGGAAGTCATTGAAATCGGCTAGGACCTCGCAAAATATGTACATGGACACCCAAAGTTGTTTAATTCGAACTACGGACACCTAACAACAGATCTAGTGGTGGCGCTTATTCAAACATGCCGTTTCCCAGCTTGTAAAATGGAGTGAGTTTACGACCTATTTCATTTACCGACCTACTGTTCACAACTGCTGAGAGAACTATCAACTTTTTCTTATGTCTGGGAATCGTGAAACAAACTATTAGTAGGGATGCCATATTTATCACGAGTGAAACCGGGACACTGTTGGAAATAGCAACTACCGGGGGGTTGTCTCTCTCGGGGGTATAAGGAAAATTTTTGAATTGTTGATAGCTTTATACGAGTTTTCAGACTAATTCACGTCTTTCTCTCAGACCACAAAAATATAAATGTATACAATATAGGCCATTAAATGTAGCATTTCAATATTTAAAACACTTTAGATCAAAATTAATTTGAGTTATTTAGTGCTCAAGAAACCATTTTCAAGCTAATTTTGTTTAGATGCTGAAAAACGTTTTTAAAATGCATCTTTGAAAGTTGTAGAAAACTAATCTCTGCAGAGAAATAATCCTGGTAGGCGGCAGAAGGGTGTTAGTCGGGTTAAAAAAAAAAGTTGTATTTTTCACAACACATAATAAATGATAAATAGATTCACACTTTTTTACAATTTATGTAAAATTTAGAAAATTACTGAGAAAAAGTGTTGAATTGTCACATAATATCGAATTAAACTTTACTTACAATTCCATTACTTATTTACTTACAATTACAATTGTATTTGGCCACATAAAGGCCAAAAATTTACTGGTGAAAGAAAACTTTACTCCAAAAACCACTCTTCTTAAACAGTCACTCTTCTCGTGGG
The DNA here is from genome assembly GCA_030762985.1 of Adelphocoris suturalis. Classification (NCBI taxonomy): domain Eukaryota; kingdom Metazoa; phylum Arthropoda; class Insecta; order Hemiptera; family Miridae; genus Adelphocoris; species Adelphocoris suturalis. The sequence continues at coordinate 36,078,926 of CM061051.1, forward strand.
TTTGGCAAACCCGGAACAATATTGAGCCTCGAGTTTGGGACACTGGGACATGGAGAGCATAACCGGTGACGTGTGTGCGTGTGTATGTGTGTGCGTGTCGTGCGTCCACAAATCCTCGTAACAAGGTTATTTTCCGATTTGGATGCAATTTTCAGGAGATGTGCGGGCTAGAGGGTAGACGGTCCCTTATCAATTTCATCGCTATTGACTCAATACCTCACTCTGCACATGTACAAACGTAAATTCCATTAAAATGCTCCATTTTTCACGCCCTATTCGTCCGATCTCGCTCGAATTCGGATGATAGTTGGGGGATGACGGTTTGATCATCCCATATCAATTTCAACATGGTTGTATCATTAATAGCTACTGCGCATGCGCCTATGTGAAATCCTTGTAACGACCACTGTTTTCATTCGATTTCGATGAAATTGTCAGAGAATGCGCGGGTTAAGTTGTAGATGGACCCCTATCAGTTTCATTGTTGCCAAATCAATATTTCATGCAAACATAAATTCCATCATGTTCCATCTTTTCACTCTATAGTCGTTCAAGTTCGCTTAAATTTGGATGATAGTTGGAAGAAGATGATAGGTGAACGAGGAACTATGTGCCACACCCAACTTGGGTGAAGTTTTTTTTTCCCCCTTTGGTCGGTTATAATGTTCGTTACTGAAAATGATGAACCAATATGACACTCTTGAGGGGTTTCTGAAAATAATGCGAGAAAATATCCTTCCGCGGGAGGTTTCTCTCTCTTTGGGGATCGTCCACCCGCGAAAGACATTGACAGGCGGGAACGAAGCGCACGTCTGTGGGAATAGGATGAGGCCCTCAAGAGCTCCTGAAGATGCTCCTGCAGATCATGCGCCTCCCAGCCCCCTCAGTCTTCTGCCGTCCGCAGTTCGGTTCTGTGCTCCCGGCCGCCCACTTTCCTAACCCCCTCTCCTCCAGGTGAGCAACGTACGAGCAAAAAAATGTCCACACATAACAAAACACAACTGGATTTTTGTGCCTCATTACAGAGAGTAACTTTTTAACCCCTTGTGCCATAATAGAGTGGATTATGACCTTCCTATTGATCAGTATTTGATTTTAATTACAGGCGCTTGTATTCAACCAGCTCCTTTGAGGAGCTTGTATCTGGATATCTAAACGGAAAAAAGCATTAAGGGAATTTTCGTTAAAAAAAAAGAAGCTAGTGCAATGGGTCAAACAATTTGAAAAATTTTCTTCATGAAAATCCATTTAGAAGCATTCTGAAAGGATTCCTGAGGTTAGCACTTTTTCATATACATATACTTCACTCCATAAGATAACTCTCCTTGGGATTAAGATAAAAATCCGTTCATGCGCCGAAAAATCAACCTTTCCAAATGGAATGATTAGTTCGTTGGCCAGCGTTTTTTGAGCACATTACATTGCTAAAATTTCGAAAAATCTGCTCTAAAAATCACTTAAAATGTCCTAAAACGGCTAAAAATCGTTGAACTTATATATTATTGTTGTATTTATTTATCTATTATTATTGTTATTTTTTTCTCAGAATTTTAATCAAAAGAAGCTTGCCAACGATGAATTAGAAAATTAAAAAATATGCACACAAAATTATGCAGAAAAATGTAATTAAATTTCATCAATATTTGCTGACAAATTGAACAAACTAATAATCCTATATATATATTTTCAATGTAGAATATCATGTAGAACTAGTTTTTCTGAAATAAAATAACAATTAACAATTAGCAATTTCTTTCCGCTCAAAATTATCAAATTTCAAAACAATGTAACATGATATATTACGATAATTTACGGATATTCGTTCACACGATCATCACGAGCTGCATGACTGGAACTATTTTGATTATGAGTTACTCTTACATCTGCATTCTAATAATTTTAAGTGAAGTCCGAGTTTATTTTGTTTTGTATATGACAAATATATTAGTGATTTGAGCTTTAAAAGATTTTATTTGTGTTACTTATTCTTTTTTTTTTTTTTCTTTTTCTTTTTTTTTCATATAAATATTTTAGACGCCTACTAAAGCACGCAGAAAGGAAACTCCTAACTTCAAAAGCGAATATTTTGAGGAAACTTGGTCATTTTTCTTAAAGATAAGGTTAAACTATTGTCACTTGTCACTTTTCACTGTCACTTGTCACAACATTGTCACTTTTAACCCATACCTGCATAACCCATAATTTGTCAATGCGGTTGAATACAGTATGCAACATTGTACGAAACATTTTAGTCATGCGGCATGACCATATGACTCATATGACTTTTTCACTCCCACAGCTTAGTGCCACAGCTCACATCCCACTAGTATGATTTTCAGTGAGATTCTTGAATTTATATCTTCCCTGAAAAATTTCAAAATAAACATTTACCCAAAAATGAACGTAAAAGCCTAGGGTTGAAGATATCATTATTAAACACAATTAACTCACCAAATTTACCCTTCGTACCGTTAGAGACGTTTGTGAAAACTATTTAAGAGAAACGGTACGGAAAACTTCTTTCTACTTTCTAGCCACCTAAAGTGATGACTGTGTGTCCTGAAACTGTAATAATACGTGAGCCAGGACCAAATCGCAAACTTATGTTTACTAACAGGCCAAGTATATGTCAGTCAATCTGTCTTTCTCTCTGTCCGTAAATGGTGAAGAGTACTCCGACCTCAAGGAGCACATTAGAAAAACATCTGATGCCATGTTGAGTGGGCAGTATAGCTTCTTCACATATAGCAACATAGACGTATAGAATTAGTTGAAGAACAACTTACAGGTCGAAATGATCGAATGCAAAACATAACAGTATCTAATACATGTGTAATATGTGTATACATGCTAGAATACAAATTAGGGCCATAATTCATGTTTGCATGTGCGGAATTGTCTAATGGTTAACCCACACCGTAATTGAAAATTTCATAAAATTTGATTCATTATTCTAGGAGTGTCATCCAATATTGGTTTTGCGTATGAGCAATAGTTACCTATTATTCAATGAAATGCGATAAAATACAAAGGGCATCATCTTGGTCCCAACAACCTCTCGAGTTTGGACGAAATCGAACCAATAGATCATAAGAAATCGACATTATGAGAAATTAATGTTTGCACATGCGCACAGAGTACTATTATTCCAACAGCAACGAAATTTTTAGGGGACCAGCTGGGAGCTAAACCGCACAATCATAAAAAACTCCTGTCCATTACTCGGAGTTTTGTCTTTATCGATCAATTTTAGTTTTGCACATGTGCGATAGTTATTACTCTACTAATCGCGATATGATTCTTAGGGGATTTTCCTGGAAAATATACCCGCCTAATCTCTTGAGTTTGAACGGAATCAGACCAATAGATGGTGAGAAATCGTCGTTATAAGATACTAAGGTTTGCGCATGCGCAGAGACTACTATTTATACGGCGGCAATGAAAGTTATAGGGGACCTGTACCTTTTGCACGTTTATTTTTTATTTCATTTTGTTAAAGATTTTCCCAATGTGTTTTTAATGTTGACCAATCTCGATATTGGTAAGGATTGGAATTGAAATCCTCAAGCCAATTTTTTCCATCTTTCGTTTTTAGTGTGGACCGAATGGGCGTCGATTTTTTTTAGATTCGACAATATCAAAATGGTTATATAAGAGGTCTAGGAGGTGCACTGGGTGTAGTTCCGTATGTGTCCCCACTTTTAAAACAATGTAAATCTGTCATTATCCTATCAAAAAATGAATTTGACGACTGTTTCGGAAACAACGGATTCTCGTCTTTCCCATGTACCCAACAACACAACTAACTAAATCCTGACTTTCAACCTTAACTTTACCCTCCTAACAGATTCCTAACTAACTAACTCCTCCTAACTAACTAACTATCTCCTCCTTAACTAACTCCTAACTAACTAACTAACCCCTCCTTAACGGGGACACTAACCCCAGTAAGTAACTTAACTTGCTCCTTTGCGTACGAGTACATAAGACGTATGGAATTGAAATAAGTGGGGACACATACGGAACTATTTGCCAAGTCAGAAAGTTCCGTATGTGTCCCCACGCTATATTCAAATCCATCTAGCGTGTAAATACATTAGAAGGATGTAGATAGTTTAGTGGTCCAGATGTTCGCAAGCTCCCATCTCAAAAATACATAACATCAAGTAGTCAACCCCGTACTAAAAATTCAGATTAGTTGGACATTATATAGGTCAGAATGATGAGTATAGTTTGGTGGCCTGGATGCTCGCATCTGAAAAATACATAACATCAAGTAAATATCTCCTAAAAAAAATCTTCTTTAGTAAAAATTCTGGAGCACACCCCGCCTACCTAAGATTTTGGAAGTTGCCCAGTTCAGGTGGTTTAGTTGACGCTGGTGTCCAGTTCAGGTGAGCCCTACTCTCCGTCGGGTGTCCCAAGTCTGTTGATAGGTATAAGATGCATGTTTATTCTAGAGTCTGTATCATCCCACACAATATAAACATCGACTTTGTTTAGTCAGAGAGCAATAACAAAAGGGTTTTAGGGTTCATTGCTCGACTTACTGACTCACAAATAGCGAGGGGACACATACGGAACTTTTTGAGTATTCAAGTATTTCCATATGTGTCCCCACTTTTTTCAATCCCCTATTTCTCATGTACGCGAAGGAGTAAGTTAATTTACCATGGATCCATGGGAAAGAGGAGATTTGGAGGTTTCCGAAACAGTCGTCAAATTTATTTTTTGATTTACATTGGTTTGAAAGTGGGAACACATGCGGAACTACACCGGCTCCCTATGCCTTTTCCTTGATTCCATCAATAAATATAAACAATCGCACAACCTCATCAATCAACACAAATAGCACAAACCGAATATGCACTCGCGGAATCAAGCGAATGATAAGTGAAAAAAAAAAACCCCCCCGACCTTCCCGGTCCCAAGATAAGACATCTCTTCTCGATGCCACCGGAACACCAGAAGTTCAACCTGGGATCTTGGATCAACAGTGGTTCAACTGGAGCCAGTGGCGTAGTTTTAGGAGGGGCAGGGTGGGCAGAGCCCCTCCATAAATTATAGAGGATGCAGAATTTTTTTGTATGGATATAACCACATTAATAATTTTACGCTTTCAACATACGCTCAGTACCTAACACCTTCTATTAAAGAATGTAATTACTAAAACACATCTACTATTATTATTATACGATTCTGGTTGCCAAGCGGTCTTGAGACGCTCTTAACAAAGAAATTTTTATTAGGTTCGTTTGTGTAGGGGCAAAATGGCGTGGATATTGTACAGCCCCACGGAGCATAGTAAAATCACCTAGTCAACGAAACGGAAATGTGGATACTGTAAACTGAAATCAAGTCGTTCCCCACTACCTTCTGGGGCGAGCCCATATGTGATTTTCCCTTAGAAAAATATCCATTGTTCAGTATCCACCAATTCCCCTATGAACTTCCCCTACTTTTCACTGCCTACTTGATCAAGCTTGGTTGTTCGTTTCAAAACAGTTTCTCGTTGTATTATACTATTAATTTACGAATAAAATCCCAGTTAAAATGAAGCAAGACAACAATAAATAGAAGCCTGCAGTGGTGATTGAAATAGTTTAATAGAAAAGATTAAAATAATCTAGTGTAGCAGTATTTCTATTCTAACCTAGCATATTGCAGGTTTGAGTTTGTTTACATTTTTTTATGTTTCTTGATCTCGGTTTCATGCCCTGTATTTCATTTCGGGTAGGTAGGTACCTACTTATATAATACAATTGTATGATATTGTCCAGAAAAAGTCATTTTCACGCGGAAGTAACAATTGAGGATAAACCTGTAAGACAGCAAGTCCACATAGGTATATGAATTTGCATGCAGTTAGTCTAGTATAATAGTATAATAATCCTAGTGCTCCTCATTTCATCGGTAGGTACCTATTCGTATTTATCATAGTTTTTAACGTTCTGATTAGTTATTTGGATAATATTTTTTCTAAGTAGTATTGTGCTTTAATAATCTATAGGTAGGTTTATGAATGTGAAAGCGTCCGTGATTTCAGAGCATTACAAAAAGCCATTGAGCACCTACCTACTTATATTGGCAGTTTATTAAAATTCTTCGTATACTCTGCAACAAGCACTAGAAATTAATAGCAGAACTATAAAATAAAATTAAATCCTTGATGTCCCTCCATTCGAAATGGCTTAGCTACGCCATTGACTGGAGCTTTCAATGATCCAAGTTAAGTCGAAAACTCGTTCCTGGGAACTCAAGCTTCGTTCTCAGAGCGGGTTCTGACAGTTCTCGAACTCATCGGAACTGGGAGGGAAATCCCGGGGCGTTCCGGAACTTGTGGAACAGCGTTCTGCACTGCGAACGATTTCAGAACTTGGCAGTAGAATAACCTGTGTTGTTGTTTGTAACCTCACTCAACTCGAGTTACCTTCTGGTGCTCCTTTTCAGAATATTTTTAGTTCCCGTGTGAATATATTACTTATCATGCTCGTGAATATTACTTAACTATTAGCCCACGGCAAAAAAAAAAAAAAATTCCACGATGACTGAGGAGTATACTCGAAAAAACGCTGCAAATTATTTCACAAAGGTTTATTATTTTTTCAATTGAGTATGATCGTAGTTTTAGTTGGCTTGCGTACGTCATAAGGCCCGTCCAGACTCCTAGGCGTGTCCTATTTCGAGTTGCCACAACCTATACTTCTATAATTATATACGTATGTTTATATTTCTCGATTTGAGCTCCTATCTATTCAAATAATCATTGCCTTAATAATATCATTATCTAAGTACGTACGAAAAGTCGAGAGGATTTGTTATTAAATATGCGTAGGCAAAGCATTGGTATTAACACACAAATATGACCTAGAAAAAAACGTATATTCATGCCTCGAAGGAACATGAAATTCGAAAGCAATACAAGTGTTGGAAGTTTTCCACGCCACCCTGGACCTACTCCCTAGGTCTCGTTACCTCACAACCGGAGGTTCACCGCCCTATTACGCTTACACTATCATTTCACTCATATTTTTCCATCAACATTCATTTGAAAGTTGTGCATTTTGAGATGAGTGAATTTTGTCCTAACATGAGAATAATAATTATTAGGTCGTGCAGTTGTGGTCGTGCATGATCTGGTCCTAAAGTGTTCCGTTGCGAAGTCCTACTGCCCATCGTTATCCTAACCGTGGAATATTAGCTTGCGCAGTTGTGGTTGAGCAGTTGAGCAGGCCTCAAAAAAGACACTTTTTCTCCCGTTTTGGCCCATAGCATCCATCTATGCGAGTAAAGCGATCGGGATGGTTAAACGTTAGGACCAACTAGACCCCGAATGGAGTCTATGTGCGAATGAGCTTTTTTAAGTCAATTCTTAGGCCTTTTATGGCCCGGACGGCGAACGGACATTTCAAATTTGGATTCTACGCACCTTGAAACGTAAAGTGACAAAGTTTGAGGGGGGGTTATAAAATGTTTTGCTATACGATCACATAGGCTTATTATTGGAAATAATAAACCAAAATTTGAGTTTCGTGGATGTAGACGAGATCAACTATAACTTCAACCTCGTCCTCATCGTCCACAAAACATGAAACACCATCGTCGAAACTATCGCTTTCAACTAGCTCGTCGACATTTCGATCATAGAATAGGTACTTATACTAACGTATAGAGACTAAAGTATGATTAAGTATGATTTCGATGAAGAAGAGGAGAGTTATTTACCCCACGAGATCCGAGAAATTGTGAAATGCGCATGCGTTACCTCCATAACCCAGGAACCCCATGGAGGTGTTAACTCTTACCTCCATTCGCAGTGACGTATGTTTTGTGTTCAGTGACAGTAGTTTTGTGACTAAGTTATGAATCGCATTTGATGCATACAAATGATGCATATTATTTATTTATTTTTTCCATTCTGTATTTTTTTCATTTCTTTCCAAGTTTGAAGTTAATTTTTTTTTTTTTTTTTTTTTAAATTATTATTATTATTATTATCTCTTCCTAACATAATTTGTACCGTCACCTGGGGAGACTTGGGATTTGAAGGGAGAGTTGAGACTCCTCGGAAAAAGTTATAAACGATGCCACTACGAGCAGCAACGTCGGCTTAGCGACTCCGTCCTTGTCTTGACGTCAAGTTGTTTCCTTCCTGATGTCTGCTATCAGTGTTATCACCTCGAAGCGCGCCAATGTCCTCTTCATTCTACATGGTTGTTTTATCAGTAGTTTTTTGTGCTCCTCAAAGGGCACCAAAACAGGGCAACTTTCACCTCTGCAGAAGGTGATCATCATTTGCCGCAAGTTTTTACTTTCTAGACGTATTATGCATCACTCTGAGAGAGTATCCTGAGAATTTGAAGTTAATTTCTCCATACAGTTGGCTGTCTGTCAGCGATTTTGTTGAAGGGGGAGAATTGAGACCACGTTGTGGGGAGAGTTGGGACTTGACGTTTTATGTGTTCTTTTTGGATTTCAGATGCCCAGGAAGTACGTCCGAAAGTTTTCAAATACCCGCAAGGGTAACTCTTTTAAGCCCTATAGAAACTATACTGAGGAGACACTACGGAGAGCTGTGGAATATATCGTACTGGCAAACTGAAGTTAGACAAAGTTTTATCCTCTTTTCGAATATCCAGAAGTGGTTTTCCGAGGTTGGCAAAAAAATGGTGTCTTCTTTTCCCACCTATGGACCCTCACCATTCTTCTCTGCTAGTGAGGAAACTTCTTTCATTGAACATTTGAACACACTTGCAACATGGAGTTTCCCATTCGGAGTATTCGACTTTCGCATGATGGTGAAAGGGTACCTCGACAAAAAAAGTATCATACATCCTCAATTCAAAGACAACACTCCCGGGGTTGAGTGGGTGCGAAACTTTTTGGTTCGACACAAAAATGATTATTTGACTGCTCGGAATGGTCTCAACATTTTTACAAATCGTGCTGAACTGTCAGTTGAATCTGTCAACAAATTCTTCGAGAACGCCACTCCTATTCTGACCCAGTTCAACCTTGACCAGCAAATCTCGTGAACTATGATGAGACTAACATGACGGACAACCCAAAAACGAAGAAGCAAAAGTTCATTGTCAATCTGGGTTGCAAATATTAACTGTGATCACGAACGTCGTAGACCTACCACATTTAATAAAAACGTCTATTTTGAAGGTTGTATGCATATTCCTTCTACTATTTCAACAATATGTTGGCAATTTTAATTTTTTTAAAATGTTCACATTGGTCCCAACTCTCTCAAATAACATTTAGACTTGAGAACTGGCCAAAACGTATGCAGTTCCAAAACTGTCCCACTATTGAGGAGAGTTGAGATCGACCTTCAAAAAAATAGATATAAACCCCCCATGCGTGGGGATTTTAATTTTGATTCAATGGGGGGATATCCTGAGGTCCCTTCTTTCCAAAAATGGGTAGCACAAAATATAGTGAAAATCGTCCCAACTCTCCCCAGGTGAGCCAAAAGGCAAAGCCATACGGGCAAAAGCCGTACCTATTTATAAATAAATGCGTTAACTACGTACTTGCGTTCGAGTTCTGACAATTTCGAAGAAAAAAACGGGGACTGTCAGAACCGTTCGGAACTGGGTTCGCAAAACACTGCGAACGCCGAACTCGGCGTTCTTGGCGTTCGGGAACTGGGCGTTCTGGCACTGCGAACGACAAAACTCACCTTGAGAACGAAGCTTCAGTTCAACTTGGTGAAACCGAAATGAATTCAAATTGAGATCAATCCATGATTTACATTGAACTTGGATCCTATTAAATCGAGTTTACGTTTTTTGGTGAAAGCGGCCCTAAAATGAAGAAAAAAGACTGCCTAAAACCCTTGAAACTAACGATGAGCACGGCCAAAAATTGTTGTTTCTCCTTCTCTAAATGAGCCTAAATATTTACAAACGATTTTTAAGAGGGATCTTGGCAAGACTTGAACTTATTCAGAAACTACACCAAATTTGAGAAAATCAGATTTGAGATATGTTCCAACCATTTCGATGATCGGGAAGTAGGCCCAGGGGTGGAAATTATCCAGGATGTACTCGTAATACTATTGGAAAGTTATCACGGAAATGAGCAGATATGAAACAAACAACGAGTCTCTTAATATTATCATCTAGGAACTCCAGTACGCATTAGGACCTATTTATCTTATCAAAGTGTTATGGAATAAACCGAAACATTTTGGTTTGAATATTTCGCGTGGGGTTCACAAATAATACTGTACTACAAGTTTACCCATACACAGTAAGCACAAGTGTAGGTACCATACATGTTTGTGAACCAAAACCCGAAAACTGTCTCTTGGTAATGATCTTTTTCGATTAACCATGTGCGGTATTTGAATCGTCATATCTAAGGCTCGGATTTTGCATATTTTTTTTTGAAGCCCCATACCTTCATAGAAGTTCGTTTTGAGTGTTTTCAGACCATTTGCAACCCCAAAAAAACGAAATTTATTGTGCATGTTTTGGGTTTTTTTCCAGATTTTTGCATGTTTTACGCATGTTTCATGTTTTTCCCAGCAATTTAAAAAAGTTGACAAAAATGGATTTTTTACCAAATTTTTAGGTACAAATCAAACTTTCTTTTTAAATAACTAACTAAAACTAGTGGTAGTTTGTTTTCTATAGAATTTTTCAAACCGAAATGGGGTGATTGGTCTCACTCAAGATTCAAATGCAAAAGAATGCAGGAAACCAGGCTGTCTGGAATGCGAATTGACGGAGAATGTTTCGGCTGAAGTGGTTGCAAATTACCGATTTCTACCCATTGTCTCCTGTGATATGGAAAGGTCATTTTCTACACTAAAGACATTTTTAAGTGAAACAGGCGTAGTTTCAAGGTTGGCAACCTAGAGAAGGTATTAGTTGTAAATTGTAACATGTGTGTGTGTTGTAACATTGTGTGTATGTTGTTGCAAGTTGATCGGAGTGAGCCAGAAGAATAATGCACCTGTAAATATAATGCGAACATTTTTTTTAAATCTTTCAGTACGTTATTAATTTTTGTATAGTTTGGCAATAAAACCTAAAACTAGTATACTAATTTGTGAAACACTGTTCTTTTCTTACAGCCCATCCCTTTGCTTGATGAACAGCAGTTGATTATTGCAAATCTATTTATATACGCATAATATAAAAAATTTCAATTTTTTAAATTCATTTATCTATCAATAAATTTCATCAACTACTTTTTCAAGGTCTTTTTCGTTCAAATACTCTTAAAATTTTACGTACATATTCGTTAAAAGGGGGTTTCACAAGCATTCATGGCAAAAAAGTAAGTCTTCTTTGAATAATTTTAAAAATACATGTTTTTGCATGTTTTGGCATTTTCAGTGCATGTTTGGCCTCAAATTTTTGCGTGTTGATCCGAGCCCTAGTCATATCCCAACAAACCCCTGAATTTGAGAGAGATTGAACGAATAGACCACGAGAACATGATGCTTGATGGATTTTACAATGAGCGTTACCCAGGCATTCATTTTATATTTTTAAATAAAAATAGATTCCATTCAGAGAAATTCGATACCATCCGCACTATCCTACGATGAGTAGTTTTCTTTCTATATTTTCAAAGTTTGCACTGGTGACGTCACACAGGGTGGCAGGGGGTTCCCGCCCAGGCGGGAGGGGTGCTTTCACATACAGTTTCTGATTTCTTTTCTAATGAATTTTGACGATAGGACATTGCCACCCCTTACCCTTAATTTTTAGCGAATTTTTGAAGAAAATTAAGCTATTGCTCTCGCCTCAAAATTTGTAGAATGTGAATTTTTGAAAAAATTTTAAGCAGAAATCCGTTTCAGGCTATTCTGAATCATATTCTGAAGTTTAACGCATTTTTTTATGTATGTATGTATGTATGTATGTATGTATGTATATATGTATGTATGTATGTGTCATTCCAGACGATAACTGTCCGTTGAATTGTGCTAGAAACTTCAAACAAACTTTAAAATGTCAAGGACACAAAACGAAAGTTCAAGTTCGTTGGCCAGCATGATCGGATTACATCGTCTGGTTGAAATTTTCAAAAATGTAGTCAAAAATGTCAAAATAGCCTGTTTTTTGCGATTTGTTGTGCGAAATAATTTGTTCAGCATACTAACATGTGGTATATTCGGAATCAGATTAAAATTTCCTACAAGAATATGTATTAAGTTTTCAAAAATTTCAAAGTTGAAAAATCAGTCAAAAATCGAAATAATGCCGTTCGCCAGTTGTAAAAATTGGTAATATTTGCATGAAACATTGTCCAAATTCAGATTGAACTAATCTTATGGAAGTATCCCTTTATAACCAATCCCTAGAACCACGCTGTTTAAAACGTACGTAGTAGGTGCTTGTTAAAAAAAAAAAAAAAAAAAAAAAAAAAAAAAAAAGTAATCACAACTGATGAGTTTACTGTGTGAAATATTCCGTCCTCTGATTCTCTCGGTCGCTCTCTTTAATGTTTTACGCTCAACTGTTTTAGGACTTGATGTAGCTTTAATACTGACTGTGGCTTAGAAAATATCAGCCATGAAATTATGAAGAAGTTCTATTTATGTACGTACTACTAGCACGCAGACCCAAAATCATAAACTAAAATTTCTCTACACGATCAATAGAGACTGAAATGTCGAAGATTTCTTCAAAAATTCGCTCATGGAGTCATGCTGCATGACTGAACTTTTTTAATTTAGTTTATATTATAGCCATTAGTTTATATTATATTCTTTATGTCAACAGCCGAGGAATTTTGATAAGTGTACCTGCAATATTGACATCAACTTCGTTGTTTTATATGAGAACCCCCATTTTTTATTGAAGATTTGAATTCTACGTAAAATTTCATGAAGATATGACCCATCACTCAATTTTTTAAGTGCGCGCAAAGGGGCACGATTCCGCTCCAAAAGTGGCAATAAATGTGAAATCGTGAGTTTATGAAGGTACTTAATTGCCACATGAAATACATGATTTTGGAGTATTTTTTTGTGCTGAACCTCGTAATAATGTCCATTTATTGATATTTGCAACATCAACTTTGGAAAATACCGAAAAACCTATATTTTAGTACGCTTTGTGCTTTGTGGATATGTGAAAGAAAAGTGCAATTCTGGTCAATTGTTCGGTGTTTTCCCAAGTTGGTGTTGAAAATATCAATAAATGAACATCATTCTCAGGTTCAGCACAAAAAATACTTCAAAATCATGTAAATCATGTATAACATGCGGCAATTGAGTACCTTCAAAAACTCAGTATTTCACATTTTATTGCACCTCTAGAGCAGAATTGCGCCCGTTTGTAAGCACCAAATAAATCAAGTGATGAGTCATTTCTTCATGAAATTTCACGTAGAATTCAAATATACAATAAAAATGGGGGTTCCCATTTAATATAACGAAGTTGACGTCATTTGCGCACGTTTTCGCGCGTGCGCAATCCGCAATTTTTTTATCTTTTGAGATCTTTACAGAAAAAACAAACATTAAGAGTGAAAAAAAAATTTTTTTTTTTGACCCATTATTAACGATTTTAGCACGGATGGGGGAGGGGACGTTTTTGGGGACACCCCGTATAAACTGTATATAACTGTATGACACTGCGAACCATAGTAGGCTCTCACACCCACTCGCGGGTGGATTGGACGATTTTACATTTTCGATCACCTTGAAGTTATCTCCAAGATAAAAGTTATCTTCTAAGACAACAGGATTTCCGAGTTTTCCAATGCTGATTTATGATACATACAGTTTTATATGAGTTGTTAGTGCGCGTTCTAGGTTTAAATACTTATCATCCTTTTCTTTACATCTCCTAATTGGGTAAATGAATTAATTAGAAGCATTATTCACTAAAGAAGAATCATAAGTGGGAAAATTAATTATTTAGTAGACATGATAATTATCGCCACAAAGGCCCGACTGATCAATTCCTCCGCTCAAACCTATTTATCTATAATTTTCCTATCCATCTCACTCATACAAATTGAAAATAATATAGTTTTTCAGCTATATTAATCCGTTGGGAATAAATTATCACCATAAACAACTCACCTTGAACATACCAACGATAAATTACCCATTTAAATCTGGAATAGTTATGAGTGATATAACATTAAACATTCAAATTGGTTGGGCTTTAGTTACTCCAATATCTAAGTTATGTAGGATCGTTCAGTAGGGGATTATTTCTCTCATTATGTAAGTTAAGTCTCATTATGTAACCTTCATGGTTTCAATCCTGAAGTACCAAGACACCAAGCAATATCTCGGAAGCCTCCAATTACCCATTTGAACTAGGGATGAAAATCAAGAAATCGATGTTCACCCCCTCGATTTCCGATATTTAGAATCGATTTAACAGACCGATTCAGCAACAAAAAATCGATTTTTGAGCCATAAAAATCGATTTTTTTAATAGGAAGTTATTTAGAGTCGAGAAAGGTAATAATGAATCTTGTAAACCCGGAAACACTGTGATGTTGTTAGTTGTTGTCTTTCCTAATCCTTACTTAAGATAGCAAACACCCGTCAAGAAAAGTGTGGTAGGTGCCGTCAGTACCTGCTGAGCAGTAGGCATGTGGTTTTTCGTAGACATATTACATTGTGAGTAAAATTACTAAGATTATGGCGCGCAAAAATGCTTAAAAATGCAAACTCATGGGACACTAGCGAAACTAATAATGGGAGTATTGTATCATCCAACGTCCATCATTCTCAGTCAGGAGAAAAATAGCCTTAAAGGCCAAATTTTGCCCAACTTACTTTTCCGCAGTGTCCCAGAACAATATTATTTTTTAACATTATAATAAGTACAACTTATTATTCATTGACATTGAAATAGGTAATGCTATTGCTTGAATTGTTATTGATTGACCAATTCAATGATCCCATGATTCAATCTTTTATCGGCATATAATCACATTTACTGCACATAGGAATTTTAGTAATTTTAAAAAATTTTTATCTAAAAATCTATTTTTCAAGACCAATTACCTACTTGATGAAATCGATTCTGGCCATCCGATTATGAAATCGATGTCAAAGTCTATTGTTGGCCTTTGGTGTTTCATCTCTAAATCATACACATGTCAGTTTCTCAGTTCAATTAAGATACGAAAGATACCAGATAAAGATACATAAGACAATAAATATCAATATAAGGTGTTCTGCTGTTTAAAAGAAAAGACCTTGAAGTAATCATTTCATTCAACCGATACCAGCAGTTATTGCTTCCGAGACTGCAAGGCAGCGGAAGCTTTGTTTTCACATTCGAAATGAAAAAAATTTTTTGCTCCAAAATCAAAATTTCCACTTGCATTTTGCGTTTCAGAGCCTCCTGAACAAGTTTGGTTCCGTGTCTGTCTGTCTGTCTGTCCGTCCACATTTCCTTGTAACAGCCATAACTTCCACAATTTTGATCCGATTTTAACCAAATTTTTTAGGGATCATGCGGGTTAAGCTCTAGATGGTCCCCTATCAACTTCATCATGATCGAATCAACGGTAGCTTCTGCGCAGGCGCTAATGTGAATTCCTTGTGACGGTCATAGCTCAGTCAATGTTGAACGGATTTCGGTCAGATTTTCAGGGATGATGTGGGTAAGGTCCCTTGAGGTCCCATAAGACAATCATCATAATTGCATTAGCGATACGCTCTGCGCATGCGTGAACGAAATATTCTTGTTACGGTCCTTGCAACAGCCGTAATTTCCACAATTTTTTTTTGTTGAAGTCACGTTGAAGCCACGAGGAAGCTTTTTTATATAATAATATCGACAGTACAAATAAAATGTACAGTAGGTACTAATAAAATAGATTTAAAAGTAAAACCGTCTACCAAGTTGGGTGTGGCACATAGCTTCCTTGTTTATCTATCATTGAAAAGTTTTAAATGATCTAGAAAAATTCCATAGCGGAAAATAGTAAATCAAGAAGTAGCGTGAAATGTCTTAACTGGTCAATTAAGAAACGAAAAAATGATACTCAATGTAATTTACGTTTGTGCAAGCGCAGAATGAACTGATGAGTTGAAAACAAAGAAATAGGTACGGAACCATCTCCAACCTAAACCGCGCATTCTCTGACAATTTCATCAAAATCGGATGAAAACTGTGGAAATTAAGGTCATTGCAAGTAGGTATTTCACATTGGCGCATGCACAGTAGCTATTAATGATACAATCGTGTTGAAATTGATATGAGGTAATCAAGTCATCTTCTTCCAACTAAACCTAACAGCAAAAAAACCGGCGCACCCTATATTTTGTTATTTTTTCACCTTAGCTTCAATTGGTTAATTTTTTTTTTTTCTTTTTTTTTTTTTTTTTTTTTTTTTTTTTTGCATGTGCCAAGTAAAGTCGGTACCTTATGAGAGAACAGCAAGAAACAGAGAGGTAAATAAAAAATACCCGTTCGAAAAAATCAGCTTTATTTACAAAACTTCGATGTTTGGACAAAAGTAACAAAAAAAAATTGAAAAATGAATTTTTTTTTTTTTTGAAAATAAATTTTTTTAATATCGGGTGGTACCGTCCCTTGCTTGTACCACCGCCTGCATTCTTCTCGGCATGCTGTTGATCAAATTTGAAACCGTTTCTTGTCTGATGAGGTCCCATTCTGCGACCACCGCTGTTCTGAGGTCTTGGAGGTTTACAGGAGGGTTCGGTCGCCTTCGGATGCACCTCTCTAGCTCGTCCCATAGATGTTCTATGGGATTGAGGTCGGGGCTGCGAGCTGGCCATTGTAGGGTGCGCATGCCTACCTTTTCGAAGTAGTCAGTAACCACGTTTGCTACGTGTGACCGCGCGTTATCGTCCATAAAAATAAAATTATCGCCGGTGTAAGGGGCGAATGGCACTACATAATCTTCCAGGATGTCAGAAATGTACCTCAGTGTGGTTAGACTCCCTCGGGGATACACATGGAGTTCCGTTTTCGCCTCTGAAGTAATTCCACCTCAAACCATTTCAGACCCACTCCCTTAAGGCACCCTTTCAGCACTCTTAATGTTTTCCGATGAGTCCAGGTTCTCACTATTCGCTTCAGATCGTCGTGTTAGAGGGTGGAGGAGACGAGGGCAGCGTTTCGCTCCGTGCAATATTTCTGAAAGGGTGCCTTACGCGGGAGGTTCTGAAATGGTTTGGGGTGGAATCACTTCAGAGGCGAATACGGAACTCCATGTGTTCCCCCGAGGGAGTCTAACCACACTGAGGTACATTTCTGACATCCTGGAAGATTATGTAGTGCCATTCGCCCCTTACACCGGCGATAATTTTATTTTTATGGACGATAACGCGCGGTCACACGTAGCAAACGTGGTTACTGACTACCTCGAAGAGGTTGGCATGCGCACCCTACAATGGCCAGCTCGCAGCCCCAACCTCAATCCCGTAGAACATCTATAGGACGAGCTAGAGAGGTGCATCCGAAGGCTACCGAACCCTCCTGCAAACCTCCAAGACCTCAGGACAGCGGTGGTCGCAGAATGGGACCTCATCAGACAAGAAACGGTTTCAAATTTGATCAACAGCATGCCGTGAAGAATGCAGGCGGTGGTACAAGCAAGGGACGGTACCACCCGATATTTAAAAAATTTATTTTCAAAAAAAAATTTCATTTTTCAATTTTTTTTCACACGAGAACTGCAGATGAATGTTTTGTTACTTTTGTCCAAACATTGAAGTTTTGTGCTTAAATCTGATTTTTTCGAACGGGTATTTTTTACTTGCCACTCTGTTTCTTGTTGTTCTCTCATAAGACACCGACTTTACTTGGCACATGCAAAAAAAAATTAACCAATTGAAGCTAAGGTGAAAAAATAACAAAATATAGGGTGCGCCGGTTTTTTTGCTGTTAAGTGTATAATCCAAATTTAAGCGAAATCAAACGACTAGAGTGTGTCAAAATGGAGCATAAATGGAATTTACGTTTGCGCCCGCGCAGAAAGAAGTATTGATTTGGCAACAATGAAACTGATAGGGGACTATCTACAACCTAATCCGCGCATACTCTGACAATTTCATCGAAATCGGATGAAAACATTGGAAATTAAGGTCGTTTCAAGGATTTCACATAGGCGCATGCGCAGTAGCTATTAATGATAGAATCATGTTGAAATTGATATGGGATGATCAAATCGTCATCCCCCAACTATCATCCAAATTTAAGCGAAATCGAACGACTAGAGTGAAAAAAATGGAGCATAATGGAATTTACGTTTGCGCATGCGTAGAGTGAGGTATTGATTTAGCAACAATGAAACTGACAGAGGACCGTCTACTCCCTAGCCCGCACATTCCCTGAAAATGTTATCCAGATCTGATGAAAACTGTGGAATATAAGCTTGTTACAAGGATTTCATATTTTCGCATGCGCAGTAGCTATTAATGATACAATCATGTTGAAAGTAATATAAAATACACTGCCTAGGAAATGCCACATGAGCTTCCTCGTGTCCTTCACAGTACGTCACCATTAAATTCCAGAAAACTAGAAACGACCGGTTCTGGCATCAGGGAATTAATAAGGTGGGAAATTGGAAGCTGAATGGTACATATAATAAATGAAATTGACGGAACTGATAGGGGACCATGTAGAGCTATACCCGCACGATCCCTAAAAATTTGAAGAAAATCGCATCAAAATTGTGGAAATTACGGCTGTTGCAAGGACCGTAACAAGAATATTTCGTTCACGCATGCGCAGAGCGTACCACTAATGCAATTATGATGATTGTCTTATGGGACCTCAAGGGACCTTACCCACATCATCCCTGAAAATCTGACCGAAATCCGTTCAACATTGACCGAGTTATGACCGTCACAAGGAATTCACGTTAGCGCCTGCGCAGAAGCTATCGTTGATTCGATCATGATGAAGTTGATAGGGGACCATCTAGAGCTTAACTCGCACGATCCCTGATAATTTGGTTAAAATCGGAACAAATTGTGGAAGTTATGGCTGTTACAAGGAAATGTGGGCGGACAGACAGACAGACACGGAACCAAATTTGTTCAGGAGGCTCTGAAACACAAAATGCGAGTGGAAATTTTGATTTTGGAGCAAAAAATTTTTTTTCATTTCGAAAGTGAAAACAAAGCTTCCGTTGCCTTGCAGTCTCGGAAGCAAAATTAAATTGTCATCCCCCAACTATCATCCGAATTTGAGCGGGATCAGATGACTAGGGCGTGAGAAAATGATGCTTGTTAGAATTTACGTTTGCGCATGCGCAGAGTCAGGTATTGAGTCAAGAACGATGAAAGTGGTAGGGGACCTTCTACCCTCTAGCCCGCACATATCCTGAAAATAGCATCCTAATCGGATAAGCCTGTTACAAGGATTTGCGGACATACGACGCACACACACACACACACACACACACACACACGCGGAACCAATGTTGCTCAGAAAGAGAAAGAAGAAAGAGAAAGAAAGAAAGATTTATTCAAAATTTTAACAAAACAAAAAAACATAATAATAATAATCCTAAAAAAATACAACTGAATAATATAGCTCGTCGGTAGGCAGAGCCTGTTTTGACGAGCCAGAGCCGCTGACAAACATCCAGATCGTAAATACCTCATCAAAAATACAGTGCGCTGTCTTCATCCACAAACAAAACACAATTTTAGAAAGCAATCATACATTTGATTGTCAATACAATTGACTCTCTCTTTCCAAATAATATACAATTTTCTATAAATAAAACTAAACATAAATACTGCTGAGCATGTTTTCAGCGTTGTTTGGTCCTACTTGAATCAACCAAGTGAAAATAAGCCTCTTGTAAACTGAACGAGTATAATTTTCTGGCTGTTTGAGATCTCTTGGTAAGGAATTGTAAATCAAGTGAACGAGATATTGCGGACTTCTAGATGTAAGAGTTAAATTAATTCTAGGGTTAACTGTGTTCCGGAAATATTGAAATCGGGTAGAGTGGGAGTGAACCGAAGGACTATTGACTATGGAGGGCGTGCGATGGTAGAAGAGAACCAGATATTTAATGAAGAGAATGGTCTAAAACGTAAAATGCGGATGGAAATTTTGATTTTGGCGACCAAAAATTTTTTTCTCCCGAAAGTGAAAACAAGGAAGTGAAACTGAAAACAGTGAAAACAAACTTTAGGTAGACTCGGAAGCAAAATGAAGAAAGATGTCGATGAAGAAATGCTGTAGCTGTATTGGCTGCTATGATCCTGAAGTAAAAGGAACTTCCAGAAATATTAAGTTCATCCATACATCCGAAGGCTAAGCCTATTCAGGCTATTCGTAGCAGCTAATGAAGTACAAGAAAGTAACTCTGAATTTTTCCCATTCTATTTATTTCACGTTATTTTAATATACACGAGCCGATTTTACAATTAAATTTAACAAATTTACAATGTTTCGGCAATTAAACTAAAATGAATCCTAGTGACAGTATTGGCAAATTGAACAAAACCTATTAGTAAGTAATGCATGCATGGAGAATGGATGGGTGATCTTGATTTCGTCTGATGCAAACTCTACTTCATGATGTTGAAAGCAAAACTGCATTTACAAATTTGTTGAGAATATCACGATATAGATATATCGGTATTTACCCCCTCCAACCCCTGTCCCGTCAGCAAATCCTAAATTCGCAAGGGTTGTTGCACAACTAGACTATAATCCTAGACTAAAATTTGGTCTGTGGGAAAAAGGGTTACCACTACTACAACAATGATTTCCCCACAAAATAGCCTTACAACACTGGTATTTTTAGTTCTTCGTGACGTCCATGGGTAAAAAGTAGATAGGTATAGCACAACACAACAACAACAACACTCCTGTCCTTTCTGTTTCATCTCTGATGCCAAGGGATCTCGATTGTAATTTTATGCTACATTATTAGGTAGCAACTACTCACCAAGACCATAGAAATTCTCCTTACCCTCAGATTCTGTGATGTGCGATATGAAATTGTTTCTCTCACTGCGGGATTCTAATTTCCCTTCAATCAACTCCAGCACAAACATCGTCGTTTCTTTCAATAGTCGTAAACAGGTGTGAAAATCGACATTATCGAGTTTAAATAATTAAAATAATCCGGACGTGGACGAACCGTATAAGGTCTTCGTTCGTATCCTAGAAATTGAACGATTTCCTCATCCGAAAAATCGGAATCAATCAAGTTAACATCGTTGTACATTATGTTTTTATATTATTATAATATATATTATATTATTATTACTATTACACGTTATAACCTCTCTACAAAACGTTATCCACCGGATAAATTGCTAACTGAGGGAGATGAGTCTCAGGTAAGGATACCAAGCAGATAGCTGTATCTTGCAGGTAAATGTGAGTTGATAAAAAGCCAACGAGAAGTTGTCCGAGGCTTCTAGCTACCTAGAGTTTGCCTGGGCTTTATTTGTGATTGATAAACGGCCCTTATTCGTCGAGATGGATGTGACTGTGGAAGTTGGAACGCAACAAGGAAGAGAAGTGCGCGACCACAACAATTTCAAATTTGTGTTCCACAGAGACTGGAGATAGGTGGGTATTATGGTGTCGCTTGTATGAGGGACAAATTTTTTTTCCCTAAAATCAAAACGCTTACCTCATTTCCTCAATTTGGTCTAAAACTACCGTGTGCAAAGGATTTTCGCCCTAAGACGACGTTATAGCATTTACAAGTTAGTCAAATTAACCTTTTTACAAGTCAAATTAACCTTTTTACAAGTCAATTTAACCTTTTTACAAATCAGAATAACCCTCCGAAAACCCTGCGAAAATCGTTGAAGGGCAAAGAAACAGGGCAGTACGGGTTCAACTGGCATTCCTTTTTCATGAATTTCTACACCAGTATTCCTTCTCACTGTGATCTTCATGAATACCTACCCCAGTATTCCTTCTCACTGTTCATATCCTTCTGTTTGTTGGCGATAATCTTTGTCGAGATTTCTCCGTTGTTGAAGTGAACATTAGTTTTTCGAGTGTCAACATGACCTTACGGAAGTCATTTCTCGTGGCGTTTCAACTATAAGCAACACCGACTGTTAAAATTATGTTGTTGATTTACTTTTGAAACTTCCGACAGCTGCCGCAGGACAGCCATTGGTACGACCGGTTTTTTTTTCCGGGACTCATATTGATAGACCTACTTTCGGAACTCTAAGTATACATTGATTGACCTCTTTGCCTACCAACCTCATTTTTTTGTTGGAAAATTTTGATATATTTTTGGTTGGAAAATTGATATTTTTGTTGATTGAGTTTTTGATGGAAAATTTTGATATATTTTTTGTTGGAAAATTGATATTTTTTAATTATTATTCAATGTATTCAGTTTCTTTTCTTTGCCCTTCAACGATTTTTGCGCATTGCTCAAGGAGGGTTATTTTGATTTGTAAAAGGGTTATTTTGATTTGTGGAAATGTTATTTTGATTAGTCAAAAGGTTAAATTGACTTGTAAAAAGGTTAAATTGACTTGTAAAAAGGTTAATTTGACTTGTAAAAAGGTTAATTTGACTTGTAAATGCTATAACCCGTGCCGCAAAATCACCAAAGTTGAAATTAAGGGATTCAGTCTGTCGTACCCATTTTTGATACACTTGGATATTCCCCTCACCCTTCCCTGTCGTCCCATTAACTTGAAATTTTTATCACATTTTCGGGTTGATTGATGATAGTTTGATAAGAATTTGATGTTAATTGAATAGATATAGCGGTCGAAGGAAATATTTCAGTCACCAGAGTCGATGAAATAAACCAGATTAGAATGAAATTTAGACGATAACTACATCATTTTATTCCAAAATTTAGGCCAACAATTTTTGAGCACATTAAATTGGTCAAATTTTAAAATATGTGCTAAAAAAATCACTAAAAATGGCAAAAAACGGCTAAAAATGGGTAAATTTTTATTTATTGGCAGAATATTGCTCAAATAAAGTTTATTAATTAAAAAATAGAACATTAAAAAATTTATGTACAAAATTACGCTGAAAAATGTACTTAAATTTCATTAAAATTTACTAAAAAATCGATGAAAACTACAAAAAAGTAAAAATTCAAAACCTCTGAATATTAGATCATTATTTAGAATACGTTTTTTGCGATAAAATTAATAGTTGACAATTTCCTTGCTCTCAAAAAGCTCAAATTTCAAAACAATTTAACATTATACCATCCGAAAATTTACGAAAATTCGCTCATACCATCATGCAGCACGACTGGAACTTTTTTGTGTGTAATGAGGTAAAAAGTTCTTCACTGCAAGCACTTCTATGTGCCACTCTACTGGACTCTAATGTTGTACTCTACTGTAACACTAAACTTTTCTCCCTAATTTCTGTAGACTATCATCGTTTCTGTCTTGAAAGACTTGGGGATATGATAGTATAGTCATCGTTTGCTAACAGGTGGCGTTGAAATCCCACGATGGACAAAAGGTGGAGTTTCATCCCCACATACGCAATCTTAACTATTAGCTGAGAAGGGACAAGCAACGAAGGTTTGGTTTCAGTTCAAGTGCCACATACTGCAGATGTTTCTGGGAGGCAAGTGCTTTGAGCTTGAAATCAGTACGCTTCTCGTTTGCAATCTGATCAACAATCATATTGATCATGCGTCTTATAATTAATGACAGTAAAATTAGATCTGCATTGCTACTACTAATTGATTTGTAAGACCTGGATAATTTGTCCAAATAGACCTCACAGCAGTCTAACATTACTTATTACCTTTGTAATTCGAAATAGGTAATTTGAAATACCTTTGTAATTCTGGTGTGTATAATGGGCCACCAGGCCTTTTCACAATAAATGATTATAAATAAAATAAAATAAATATTTATTGCAAATGTAAAAGTTCAATAGAAGTGCAATGTTTCGGCAATGGATTAGTGTAGGTATTTTAGGTGTTGAGATACATCTAGTTTTAGGACTGTGCCAATGTAGACGAAAAACAGTCGCATTTCGTCGACATTATCAACTGCAGAGACTTACTTCATCAATAAGCACTGTCGAACTAGCCGCAGGATTGAAGTCATCCTTTCTGATCATTCTTGCTTGGGTTAATCCCATGCAACCAAAGAGCCTGAAGGCTTCCCTGCTGGTGTGGCTGCTTCTTCTTTTTGCTCAGGGTAGTTTCCTGATTTCTTTAATCTTTAAATTCCAGTCATTGTTTTTAACTCGAATGTCTCGTCCATTCATCCTCCAGCTACAGAATCTTATGCTCCAACACGAGAATCCTCACGTGGTTATGATCAATTTGATCTAAATGGAGGACGACTTTGCCCATCTTTGTTGTATTCCAATGTCTTGACGTAAACCAAATACTCACCGCCTTTTATTCATCCCATCCATGGCTAATATCTCAAAATATTTCAGGATGCCGCATATGACAAAAACCATCGATTGTAGAAAAGTAAAAGATTTGAAGAACGGGGGGGGGGGGGGGGGTGTAAATTGACTTCTTCAATGTAAAGTAACATTATGAAAGCAAAATGTATTCCGTCTTTGCTTCAAGATCAATAAATTTGATCTCTTCAAAATATATCTTAATCTTTTCAAGCATAGTTGTGCCGGGGTTTCAACTCCCCTTTGAGAGAACGGTTAATGCTTCCAATTCATGCATTTAAGTAGAGCAGACAATAGTTTTTGTGAGTAGTCATGGGAAACCATTGTCTGGTTTTACATTCGAATGAGGGACAAAACTGTGAACTTCGCAGCAGAAGTGATTTGGAGCATCAGAAGGAAGAGCCATAGGATGTTGTATGCAGAGTGGGAAGTTGAGAGCTCAAGTCTCGTCACTCGACTTACAACCCCTTCTTGAAGCTCCCCCCTTCAACCTGGTGTCAATACTTCACCGCTAATTATAGCTTCTATTCTCTCATCGTCTCCGAAGTGGGGCGAATCCGTATTTCCTCATAGCAAGTCGCAACATAACAGGGAAAACTCCTGCAATGACCAATACAAATTAGTTGTTGATTACTTGTTATGTATATGAAAACTCAGGAATGGATAGGGAGCCGAAGGTGTTAAATAAACCCAGGTCAAAATGTGGAAAAAGTCTAAACCTAAGTGGAAAAGGTCTTCGGAAATGCTATAGCAGCTTTCGTTAGGAACAGAGGGACTAGTTAAGTGTTTTATTTAATTTCTTTAATATCTTCTTGGTAGATGTCTACGTCTAATAATTACGTTTAATAGTATAATAATGGTAATAATAAATTACAATAAATACTAATAAATACGTTTAATTATAGATCTGTGATCTGCGTAGAATGGCTATTTAATACAGAAAAAATAATGAACCATGGGGGAAATATCCTCTGCGTGGTAATCGCTGTGTCCCTTGCAGCAGAGTGCGGTAACGCCTCTCTGCAGAATGTAGATGTTGTCCCCCCCCCCCCCCCCCCCTTCATCTTCCAATGGAGTCCATGATGCTTGCTTAAAAATCTATGAAAACTTTTAGAAAAGCTATAAATCCAAAATCTTTATACTTACATTCCAATGACTCCAAAAAGTTTAAAATCTAAATTTTTAAATCTTTTCTTCATTGAAATTCGTTTTGAGGCATTTTGAAAAGATTCCTGGATTTTAACACTGTTTTATTCGCAGGTATATATATATATATATATATATTTGTTTGTTTATTTATGTGTATATATCTATGTATGTATGTGTAATTCCAGACGATACCTAACTTTCCTTAGTATTGAGATAAAAAATCCGTTTTGTGCACCAAAAAATCAAGCTTTCCAAATGAAAGGACCCGTTTGCCGGTCAGCACTTTTTGAGCACATTAAATGGCTCAAATTTCAAAAAACAAATTGCTTACAAATATCACTCAAAATGGCTAAAAACGGCTAAAAATTGTTAGGTACATTTATATTTTTTAAACAGAATTTAAGTTTTAAAAAAAACTGTATTAACGATGAACTAGAACATTAAAACATCTACGCACAAAATTACTCAGAAAAATGTACTTGTATTTCATTAATATTTGCTGAAAAGTCTATAAAATCACACAAAAAAAGCCAAAAATCCAAAGTCTAGTTTAATTGCAGAATATCATTTAGAACTTTATTCCCGTATAATTGGTAGGTAGTTAAAAATTTCTTTGAACGTAAAGTGCTCTAAATTCTTAAACATGTAACATAATATGCTACGATATTTTACGAAAATTCTCTCAAACGATCATGACTAGAACTTTCTTCCAATTTGTTACAGATATAGGAGCCAAAACCACTAATGAACTTCCCAAACTACTAATCAGAACCGAAGTATGATCCACGGAGGACATGCATATCTATTTTCAGCTATTTTATTCTTCCTCCAATCCGTGTAAGTACTCATTTAATAATAATGCATATGATAAATTGCCTCTTGAAATTCCTTAAATTCTAAATAGGGTTCTAGGGTATCGCCACACATCTTCTTCGAATGGTGATGCGTCGACTTCTGAATGCGATCATTATAGCTGCAGTTCGATATAGGTACCGTGGAAGTTTGTTGATGTGAACTTTTTGAAAACGATAGAGTACTCAAATTCTAAATAATGTGCTATAGGAAGAACACAAAAAAATAACTAAAAAACGGCTTAAAACCGTTAAATTAATATTTTCTGTCAGTATTTCAGTTAGAACATTTTCATCAGCTGTGAACTAAAACATTCAGCCATTTGTACTAAATAAATTTATATATATATATATATATATATATATATATATATATATATATATATATATATATATATATATATGTCTTTGTAATATGTTCAAAGCAATTCGGTAAAAACTCTTTAAAATTCTAAAATTGGTTTATATAGCAGATTGCTATCATATGGTACTACTGCTTTACCAGAATTTCATCAAAAATCGGTTCATCAGTCATGGAGATTAGCCTGTTTCAACTAATTTTAGTTTTTTGCATACCCAATCCACCAATTTGAAACAAATACCTAACTCTTGAAATCTAATGAAAACCATAGAAGTCATGCTCATTATTAGGGCTACACATTCGCGCATCCACAGCAGAAAACTTAGAATTTTTGTTACGATTTCAAGTTTTGAAGAAGTACTAACTTGAGATTATCTCCGACATATCCCGATTATTTTCCTCCTTTTAAAAGTGGAAGAGAGAATGCACAAGTAATAGCTAACAGAAGAGATCTAGAGTTCCTTCTTATGAAAAAATGTGACAATAATGCAAATGTTTATAATTTTGGATATTTTAATATCTTTGTCGCGTCGAATATCAGCTGAATCTCAACCTTGATGTAGGAAGGTCATCCAAAAGTCACGGTTGAGGTCGTTGGGTAACAACTTATGATGGGTACTGCAAAAACCAGATATTCGCCGGCCTATCTGCGAACACCGGACATCAATAAATAATAATTTTAAAAAACTGGACCACGATGGGAATCATTGACAAGTTACAAGGCGATTTTATGTACAAGTTGTAACAAATGAGTGTGCAAACGTTTCATAAAGGTACAAGGGTAGAGTTGTAATGCACTGTGAAAATTAACAAGTGTACAGGCGAATTCGGACAAGTTACAAGTGTTTCCCCATCATTTTAAACAAGTCACTGTTTTACAGTAGTAAAAAATGGCCGATTTTTAACCTACGTCCGTTCACCTGTAAACTTGTTATTTTCCAGCACTGTGCGTTGATAATTTTTCGGTGTTTAGTATGTGGGAATCAGCTTCTGCTGAAGAATACAGACTAGAAAGAAACATTCAGCGTTATAATAAACGCTCATTTCGTGGGTATTTTTGAGTTCAACGAGAGATTTAGGATGTCAAAGTGCTCGAATTTCAAAACAATGTACCATAATATAATACGATCATTTACGAAAGTTCGTAATTGATAAAATAGGAACAGAATTGCATGGATGTAATTCGGGATCTTCAAGTTACTAAAAGACTTGATTACCGTGATAGGCGAACAGGAACTCTCAAGGCCAGTGAGAATATCGTCTGGAAGATTATTATTGAAGTCACCCCTAATTCGTATAAAAATCCGCTGGTATTTTCCATTAAACATCGGGACGCGGCAAATTAACCAAACTCGATACTAATTAGAAAGAAATGTCGTTAGACTCCACTCACGTTCACAATGATTGTGACCACGGAGCCGTTTATCAACAGAGCTATTTATTAATGGAGCTGTTCATTAATGGAGCTATTAATTACCTATTATACATCTGCAATTGGGCAACTAATTAATGAAGAACCCTCAGAAATTCTCCACATTGGTTCATAAAACCTAAGTGTTTTCATTCCTATTACTTAGTGCAGTAGGGAGGTCGTTGCAAAAATTACCAAGTTAATGAAATTCGGAGGAGTTTTTTGGGGATGGTAGAAGATGAATAAACCAAATTCCGCTCTATTTTCTTTTTTCACTTATTCGCTAATAACTTGTTAACTATGCCTTTTCGGAATTTAAATCTTTATAAAGTTGTACAGCATTATTTTATTATTATTATAATCATTTTTATTTTTTATTCCATTGTTTTGATTTTACAGTTTAAACGTATTTTTCGACCAAACAATAACCAAAATATAGGCGTCCCAAGTTTCTCTAAATTTCTCAAATGTATAAAAGAGCAGTAAAACCCAGGGTTTTTGCTTATAACAACTAATTTTTCCACACACTTGAGTAATTCTCCTTTCCACTCGTTTTACCTATCAAGTTGTACATTAAAAAGTTTATTACCAAGTCTAAATAGGAAGAGAATTCCTTTCTTATAGCCCCAAAGTGAGACGAGGAATTGTTTTGGAAGCATTCTGAAACAAATCCTGGATTATTACCCTTTTGAATTGGGCGCCATTCGGGGAGGAGTGGTAAAAAAAGGGATGGATATAAGGTCTCATTCGAAAGAGGAGGTCCGGAAGTTTACTTAGCCCTCAAGGCTAAGGAGCAGCGCGTGTTCGCGTCGAGGCCTACTTTTCCAATTACCGTTCTGTGGTCGCCATTCAACGTGCCTTCAGGACTCGCTTCAATACTCATCCCTCGAGTCCCTGGCCAACAATCGATTGTTTCAAGGGTGGACACATTCAGGGAAAGTGGTAGTATGGGAGAAAAGGGGCCAGGATGTCCACCGACCTCCAGAACTCTAGGAAATGTCCAGAGGGTGAGCCTGTCATTGTTGCGCTCTGCCCGGCATTCGGCGAGCAAACATGAAGCTGCTCTGGGGATTCCTGAACGCACTATGAGACAAATTCTTCATAATTCATGAACTTAAAGAAAGACTGGTGCATGAATCCATGCAACTCCATGAGCTCAGGCAAACAAACAAACCACCTACCTGATTCAACGGGAAACATATTGGATCTCGTCTTGATAGATTTTGAGGACTTGTTGCCCAAAGCAGCTGTCTCAGTTTTTGAGGTGGATGTGGCTCATCCCCCCATTGATTTTGTCATAATATCAATTACAAATGGATCCTTACCTTTTAAACCTGCCAAATTTAATTATAATTTTAACAGGGGCAATCATGATGAAATTATCTCATTTCTATCAGGAATCGATTGAGGTCCGGGGTCTGAGCCTTTGATAGAAGGAGCTGTGGATGAGTTTTACCTCGTCGTCAGGAGAGCTATTGAACTGTAAGTTCCTAAGATAGCTGAATCGTCTTCGTCCTTCGACTTCGTTCCTTCGGTTCGAAAGAAAAAGTACGTTCCTGCTCGATATTAGAGTAGTGGTTAGAATGAGGGCTGTAGGATCTTCTCCTCCATCCTGTATGCGTGCACATTGTCGTGAAAAGTCAAGGTCATAATATCTATGTTTAGAATATCTGGAATTCTATCCCTGGGGACATCAAATCATTTTGGAACAACTTCAATTACAAGAATTGTGTTAACAACTTTCCTCGTGAGATGTTCCTCGACGATGATCGCTCCTCGACTCCTCAAGAGATTACTCATATTTTTGCGCAGCACTTTTCAACTGTTTTTGAACCTCCTGAACCCGCCGCGCCTTCATATCCCTCTTGTGATGCAGTCTCAATTGGTACAATGAAATTATCTGAGAATGGAGTTCTTCAAGGACTTGAAGGTCTCGATGCGAAGAAGGGAGTGGATCCTGATGGAGTTCCGCCTATGCTCTTGAAAGAATGTGCCGCAGTCTGTGTGTGTGTGCAGTCTCTAGGGCCTCTTGACTTGCTTCTTCAACATATCACTCGAAGCTGGAGTATTTCCAGGGCAGTGGAAATCCGCATTTGTAACACCCATCTATGAGGGAGGGAATAAAAGTTGCATCAAGCACTATCGACCAGTTTTCTCCCTTTCTAGCACCCCGAAGCTTTTTGAAAAATAGTCACTAAGCCAACGACTGAGTTTACCTCATTTATCAAGTATGAGCAGGAAGGTTTTGTTAAGAGTCGATCGTAGGTGACTAATCTGATGGCGCTGTAGGAATATGTTATGCAATGATTTCAGAGTGGTTTAAAAACAGACATAATATCAACTGACTTGGCCAAAGCCTTTGATGAATTATCACAACTTCACCTACTATCACTGTTTGAATCCCTGGAGGTTTTAGACAGGTTTTTGGATTGTCTTGCCAGTTATCTTTGTGGACAGCTGCTTGTGGTTCGCATGAGGCGTGTGGAATCGTTCCCTTTTCACTGTTACATCTGGAATACCACAGGAAAGCCATTTTAGCCCACTCTGCTTCCTAATTTTCATTAATAGCGTGGTTACGAGACTGAACCCCAATGTTCGTTGCCTTTTGTCGGCTGATGATTTGAAGCTGTTTTGACATGTGCGATTCAAACAGATGTGCATCGCTGCAGATGGCTATTGGAGAGTTGGAAGGATGGTGTGATGGCAGCAATCGATTTTTGAACTCTGCAAAGTGCTCTATTATTTAATTTGTCAGAATGGAAGCGATCGGAATATCAGTGCTCTCTACGTGATCAGGTTCTAACCAGGCTGAGGGAGATCGTGGATTTGGGTGTCCTGCTGGATGAGCGGCTTTCATTTATGAAACACATACAGGTTCTGGCAGCGAGAGCAATGAGAGTTCTCGGTTTCCTCAAAAGGCACACCAGGGAATTCACAAATGTTAATGCTATCACCATATTATATAAATCCCTGGTTCTTCCAGAATTGTGTGCCCCTGTAGTGTGGTTTCCTAGTTATGCCGTCCATATTTACCAGCTTGAGAGGATCCAGCATGAGTTTCCCCGGTATATTACTTTCAAGCAGGGTATTTTTTCGAGTGATGTGGACTACATTACCATTATGATTGAGCCTTACGATGCGTCTAGTGTGGGGAGTCCTTTATTCTGCATTCCTTTATTCTGAAAAACGTTCGTGACTGTGTTATCCATTGCATACGAACTAAATCACTCGCGAAGAAGTTGTGGAAACCCATTTCAAAACGGAAGTTAGTGAAAAACGTTGTCTATTTCCACGAAAAATAAAGAGTTACAATGTTAAATCGATTTCGACGGTTAGGCCATCATCAGTAACAAACAATAACTGAAGACACATTAGAAATGACACAGCTTTTATAGTCTAAGGTGAAGGGAGATTGAATCCCATTGTTCAAGAGAAAGGAAAGGAGCAGGAGGTACGACCAATTAAGTGCAAACAAAGTGACAGGGAATTATAGCTAATTAGATGAAGTGAAAGGGGGGAAAATAACTAAATATGGTTTCAACATTGTGAAGGGATAATTCCAAGCTTTATAAAAATGAACTTATCAGTGGTGAAATATATCCATTGCTCTGGAAACTACGTTAATAATGCATCGTATTTTTTTGGTGATATCTGAAGAATGAACTTTCCTAAATCATATTACCCAGTGATTCGATAATAAGTAAGTGCTCGTAGACATACGATTTCCTTTAAAGTGATTTACCATTTTTATCTGATTTTGATTTTGTATGATACTTTATGGAAACCCCCGCAGTACTTAACTACATATATGTCGATCAGATAGGAGAGGCCCGCATCTATGAGAGAACTGCCCTGACATATACCATTCGAAATTTCTTCTAGCATTTTTCAGTTCTCCGAACTTGAAGGCCGTCCAATGTGTGTCATGCAAGTATTAATTTTATATTTGCAAATGAGTAAAGATTCCATTCTAAGAAATTTGACACCATCCGTACTCTCCTACAATGAGTACCCACTTTTCTTTCCATTATTTTTCAAAGTTTCCTGCAGTGGTGACGTCGCACGTGCCAGGGAGGGTCCCGCCCAGGCGGAAGGGTGCTTTGACGTCACGAGCACTCAAAACCTTGAAAATCATAGAAAGAAAACTACTCTTCGTTGGAGAGAGCGCTTGATATCAAACTTCTTAGGATCGATTTTTTTCCCCATTTAAAAACAGTTGGGCAGGCGCAAATAGAAACACAGGTTGGTGAGGTGACGCAGGATGACGCAGCGCAGGAAAAACCTGCTCGCAGTTTCTAAGCGCAAATAAAAACGCCGGTTCAGTTGGTGAATCACTTCCGTGAACGACGTTTCGGTCACGTCACGAGATTTCATCAGGGTCGATACATGCCAGAAGTGCTAATGTTGGAATATATGGACTCGGAAAGTGATTCTTTAAGCAGTTTCAGTTAGAGAGAAATTCTGAGGCTATTTCAATTTGTAAGGAGTGGTGCCATCTACTTCGACAGGAAGATTGTATTTATAGAGGACAGAACTAACGAATATTACTAACGAAAACTTCTAACAAAAATCACATTTAACTCAGCATTACATTAATAAACATAATTGCGCACTCATAAATCATCATAATGATCTCTCTCATATCATAATCTCATACTCATTACTAATGATTCCTATTGATTATTTTCAATAATAATATTTCAATTCACTTTCCTCCTTGTACTTATACTCAGCATTTTCTATTGAGCAACACAATTTTCATTACCAAGTTTTATGTAGGTACTGCATTATTTTTACACATTATGTGAATAACAATTTTGCAGAAATACAGTATATTTTTTATGTAATAGAAATGTAGTATTGTATTACAATGTTTGAAAACTGACCACTGTTTAAATCTGCTTCCTTTCCGAGTCTACCATTTTTAGGACGTCCCTCAGAAGCTAGGTCATACAGGCAAAGCTTCTTATTTAAGAGGGATGACCTATTGGAATTGATCCAGGGGAGTGGGGGGACAACCCAAGCACGAGAAAAATAATAACCACATTCAAATCCGTTTCAGACCACTCTAAGAACGAATCCGTGAAAAAAAAACCATAGGTGTATGTCTGTGTGTGTGTGTGTCACATTTTGCGACGCTGCCCAGCCCACAATTCTCAACCGATTTTCGAGATTCTTTCTTTGTTCGATCCCGATTTTAGTCTAGTTGTGCAACAAACCTCGTAAATTTTGAATTCCGTGATGGAAGAGGGGAAATAGAGGGGGTAAAGCCGGAAAAACGTGGTTTTGTCGACAAATTTTGTCGGCGCCACCCAGGCTACAATTCTCAACCGATTTTCATGATTCTTATTTGGTTCGATTCCAATTTTAGTCTTATTGTGAAACAAACTTTGGGATTTACTGTGGGGGGGGGGGTGAATGGAGGGGGTATAACTGATAAATCGTGGTGTTTTAACAATTCTCGTCCAATTTTCGTGATTTTTTTTTTTTTTTTTTTTTTTTTTTTTTTTTTTTTTTTTTTTTTTTTTTTTTTCCCCCAACCATGAGTTTGGTCTAGTTTTGGATCGCATATCAGGAATTTCAAATTTAATGATGAAAGGGAGTGAATGGAAGGGGTAGTAGTAATAAATCATGATGTTTTAACTAATATCGCCAGATTTTCGTGATCATTTTTCTAATTCAGTTATCAATTTGGTCTTGTTTTGGAATTTATGTCAGGAGTTTCAAATCTCATACTTATGACAGGAATTCGCTTTCAGTGGAGGGATTTAATGGGGGGAGGGGGGGACTAACCTGCGTTTCTATCTGTGCCGGACCTTAAAGTTCCTTTTTCGCACCCATGCGGTAACGCTCATTCTACTTCACAAGTAGGTCCGTAAAACTGGACTGAATTCACATAATCGAATACAATATACTGTTGCAGGTTAACGAGCAGTCTTGTATTTGATGATATTCTCCCCGAAGATAAGAAGCTATACGACAAAATGAGACCACCAAAAAAAGATGGAGAACCGACGACTGTTAATTTCCACGTAACAGTTATGGGCCTTGACTCAATCGACGAAAACTCGATGGTAAGAGATTGAAAAACGTATTAAGTTAGTGATAAAGCGATCCGGATATTGTACTGTGCATAATGGAGAGAAAGAAGTAAGTCAAGTACCTAGGTAGAAATGTAACGACTAAAAAAAAAAATTATTATTACAATTTTAAAATCACTGGACTCGCACAAAAGTTATGTAGGTAGGTACTGTGATACAGGGAATCTTTATTCACAACAGTTATATCGTACTGAGGCATATTAGTCCAGTCAAACGGTGCCTAACATAGGGTTCTAAACACCGGGAATTAACTGGCCACATTTCCCCATGGCAGTTGGCAGGTGAAAAACCCTCATGTCAAAATTAATCATTTTCTGCACTTCATGGAAAAACATTGAATCATGGATATAATTTAGGGAACTGAATTACCATATCCAAATATTAATGTTATTCCACAAAGTGGAGAAAATTATTATATGGCCACATTTCCCCATGGCAGTTGGCAGGTGAAAAACCCTCATGTCAAAATTCATAATTTTCTGCACTTCATGGAAAAACATTGAATCATGGATATATTTTAGGGAACTGAATTACCATATCCAAATTTCAATGTTATTCCCCAAAGTGGAGAAAATTATTATATATTTCTCCGCAAGAAACTAGTAAAGCAGAAAATGTTTTACGACCGAATGCGTTTATTTTTTAGAACATTTCACATGTGATAATACATTGCATGACAACAACAAACTTAAATACAGGTAGGCTAATGAATTTAATGTTTGACATCATCCCCCCCCCCCCCCCCCCCCCCAAACATAAAACCCTTTGAGCCGATCTGTTTTTGATCCCTTTTGGTAGACTTTTCGTCAAGACATCTGCAAGTTTTTCACCACTGGATACGTGTTCAAGAGTGAATTCTCCATTCTTGAACTTCTTTCTCACATAGTGAAACCATAAGGACCTAACGTCGATATGCTTTGTTCATCTGTGGAATTCCGGGTTCTTGATTATTCTTCTCAAGTGGTGTACAGTCCTCTTCCTCTTTCTTCCCTTCTGATGGGGTGCCAACTGCATTTGATTCATCCACATGAAATTTTGATAGGCTTTTTCTTGAGTAGGACTCCATGTGCAGAAAGATAGAGCCATCTTCAAGTCTCACAATCTGAATGCCCAAATAGCTCTTCAAGGTTCGAAGAGTTACTTTGAACTCATATTCAAGCTCTTTTATGAAGACTTGAATTTCTTCCTTCGTCCCAATCACTATCACATCATCAACATAAACAGCTACCAGCAGTCTCTTGTCGTTCCCATTCCTTCTTGAGAACAAACATGGATCAGCTAGACTTGATCGCAACTTATGCGATACCATGAACTTTGCAAATCGTTGATTCCAACAACGTGGCCAACAAACACAACCTGTCTTATGCCAAGACGGATTTTCTGTGTTGGAACAAAATTTTTACGCCGTTTTTAGGCCTGGAAATACACCGTATCAATATATATATATAATGTTAACAGACATACGACGTTAAAATTTAGGATTGTATTCTTTGAGACATTTGTAGGGGAAAACACATGTAGAATCGATCAGTATAAGGTTCTAAACCAAGAGTTAATGTGGATGTGTATAAGTAACCCTATATATGTATAGGTATATAACCCCCCCCCTCCCTGTGTGTGTGTGTGTGTGTGTGTGTGTGTGTGTGTGTGTGTGTGTGTGTGTGTGTGTGTGTGTGTGTGTGTGTGTGTGTGTAGGTATGAAAAATTTAAAAAATGGTTATGTCATGCAGAATGTATAGCAGGTGCATCCACAAGTTGGGCGTGTGACTTCCTTATGTGTCCTCAGTAGGTACGAGTTACTTTGAACCGTGATGTTCCCCACCTTACACCAATGTGGTGTTTTATCAACACCACAAATTGTATCAGCGCGCTCCAGTGCCTGATCGATCCATTCATATTTTAACCTCTATTATCATCTCAACCTCATCATCTCATCAATTTCTCTTTGCTCGGTTCCAGACATACGTTGCGGACATATTTTTTGCTCAGACGTGGAAAGATTTCAGGCTGCGGCTGCCAGAAAACATGACTTCCGAATACAGGTCAAGGCCATTATGGTGAAGAAATATCATTTTCACAGCCTTCCCAATTGCTTGATATAATATTCTATCAATTTCGTTGCAGATTACTCGAAGTAGAATGGTTGAAAAATATCTGGAGACCCGACTCATTCTTCAAAAACGCCAAATCTGTTACATTCCAAACAATGACGATTCCAAATCACTACATGTGGCTCTACAAAGACAAGACGATTCTTTATATGGTCAAGTGAGTTGTTTCAAAAACATGGACTCTAGTAACATCTTCTTAACTTAATGAAACCCCCACTTGTGTATTACATGGAACGTTTCCAATTTCAACTAGACGATTTCATAAGTTTAAACGTCTGATCTCTAGTTAAGTCAGATTTATACTTAACACGAAATGCACTTTTAATATCAATTTTAATCAGTGCAAGAAACGATCGGAAGTTCGGTCCATTAGTCTCGGAATTTTGTCTGTGTCGATCAATTTTAGTCTTGCGCATGTGCAATGGCTACTACTCTACCAATCGCGATATTATTTATAAGGAATTTTTCTAGAACATATACCCATTTACTCCTCGAGTTTGAACGAAATCGGACCAATGAGGAATCGAGATTATGGAAAAATTCAGGTTTGCGCAAACGCACAGACTGATTTATTGAAAATTATAGGGGACCGTCTAGGAGCTAACCCGCACAACCCCTGATAATTTCATCGGAAACTTGGTATAGCTTTGGGCGTGGCAAAGATTTACCACAGACACAGACAGAAAGACAGACACGGAGCCAAAATTGATGACCAAGCTCTGAAACGCAAAAAGCAAGTGGAAATTTTGATTTTGGATGACAACAATTTTTCGACTTCTATGACGAACACAAAGCTTCCCTACCTTCGATAGTGAAGAAGCAAAGTTGGCGAGTACCAAAATCTATTAAACAGTTTACAATGCCAAATTTGAAAAATAATATCAACTAGTTGGTTTACCCATGAGTTGCACAGGATGACTGGTATAAACTACAGATTCAAAAACAAAATCGCAACAGTTGCCACAAAAGTAGGTAAGTCAAGTTGTGTGGCACCTCGCACCTGATGTTTAAAACAGTAAAGTGTCTGATCAATTCTGTCGCCAAAAACAAATGAAAAATTTGAAGGATTCCTGATATTCGCAGCTGAAAACATGATTCATGACCACCTAAGCAGGAGACATGTATGATGGAACAGCTGTGAGAAAGGGAAATCTTAAAAGTGGTGTCCAAATCATAGAATCAACCTGACATTCTATGCTCATAAATGACGATTGACGACAGGTATTACTAGACGGATAATGACCCACCGTTAGTATTAATCATCAAGAGATTAATTGACAGATACCACTTAGGACCAAGCGAACCCTTGAAAAGATTAAACAGATTAACGGCCGCTGAAAATAGTAACTTATTTAGGTCTACCAACACTCACAAGGGATGAGAATCGAGCAAAAATTAGTGAAAATTGGGCACTGACAAAAGCGGTGTGGAAGAAGTGTGAAACCTCACATCAACATTTTTGCGGCAGTAAATGTGTAGTTTTGTAGTCAGAAATAAATCAAGCTATTATCTATTTGACTAAAGGACGATAAGCCCAACAAAGTTTTTCACACAACTCCCCCCCCACAGTGTATCTCCTCCTACTTGAGTTTGAAAAGATCTTGATCCTAAATTTAGTTCTCACTCATACAAACATATTACACCACACATACTTTACTTCTTATGATCACTGTAATCCTTATAGTCTTTTATAATGTTACATTCGATTTGAACCTTTTTCCTCTTTTTCACCAGGCTCACGCTAAAACTGTCTTGCGTCATGAACTTCATGATCTACCCCCACGACACACAGGAGTGCAAACTACAAATGGAAAGCTGTAAGTCTAACGTACGGGGTAAGTTCGTTCATGTAGCACTAAAATTGAAAGTCGCCTATGGTACAGTGAGAGTTTCACAAGGAATTCGTCACTGCCGACACCACCACAGATTGTTGAGTGATAGAGTTTACAGCGTTCAATGGCGTTTTGAGGTATTTAACATTTTCTTCAAGTTGATATTAACTCCCGAGACCTGACACTTGTCCATTTCATTCACAACGACACGAAAAAAGAAAAAAAATGCTCCAGTCCTGCAGCATGATCGTAAGAGCGAATTTCCTTAAATTATATATCGTATTATAATATGTTAAATTGTATTGAAATGTGATAAGAAATGAATTGTAATAAGAAATACTTTTTTAATATTTTAGCTTGTCGATAGGCAGAGCCTGTGTTGACAAGCTAGAGTCCCACCATTCCAATCCAAATTTGGTTCAACCAAAAACATTTTCAAACTTGAAGAGTATCATGTACAACACAATTCTCACCTAGATAGACAACGTTTTAAGAATGTATAACAGGCAGTATCGTAAACGTATAACAATCACATATTCGGGAAAGATGGTGTAGTAGTAACAAAAAGACGTAAAATATAATCAACAATGCCCATACAAATGAGGTTTAATAGACGTACACGCTATTGAGAATATCATCAGCATTCGTAAATGCAGTAAAGATGATAGACAGGCATGGAATTGAAGATCAGATAAATCAAATGAACCCGAGTCTCCCGTTTTAAATTTGTGCTATTTACATTTCTAGACTTTTGGTTTTGGAGACATAAAAGTTTGGATCATGTTTCAGTGTCACACACAACAGACGATCTAATTTTCCAATGGGATCCAGAACTTCCGCTAGCGGTAGAGAACGTCGAGCTGCCCCAATTGCAGCTGGTTAAGAATCACACTGCTGACTGCACACAAGTGTACTCAACAGGTGAGGTTAGGCGCTACATCACGTTTGGTATATTTTCAGTGATGAACTTTTGAATTCGGCCAGGAAACAACATTCAACACCCCCACCCCCTCCTCTACCTCAAAATTTGCAAGTAAAACCTCTCAGATTTTATTTTTAACAATCCAATGATAAAATATTTCCATGCCTGTAGGGTAAAGAGCAAATTTGTATAATACGAAATAATTTACGAATAGGTAGAAGAAGCTCTTCTCTCGGGTATACGGCGCCAAGTGCAACGGTAATTTCATAAGAAGCTATTCAATTGGATATTTGGCATCATTTGCACAAAATTTAGTTACCAATAGTAATTCACATTGTTTATTTTTATAAACCCATTTGGTATTACAATAAGGAATTGATGCATTTTTTCCCCAATAATTTCTTATGTCAATTAGGTACTGCATTACAATCCATCCGTTGGTATTTCATCATTTTTCATGGGAGTGTTTGCAAATTATTGGCATTACAACGAGTTGCAGATTGAAAAGCACAGGTACATGATGAGAATTTCAATATGGAGCGAAATTAACATCAATCCTCTACTTTCTTCCTCTTCTTTTCAAACAGAACTGCTACTACATTACAATGTAATAATGGGGCAAAGAGCATAATTAGGATAACTGCATAAATATCCAGAAAAATATCACAATTATATGGCGTAATACTAATCAGTATATAATCCCCGCACCATGTTCCTTAGTCAACCGTTCATTTCTGTCGATTTCCTCCTGATTTAATAGTTTTTTATTGATTTAATTCGTTGGTAGCTCTCCTCCTGCTAACGATGCTGTATACTTCCCCCATGTAGGACAAGTAGAGCTATAAACCTGTCCTGCGACAGATTTTTCCTAGTACAATTAGCACATTATAGACTCTTCTCTCTTCCAACAGTGCCGTAATTCATGTTTTCTCTTGTTCTGAATGAACAAGCTACGTACGCGGGAGGCACAGATTTCTTTCTTTCGCATACAGTCATCAGATGTTTTGGAATTTCCTTCACTTTGACCGACATAGTAGACACATTTAGTAGTTGCTATTGTGCAAAGGAAGACATGTGCACATAACGCTATCGGAACTAATATTTAGCCAGCGCTGAATGAGGAAAGGGGGGGTTAAATGGACTGGAGTGCGTAAGCGCAAAAAGTAACGTGAAAGAAATTTAAACTCTTGAATAATTTTCATTCAACATTTCTCAATGAGAACTTAAATAATTCCAATATAATAACCACAATTAAACTGAAAGAAATAACAATAATAATAAAATAATAAGTAATAAAGCCAATCCATATGATAACAAGAAGAAATCTCAAATAAATAATAGGAAATAATAATAATATTGAACAATAGGTAACAAAAATGAAAAAAACCATAACAAATAAAAAAATTTTGTAGTTGCCGCAATAAGGAACTTGAACAGTTTTCGACAGTAACATCTGCAATTTTATTCCAAGAACTTTTAAAATTAAGTCCGCTTCATCACACGATGGTCCAAAAGTTTCGATAGCAAAAGGAACTAACGTATAGGTTCAGTCTGTCGCTAGCATCCTGGTATTTTGTCCTCTTTTGATGCTGCTTCAGCTGCGCTCCCTACTTCTCTCATTGATGCCGCGATTGCAGATGGAGAAACTTCCAGTCATGCAGCATAATCGTACGAGCGAATTTTCATAAATTATCGAACTATATTATATTCAATTGTTTTGAAAATTTCAATTCAATTCAATTCAATTTTATTGTTTAATCTGCTGATATTACAAGGAGTGCCTTGAATACTTATTAAAAATAGCACATGATATCTTGCCTTCATTTCTGCCTCAACAAACAATGTTAGACTTTTACATATGATATATCAATGTATAGGTCTACATAATTGACTTATAATAAACGATAATGCATAGTTAAGATGATCACAATCAATAATGCATACACTCCACAGCCAAATTTCAATATTAATCCCGAGTCATTGCCAAAATTTCCAAAGCGGTGTTGATATTTGTTCTATCTCATGTAGATTTTCATCTTCTTCTTGATCTGTTTTCTGGAAATGTTGGGAGGGGACGGAGGAGTATTCAGATTAATCTCCATTTCTAACCCAGCAGATGTAGAATCCTCCAACGTATTTCGCTCATAGTGAATCATATGTTCTTTTCCATCAATCAGTAGTTCATCACCAATCAAGACGGCATGCTTCCCGTCTTTTCTTGCTTGAAACAACTTTAGCAAGAGATGCTTCCTCAATTCCCGTGTTCGTCTGTCGTAGAACTCGGATGTATTAAATTGGGATCCCTTGAACTTGTAAATGTTCTGGCGTACTTTAGATTTAGAGAAATTATTAGCAAATGAATGTGAACTGGTCTACTTCTAGAAGGTTGGATGGTGCCTAAACGTCTTACACCTATAACTTCATAATCCTCAAGAACGCAATTTAATTCCGTTCTAAAAATGACCATCACCTTCCTCTTTTTTTTCCCTTGTTTTCTTTCCCTTCTAGAACGTTATGAAGAATAAGATCGTTTCTGTTGTCCGTGCGCCGGTTCTGTTTCGTATCATTTTTTTCAGATAATGCTGGATTTTCTTCTATACTGTCAATTCTCTTATTAATTTTTTCTATCAGCAAGATAGTTTCTTGGCTGTTAGCAATTTCTTGCGACAGAGCATGCACCTGTGAATTCAAAACATTTGTATGTTCCTTCAAAATTCAGTCGCAGTTTTGAAGTTTGGTTGTGATTATGTCAAGGCATTGAATTACGTGATGTATCTCGGAGGTCGACATTCTCGTAGTTGCAATTATTCAATGCGACACCGGTCGGCTCTCCGAGTGCTGCTGACTAAGGAATACGGTATTCGGTCGAGTGGATAGTCCTTCCCCTTCGGTAAACAACAAATCACCAGCCAAACTCGCAAAAATGACTTTTTTCCAGAAATCTAACAGTTAAAAATTTATGAAAATTACTATTGCTGGGAGTTAATCAAAGAGCAACCACAAAACACAAAAACTGAAACGAAATTAACAATAAAACCTTGCTAAAACAATACTTCATACGGAGCTCGCAAAGAACTCGTGCGGTCGGCTCGGCTACCTAACTGAAACTCCAAATTGTTTTGACAATTTAGGGCTTTGAGTGAAATGAAATTGTTAATTGTGAAGTTTATGGCAAAAAACTCGTTCTAAATAATGTTTTGCAATTAAAAAAATGTTTTGGATTTTTTAGGTTTTTTGCAGTTGTTATCCATTTTTCGGCAAATATTAATGAATTTCAAGTACATTTTTAAGCATAAATTTGTGCATAAATTTTAACACAGAATGTGTTTTTACCCGGGATTGAATGGGCTTGGAGGATGAAGAAAGTTAGGCTAGTTTTCCAACTTTTTATTTCATCTTCTTCTTCAATCAACTTCTTTTACTAAAATTCCGCTAAAAGTATTGGATATAAAAGTATTCTTGAAAAACTGTACTTTCAGAAGCACCCTTACACAAAAAACAGCAACATACAAAAAAAATCTGGTTAAAAAGCAACTCTTCCTACTTTTTATCAACTAATAAGAAGTCGAAAAACGAAGAAAACAACCTTGAAATCGAAAATTTTTGAGGGGGGGTCATTCCAGCCCTGCCCCTCTGTGCGGCGCGGCGTATAGAATGGATTTTTTCTTTCTTTTTCGAGTTTTGGATTTTCGCATCTTGAAACGTAAACCAATTAATTTTATTCGGAAGAGCTAGATTAAAATTGTTTTCTTCTTGGTCGATTGCAAAGGTTGATTACTGAAAATAATAAACCAAAAGCGTTAAACGCCAAGAATCTTTCAAATAATGCCTCAAAACGGATCTCCAGGAAGGAAATTATTCATTTTAAATATTTTGGAACCATTGCAATTGCTTCATATTCCACCAAAATTTGCTGATGGAATATACATCTGCTGACATTCTTCACTATTATACAGTGTCCCAAAAGTAACCCCCCTCGTCCCCTAACTATTTTCTACAATTTTTAGAATATCAAAATGAAACTTAGAGAGCGTTTTTGGGTATTTGAAATACATCTTTCCATTTTTTGCCAAGTGACACCAGATTTTGAAGATTTTTTAGTGCTGAACACGATGGTGAAACCAGCATTGCGACATCTTATTCCATTCTCGGATTTGAGCTGATGAACCAAGAAAAAGCGCGATTTTAAAGAACCTAACTTTGGACAAAAACCCCATTGGCCAACCCAAAAACTTTTGGATTTTCCTCCTGATTTTTATTTGCTCAAAAAACTATCAGGTAATCCAAAAACGCTCTCCAAGTTTCACTTCAAAATCTCGAAAATTGTGGGGGAAAGTCAGGGGGGGGGGGGGGAACTTTTGGGACACCCTGTATAAGTGACCAATGGTTAACTCAGGTATCCTTCAAATATGTATTTATAAAACTAAACTGGGAATATTACTTTTCAGGAAACTTTACTTGTCTCGAAGTAGTATTCGTACTGAAGAGGCGGTTGGGATACTATTTGTTTCATACGTACTTTCCAACTTGTTTGATCGTCA
The DNA here is from genome assembly GCA_030762985.1 of Adelphocoris suturalis. Lineage (NCBI taxonomy): Eukaryota > Metazoa > Arthropoda > Insecta > Hemiptera > Miridae > Adelphocoris > Adelphocoris suturalis. Next base: position 36,122,540 of record CM061051.1, read on the forward strand.
TAATGTCCGTAAGTTTAGTTCAAGTTTCCACATAGTTTATGAGGTACCAGTACCTTATTTATTAAGTTAGGTATTTATTAGGTACCTGTTAGTCTAAATTATTTTATTGATTACGCAAAACAACGTGCTAACAACAGTTCAGTAACGTCCTAACCTAGTTCAGTTTCTAAGAAGAATTCCACCATGGTATTATTGCTATTGAAATCCATAAACTTGATTCCAACTCCTCAAGTTTCGAAAGATTTGAATTCGAGGCGTACTAGATCCAAGTTCGAGTAGCATATTACAAACTCTTTGAATTTATTGATAAATGCACAGTCACTATTTTTGATTCGCAGTGGGTTTCGTTTTGGATCAAACCAGAAGCCGCTCCAGCAAGAGTGACCCTCGGTGTGACATCCCTTCTCACTCTATCTACTCAACATGCCAAGTCCCAGGCGTCTCTTCCTCCAGTGTCCTACATCAAAGCAGTCGACGCTTTCATGTCCGTCTGCACAGTGTAAGACAGTTACAATTATCATTATTATCAAGTGAGAAATGATGGCAAGTTGTTTCGCCGGCAGTGCTGCCAACCCGTCTGAGCAAAACTCCCCCAAAATCTTCTTAAAAAAGTACCTCCCCAAGGAGAAAAGGAAAATCCCTCAAAAATCCCCAACTCCTCATTTTGGTCACGTTGCAAATTTCTTAGCATTAAAGAAGAAAATAAAACAAAAATAGCAGTTTATTATGACGTGTTCAATATAATTTTTGTATGTTGCTTTGATTTTAGATGTATAGTGTCAATAAAATAATTAAACTAAATTTATAAAAGTGAAACATAACATGAAAAACAAACCCCTGTAGGTACCTACAATTGAGACTAGGTCCTAGGACCTATAGAAATTATTGAACAAACTTAACTGCATATGTACATCCAATTGATTAAAAAGTTTCAGTCATGCTGACCTAAATTTTAAGAAACCAATAATATGAATAGAAGCACTTTAAAAAAATTTCCGTTATTTTAAGCATATGGTAACTTCGCCACAAATAAATCATGCCAAGATGTAGGCAACTGCCGGGGTAAATTATCTCAGTACCAGGGCCTGTTAAATCAGAATATTCATATGTACCTATGTAATTTACATAATAATGAGAAATAAAGGAATGTTTCCAAGAAAAATTACTGTTAGGCACTAACAGCAAACCGATAATATTCAAAATAAACTTGAAAACAAAAACAAGATATTAGAACAGAACGTATTTTTCAAAACTTAACTATCATTTGTTCAACAAAAAAACTCTACTTTGTAATTCACTGGCCTACCATAAGACTTTGCTGTTATTCGGTGTTGTTCACTGACGTAGGAGTTATTAATGGAAGAGCAATTTAATTTATAGATTAATTCTTGCAGGACATTGCAATTTATAAATATATGAAAGCCAAAAAATAACAAAAATCAATTATTGTATCCAGCAAACCCCTAAATTCCCAGGAAAATACCCCTTTCCGACCCTATTTCCCTCGCGTCTCTCAAAGCTCTAAAAACATCCTCCTCTGGGTGATGAATCCCCCAAGTTGGCAGTATTGTTCAACGAATACCTACAAAAATAAAAACGTCCCATGAGAAGTGAATGCGCAGTGAAAAATGTTAATTTTTGTGAGACGATGTTAGATTTTAACAAAATTGATTAAGAAAATGGGTTTAAAACTTCTAATGTGAAATTTCTTGCAATTACAGATTCGTTTTCCTGGCTCTAATGGAGTATTGCCTAGTCAACATAGTGCTCGGCGATAATGAAGGAGTCAAACCACCTGAGCCCATGAATCATGAAAAACTCAGCAGCTTTTCGCTGAAGGTCTAGAACCATACCTTATACTTATAATATTGATAATGAACATGGCCATAATAATGGTATACTTTCAATACTATATTTTCATGATTCACATATCATTTTGAGAAAGGCAACTGCACGTTCTATGCTTAAGTACCTATATCACCAAACCTACCTTCCGCCTTCGATGAACCATGTCAATACCTGATTCTTTCTTGCTCGACATCATAACTAAATCAGTCGTCTTCATCATTCCTTAATGACCACCCAGGACCTTTTGTAACCCTATCAGAGCATCTACAACTTCTAGAAGTACAAGGAAATTTTCCGATGAGTATTTTTTTAAAGCGCGAGACTTTGTACCCTCAAGAAAGTAGCCAGTTGAAATCATGCCTACTTCCCTCAACCGAATCCCCCCCCCCCCCCCACCACATCCAAAGTCTCCCACTAAACAAAGATAGAAATGTAAAGCAGTTCTTAGCAAGCTGTTTTGTCAAGAGAATCTTACAGTTATTATACATACTGTCCTTCTAACATTTCTTAGAAACTAAGAACTCCCACGCAAATAGCCAGTATCCAGGACTTGCCAACGGGGAGGCAACTGCTTGTAGGTCACTGGCTATAGGTCTAGATAAAAACCTTTGCTCAATAACCAAAATGAAGACGGTAAAAAAAACAGAAAGTAAATAATTAGAATAATAATTCTTTACAAGATGTGTGTACAAGTCATAATTGATTGCAAGAGATGACTGGAAATTTATTTATGAATAAGAGCAATCCGTCGACTTTTTTCGAGAAGCTTATCAATTACGAGATCATTAAAATTTGATGACAGAGCGGATTTGAGTTTTTGACATTTCTAAATAGATAAGAGAGGTAGGTAATACAACCGTTGTTGCCCTTACTCCATGCATTTTTCTCGTTTGAAAACAGCATGCATGGAAAGCAATGCAAACGACTATTAGAACTACAGAACTATTCATGCAACACCATGAAATGGTCATGCTGCCCCCCCCCCCCCTCCCTCCCCCCTTGATGACACTTACTCTAGGCTCCAAACACGAACTTGTCCCTTGGGTATTCGTGTTCAGGAGCTTACCAGATGGGATAGCATAGAGAGATACCCTCTGGTCCCATATGAAGTGCCCCCTGCCCCACCTTGGACCTTGTCTGGGATGCGTGTTGACCTTCGCATGAGAGTTGGGGTCAAGGGAAATACACCCTCTCACATCCTCAAATGCCGCCAGCGATATGCTGGACACACTCTCCTGTTCACTGATGGCTCAAAGATACCTGATTGTGTTGGGCTTGCTCTATGGAGCCCCGACTTCCAAGTCACTAAACGCCTGCCACCTGTCACGTCTGTGTTCACAGCAGAACTGTGGGCAGTGACACTGGCTGTTCGACACTTTCAGTTGTTGGGAGTTGGGAATAATGTGATTTGTAGCGACTCGCTAAGTACCATTGAGGCAATTAGGGACACATATTCTGATGATCCTCTAGTACAAAGCCTATGTGTATCGCTACACCGAGCCACAACATCAGGCTCAACCATTACTTTTATGTGGGTGCTAAGCCATGTGGGTATTCATGGCAACGAGTATACTGATGCCCTTGCAAGGAGAGTCATTGGTGACTCGATCGATATGTTGCCTATATGCATTGAGGATCAAATCTCCTCCATGCAACATAAAGCCAATTCCATCTGGCATGAGCAATGGCAGAGTGAGGTCTGATGATATCTGATCTATGATATATTTTTGTACAATCTAGTCATAGTTGTATTCACTTTGCTAATTATATATAGTGACATATAGATATTTAGTTTATTAGCATATTTCTGATCTAGTCATAGTTGTATTATTTTATTTTTGAGGTTTTTATCCGCTTTAGGGGCTAAACAGTGGCCATCACTGTCAGGGAAGCCTTCAATAAAACACTCATTCATCTGACTTGGAGTTGGTTACTTCTCCCTGATTCCTCACATCACACACAGATAGAAAACTACTAACCCTCAAATAGCGTGGTTGGTGTCTGTATTCTTAGAATGTCATCTAATTTTGTTTAAAAATACAAAACATATTTTTTGCTCATCGCCTATGGGTGTCTACATGTCCAGCTTTTTGCGAATACCCAGCAGGTTGGCAGACGACGCTAGGCCACTGCTTTTGTATATTTGACTAAGTGTTGTTTGATTATTTTCAATAATGAACCTTATATTCGACCAAGACGTCCGTTGCCTTTCTTTCAAACTGCTGCACAGAAGTTTACGAAATTCGACTCAAAAATTCAAAAATCAGCAAGATTCCCCGTTATTAGCAGCAAAATCCTGGCATAGGCCAGTAGGTTTTCTTGCTGACACAAACACACCAAAAAGTAATATGCCCCCGGTAATTGTTCCTGCACATAGTTTTATGGATTTATCTCGATTAAAATTCCCATCAATTCGCAAGAAAAATAAATTTCAATCAGTTTGAAAACGTTTGGATTCAAATAATGCTCTCATTTTCTACCACAAACTATTTAACGAGGAATAATAATAATCATTGTATAACTAATGCGGTAGTTTTCATTTTCAGACATCTTTCAAGGAGCTAAGGAATCATGGCGTCCCTCCACCACCACCTCGTCCTTCCATAAACTTGGCCAATAGAAACAGAATGAGAGCTCTCAATATTGACAAGTTCTCTCGAGTGTTTTTTCCATTATTTTTTACAGCATTGAATGTTGGATACTGGTTGTTATTTGCTGAACATCTTTAAGTATATCATTACCTTTAATTTAAATGTATGTACATATTTTTTTTAAACTAAGCTACATGTTTCAATCTTATTACGGTAGTTACTGCTTGATGAAGTAGATTGTGTAATACCTACACCTACATAGAGTATTATCGGATTTATTCTGAGGTTGAGTGGGTGAGTATTGATCCTTTGGTTAAATCCAACTTAGTACCTATGTAATTCAATCCACTGAAAATTTTCCATCTTCTGTGTGAACTATTTTATACTTAACTGAAATCTATACTTTGCGTTGAAGTTGAGTAGGGATAATATTTGACAGGTTGTAATACTTCCTTTAGTAACAGACCCAAAAACTCTTTACAAGCCTAAATTCATTATTCGCAAGTTTCGCATTATGTATCAAGCTTTCCCAAATCTCTACGTTTGTTATTGAAATAGGTGAAAACTCGTAGGTATGAGAAAGGTGTATCCAAATTCATATAATCAATAATCAGCAATTTTTCAAGCACATTTTTCAACATTTGGAACGGTTTCGTGCCTGCAACAGGTTGCAGTTTAAATCATATTTTTTGTTATGTAGTAAAATTGTAGTGCATGTAGGTTTAAAAAACGTAAATTATTGTGACATCGAAAAAACCTCGAAGTAAACTTTGAAGAAAATAAAATTCTATGTCAAATGAATCAACGACAGTTCTTTTGGGATTGTGGTTACGAATTTCAGAAGTTTTGATTTTCTGTTGAACTGTTTGACATGAGTAGGAGTTTATGCAGGTTGTATGAATGTTGATCCCAAGATTTCAAGGACTACGTGTAATACCTACGCTAAGAAATGAGGTAGAACCATTCATGGGTATTGTAGCTGACGTATTCCATGGTTATTACACACCATGGTTGTCCATGGTTAGTTGTACACTGAACATCACATCAACAAATAAAAATAACTGCAACTTATTGCTGGATTGAAGGCCTATGGCTAGAAGCATCCTACAAGAATAGTTGTCGATAATATACAAAAATACATCCATCTCTTGTAATAAATTTACCAGCCAACTTAACTAAATAATTAAACTAAATACATACGATATCACTGGGAAATAAACAATTTTAAAAAACTCCTACGTCTAATCATACCTTCACAAGCTCCACAACCCTTTTCTTTTATAGACAAATCGAGAGAATTTTGTAGGACATTTTAACTCAATTCTATCGTTCTATGTAACACATAAATTGCGTATTGAGGGCTTCTCGTCTTTAGTGACAATGAAGGTTTCGGGTTAACAACGTCACCTACCGATCTAAATCTCATCTGGTAATTATAATGGCTATTTTGACGAAAAGCATCAAAAGTGACATGAAGAAGACGAAGAGCTGACGGGGAGTAAATATCTTGAGTTGCTCGTAAATAAGATAGCTCGAATACCAACTAGGCCTCATGTCATCAGTGTAAGTCGGCACTCATCAAGCGTTTAAACTCCTTCAACACTTAATACATACTTTTCATAGTAGATATTATGTTGAACATAGAACTAATTAAAACAAAAATGTTTCACGTTGAAGTTGAGAGGTCCAACACTGTCAATCAACATGAGCGCCAACTGAATAAACGTCCGCCAAATTGAGTGGGCAGAATAGGGTCACAAAAAACTCATCGAAAGGAAACTTATCAAAAATGTGAACTCGAGACTTTTTGATGAGTCTCCTCATAGAGTGGAACACTTGTCGAAACTGAATGGTGTGGAAAGTCGTCAAAAATATAAAATCAGTAGGATTTAAATTGGAAAGATAAAAATTATTTTTGATGAGTTTCCTGTCACATGTGGAAACTAATCGAAAACTGGTACGGTAAAAGCCATTGAAAAGGAGGCTAGTCAAAACTAGAGAAAGTTCGGCAACAACCACTCCGAAAGAGATTTTACAAGGACCGATTTTTTGCTTAGATCAGTGATATGGATGCTCGCTTCCCTCGCATATCAAAAATACATAACACCAAATAGTCAATCGCTTAGTAAAAATTCAGATTAGTTGTACCTACAAATAGATTGGTACCTAACTTTAGAGGGGTGTCCTTAAGTTTTCGAGGAGTGTCCTGAAGCCAGTTTTCGAGGAGCGTCCAACAGTAATGGACAACAGTCGAAAAAAAAGTTCCAGTCACGCAGCATGATCGTATGAGCGAATTTTCGTAAATTATCGTATTTTATAATATTAAATTGTTTTAAATGGCAAACCAGTTTTATGGCAAACAAAACTAGTTATAAATAACATTCTGCAAGACAAAAAATATTTTGGATTTTAAGCTCTTTTAGCGAATTTTTGAAGAAAATTAAGCTATTGCTCTCGCCTCAAAATTTGTAGAATGTGAATTTTTGAAAACATTTTATGCAGAAATCCGTTTCAGGCTATTCTGAATCATATTCTGAAGTTTAACGCATTTTTTTATGTATGTATATATGTATGTATATATGTATGTATATATGTATGTATATATGTATGTATGTATGTATGTATGTATGTGTCATTCCAGACGATAACTGTCCGTAGAATTGTGCTAGAAACTTCAAACAAATTTTAAAATGTTAAGGACACAAAACGAAAGTTCAAGTTCGTTGGCCAGCATGATCGGATTACATCTTCGGGTTGAAATTTTCAAAAATGTAGTCAAAAATTTCAAAATAGCCTGTTTTTTGCGATTTGTTGTGCGAAATAATTTTTTCAGCATACTAACATGTGGTATATTCGGAATCAGCGTAAAATTTCCTATAAGAATATGTATCAAGTTTTCAAAATTTTCAAAGTTGAAAAATCAGTCAAAAATCGAAATAATGCCGTTCGCTAGTTGTAAAAATCGGTAATATTTGCATGAAACATTGTCCAAATTCAAATTGAACTACTCTTATGGAAGTATCCCTGTATAACCAATCCTAGAACCATGCTGTTTAAAACGTAGGTAGTAGGTGCTTGTTTAAAATTTCTTTCCATGTTTGTCTATCAAAATCATAAACTAAAATTTCTCTACACGATCAATAGCGACTGAAATGTCGAAGATTTCTTCAAAAATTCGCTCATGGGGTCATGCTGCATGACTGGACTTTTTTGTAGTTTTTATCGGTTTTAAAGAAAAAACGCTGAAAATTATTACACAAAGGTTTATTATTTCTGTATTACCGAACAGCCCTTCTACGCAGATCTTGGTCTAAAATTATTATTAAGCCCCATATATATCTAGTAAATGATCAAAACTTGGCGCAACGTGCCTCCCAAATGGGTTCACACCTTTACAGCTCAGGACCCCACAATTTTACGGTTTATAGTAGGTGAATGTTGAAAATTTTTCTAAAAATGTCAAAACAACAAAACAAAAAACTTAGTAAAACGGCAGGTCGAAAAGGAAAGAAATTAGCCTCAGAGGCCCCATCAGCTATTCAGTGATCCTCCGAACCTTGTAATTGTTTTTGAGGTGTCCCGAACGAGCTCCATTAAATTTCAGCAACGTGAGTCAATTGGGAAAGAAATTAACCTAGGAGGTTCCGAAGCTGATCAGAATAACACGAGAACAGAGAATATTGCAGCAATATTATAATAACCAGGTGACTCAGAAAGAGTAACGATGAAGACCACCGAGAAGTTTCAACGAACCTCCGTTTGCGTGCAAATTGAAAAGAACCAGAACTTTTTGATCAAACTTCACATACACACATCAAAAAGCGTTGAACTAGAGGAATTTCAAAACGAATTTCCATGAAGGAAATTTTGGATTCATAGCAATATCTTCATTTTCTTAGAAAATTGGCTAAAACGTTCCGACCTAGGTAGACCCGGAAGTAATTAACCTCCTTGTGTTGAAATAGGAATACTAATATAATTAAGAGTGCTAGGCTAGACTAGTGTTGTATTTAATATCAAGCGTGCTGTACTGGTTAGCATTAAAGGTTATGCTGTAGAGCAGGGGTGCTCAAACTTGAACTGCTGGCGATCTACCACAATATTTTTAGACTACTTACGATCGACTCTGAGAGGCTGCAAGTATGTGTGATGCAGGGTTGTCGTACATACACGATACACCCTACCTACCTAGGTAGGGTGTACCGTAGCATATATAGATATTAGCTTTCCGCACAATTTACATTATTTTAGTCAAGGTTTGGGTTAGGTTTACTCAAGTTCTTCTCTACAATATCAATGAAAAAACTCCTAGTTATTCAAAATTGCGAGTTTATTCGTTCTTACAAAACAAAAGAGTTACATATGGTGTTAAACTCAACTAAGGAGTGACTTTGGATGTTGAAGCGTGGCACTGCATGTCCTCAGCATACTTTTCATAAGATGGTGTTATTACGTAATAAATTTTTGTAGTTTAGTTACCTACTTATTAAAATTTTTTTTCTTCTCGAGATCTACTCAAAAAGCACTCGCGATCGACTGGTCGATCGCGATCGACCGTTTGAGCACCCCTGCTGTAGAGGGTTCTGGGTTCGGTCAACCCCGGGTTTCTGGTTTGCAAAAAACTTTTTGCTTCGTATTTCAACCTCCAAAACTTTTTAAAAGTCATTTTTATCTATACGTCTAACTAATCTGTATCTTACTAAAAGGATTGATTTAGAATTTTTTTCCTCGAGATGCAAGGTGCAAGCAATTTAGACTACCAAAATATACAAAGCATTCTGATCTGTTTGTCCAGCTAATCTATATTTTACGTGAATTTTGGGTGACGGAATGTGCTCTTGAACATCCAGTTTCTGGGATTAATTGAATTAAATAAAACATCTACACTTTACAAGCCCTTCTGTATTTAACAAGAGCTGAACCACGAAGTGAAAATTAATTAGAAAAAAGAGAAAAAAAAACTCAATTTTGTTATGTGAGAATTCCATTGATTTTATACCAGCGGATTCGATCAGAGTTGAAGCAGGTTGGTCACAGTGGTCGAGGTTTGAAGCAGTGGCGATCAGGAGCGCTAGTTGGGCCCTAAGGTCACGATCCAGCCTCTCCACTCCTAAGGTTCGTTCGGTGAGGCAGTCCCGGACAGTCCTGGATTGACCACTCGTACTTTTGGCTTCCGAGAGGACCACAGTAATCCAAGATGAGAGGTTTGCCGTTCATCGAGAATAGATGAGTCCAGGAGCATGCGCATGTGTGGGACGATCCAGAGCTACTCTGGTGACGTCACGAGTCCCCCGGATCGCTCGAGTCCTGGACTGCCTTACTAAAGGCCCTTTTACACGAGCGATTTTTTCCGGCAATAATTGCAGAAAAAAGTATTGCACAACTATTTCAAAAAAGTTGGACAACTATTCTCTCCTCGAAAAAGTTGCCGAAGATTGCAGGCAATTAATTGACGGGAGTTGTACAACATTTCAGGCCCACGAGCCCTCTCGGAAACTGTTGCATCGTGTTGAAATGAAGTCCAAGGGGTTTGGAAAATTATTGCACTATTGCGGCAATTTTTCGGCCTTGGGTCGGGAGAGGGAACGAAACAGCCAATCACATTGAGATTTTATTTGTGCAGCATGGCCTTATGAGCAAATATTGACGTGAAACTGCACTGGTGGGGTTCAGCATTGCCTCATGAGAGAATTTTAACGTAGGAAAGATATGAGTTTATATGTGCAGCATGGCCATATAAGGAAATATTTACGTGAAACTGCACTGGTGGGGTGCAGCATTGCCCCATGAGAGAATTTTAACGTAGCAAAGATAGGAGTTTATTTGTGCAGCATGGCCTTATGAGCAAATATTGACGTGAAAGAATTTCAGAGGTAAGAGCCAACCCACATTCTCTCTGGCTCAGACACTGGCGCTGCCAAATTCCCCACTTTTTCCTTTGGTTGGCAGCAGCAGCGACGACCACCTCTTCACCGTCCATGGCGCAAACTGTAGTCGCCTGTGTAAACGAAACAATTGAGCAATTTCTATTGCTCAACTTTATTGGTGCAACACAGTGCAATTAATTCCTTGCAACATCTTGACGCAACACGAGGCAATTTTATTGCTTTGTGTTGCGTACAACTTTTCTAGTGCAATTTTTTTGGAGTTGCGCAACTTTTGTTGCTCGTGTAATCGGCCCTTAACGAACCCCTAGTCTGCAGTGATCTATTTCCCTATGTCTGCTTACCATCTCCTTTTCTTTCCCTACAGTTTCCAGACGTTTCAACAATTTTCATTCGATTGTCCAGCTATTTCATCTTATCTGGGAACGTAGGTAGGTATATAAATGCGTTGCATTTTAATTACCTACCTACTTTTATTTTTGGTTTTTAATATTATTTTTTGTTTCTTAGTGGTGGATAGTTGTATTAATTCATTATTTAATTTTTCAATACCTTTTAACAAACAGTGTTTGCTGTTTGCCTGGAGATCACTGAAACATCAATACCGGTAGGCTATACCTATTGAATCGTTTTGATTTTGTCCTTTATTATTACAAACGGAGGCATTGAAACGGTTTTACGAGACGAACTTGTTCCCAGTCTAGTCTCCAGAAACTATTGAGATGCTTTGCTTCCAAGAATTACCTACTATTACCACTTACTACAAAATCGAAGCTCCTATTAGGAAGAAACTTGGGGCAAACAGTAGGAAGCTCCTGCTGCCCCTACTGGTTACTAGAACCTGGATGCATACCTACAAAAAAAAAGTAACCATTTTTTCCCCCAAACCACTGAATGCTTACACATTGCGTCACCAGGAAGAAGCTCGTATAGTTTTCTGGAGCCCAGATTCGGTTGCACCGTTCCCTCCGAAACACCATTCGAGTGTTTCTCAAAATGATTGGGCGCTGTGCGTCATCAGGATGAAGCTCCTACGTCTTTCTAGAGCCCGGATTTGGTTCCATCAATTCCCTCCGAAACCATCAGAGTTGTCACACAATATGAATTGGCAAAGTGCGTCACCAGGAAGAAGCTCCTATAGCTTTCTGGAACCCGGATTTGGATGCATCGGCTCCGAACTAAAAGGGGCGAAGGAACAGGAGCAAGGTGGTCGACATTACTTTCTCTTTGTCAGTACCTTGAGTCACCCCTTTACGCTCTACAATTCGTTCCAAGATGGAATTCGGTACAAGACGGCGAAAAACCAGAAATAACTTGTGTTGAGTTCGTCAAGACTGCTCTTATAGGCAACAAAGAAGAGCAAATTGGTAAGGTCCTTGTTTACGTGCTGCGCTCTACCTCGAACATCTCATGTTCGGAGCCCCATTGTCATCGATGACGATATTCACCAAACCGCCAATTGGAGCTTTAACTCCGAGACAGTAAGCCTGCACCTCTTTTTTTCTCATTTTTGCATCACTTTTTCGATTGTGAGTAATTAAGTCAAGTTTTTTGGGAATCAATTTAGTCACTGTGGTGAAAACACACCCCCTCTTGTCAACAGCCCTTTTCAGGGCTACCAAAAAGAAGTAGACACAACACAAAAATATTTATAAGACGTCGAGTTATAACTCCGTCAAACAAAATATTTCACCAGAGAGAAAATACGAAATTCTCTCTCAAAAGTGAAATATTAACTAATAACATACAAGGCGACCTCCCTAAACACTTACTGGGCGAGAGAGACGCGACAAGTATCTCGAACCAAGTCGCCTTGAATGAGAAAACTCAAACAGAAAATCAAACGTCCTCTAAAACTAACAAGGACAATTCAAACAAGCCTACTCGCCAATCAGAAACACTGATTACACGAGAGACAATAGGCGAACCAACCAGGAGGCAGAAAGCAACCACCTCTGGTCCAGCAGCCACCCCGGGGATCCCGTCTGAGCAACGGACGCAGGGAAACCACACGAGGACCCCGTCTAAACTCAAGGTCGTCGGCTCCGCGACGGACGCTCGTAAGCCACCCCCGGGGACCCCGTCGCAGCGACGGACGTGGGGAAACCACCCCGGAGGACCAGCTCAGCTATCATACTCGCAGATACTGAGAAAACAATGTGCGAGCCAATGAGATTACACAGTCGAATTAATGAAATTAAGCGGACCAATCAGGAGGCGGCAGGAGGCGGCCACCTCCCTATAAATACCCCGCTCGGAGCCCTCCGAAATTCATTCTACTCTCCGCTCTCGACGACTACACTCAGAAGTACGAAGATTTCTACACGCTCTACGCTGACGAACCTTCTGCTCCCGAGTTCATCTCAAGAACGGCTTCCTACTGCTTTCTACAAGGCATACCTTCTCTCCACACAGATCTCGCATTGGCATCTACGAGTCCAGTGATTATTCATCCTGCTCATTGCCCAACGTAGTTCTTCTGTCAGGACGCCACCCGGTACATCTATTGATATTCTCATTAGATCGTACGCCCGCTGGGACGTTCCGAGACGTGTCGCCCGGGTTTCGTAGCACTAGGCTCGTCACCGACCGCTGTGGGCACGCCGATAAATTACACAGCTCATCCGCTCTAATTTATCGTCCAAGGAAGTCTTTTTCAAGACTACAAGGTAGGACCCTGACATCCGAGCAAAGGAAAGAAGCTCTGTCAAGCGAGTCCACCTTCCAAACCCTCTATTTCTATACGTAGAGGTATCGAAAACGAGTTAATAAACTCGGATATTTCGATGGAGCGCCGCCCGTCCTATTTCCTCATGCAAGGGGAGGCGGAACACGGCGCGGCCGGGCCTCTTAGCCCACGCAGCGCTACCTACCCGCTGCTCGACCAGTCCGCTGTTCCCAGCGACGGCCCAAGGCTCGATCCTCGCGAAGAGATCGCCTTCTCACCTAACGTATTCACGAAGGAAACGTTAGATCAAGCCTCACACACACAAAAGTACGAGGATACCTTTCAGACCCGCTCTGAAGTCAATCATCATGATTCGACAAAGATTTCCGAATATCCACGATATTCTACACAAGGCTACACGGCCGATCCGAGTGTCAAATACACTCCAAATGTGCAAAAAACAAAGGATACTTTTCAGTACCTCAACCAAGCTCAACATATTCCTCCTACAGATATAAATCTTAGGCCGGAATATTACAAAACGGCTCAGTACCAAACTGATCGCACCCACTATGCGAGCCCAGTGCTCCACGCGGCTGCGACACGAACTACCCCTCAGTTCATCCCGCCAAGCAAGCTGACCTTGGCGATTTCGCTCACATTCCTTACGGGAATACCTCAGGGACTAACCCGCATAATCAGAATATAAATGTCTCACTTGGTCTACCTACACCAAGTAAAACATATATAAATCCACTACAGTCACATTGGAAGAAGGTGATAACTCAATATTCCCAATGTTTCACAAATCCGAAAACCATTGACCTCCCCCGAACCTGTATCCATACAGAACGCTCAAACAATCAATAATATGGGTTGATTATTAGCTAGCTATGTCTGCCAGTAATAAGTTTCGACATTAGAAAGTCTTAATCACTTTTGGAAATAGATTATGAAAATAACATTTTATAAAAAGTCTTGAATATCACGAAAATGATTTTCGGAAATGGTTACGAAAATCTCAGAACGGATCGCTGTTTTGGAAGCTGATAATCAAAGGTGGACAGCAAATCGCGTCTTGGAGGATTTACCGGAAGAAGTCGTGGACGAGGACACAACTATCGCGGTCGACAATATTATCAGAATAATAATCGAAACTAATGTTATAATTAAGGACATCAAGTTCAGAATAATACAGTAAATCAGCAGCAGTTGTGGCAAAACAGAGGGTCGTATCTTGCAAGGTTGCAAACTGGATCAAGAGGAAATCAGAATTATCATCCTAATGATCTAACCAGTGTATTAGGAAATCTGTTATTACAGCAATTGAATTATTAAATGAGAAGACAGTACCGCGGAAGAAGTTCTAACACTAATTACATGAGAATAAATAATACCCCATAAATCGGATGCTCTCAACACCTACAAAGCAGAGGACAGTCGCACCATACTTAAAAAAAAACTGATTAATGGGACGGCCGTACGAGATGACAACGGTTGTCCCAATAATTTGGAAATAATAAATTCAAAGACTGTACATTTGTACAGGAATTGTACTTTTGAAGAAGGAAACGGCCGATAATAGCAGTGCATTTGGGAAATTATGATTTGAATGCATTATGCGATACGGGTGCGAGTATTTCACATATCCAGGAAAAATATGTACATAATATAAAAAAAAGACAATCAAACACCCAATTATATGCAATAGAAAAGGAAAAAACTAGACATTTAGGTGACATAATCACCTTAAGAATAAATATGACTGGGGAAGATAATAATAAAAGGCAATTCGACCACGAATTTTATGTTTGGAAACCAAGCGCAGCTACAACGGGTCCTCTCGATGCACAAGTAACTTTGGGAACAGACTTTTTCTATGATAATAAAGTTTTAATAGATTTTAGGAAACAACTACTCGTAGTAGGATATTGGAATATTTCATTCAGAAAAAATAATGAAAACCCAAATGGAATTTTTGGATTTGAAGCTTGCGAACTGATGACGCAACGATCTGGGGGTAAAGCGAAACGCATTCACGAAAAAACTGCTATTGTATTGTCAAGTTAAAGGTACAAAAGCAGAATTAACGAAACAACCTGAAAACGAACTCAATTCACAAGGAATGTTTAAAAGACCGACAGCGTACACAGTTGAGGAAAGAAAAAGTTGCGAACTAAAAACTTTGTCGTCTCAAATGGTGTCGCGGAAATCAGATGACGCGTCACATAACAATAGCGAAGGAAACGAAGGGTTAATGATATTTCCAGCAGGTGATTTACAAACTAGGTCGAATCAGATCGAAGTTTTTCAAAAGGCATTAGAGGCTTATGGGATTTCATACCAAAAATTAAAAAAAAAAGTTAAATGTAAGTAATAATCCTCCGCCGCGCAGCGGCGCTAGTATCCTCTTTTATCAGTCTGGGCTTGTATGATCGCTCCGACCTGTAAATCTACGGATTTATCCGTATGCCAAGAAAAAGTATATTTATTGGTGGGGAGATTGTGTACCTGTCAATCAGTTATTAAAAATGAAGATTAGTTGGGCATGTAGATCAGAATGATGTGTATAGTTTGGTGGTCTGGATGCTCGCATCTCAAAAAGACATAACATCAAGTAGTCAATCCCTTAGTAAAAATGCAGATTAGTTGGGCATGTAGATCAGAATGATGTGTATAGTTTGGTGGTCTGGATGCTCGCAAGCTCGCATCTCAAAAAGACAACATCAAGTAGTCAATCCCTTAGTAAAAATGCAGATTAGTTGGGCATGTAGATCAGAATGATGTGTATAGTTTGGTGATCTGGATGCTCGCAAGCTCGCATCTCAAAAATACATAACATCAAGTAGTCAATCCCTCAGTAAAAATGCAGATTAGTTGGGCATGTAGATCAGAATGATGTGTATAGTTTGGTGATCTGGATGCTCACAAGCTCGCATCTCAAAAATACATAACATCAAATAGTCAATCCCTTAGTGAAAATTCTTATTAGTTCTACATGCAGGTCAGAATGACATTTTAGAAGTACATTTCGGGAGTTGTATGAGCAAAGAAAATGAGCCTTTCAATAAGAGTTTAACCCACAACATTCGCCTCACGGGACTGTAATCGTAACCATAGAGTTACACCTCAACTGTCGTGTCTGTAGACAATCACAATACTTCATTCAGTAGGAGGGAGATAAAAGTGGGAGACTAGCGCCGCTGCGCGGCGGAGGAGGGAACCACGGGCCGGTGTACGACTACCTTCGAGTATAATACACAAAGCTCGGAAAAACTTTTAGCGCAAATCTCACAATTGTTAGGAATTAATAATATACACCAACAAAAAGCACGATATTATAAATATAAAAATCGACCACAGAGAATTCATATCTACTTACAAGAAGAATCTACAGCTATATCTTGGATAAAGCCGAACACACAGCGAAATAATAGCTTTCAAGTACCAGTGACTATTCACAAGACGCTAGAAAGAAAGAAAGGGGAAATTATAAAGAAAAACCGATCAGAGAAAAATTTAGTTAAGGAAAATATTAACCAAAACACGACTTAATATATACCTAACAACGCAGGTCAAGAAATGAATTGTCCTAAATTAGGTGGCAAATCCTGCGAAATTGTCCCTGCAGGGGCGAGGGGAGGGAAGATGAAAAAACTCCAGTCCTTTCTTCCCCTGTGAGGGAGCGTCAGTTTAATTAATGGTACCGAGGACTGGAGTTTTTTCATCTTCCCTCCCCTCGCCCCTGCAGGGACAATTTCGCAGGATTTGCCTCCTAATTTAGGACAAAACACGACTGGTAATTGTAACGATCCTGGAAAAAACTTACGGCCACTCTGGCGTCGTGGTGCAGCCATGACGCAGGTCATTAATAATGTGAAAACTGACCAAGCTGGTACAATGATAGAGGGTTTTGGAGGACAAAATTTGTTCGACTTAAATCACGAACACAAAGTTCCTTCGGTAGTGAGGAGGGCAGTGTTTAGGAAGCAGCTGAATCCGGATTTCAGAAACCCATAGGAACTCTCTCATAGTGATCTAGCTCATTCAAGATGCTTTTGAGGTGACGTCACACCTCAGCTGAATTGGAATGACTTGAAGGCGGGGCTTACGATCCGTTTACGATAACTGAATCCGGCTATCAGAAACGCATAGGAACTCTCTCATAGTGATCTAGCCCATTCAAGATGCTTTTGAGGTGACGTCACACCTCAGCTCATTTTGAACCAAGGCGCACCTCCAGAGATGACGAGGTTCAAAAAGTCGCCACCCTCTTCAGCTTTCTACCAGTTTTTACAGCATGTCACCTTCCTTCCGACAGCACGTGAAAAGTAGGTTAGGTTCAAAAATTCGATCAAAACTCGAACGTTCTTTGACAGCTGCTGGGCTTACACTGAATATACTGTGGGTTGTCTAGAGAAGAGAAACCGGTCAGCTCCTCCTCCTCCTTGCCCTCAGCCCCCCACAGAAAATATTTATACGAACTTTGTACATTTATATTGAGTATATTCCCGATCACGTCTTGATGATGTAGATACGAGTAGTAGACAAAAATTTGACGACCAACAACTTTTACATCTGAACAGATGTAATAGGAAGAGTGTTTATCCTATAATATGAATACTCGTCAGAATACGCTATTCATTCATCATATTTATTCAATTCCGAGGTACACATTCCTATTTTCCATCAGATTTAGCTGCTTTTGGGCTCAATTAATGTACCTACATTTAATTGGATACCTACAACCTTTCTTTAAAAAAGGATAGGATTACAAATTCACGTAGAAAAAAACTTACAAAAAAGTTCATTTCACGTTTTTGCACTAAAACGGGGTGATGATTTCGATTTTTCTGTAACCCGTTTGAGTGATAGAACAAATCTATGGCTGGGTTAGCAGGTTCCAGTAGGTTTCGGAGCAGGCATGTAGTGAGAAAGAAAAAAACACCTATCAGAGAGAACTTCCGAGTTATATAACTTCTGTTTTTTGAAGTTTTTGAATTTTTTTGGTGTTCAATCAACGCAGAATTTAATGTTCCGCGACATTGTTCCTTCGCGAAATTCGATAAAATGATTATTTGAGGGCTTTATGTACGATTAAAAGCGATTTCATCAACATTCAAACTTTGAAACGCCATAACCTTCTTATTTGTCATTGGATTCACCTGCTTTTGTGCTCAATCGACGCAGAATTTAATTCTCTACAACGTTTCTATTTTAATGAATTGGATAGTGTGGTGAAAACCACCCCCTCTTGTCAACAGCCCTTTTCAGGGCTACCAAAAAGAGGTAGGCACAACACAAAAATATTTATAAGACGTTGAGTTATAACTCCGTCAAACAAAATATTTCACCAGAGAGAAAATACTAAATTCTCTCTCAAAAGTGAAATATTAAATAATAACACACAAGGCGACCTCCCTAAACATTTACTGGGCGAGAGAGATGCGACAAGCATCTCGAAACAAGTCGCCTTGAAGGAGAAATCTCAAACAGAAAAACTCAAGGTCGTCCAGCCACCCCCGGGGACCCCGTCGCAGCAACGGACGTGGGGAAACCACCTCGAAAGACCAGCTCAGCTATCATACTCGCAGATACTGAGAAAACAATGTGCGAACCAATGAGATTACACAGTCGAATTAACGAAATTAAGCGGACCAACCAGGAGGCGGCAGGAGGCGGCCACCTCCCTATAAATACCCCGCTGGGAGCCCTCCGAAATTCATTCCACTCTCCGCTCTCGACGACGACACCTCTGAAGTACGAAGAATTCTACACGCTCTACGCTGACGAACCTTCTGCATTACGAGTTCATCTCAAGAACGGCTTCCTACTGCTTTCTACAAGGCATACCTTCTCTCCACACAGATCTCGCATTGGCATCTACGAGTCCAGTGATTATTCATCCTGCTCATTGCCCAACGTAGTTCATCTGTCAGGACGCCACCCGGTACATCTATCGATATTCTCTTTAGATCGTACGCCCGAGGGACGTTCCGAGCCGTGTCGCCCGGGTTTCGTAGCATTAAGCTCGTAACCGACCGCTGTGGGCACGCCGGTAAATTACTCTGCTCATCCGCTCTAATTTACCGTCCAAGGAAGCCTTTTTCAAGGCTACGAGGTAGGACCCTGACATACGAGCATTGGAAAGACGCTCTGTCAAGCGAGTCCACCTCCCAAACCCTCTATTTTTCACACATAGAGGCATCGAAACGAGCTAAAAACTCGGTTATTTCGATGGAACGTCGGCCGTCTTATTTCCCCATGCAAGGGGAGGCAGACGACGGCGAAGCCGGGCCACGTAGTCCCCGTAGTGCTCCCTACCGGCTACACGGCGAATCCGCTGAACCCAGCGACGGCGCAAGGCGCGATCCTCACGTCCGGACCGCCTTCTCACCCGACGTATTCGTTAAAGAAACGTTCGATCAAGCCTCGCCTATACAAAAGATCGAGGATACCTTTCAGACTCGCTCTGAAGCCGATCATTACGATTCGACCAAGCTGTCCGAGTACCCACGATATTCGACGCAGGCCTACCCGGCCGATCCGAGTGTCAAATACACTCCAAATGTACAAAAAGCGAAGGATACTTTTCAGTACCTCAACCAAGCTCAACATATTCCCCCTACAGATATAAATCTTAGGCCGGAATATTACAAAACGGCTCAGTACCAAACTGATCGAACCCAGCATCCGCTATGCGAGCCCAGTGCTCCACGCGGCTGCGACACGAACTACCTCCCATTTCAGTCCGCCCAGCCAGTTGACCTTGGCGGATCCGCTCACATTCCTTACGGGAATAACCCGGGGACTAACCCGCATAACCGGAATATAAATGTCCGACTTGGCCTACCTACGCCAAGTAAAACATATTTAAATCCTCTACAGATAGGAATGCAAATTCACTTCGTGAATTTGAAAATAACGAACAAAAAAGCGCGTTTTGACGTTCTTCTATTGAAAAATCCAAGTAAAAATCGTTTTAGGAAGGTATAGGAACAAGGGGTATATTCGGAATCAGCGCAAAATTTCCTACAAAAATAGATCAGAAAACGAAAAGTTCCCCCAGATGTCAATTCTGGACCACTGTACGACGTGGCGAAAAATCTAATTACGCAGGTAAGAACTAAATCACTCGCGACGAAGTTGTGGAAACCCATTACAAAACGGAAGTTAGTGAAAAACGTTGTCTATTTCCACGAAAAATAAAGAGTTACAGTGTTAAATCGATTTCGACGGTTAGGCCATCATCAGTAACAAACAATAACTTAGTTATTATTAGTTAACTTAGTTATTGATTGTAACACTAAACTCTTGCTTGTAACACTGTAACTCTTTATTTTTCGTAGAAATACTTAGACAACGTTTTCACTAACTTCCGTTTTGACGTAGGTAAGTACCTATCTGTGTATTGTGTTTCGTCGAACGACTAATATGCCTGATACCCTGACTTTGGGGGTAATGTATAGGTAGATTTATCGAACAGCCTCTAAAGGGCTCCAAACATCTAAGGCTTGGCTAAAAAATTTAATAGGTATCTGAATCTGAAGATAGCTTATGCACACTTCAGTATACTTTGACTTACACTTATCCGTGATAAGATACTTGAAGTTTGTCAATAGCGCAACCTCTCGACTCTTCATCACACTGAATAGTTAATTTTAGCTCCGCATGGCACCGCTGGCATCGATGCTAGCGCGCCCAAGGTCAAGAACGGCTGACGTATGACGTACGTATTTACCAACATCTTGAATGGGCTAGATCACTATGAGTAGGCTCCTACGCGTTTCTGTTAGCCGGTTTCAGTTTAAGTCATTCCAATTCATAATACTCCCTTCGCGCCCAAGGTCATCCGAGCTTGACGTATGACGTAACCTCAAAAGCATTTTAACGAACATCTTGAATGGGCTAGATCACTATGAGTAGGCTCCTACGCGTTTCTGATAGCTGGATTAAGTTGCATCGTAACCCCATTCAAGTCATTTCAATACAGCTGAGGTGTGACGTCACCTCAAAAGTATTGTGAATGGGCTAGATCACTATGAGAGAGTTCCTATGGGTTTCTGATAGCCTGATTCAGTTATAATAATAATAATAATAATTTTATTGTAATCATCAACAGTGCAACTAAAGTACATATTCAGAGATGATAAAAATCTGGAGGACAAAAGGAACAAATGGGTTAGGCTAAACCCGGAATTATCGGCAAATGACCATAACGATATAGTTGTGTCTAATGAACATGATGTGGTGAATGCAAAATGTCAACCAGTAGCGATACCATTAACTACTAACACGCAATTTAAATGCAAAAATTTAAAACGAAATCCACATGAAATGAACGCCATGAAACACGAACTTGAAAAACTCAGGAAAAAGGGATCATCCGAACATATCCAACTCCCTGCAGGAGTCCATCGTATTTGATAAAGAAAAAAACAATGGGGATTACCGTTTAGTCACAGATTTTCGCGAATTAAACAAGGTTATTGATTATCAACCAGCAGAAGCTTACATTACACAGGATGATCGGCACAAGAAACTAGGCATTCAGATTGCGTCACAAAAACATAATATTGAGCTCATTTGATTACGCCAGTGCGTGGCATCAAATTCCAGTAAAAACAGAGGACCAGCACAAGCTAGGATTTGCAGATCAAAATAATGACAAGTGGGTATTTAATTGCTTGCCAATGGGGTTGAAAATATCCACGGGAAAATTCATAGCAATAGCTGAAAGCACATTAAAGTGTTTGATAGACCAACAGAATAATTCATAGATTTTTCTTTTTATTTATTTATTTTTTATTATTTATTATATTATTAATCATATTAAATTATTTATTACATTAAATCATAGGGCATCTCTCTAGAACATATACCCAATTACTACCAAGTTTGAACGAAATCGAAACAACATCTGATAAAAAATTGACGGTATGAGAAATTCACGTTTGCGAATGCGTACAGACTACTATTTACGTGACGGCAATGAAAGTTATAGGACACTGTCTACAAGCTATCCCGCACAACCCCTTAAAATTTCATCAAAATCCTTCTGTTAGACTCGGAGTTTTGCCTGTGTCAATCTATATTAGTTTCGC
This sequence comes from Adelphocoris suturalis, assembly GCA_030762985.1. Lineage (NCBI taxonomy): Eukaryota > Metazoa > Arthropoda > Insecta > Hemiptera > Miridae > Adelphocoris > Adelphocoris suturalis. Next base: position 36,144,636 of record CM061051.1, read on the forward strand.
GCATGCGCAATAGTTATTACGCTACCAATCGCGATATAATTTATAGGGCATCTTTCTAGAACATAAAGCCAATTAATTACCTCACGAGCTTGAACGAAATCGGACCGACAGATGATGAGAAATCTACGTTGCGAGAGATACACGTTTGCGCATACGCACTTGGCCACTGTTGATTCGACGGCATTGAAAATTATAGGGGAGCTTCTAGGAGCTAACCCGCATAGTCTGAAAATTTCATCGGAATCTGCCTGAAACTTGGTGTAATGTTGGGCGGTACAAGGATTAACCACAGACAGACAGACAGATAGACGGATCAAAATTGATCAGCAAGATATGAAATGAAAAAAGTAAGCAAAAAATTTTTGAAGGACACAAATTTGTTCGACTTCATTCACGAACATTTTAGAGGAGCAGCTTAGGAAGCAGCTGAATCCGGCTATCATAAACGTCTAGGAACTTCCTCATAGTTATCTAGCCCATTCATGATGCTTTTTATATACCTATATATATATATGAGAAACGCTTCATTTATATTTTATTTTTATGATCTCTGAATATGTACTTTATTGCACTGTTGATGCAATAATGAAATTATTATTATAACTGAATCCGGCTATCAGAAACCCATAGGAACTCTCTCATAGTGATCTTCAACATACTTTTGAGGTGACGTCACACCTCAACTGAATTTGAATTACTTGAATGGGGTTACGATGCCACTTAATCCAGCTATCAGAACCGCGTAGGAGCCTACTCATAGTGATCTAGCCCATTCAAGATATTCGTTAAGGGCCGATTACACGAGCAACAAAAGTTGCGCAACTCCAAAAAAATTGCACTAGAAAAGTTGTACACAACACGAAGCAATAAAATTGCCTCGTGTTGCGTAAAGATGTTGCAAGGAATTAATTGCACTGTGTTGCACCAAAAAGTTGAGCAATAGAAATTGCTCAATTTTTTCGTTAACACGGGCGACAACAGTTCGCGCCATGGACGGTGAAGAGGTGGTCGTCGCTGCTGCTGTGGTCGTCGTCGCTGCTGCTGCCAACCACAGGAAAAAGAGGGGAATTTGGCAGCGCCAGTTTCTGAGCCAGAGAGAATGTGGGTTGGCTCTCACCTCTGAAATTCTTTCACGTCAATATTTGCTCATAAGGCCATGCTGCACAAATAAACTCCTATCTTTGCTACGTTAAAATTCTCACATGGGGCGATGCTGTACCCCACCAGTGCAGTTTCACGTCAATATTTGCTCATAAGGTCATGCTGCACATATAAACTCCCATCTTTCCTACGTTAAAATTCTCTCATGAGGCAATGCTGAACCCCACCAGTGCAGTTTCACGTCAATATTTGCCCATAAGGCCATGCTGCACACATAAACTCCTATCTTTCCTATGTTAAAATTCTCTCATGAGGCACTGCTGCACCCCATCAGTGCAGTTTCACGTCAGTATTCGCTCATAAGGCCATGCTGCACCCCGTCAGTGCAGTTTCACGTCAATATTTGCTCATAAGGCCATGCTGCACAAATAAACTCCTATCTTTCCTACGTTAAAATTCTCTCATGAGGCAATGCTGCACCCCATCAGTGCAGTTTCACGTCAATATTTGCTCATAAGGCCATACTGCACAAATAAACTCTCAATGTGATTGGCTGTTTCGTTCCCTCTCCCGACCCAAGGCCGAAAAATTGCCGCAATAGTGCAATAATTTTCCAAACCCCTTGGACTTCATTTCAACACGATGCAACAGTTGCCGAGAGGGCTCGTGGGCCTGAAATGTACAACTCCCGTCAATTAATTGCGTGCAATCTTCGGCAACTTTTTCGAGGAGAGAATAGTTGTCCAACTTTTTTGAAATAGTTGTGCAATACTTTTTTCTGCAATTATTGCCGGAAAAAATCGCTCGTGTAAACGGGCCTTTAAAATGCTTCTGAGGTTACGTCATACAGCTCGGATGACCTTGAGCGCGAAGGGAGTTATGAATTGGAATGACTTAAACTGAAACCAGCTAACAGAAACGCGTAGGAGCCTACTCATAGTGATCTAGCCCATTCAAGATGTTGGTAAATACGTACGTCATACGTCAGCCGTTCTTGACCTTGGGCGCGCTAGCATCGATGCCAGCGGTGCCATGCGGAGCTAAAATTAACTATTCAATGTGATGAAGAGTCGAGAGGTTGCGCTATTAACAAACTTCAAGTACCTGATCACTATTAAATACCAGATACCTATTAAATTTTTTAGCCAAGCCTTAGATGTTTAGAGCCCTTTAGAGGCTGTTCGATAAATCTACATTGCCCCCAAATTCAGGGTATCAGGTATAGGTATTAGTCGTTCGACGAAACACAATACACAGATAGGTACTTACCTACGTAATAGATTTATCGCCATGTTGCACAGTGGTCCAGAATTGACATCTGGGGGAAGAATAGATGGGTTTGGGTTTTCCAATCTATTGTTATAGGAAATTTTGCGCTGATTCCGAATATACCCCTTTTTCCTGTACCTAAACGATGTTTTTCTTGGATTTTTCAATAAAAAATCGTCAAAACGCGCTTTTGTGTTCGTTCTTTCAAATTCACGGAGTGAATTTGCATTGCGGAAATAAACTCAATTTTATTAGATCTGTCCAACTCTTTGGTAAACGAAAAGCATGATTTTTCAATTTATAGAAAAGATACATATAGCGATATAACCATCCATAGTACTTCAAATCACCCTTTAGTCCATAAGCATGCAGCCTTCCATAGTATGATTAACCGAGCACTGTCTATTCCAATGAGTGAAAAAAATTTATCAAAAGAAAAATCCATTATCAAAAGCATAGCGGCTAGTAACGGATATGGAGGAGATCTCGTTGATACCATATGGGATAATGTTCTTAGGAAAAAGAGTAGGGAAAAAGTTTCCAATCTGGCTAGGGAAGATGTAAATTTAGAAGAAAAGCAATGGATAAGTATACCTTATTATGGGAAAATTTCGGATAAAATCGGCAAAATTCTATCATCATTCTATCATCGTTACAAAGTAGGTTTTAGAACTAAAAATAGTCTTAAAGCATTACTAGGATCCGTTAAGGACAAAATCAATGTTCAGGATAAAAGTGGGGTTTATAAACTAAAATGTTCTTGTGGCTACGAATATTGCGGTCAAACTGGTAGGAAATTCAGGGAAAGAATAGACGAGCATCAGGAGGATTTCAGGGAAAATAAGGGTAAGTCTACATTTGCAAAACATCTTAAGGAATCCAATCATAGTTACAATTTTGATTTGACAGATAGACAGTTTGTAGAATTTCTTCATTTTTGTCCGAAGGGAGGTATGTTGAATGTACTTGAAAAATTCGAAATTATCAAAAGTGACAGATCTGGTAAATGTTTAAATGAGGATATACCTCAATATATTTCACCACTAATAGGTCCATTTTTATAAAGCTTGGAATTATCCCTTCACAATGTTGAAACCATATTCAGTTATTTCCCCCTTTCACTTCATCTAATTAGCTATAATCCCCCGTCACCTTGTTCGCACTTCATTGGTTGTACCTCTTGCCCCTTTCCTTTCTCTTGACCAATGGGATTCAATCTCCCTTCACCTGTTACTATAAAAGCTGTGTCCTTTCTAATGTATCTTCAGTTATTGTTTGTTACTGATGATGGCCTAACCGTCGAAATCGATTTAACAGTGTAACTCTTTATTTTTCGTGGAAATAGACAACGTTTTTCACTAACTTCCGTTTTTAAAATGGGTTTCCACAACTTCGTCGCGAGTGATTTAGTTCGTGTGCAAGTATCAAATGCCACCCTTGGCTGTTTTCCTAAATTCAGTAGGTAATGCAAAAATTTGAAAAATAAGAAAAATTACGTCAAGTACCACTTATAAATACCTTATAAAGTAAGGTAATTTCGTTCTACGGTATAAAAGTTGTTGGTCGTCAAATTTTTGTCACTACCTACATCATCAAGACGTGATCGGAAATATACACAATATAAATGTACTACTCTGTCCGAAAAGTTGGTATAAATATTTTCTGTAGGGGGCTGAGGGCAAGGAGGAGGAGGAGCTGACTGGTTTCACCTCTCTAGACAATCCACAGAATGTTCAGTGTGAGCCCAGCAGCTCTCGGAGAACGTTCGAGTCTTGATCGAATTTTTGAACCTAACCTACTTTTCTCGTGCTCTCTGAAGGAAGGTGGCATGCAGTAAAGACTGGTAGACAGCTGAAAAGGGTGGCGACTTTTTGAACCGCGTCATATCTGGAGATGTGCCTTGGTTCAAAATGAGCTGAGGTGTGACGTCACCTCAAAAGCATCTTAAATGGGCTAGATCACTATGAGAGAGTTCCTATGGGTTTCTGATAGCCGGATTTAGTTATAGTAAACGGATCGTAAGCCCCCCCTTCATGTCATTCCAATTCAGCTGAGGTGTGACGTAACCTCAAAAGCATCATAAATGTGCTAGATAACTATGAGTAGGCTCCTACACGTTTCTTTTAGCCGGTTTCAGTTCAAGTCATTTCAATTCATAATACTCCCTTCGCGCCCAAGGTCATCCGAGCTGACGTATGATCACTATGAGGAGGCTCCTACGCGTTTCTGAGAGCCAGATTAAGTTGCATCGTAACCCCATTCAAGTCATTCCGAAACAGCTGAGGTGTGACGTCACCTCAAAATCATCATGATTGGGCTAGATCACTATGAGGAAGTTCCTATACGTTTCTGAAATTTCCACTTTCTTTTTGCGTGGAATGATCAATTTTGGTTCCGTGTCTGTGTCACGCCAAAATTATACCAAGTTTCAGGCTGATTCCGATGAAATTTTCAGGCTTTGTGCGGGTTAACTCCTAGACGGTCCCCTATAATTTTCGATGCAGTTGAATCAACAGTTGTAGCCTGTGCGCAAGCGCAAATGTGAATTTTTCGTAACGTCGATTTCTCATCATCAGTTAGTCCAATTTCGTTCAAACTGGTAATTGGCTTTTTGTTCTAGAAAGATGCTCTGTAATTGGTAGAGTAATAACTACTGCGCATGCGCGAAACTGATATCGATTGACACAAGCTCAACTCCGAGTCTGATGGAAGGATTTTGATGAAATTTTAAGGGGTTGTGCGGGATAGCTTCTAGACAGTCCCCTATAACTTTCATTGTCATTGGATTAATAGTAGCAAACGTGAATTTATTATAATTTAGACTTATTAATCATTTTGACTAGTACTTTGTTCTTAGACTAATTCTATACGTCCATGTTACAATAATAATGTGATGAAGCTATACTGCCCACCCAACTTGGCAGTCGTTTTTCAGTGAGTTCACCGCAGAGCGGGTGCCGACCGGTGGCGCTCTCCTTACCACGGCTGTGAATTACTTCCTCAGTTCTCTTCTTACCACTCTGTTATCTTGTCCCTTGTTCATCAAATCACGCGTCTCTCTAGTTCTCCGCTGTCAAATCCTCAAAAATAACTCGTCTCTCCTCAAACTTCTTAAAGTAAAAAATAGATTAGTTGGTAAAATAGATCAGAATGCTGTGTATAGTTTGCTGGTCTCGCAAGCTCGCATCTCAAAAACACATTACATCAAGTACCTCAGGGGTAGTCAATCACTTAGTAAAAGTTCAGATGAGTTGGATATGTAGGTCAGAAAGACTCTAAAATATATACTTTGAACGTTACGAAGCAAAACAACATTCCAGACAGCACTGGAATCGAACCCGGGACCTTCATTTCATGAACGAGCCACGCTAACCATTACACTACGACGAACTAACTGTGTTTACACAGAACAATCACAGTACTTCGCTAGTCAGTAGAGAATGCTGTGGAGGGAAGCCGCTAGAGAGTACTGAAACGCACTAAGGCGGTACCAGTCGGCACCTGCCCTGCGGTGAGACACTCCTGACAGAGCTGTAGTCTAGTATCCTTAATCAAAATTATTGAAATTTTCCTCTCTAAGGGCCGGTTTATCAATCACATTTATCCAATGGATAAGGGGGATTTATCTAAGGTATTGCGTTATCCTCCAGATAACACGATATGGGGTGTTTATCAATCCCTAGTTAAACCTTATCTGGCGTTTAAATTTATCTGGTCCCTGGACGGCTGGATAACTATTATAACTGGAGGTTAATGAGATATCTAGAGCTTTCTAACCTCAAACAAGTTTATTTATTTACAAAAATCTTATTTGAATCAAGTTTGATTGTCTTTATTTTTGTACCTTCCAATGGATATATTTGGGAATTTGTCTTCAAACAGCAGCAACGGCGAAGATTTTATTGTAGCATAATTCGTTGAATGGAAAAGAAGACCGTATATAGTAAGACCCCGTGTAGATCACCTACTAAAATGGGTCGAGTGCACATTTTTGAGGTTTTGGTTGTACAAAGATACCGTTCTTTACTTTATAACACATTTCGAAGATGAAATTAAGTCCACAACTTACTGATTACAATAATTCATTCATAATAATTCAGGTTGCAAGATCGCAACTCATACAGGTATTTCTCTCTCTACAAATGAAGCAACAGCAAAAATATGGTGTCTTTTGTCTTATTATTTGCCGAGATAAATTTGTCTATGATGACACTGTTGTTTTGTGGACGTCAGACGGTTCTTCTAATGGTCGATCCATGAAGAAAATGTACCTCCTACTCTACTCTGTGGTAGTTCCATGTGTAAATCGCCCTTATTTTGTCGCCTGCGGACACCAATGAGGATGCTAACGGCGCTATCTGCCAGACAGAATTTATCTGAAGAATAATTTTATCCGCTAGGTATTTCGGCATTGATAAACGACTCACATTCTTTATCTGGAGTATAGCGCTATACTCAGTATAGATATCGTGCAGTTAATGTAGATAATGGATAAACCGGCCCTTAGACCCTCAAATCTATCCTGCTCATTGCCGCCCTTTCAGAAGCGATCGCTGCGCTGCCAACGGAAAAGCGTCAAGGTCAAGACGCGTGACGTAAAGACCTAACGAACATCGGCGAATGGGTTAGACCTGTATAAAAGGCTCCTATGCGTTTCTGAACGCCGGATTTAGTTGCATCATACGAGTGAAAAGCCCGCCTCAAATCTTTTCAATGACCTTGTGGAATTCGAGAAACGTATCCAAGGTACTTTTCCGGTGACGTTAATGCACCCTTCCTGCCAGGGCGAGGCCCCTGCCAAGTGTGACGTCATCGATCTCCCGAAACTAAAAATCATAGAAAGGATAGTCATAAGAAAGGAGAGAGAGTCAAAAGAAAGATGTGAGCATGAGCTTTCCAAAACGGTGCTATATGATGGGTATCTGTTTTAAGGAAAGTGTTTAATTATAGAAAGCACTATTCAAATGAAGAACCTATTCAAATGAAGTGTAACCTACTAAAAGCTAGAACGCAAGAAGGCAGCACTCTTCTGATATCAACAATCTTCTTCAATTCAATTCTTTATTCAACACATAGGACAACAGGTCCCACCTGGCGTGTATCTATCCCGCTCATTGCCGCCCTTTCTGAAGCGATCGCTGCGCTGACAACGGTAAAGTGAAAAGCGTCAAGGTCAAGACGCGTGACGTAACCTCAAAAGCTTCCTAACGAACATCGGCGAATGGGTTAGACCTGTATGAAAGGCTCCTATGCCTTTCTGAACGCCGGATTTAGTTGCATCGTAAAAAGCCCGCTCAAATCTTTTCAATCAAGCAGACTGGATCTTTTCACTGACACACCGCACCTCAGTATACATACAGACAGTATAAACAGAATATTAAATACAATCGAAATTGGACACAATTCCCCGTCATAAGAAAGATTTGAGCATGAGCTTTCCAAAATCGGTGCTATATGATGGGTATCTGACAAGTATTCGGTTCTTGAAATTCATTTGCACGATGTCGTCACGTTCAAGCGCGCTGAATCCGAATCTGAGGTCAAAAGTGTGAAATTCCAACATATTTAAGTTATCCAACGGGTTTAAACAACTTCCTGTAAGCAGGCAAATATAAAAAACACCATGTTGGGTGTGACATCCTCGTTGGTATCGGAAACATCATCATTGATATGATTTCTAAAAAGATTCCATTGTGGGTTCCTATGTTTGAGAGAAATGGTAACTTCAAGTGAAGCTTAAAATGTCATAATCAGTCATTAGGCAAGAGAGGAAAAAAATTACACTTGATGGATGTTACGTTAGCGCGTGCGCAAAAACTGCCAGTTAGTCGGGAGCAATGAAGTTCTTCAGGAACCATTTACAGCGGGAACCGTACAATCCCTGAAAACGTCATCGAAATCGGTTGAATACTGTAGAATTAGGTAATGCTTTTTGCAAGTATTTGAGGTTCGCACAAGCGCAACAGCTGCCCAAGTGAGATCGCCATGAGAAAATAGTTCTTGATGCCAGTGAGGTTTGCGCATGTGCAGTATCAGTATCACTATTAGTTTTGACTTATGAAATTGATAGGGGGACAATTCTCAGTCTGACCCGGACATTTCCAGAAAATGTCATCAAAATCCAATTAACGTAATGCTTGTTACAAGCACTTCACATTCGCGCAGGCGCAGCATGTACTAATGATAATATCGTATTGAAATGTATGTAGGATGATTATTTTGTATTTTCCTGACTACCTTTCGAATCGGTCGAGATTGGTCGACTAGGACGTGAGAGAATGACGCTTGATGTATTTTAAGTTTGCGCAAGCGCAGGGTGAATTATCAATTTGTTAACGATTAAACGGATAGGAAGGAGACTGTCCAAACTCACGCATTACATGTACATTTCATCAAAGTAGGATGCAAACTGTAGAAATTAAGCATGTTAGGTACAAGGATTTGTGGACACACAGACAGATTTTATTTTTTAATATGGATTTATTTTCATAGAATTATAAGAATGATAGAAAGTATATATTAAATGCTTCTCCCCACTGATATTATTATCAAATTAATAAATTATGTTAATTATACTCGTGCTTTGAGATCACGGAGCAATGGAATAACTGAAATAGAGTTGAGTAAATTACAAAACTGTCTTCAATCAAGAAAATGAGCAAATGATAGCAAATTATAGCAAATGATTATAGCAAAGTAGCAGATTATAGCAAAATGATAGCAAATGAAAAAATTATAGAGGCTTTCGCCTCCTGATCCAGCTGAGGTAGTCATTTAGTACCTGGAACTCTCGCTAGGCGGCAAAATACGCCTTCCGCCTTCTACCACCCGGGATGACGGCAACAAGGGGGTGGAGAACAAGGGGGTGGAGAACGAGGTTCCGCCCCCTTACCCGCATATGAATCCGGGTTCTAGGAACGTATAGGAGCTTTCGCCTCCTAATCCAGCTGAGGTAGTCATTTAGTACCTGGAACTCTCGCTAGGCGCCAAAATACGCCTTCCGCCTTCTACCACCCGGGATGACGGCAACAAGGGGGTGGGAACAAGGGGGTGGAGAACGAGGTTCCGCCCCCTTACCCGCATATGAATCCGGGTTCTAGGAACGTATAGGAGCTTTCGCCTCCTAATCCAGCTGAGGTAGTCATTAATTTAAGTACCTGGAACTTTCGCTCGGCGCCAAAATACGATTCCGCCTTCAACCACCCGGGATGATGGCAACAAGGGGTGGAGAACGAGGGGCCGCCCCCTTACACGCATATATGAATTCGGGTTCTAGGATCGTATAGGAGCTTTCGCCTCCTGATCCAGCTGAGGTAGTACCGGGAACTCTCACCAGGCGGCAAAATATGACATCCGCTTCTCTGGAGGGCCGCCCCTGGAGGGGCCCTCTAATGCATATGAATCCGGGTTCTAGGATCGTATAGGAGCTTCCGCCTCCTAATCCAGCTGAGATAGTCATTGCAGTACCTGGAGCTCTCGCAACACGGCAAAATACGACGTCCGCCTTCTCCTGCCCTGGATGGCGGCAACTCGAGGGGCCACCCCCTCTGATGCATATAAATCCGGATTGTAGGAACTTATAGGAGCTTCCACCTCTTTATCCTTAGTCATTGTAGTACCTGGAACTTTCACTGGCAGTAGAACATGAGCCAAATTCTGAGTTGAACCAAAAATTAATCAAGAAAATCAGGTGGGAATAGAACATCACGGTTTATCAGTACTACCCCCTGTATTCACTTCCATCCATAATGAGATTTGAAACTCCTGACACATGTTTAAAAACTAGACTGAATTTAGATCGACAAAAATAGAATCACAAAAATTTCGAGAATTGTATCTTGGGCACCACTGGTTTGCATTGATAACTACCCCCAACACCTCTCATCGAAACCGAAAATCCGGTATATCCAAGGTTTTTTGCACAACTAGACTATATTAGGATCGAACACAACAGGAATCACGAATACTGGTTGAAAATTGAAGCTGGGGAGGAGGGGGGGGGGGGGGGGGGGGGCAAACAAACTGTAACAAACTTTTATTTTAGCGAATTTTCATAGAAAACGTAGCTATTACCTACTGCAATGGTTTGGAAAATTTAAAATTTCAGGTTTTGATAAGACAAATTCATTTAAATCCGTTTTGAGGCATTCTGAAACGATTCCTGAAGTTAGCGTTTTTTCATATGTTTATATGTATATGTAGTTAGTGTTATCTTCTGGTGTGGTCTTCTCCTACATCACCACTCTGGTACACCATAAAACAAACAATTTTTCTTATACAGGAACACTTAAGTGAGTACGGAATGGACAACAGTCTATGATTATTAACTGTTGTCCATTCCCTACTCAAAGCGGGGATTACATCTCCCTTTCCCTTTCCTGGTCCCTACCTCCCTACCCCACTCATCGACAGTGCGTTGCATTTACATGACCCGTTCTTTGGCGTCCTACCAGTTCGCCCGACCTACTGCTAAATGCTCAGTTTGTTGCGTATTGCATTCTATCAGCCAAATTAGCACATTTGTAAACCAAGGTAGCATGTTTGAAACAATCAAATTAGCACAATTTTGCTTCCTAGTTCACGTCTAAGCATAGTTTTCAATAGGGGAAAAAATTGAGGACTCCAAAATCAAATTTTCCAAATTTATTTCAAGTTTTAGACCACCCCAGACAACTGGGGTACGTGTCTGTTTGTCAGTGTGTCGGCTGTGAGTCTGGAAATCCTTTCTGCAACCTAATTTACAAAGTTCTCATCCGATTTTGATGACATTCTCAGCGAATGTGCTGGTTAGGTACGTCAAGTAAGCAGGCAAAAGCTTGGTTTCTCGCATCTTTATTGAAATATAAAGCTTGGGAAGTGTCCCACAACAGTTTGTATGATTTGTACACTTCTATCATTTCCGTCAAAACGTCTTTTTCCATTTGTTCTGAAGATTCCATCACATAAAATTGAAAACACGAATAGGCAAGGTGCAAACACGTGGACAGATGGACAAAGCGATCCGCCTGGTGGAGGATTTCACGTCGCGTTCACCGGGAGAAGCGGTGGGAGCCTGGTCTGTCCCCTTAAGCGGATTACACAACCGGATTTCGGGACCCTAAATCTGGCCCAATTACCGTCGGCCCTGAAATCCGATGATGAAAACCCATGCTGCTGGTCACGATTTGGGGAGGTGACCAGGCAGGGAGGTCGGGAGAGATTTCCAATCGATTTCAGGAGGAAGGGTGGGGACAGACCAGGCTCCCACCACTTTCCCTGGTGAACGGGACGTGTAAAGGCCGGGACACACATATCTGCCCCGTGTCCACACCGCACTCTCTCCGCAGCACGTCCGAGTGTCGGGGACGGAGGTGGGAGGCCACACGGTTCAGAGCGTTGGCAATGCATACGGGGGTCTATCACAATTCGGTTTGCACTCTATCACCTCAAAATTTACAGGTGTGAATTTTAAATTTAAATTAAATTCGGAGTAGCTATTGTGAAAATAGAAGCTTATCAAAAAATTGATTGTTTGAACTAAAACCCTTTTTTAGTTAATAAATCACAAAATGTTTGATGTGACAAAAAATGTGTAGCATTGAATTTAATATTATTTTATTAATGTTCTCCGACCAAAATAATTGTTCAGTTGCAGTTGGTGAATATTTGTAGTATAGATATTGAAACCGATAAAATTTATTTTGTTCATTGATATTTTTAGTTATAAATATACATCATTTGTATTCATTCAGTCGTAGAGCACTGGAAACTTTCGAATCTCTTCGATTAATGGTTCTGGATCCATTGTCGAGGTCTCCGCGTCCGTGTTAAAACTAATGCACCACCAGGATCATTCTGTCCAACTTTTGAATCCCTCCAGTATTCTAAGTCCTTGATAATTTATTTTTGTTTGTTTTGAGTGAGGGAATCGTCAAAACAAACAGAAAAAGTCATTTTCACAGAAATGATCATAGTTGTGGGACAATTCTCTAGCTTTATATTTGAATAAAGATGCAGGAAACCAAGCAAAATTTTGTTTTAAATAATCGAACAAATTTACCAACTTCTAATATTTTTATAAGCAGCAAAAATATTTCTGAACTTGACAACAACGTAATAAGCAATAAACCGTGCAGTAGATAGGGCGCCGAAGAACGGGTCGTGTAAATACAATGCTCTGCCGACAAGAGGGAGGTGACTGGCGGCAGGGAGGTTGGGACCAGGAACCGGAAAGAGAGGTCGGGAAAAGGTCGCGTAAAAGGGGCTTTAAGTGTTTCTGTATAAGAAAAAGTGTTTGTTTTATGGTGTACCAGAGTGGTGATATAGGAGAGGAAGCCACTGAAGATAACACTAAGTCCTGAAGATGTTCAATAAATTGGACGAAACGTCGGCCTAGATAAACCGTTTATTCATTTGACCAACCCTCAAAAATCAATACAAGAATTTATATATATATATATATATATATATATATATATATATATATATATATATATATATATATATATATATATATATATATATATATATATATACGGGATCTGAACTAAGGAGGGTGTCCAGCATAATTTAATGTATGCATTCACATACAATAAGACCTGAAAGGAGATCAAAATACACGGGGGGGTTCGTAGACAATATTGTATTTATTACAAAATTCTTTAGAACAGTTAAAATATTTCTACAATTGACTACGAAGAGAAGTTCAGTCATATAGCAAGGACAATAGATGGGACCTACTGTAGAGATCAGTCTGAAACTATTCTCTTGCAGAAATATAAATAACTTACCTAGGAACAAGATTTATAATGAGATTGACTGAGAAATATGTAGAAAACTGAACTATAAAAAGGAACAAAACGCAAAAATATCAAAAATAAACAAGTAAAATTACAGGATAGCAAACTTGTTTAACATTTAAAAAATGCTCACCTAATAGGTAGATCAAAAATAGACCACTTTTCTGAGTATAAAGAACCAACAAAAAATGTGTAATTGTCCAGTAAAACAAAGGGAAAAAATCGTTTTTCGCTTGCTCTTCTTATTTCTTCTGCTGTTTCTTTCTTCTTCTGAGGGGCCATTCTGAAGACTGAAAATTGTAAAAACGAGAATTAAGATGCGCAGAAAAAGGAAAAACCTGGAAAATATGTAATGCCCAATTATATATCCATACCTAATAATATCAAAGAACTGAAGTAGAACATGGGTCACTAACAGAAAAAAAAAGTTCCAGTCTTCCAGCATGATCGTATGAGCGAATTTCCCATAATTATCGTATTACACTTCGGTTAATTCATGTTGTAATTTGGGAAGTTTGTGTTCATAGAAATTGTTATTAATTAATTTTATTGCGAAGAAACTTGATGTAAAAAATAATCTTCTATTCAAAGATTTTGAGTTTTCATATTTTTTCTGAATTTTTATCGACTTTTTAGCTCACTTTATGATGAAATTTAAGTACATTTTTCAGCATAAGTTTGAGCTTCAATTTTTAAATGACCTTGGTCATGGTTGATTAACTTTTTTTGAGTAATATTCTGCTAAAAAATAGAAATTTAATGATTTTTAGCCGGTTTTGTAATTTTTGTGATTTTTTTAGTACATTTTTTGAAATTTGACCAGTTTACTGTTCTCAAAAAGTGTTGTCCAACAAATTCATCCTTTCTTTTGGAATGCTTATTTTTGGCGCAAGAACGAGGTTTTTATCTCAATCCTATCAAGACATATCGTCTGGAATGACACATATGTAAGTACATTTATATACAAATAAAAAAGTGTTAAAATTCAGGAATCATTACAAAATGCCCCAAAACAGATTTTGATGAAGAAAATTTGTATTTTAAAAATTTCGGAGACATTGCAATAGCATCATATTCTAAGAAAATTAGCTAAAAGCACGTTTCCTTACAGATCTCAATAACCCGTAAATAAAAAAAATTGGTTTTGGGAAAATTTGGTTTTGGGAATATGATTTCTACAGAGGATTTAAAAGTTGCAAAGCTCATAATGTTTGTTGAAAGGAGCAAAAAGAACGAACGAGATAGAGAACTGAGTAAAAATCGTCATTCCTGTCGCACACTGTCAGGTCCTGTGACGTGACAGAACTGACCTTGACAGGAATTTTCGCATATTACTGATCAGTTGGCAGCTGTAGTGGATTTAAATATGTTTTACTTGGTGTAGGTAGACCAAGTGGGACATTTATATTCTGGTTATGCGGGTTAGTCCCTGAGGTATTCCTGTAAGGAATGTGAGCGAAATCGCCAAGGTCAGCTTGCTTGGCGGGAGGAACTGAGGGGTAGTTCGTGTCGCAGCCGCGTGGAGCACTGAGCTCGCATAGTGGGTGCTGGGTTCGATCGGTTTGGTGCTGAGCCGTTATGTAATATTCCGGCCTAAGATTTATATCTGTAGGAGGAATATGTTGGGCTTGGTTGAGGTACTGAAAAGTATCCTTTGTTTTTAGCACATTTGGAGTGTATTTGACACTCGGATCGGCCGGGTAGCCTTGTGTAGAATATCGTGGATATTCGGAAATCTTTGTCGAATCATGATGATTGACTTCAGAGCGGGTCTGAAAGGTATCCTCGAACTTTTGTGTGTGTGAGGCTTGATCTAACGTTTCCTTCATGAATACGTTAGGGGAGAAGGCGATCTCTTCGCGAGGATCGAGCCTTGGGCCGTCGCTGGGAACAGCGGACGGGTCGAGCAGCTGGTAGGGTGCGCTGCGTGGGCTAAGAGGCCCGGCCGCGCCGTGTTCCGCCTCCCCTTGCATGAGGAAATAGGACGGGCGGCGCTCCATCGAAATATCCGAGTTTATTAACTCGTTTTCGATACCTCTACGTATAGAAATAGAGGGTTTGGAAGGTGGACTCGCTTGACAGAGCTTCTTTCCTTTGCTCGGATGTCAGGGTCCTACCTTGTAGTCTTGAAAAAGACTTCCTTGGACGATAAATTAGAGCGGATGAGCTGTGTAATTTATCGGCGTGCCCACAGCGGTCGGTGACGAGCCTAGTGCTACGAAACCCGGGCGACACGTCTCGGAACGTCCCAGCGGGCGTACGATCTAATGAGAATATCAATAGATGTACCGGGTGGCGTCCTGACAGAAGAACTACGTTGGGCAATGAGCAGGATGAATAATCACTGGACTCGTAGATGCCAATGCGAGATCTGTGTGGAGAGAAGGTAAGCCTTGTAGAAAGCAGTAGGAAGCCGTTCTTGAGATGAACTCGGGAGCAGAAGGATCGTCAGCGTAGAGCGTGTAGAATCTTCGTACTTCGGAGTGTAGTCGTCGAGAGCGGAGAGTGGAATGAATTTCGGAGGGCTCCGAGCGGGGTAATTATAGGGAGGTGGCCGCCTCCTGATTGGTCCGCTTAATTTCGTTAATTCAACTGTGTAATCTCATTGGCTCGCACATTGTTTTCTCAGTATCTGCGAGTATGATAGCTGAGCTGGTCCTCCGGGGTGGTTTCCCCACGTCCGTCGCTGCGATGGGGTCCCCAGAGGTGGCTTACGAGCGTCCGTTGCGGAGGCGACGACCTTGAGTTGTCTTCCCTGCGTCCGTCGTTTAGACGGGGTCCTCGGGTGGTTTCCCTGCGTCCGTTGTTCAGACGGGGTCCCCGGGGTGGCTGCTGGACCAGAGGTGGTTGCTTGCCGCCTCCTGGTTGGTTCGCCTATTGTCTCTCGTGTAATCAGTGTTTCTGATTGGCGAGTAGGCTTGTTAGAATTGTCCTTGTTAGTTTTAGAGGACGTATGTTTTACTCCGAGACGTTCCATAATGGAATTAAATAGATCTGATTCGAATTGTGTGCCCTGGTCACTTGTGATGTATTTAGGTACGCCTTTTGAAGCTACCCAAATATTGATAAAGGCGTTTGTGATCGTGGCTGTTTCGATGTTGTTAAGAGGGACTGCCTCTAGCCAACCCGTTGCTCTATCGACCATCATTAGAATGTAACGTTTCCCTCCTTTAGCTAAAGGTAAGGGTCCGGTAATGTCAACGTGTACATGTGAAAATTTGTTAGCCGTTTCAAATTCGGAGTAAGGGAGCTTCACGGAGCGAGTGATTTTTGCTCGTTGGCAAGTCTCGCACGCTCGGACCCAGTTGGAGACATCTGCACGAAGTCCGTGCCAAAAATATCTTTGTTTAACTTTATACACTGTAGAGTGTATACCTGGGTGTCCCAAATTGTGAATTTGGCTGATTATTTCGTGCCTTATTTCGTTTGGAATATAAGGTCTTGGGTGTCCTAGGTCTAGGTTACACCAAATTTCTCCTTGAGGGAATTCAACTCGTGTGAGTTTCAATTTGTCCTCTGCGTTAGGAGGAGAACGAATTTGTGCATTTGAAATGTGCAGTAGAAGATTGCACTCTATTGCAGCCGTAATTTGCGAAATTTCGGCTATGGGTGGACCCTCGTCAGTTTGGGTTGAAATCGATTTTGTTTGAATTTCAACTGGATCGAAGGGTCTGGAGAGTGCGTCGGCGACGACGTTGTTCTCTCCGGGTATATGTCGAATGTCACTTGTCATTTGAGAGATGTATGTTAGCCATCTCAATCTCATTTTAGAAAAATGTGCATTTTTCTTAAGCATCGTGCCTAGCAGAGGCTTGTGATCTGAACAAATATGAAAAGATCGGCCGTCCAAGTCATTATGCCAGTGAATGCAAGCTTGGTAAACGGCGAACATCTCTTTGTCGAATGATGCTTTATTCTTCCATTGTTCCGGAATTTCTTTACTGAAAAATCCCAATGGTTGGTAAGATTTCGAGCCGTGTTTGTCTGTAATTTCCTGCTCCAGTGCCGCTCCGATGTGTGTGTCGGATGCGTCGCAGACTATTCTCCACTCTGCTGTAGGGTGTGGATGAGCAATATTATGCAATGTAGCTTTTATCATTGCTTGTTTTAAGCTGTTGAAAGCTTTTTCTCTCTCTGATGTCCATTCGATAGGTGTTTTGTCATTTTTTTTGTTTGACTGAATGGAGTCATACAGAGGTTGTGCCGTGTGAGCGAATTTACTTGAGCAAGCTCGGTAAAAACCACACATACCTAGGAATCTGCGTAGACTTCGTACGTCTATTGGCCTAGGAAATTGTTCTATGGCTTCTATTTTATCTCGTTTAGGAATTATCCCTTCTTTCGAGATAGTGAAACCTAGGAAATCGACGGTAGGTTTTGAAAAAATGCATTTATCAAAACCTACTCGAAGTCCGTGTTCTCCTAGCTTGTCGAAAATTTGTTTGAGGTGGTTCATGTGTTCTTTATAATTTTTAGAAGCCACCAGTATGTCATCTAGGTATACAAATGCGAAATCAAATTTTCGCATGATGCTGTCCATGTATCTTTGCCATGTTTGAGCCGCTCCGGACAAACCCATGCTCATTTTCTTAAACTCATAAAGACCGAAAGGTGTAATAATTGCAGTTTTATGAGCGTCATCTGGGTGCATCGGAATATGGTAATATGCCGATTTTAAATCTATTGTCGAATAGATTTGTGTATCATGTAAATTCGCTTGGAAAGAGCGAATGTGAGGAGGAGGGTAGGCGTCTTTCTTCGTTTTCGCGTTCAGGAAACGGTAGTCGCCGGTGATCCTCCATGACCCGTCTTTTTTTGGCACACAGTGTAACGGGGATGCCCATTCGGAATCTGATGGTGCAATTATGCCTTCGGAGAGCATTTTGTCAAAAGTACTTTTGACTTGAGCCCGTTTTTCGCCCGCCATGGGTCTTGCACGGAAGTGTACTGATGTTCCTTCCGTGGTTATACGGTGGTAAACCCCGTTGTTTTTCCACTTTCCTTGAAGTTTGCTCATTTTATCATTGTATTTTTTAATGATAGAGCGAATGTTTTCGTCCTCCGTGATTTGCACGTCCTCTGGTTGAGGGCTGTTGTCACGATGAGGGATAGTAGCTGCTATTTGTTCGTCAGTGAATTTTTTGTTCATGACTGCAGCTATTTTTGATCGGCATAGCTTTTTATTTTATCTTTATAGATGTATTTGTGTTTGACCCGTATTCCGATATCCCAAGACTCGAGGAATGGTATACCGAGGATCGCTAGATCAACTTTCGTGATCATAAAATCGGTGGTCATGTCTCCGAGGCCGATGTTAATTGTCGTGTCAGCACGCCCTAGTGTGTCTATAGGGGCTCCGTTAGCTGCTGTGAGCTTGACGTTGGACTTACGAATTTTTAAGCCCAATTTTTTGGTGACATTGTGGGGCAGAATGTTCACTTCTGCTCCCGTGTCGATGAGAAATTCAGTGCCATTTAGTTTGCACTTGAAAAAAAAGCCTTTTATACTCATTAGTCTACGAACTAAATCACTCGCGACGAAGTTGTGGAAACCCATTTAAAAACGGAAGTTAGTGAAAAACGTTGTCTATTTCCACGAAAAATAAAGAGTTACACTGTTAAATCGATTTCGACGGTTAGGCCATCATCAGTAACAAACAATAACTGAAGATACATTAGAAAGGACACAGCTTTTATAGTAACAGGTGAAGGGAGATTGAATCCCATTGGTCAAGAGAAAGGAAAGGGGCAAGAGGTATAACCAATGAAGTGCGAACAAGGTGACGGGGGGATTATAGCTAATTAGATGAAGTGAAAGGGGGAAATAACTGAATATGGTTTCAACATTGTGAAGGGATAATTCCAAGCTTTATAAAAATGGACCTATTAGTGGTGAAATATATTGAGGTATATCCTCATTTAAACATTTACCAGATCTGTCACTTTTGATAATTTCGAATTTTTCAAGTACATTCAACATACCTCCCTTCGGACAAAAATGAAGAAATTCTACAAACTGTCTATCTGTCAAATCAAAATTGTAACTATGATTGGATTCCTTAAGATGTTTTGCAAATGTAGACTTACCCTTATTTTCCCTGAAATCCTCCTGATGCTCGTCTATTCTTTCCCTGAATTTCCTACCAGTTTGACCGCAATATTCGTAGCCACAAGAACATTTTAGTTTATAAACCCCACTTTTATCTTGAACATTGATTTTGTCCTTAACGGATCCTAGTAATGCTTTAAGACTATTTTTAGTTCTAAAACCTACTTTGTAACCTCTCGATGATAGAATTTTGCCGATTTTATCCGAAATTTTCCCATAATAAGGTATACTTATCCATTGCTTTTCTTCTAAATTTACATCTTCCCTAGCCAGATTGGAAACTTTTTCCCTACTCTTTTTCCTAAGAACATTATCCCATATGGTATCAACGAGATCTCCTCCATATCCGTTACTAGCCGCTATGCTTTTGATAATGGATTTTTCTTTTGATAAATTTTGTTCACTCATTGGAATAGACAGTGCTCGGTTAATCATACTATGGAAGGCTGCATGCTTATGGACTAAAGGGTGATTTGAAGTACTATGGATGGTTATATCGCTATATGTATCTTTTCTATAAATTGAAAAATCATGCTTTTCGTTTACCAAAGAAATGGATAGATCTAAAAAATTGAGTTTATTTCCGCCGAATTCGAGGGTAAATTTGATAAAGGGATCTAATTTATTGATTTTTTCGTGAAAAGAATTTAGTTGTCTTTCTGTGCCCTTCCATAGAATGACGATATCATCGACATATCTATACCAATAGAGAAGATCATTTGTGCTACAAGTTGTAAATATTTGTTGCTCAAGATAATCCATGTAAATATCTGCAAGCAGAGGAGATAACGGAGAACCCATAGCAACCCCTGGCTGTGTATAACATTTCCCCTCAAATAAAAAATAATTTTGATCCATACAAATAGACATCAAATTAAACAATTCGTCCTTTTCGAAAATATTAAGTTTAGAGGCGTGAATCAGCCTGCACACCACATCTTTGCATCTAGTTACATCGATATTGGTGAACAGACTAACCACGTCAAAAGATGCAAGTTTAGCATTTGGAGGCATCCGAATGTCCTTAATTTTAGAGACCAAATCATAGGAATTTAGTACAGTATGTTGAGGTCGAAAGTTGATTTTGTTTCTAAATAAAATATTGAGTTTTTTAGCCAATTTGTAAGCGGGAGCTCCGATATAAGACACCACTGGTCTCATCGGCACTCCTTCCTTATGAATTTTAGGGAGACAAGATAACCTAGGCGCATGAGGGTTCATTTCTACAAAACTTGGAATGTACATATTTTTTAGTAAACTATCTTCTGATTGGTGAACTACTTTTCGAATTAATCTTTGAAATTTTGAAGTTGGGTCAGATGAAAGATTTGAACAATTATTATCTTCTAGAAATTTTACACTTTTCGAAACATAATCTTGCTTATTTAAGATGCCAGGTTATTACCTTTATCTGCTTTGAGGGCCACAATATTTTTCTGGGAAAACTTCTTCTTTAGACCAGCTGCAACTGTTTCCTCCTTCCCGGGTGGTGGTCCTGGTGATCTCGATGAGGACTGGATCTCTTCTGTACATAGGGTCTTGGTGACAGATGGTCCATTCGTAGCCTCGACGGAAAATGCTAAGTCCCGAGTCGCAGGATTTCCAAGGGAGAAACATGGGTTATGCTTCAACCCTTTCTCAAGAAGGGATACTTCTGCCGGGGAAAATACGACATCAGACAGGTTCTCCACTTTCTTGAAGAATGGGTGAGACCTTGTTAGTGGAGCTGGAGTCTTAGGGACTGGCTTTTTAGTCTTCAAAAGTTGTTGTAATTTACCTTGCAGAATCTTCTTTTTTGCCGATCCTTTCTTCCATGCGGCTTCAACTGCATACTGCTCGATAAGTTCCCATTCAGCGGAAGTGTAGCGGGCGGTGAGTTCTTGAAACATATAGTACAGTTTCTCCCGGGCAATATCACGAACACTATACCAACGATGGAGTTCACTTCTCACAAGCTTGATTTGTGCCTCATTAATAATTCGGACTGCAGCACCTGAAGGGTGCTTACATTGGATTCGTACAAAATTTGGAATCACACATTTAGAAATACACTGTTGATTGAACCAAATGTTCCTTTCCGCTAAAGCTATACGTATCTTCAATTTTATAAACCAACTCGCGATTTCTGCTCGACTTGCAGAACTGATACGAACTAAATCACTCGCGACGAAGTTGTGGAAACCCATTTAAAAACGGAAGTTAGTGAAAAACGTTGTCTATTTCCACGAAAAATAAAGAGTTACACTGTTAAATCGATTTCGACGGTTAGGCCATCATCAGTAACAAACAATAACTGAAGATACATTAGAAAGGACACAGCTTTTATAGTAACAGGTGAAGGGAGATTGAATCCCATTGGTCAAGAGAAAGGAAAGGGGCAAGAGGTATAACCAATGAAGTGCGAACAAGGTGACGGGGGGGGATTATAGCTAATTAGATGAAGTGAAAGGGGGAAATAACTGAATATGGTTTCAACATTGTGAAGGGATAATTCCAAGCTTTATAAAAATGGACCTATTAGTGGTGAAATATATTGAGGTATATCCTCATTTAAACATTTACCAGATCTGTCACTTTTGATAATTTCGAATTTTTCAAGTACATTCAACATACCTCCCTTCGGACAAAAATGAAGAAATTCTACAAACTGTCTATCTGTCAAATCAAAATTGTAACTATGATTGGATTCCTTAAGATGTTTTGCAAATGTAGACTTACCCTTATTTTCCCTGAAATCCTCCTGATGCTCGTCTATTCTTTCCCTGAATTTCCTACCAGTTTGACCGCAATATTCGTAGCCACAAGAACATTTTAGTTTATAAACCCCGCTTTTATCTTGAACATTGATTTTGTCCTTAACGGATCCTAGTAATGCTTTAAGACTATTTTTAGTTCTAAAACCTACTTTGTAACCTCTCGATGATAGAATTTTGCCGATTTTATCCGAAATTTTCCCATAATAAGGTATACTTATCCATTGCTTTTCTTCTAAATTTACATCTTCCCTAGCCAGATTGGAAACTTTTTCCCTACTCTTTTTCCTAAGAACATTATCCCATATGGTATCAACGAGATCTCCTCCATATCCGTTACTAGCCGCTATGCTTTTGATAATGGATTTTTCTTTTGATAAATTTTGTTCACTCATTGGAATAGACAGTGCTCGGTTAATCATACTATGGAAGGCTGCATGCTTATGGACTAAAGGGTGATTTGAAGTACTATGGATGGTTATATCGCTATATGTATCTTTTCTATAAATTGAAAAATCATGCTTTTCGTTTACCAAAGAAATGGATAGATCTAAAAAATTGAGTTTATTTCCGCCGAATTCGAGGGTAAATTTGATAAAGGGATCTAATTTATTGATTTTTTCGTGAAAAGAATTTAGTTGTCTTTCTGTGCCCTTCCACAGAATGACAATATCATCGACATATCTATACCAATAGAGAAGATCATTTGTGCTACAAGTTGTAAATATTTGTTGCTCAAGATAATCCATGTAAATATCTGCAAGCAGAGGAGATAACGGAGAACCCATAGCAACCCCTGGCTGTGTATAACATTTCCCCTCAAATAAAAAATAATTTTGATCCATACAAATAGACATCAAATTAAACAATTCGTCCTTTTCGAAAATATTAAGTTTAGAGGCGTGAATCAGCCTGCACACCACATCTTTGCATCTAGTTACATCGATATTGGTGAACAGACTAACCACGTCAAAAGATGCAAGTTTAGCATTTGGAGGCATCCGAATGTCCTTAATTTTAGAGACCAAATCATAGGAATTTAGTACAGTATGTTGAGGTCGAAAGTTGATTTTGTTTCTAAATAAAATATTGAGTTTTTTAGCCAATTTGTAAGCGGGAGCTCCGATATAAGACACCACTGGTCTCATCGGCACTCCTTCCTTATGAATTTTAGGGAGACAAGATAACCTAGGCGCATGAGGGTTCATTTCTACAAAACTTGGAATGTACATATTTTTTAGTAAACTATCTTCTGATTGGTGAACTACTTTTCGAATTAATCTTTGAAATTTTGAAGTTGGGTCAGATGAAAGATTTGAACAATTATTATCTTCTAGAAATTTTACACTTTTCGAAACATAATCTTGCTTATTTAAGATGCCAGGTTATTACCTTTATCTGCTTTGAGGGCCACAATATTTTTCTGGGAAAACTTCTTCTTTAGACCAGCTGCAACTGTTTCCTCCTTCCCGGGTGGTGGTCCTGGTGATCTCGATGAGGACTGGATCTCTTCTGCACATAGGGTCTTGGTGACAGATGGTCCATTCGTAGCCTCGACGGAAAATGCTAAGTCCCGAGTCGCAGGATTTCCAAGGGAGAAACATGGGTTATGCTTCAACCCTTTCTCAAGAAGGGATACTTCTGCCGGGGAAAATACGACATCAGACAGGTTCTCCACTTTCTTGAAGAATGGGTGAGACCTTGTTAGTGGAGCTGGAGTCTTAGGGACTGGCTTTTTAGTCTTCAAAAGTTGTTGTAATTTACCTTGCAGAATCTTCTTTTTTGCCGATCCTTTCTTCCATGCGGCTTCAACTGCATACTGCTCGATAAGTTCCCATTCAGCGGAAGTGTAGCGGGCGGTGAGTTCTTGAAACATATAGTACAGTTTCTCCCGGGCAATATCACGAACACTATACCAACGATGGAGTTCACTTCTCACAAGCTTGATTTGTGCCTCATTAATAATTCGGACTGCAGCACCTGAAGGGTGCTTACATTGGATTCGTACAAAATTTGGAATCACACATTTAGAAATACACTGTTGATTGAACCAAATGTTCCTTTCCGCTAAAGCTATACGTATCTTCAATTTTATAAACCAACTCGCGATTTCTGCTCGACTTGCAGAACTGATACGAACTAAATCACTCGCGACGAAGTTGTGGAAACCCATTTAAAAACGGAAGTTAGTGAAAAACGTTGTCTATTTCCACGAAAAATAAAGAGTTACACTGTTAAATCGATTTCGACGGTTAGGCCATCATCAGTAACAAACAATAACTGAAGATACATTAGAAAGGACACAGCTTTTATAGTAACAGGTGAAGGGAGATTGAATCCCATTGGTCAAGAGAAAGGAAAGGGGCAAGAGGTATAACCAATGAAGTGCGAACAAGGTGACGGGGGAGATTATAGCTAATTAGATGAAGTGAAAGGGGGAAATAACTGAATATGGTTTCAACATTGTGAAGGGATAATTCCAAGCTTTATAAAAATGGACCTATTAGTGGTGAAATATATTGAGGTATATCCTCATTTAAACATTTACCAGATCTGTCACTTTTGATAATTTCGAATTTTTCAAGTACATTCAACATACCTCCCTTCGGACAAAAATGAAGAAATTCTACAAACTGTCTATCTGTCAAATCAAAATTGTAACTATGATTGGATTCCTTAAGATGTTTTGCAAATGTAGACTTACCCTTATTTTCCCTGAAATCCTCCTGATGCTCGTCTATTCTTTCCCTGAATTTCCTACCAGTTTGACCGCAATATTCGTAGCCACAAGAACATTTTAGTTTATAAACCCCACTTTTATCTTGAACATTGATTTTGTCCTTAACGGATCCTAGTAATGCTTTAAGACTATTTTTAGTTCTAAAACCTACTTTGTAACCTCTCGATGATAGAATTTTGCCGATTTTATCCGAAATTTTCCCATAATAAGGTATACTTATCCATTGCTTTTCTTCTAAATTTACATCTTCCCTAGCCAGATTGGAAACTTTTTCCCTACTCTTTTTCCTAAGAACATTATCCCATATGGTATCAACGAGATCTCCTCCATATCCGTTACTAGCCGCTATGCTTTTGATAATGGATTTTTCTTTTGATAAATTTTGTTCACTCATTGGAATAGACAGTGCTCGGTTAATCATACTATGGAAGGCTGCATGCTTATGGACTAAAGGGTGATTTGAAGTACTATGGATGGTTATATCGCTATATGTATCTTTTCTATAAATTGAAAAATCATGCTTTTCGTTTACCAAAGAAATGGATAGATCTAAAAAATTGAGTTTATTTCCGCCGAATTCGAGGGTAAATTTGATAAAGGGATCTAATTTATTGATTTTTTCGTGAAAAGAATTTAGTTGTCTTTCTGTGCCCTTCCACAGAATGACGATATCATCGACATATCTATACCAATAGAGAAGATCATTTGTGCTACAAGTTGTAAATATTTGTTGCTCAAGATAATCCATGTAAATATCTGCAAGCAGAGGAGATAACGGAGAACCCATAGCAACCCCTGGCTGTGTATAACATTTCCCCTCAAATAAAAAATAATTTTGATCCATACAAATAGACATCAAATTAAACAATTCGTCCTTTTCGAAAATATTAAGTTTAGAGGCGTGAATCAGCCTGCACACCACATCTTTGCATCTAGTTACATCGATATTGGTGAACAGACTAACCACGTCAAAAGATGCAAGTTTAGCATTTGGAGGCATCCGAATGTCCTTAATTTTAGAGACCAAATCATAGGAATTTAGTACAGTATGTTGAGGTCGAAAGTTGATTTTGTTTCTAAATAAAATATTGAGTTTTTTAGCCAATTTGTAAGCGGGAGCTCCGATATAAGACACCACTGGTCTCATCGGCACTCCTTCCTTATGAATTTTAGGGAGACAAGATAACCTAGGCGCATGAGGGTTCATTTCTACAAAACTTGGAATGTACATATTTTTTAGTAAACTATCTTCTGATTGGTGAACTACTTTTCGAATTAATCTTTGAAATTTTGAAGTTGGGTCAGATGAAAGATTTGAACAATTATTATCTTCTAGAAATTTTACACTTTTCGAAACATAATCTTGCTTATTTAAGATGCCAGGTTATTACCTTTATCTGCTTTGAGGGCCACAATATTTTTCTGGGAAAACTTCTTCTTTAGACCAGCTGCAACTGTTTCCTCCTTCCCGGGTGGTGGTCCTGGTGATCTCGATGAGGACTGGATCTCTTCTGCACATAGGGTCTTGGTGACAGATGGTCCATTCGTAGCCTCGACGGAAAATGCTAAGTCCCGAGTCGCAGGATTTCCAAGGGAGAAACATGGGTTATGCTTCAACCCTTTCTCAAGAAGGGATACTTCTGCCGGGGAAAATACGACATCAGACAGGTTCTCCACTTTCTTGAAGAATGGGTGAGACCTTGTTAGTGGAGCTGGAGTCTTAGGGACTGGCTTTTTAGTCTTCAAAAGTTGTTGTAATTTACCTTGCAGAATCTTCTTTTTTGCCGATCCTTTCTTCCATGCGGCTTCAACTGCATACTGCTCGATAAGTTCCCATTCAGCGGAAGTGTAGCGGGCGGTGAGTTCTTGAAACATATAGTACAGTTTCTCCCGGGCAATATCACGAACACTATACCAACGATGGAGTTCACTTCTCACAAGCTTGATTTGTGCCTCATTAATAATTCGGACTGCAGCACCTGAAGGGTGCTTACATTGGATTCGTACAAAATTTGGAATCACACATTTAGAAATACACTGTTGATTGAACCAAATGTTCCTTTCCGCTAAAGCTATACGTATCTTCAATTTTATAAACCAACTCGCGATTTCTGCTCGACTTGCAGAACTGATACGAACTAAATCACTCGCGACGAAGTTGTGGAAACCCATTTAAAAACGGAAGTTAGTGAAAAACGTTGTCTATTTCCACGAAAAATAAAGAGTTACACTGTTAAATCGATTTCGACGGTTAGGCCATCATCAGTAACAAACAATAACTGAAGATACATTAGAAAGGACACAGCTTTTATAGTAACAGGTGAAGGGAGATTGAATCCCATTGGTCAAGAGAAAGGAAAGGGGCAAGAGGTATAACCAATGAAGTGCGAACAAGGTGACGGGGGAGATTATAGCTAATTAGATGAAGTGAAAGGGGGAAATAACTGAATATGGTTTCAACATTGTGAAGGGATAATTCCAAGCTTTATAAAAATGGACCTATTAGTGGTGAAATATATTGAGGTATATCCTCATTTAAACATTTACCAGATCTGTCACTTTTGATAATTTCGAATTTTTCAAGTACATTCAACATACCTCCCTTCGGACAAAAATGAAGAAATTCTACAAACTGTCTATCTGTCAAATCAAAATTGTAACTATGATTGGATTCCTTAAGATGTTTTGCAAATGTAGACTTACCCTTATTTTCCCTGAAATCCTCCTGATGCTCGTCTATTCTTTCCCTGAATTTCCTACCAGTTTGACCGCAATATTCGTAGCCACAAGAACATTTTAGTTTATAAACCCCGCTTTTATCTTGAACATTGATTTTGTCCTTAACGGATCCTAGTAATGCTTTAAGACTATTTTTAGTTCTAAAACCTACTTTGTAACCTCTCGATGATAGAATTTTGCCGATTTTATCCGAAATTTTCCCATAATAAGGTATACTTATCCATTGCTTTTCTTCTAAATTTACATCTTCCCTAGCCAGATTGGAAACTTTTTCCCTACTCTTTTTCCTAAGAACATTATCCCATATGGTATCAACGAGATCTCCTCCATATCCGTTACTAGCCGCTATGCTTTTGATAATGGATTTTTCTTTTGATAAATTTTGTTCACTCATTGGAATAGACAGTGCTCGGTTAATCATACTATGGAAGGCTGCATGCTTATGGACTAAAGGGTGATTTGAAGTACTATGGATGGTTATATCGCTATATGTATCTTTTCTATAAATTGAAAAATCATGCTTTTCGTTTACCAAAGAAATGGATAGATCTAAAAAATTGAGTTTATTTCCGCCGAATTCGAGGGTAAATTTGATAAAGGGATCTAATTTATTGATTTTTTCGTGAAAAGAATTTAGTTGTCTTTCTGTGCCCTTCCACAGAATGACAATATCATCGACATATCTATACCAATAGAGAAGATCATTTGTGCTACAAGTTGTAAATATTTGTTGCTCAAGATAATCCATGTAAATATCTGCAAGCAGAGGAGATAACGGAGAACCCATAGCAACCCCTGGCTGTGTATAACATTTCCCCTCAAATAAAAAATAATTTTGATCCATACAAATAGACATCAAATTAAACAATTCGTCCTTTTCGAAAATATTAAGTTTAGAGGCGTGAATCAGCCTGCACACCACATCTTTGCATCTAGTTACATCGATATTGGTGAACAGACTAACCACGTCAAAAGATGCAAGTTTAGCATTTGGAGGCATCCGAATGTCCTTAATTTTAGAGACCAAATCATAGGAATTTAGTACAGTATGTTGAGGTCGAAAGTTGATTTTGTTTCTAAATAAAATATTGAGTCCCCTTCAGGTGCTGCAGTCCGAATTATTAATGAGGCACAAATCAAGCTTGTGAGAAGTGAACTCCATCGTTGGTATAGTGTTCGTGATATTGCCCGGGAGAAACTGTACTATATGTTTCAAGAACTCACCGCCCGCTACACTTCCGCTGAATGGGAACTTATCGAGCAGTATGCAGTTGAAGCCGCATGGAAGAAAGGATCGGCAAAAAAGAAGATTCTGCAAGGTAAATTACAACAACTTTTGAAGACTAAAAAGCCAGTCCCTAAGACTCCAGCTCCACTAACAAGGTCTCACCCATTCTTCAAGAAAGTGGAGAACCTGTCTGATGTCGTATTTTCCCCGGCAGAAGTATCCCTTCTTGAGAAAGGGTTGAAGCATAACCCATGTTTCTCCCTTGGAAATCCTGCGACTCGGGACTTAGCATTTTCCGTCGAGGCTACGAATGGACCATCTGTCACCAAGACCCTATGTGCAGAAGAGATCCAGTCCTCATCGAGATCACCAGGACCACCACCCGGGAAGGAGGAAACAGTTGCAGCTGGTCTAAAGAAGAAGTTTTCCCAGAAAAATATTGTGGCCCTCAAAGCAGATAAAGGTAATACAACTGTCATCTTAAATAAGCAAGATTATGTTTCGAAAAGTGTAAAATTTCTAGAAGATAATAATTGTTCAAATCTTTCATCTGACCCAACTTCAAAATTTCAAAGATTAATTCGAAAAGTAGTTCACCAATCAGAAGATAGTTTACTAAAAAATATGTACATTCCAAGTTTTGTAGAAATGAACCCTCATGCGCCTAGGTTATCTTGTCTCCCTAAAATTCATAAGGAAGGAGTGCCGATGAGACCAGTGGTGTCTTATATCGGAGCTCCCGCTTACAAATTGGCTAAAAAACTCAATATTTTATTTAGAAACAAAATCAACTTTCGACCTCAACATACTGTACTAAATTCCTATGATTTGGTCTCTAAAATTAAGGACATTCGGATGCCTCCAAATGCTAAACTTGCATCTTTTGACGTGGTTAGTCTGTTCACCAATATCGATGTAACTAGATGCAAAGATGTGGTGTGCAGGCTGATTCACGCCTCTAAACTTAATATTTTCGAAAAGGACGAATTGTTTAATTTGATGTCTATTTGTATGGATCAAAATTATTTTTTATTTGAGGGGAAATGTTATACACAGCCAGGGGTTGCTATGGGTTCTCCGTTATCTCCTCTGCTTGCAGATATTTACATGGATTATCTTGAGCAACAAATATTTACAACTTGTAGCACAAATGATCTTCTCTATTGGTATAGATATGTCGATGATATCGTCATTCTGTGGAAGGGCACAGAAAGACAACTAAATTCTTTTCACGAAAAAATCAATAAATTAGATCCCTTTATCAAATTTACCCTCGAATTCGGCGGAAATAAACTCAATTTTTTAGATCTATCCATTTCTTTGGTAAACGAAAAGCATGATTTTTCAATTTATAGAAAAGATACATATAGCGATATAACCATCCATAGTACTTCAAATCACCCTTTAGTCCATAAGCATGCAGCCTTCCATAGTATGATTAACCGAGCACTGTCTATTCCAATGAGTGAACAAAATTTATCAAAAGAAAAATCCATTATCAAAAGCATAGCGGCTAGTAACGGATATGGAGGAGATCTCGTTGATACCATATGGGATAATGTTCTTAGGAAAAAGAGTAGGGAAAAAGTTTCCAATCTGGCTAGGGAAGATGTAAATTTAGAAGAAAAGCAATGGATAAGTATACCTTATTATGGGAAAATTTCGGATAAAATCGGCAAAATTCTATCATCGAGAGGTTACAAAGTAGGTTTTAGAACTAAAAATAGTCTTAAAGCATTACTAGGATCCGTTAAGGACAAAATCAATGTTCAAGATAAAAGTGGGGTTTATAAACTAAAATGTTCTTGTGGCTACGAATATTGCGGTCAAACTGGTAGGAAATTCAGGGAAAGAATAGACGAGCATCAGGAGGATTTCAGGGAAAATAAGGGTAAGTCTACATTTGCAAAACATCTTAAGGAATCCAATCATAGTTACAATTTTGATTTGACAGATAGACAGTTTGTAGAATTTCTTCATTTTTGTCCGAAGGGAGGTATGTTGAATGTACTTGAAAAATTCGAAATTATCAAAAGTGACAGATCTGGTAAATGTTTAAATGAGGATATACCTCAATATATTTCACCACTAATAGGTCCATTTTTATAAAGCTTGGAATTATCCCTTCACAATGTTGAAACCATATTCAGTTATTTCCCCCTTTCACTTCATCTAATTAGCTATAATCCCCCCGTCACCTTGTTCGCACTTCATTGGTTATACCTCTTGCCCCTTTCCTTTCTCTTGACCAATGGGATTCAATCTCCCTTCACCTGTTACTATAAAAGCTGTGTCCTTTCTAATGTATCTTCAGTTATTGTTTGTTACTGATGATGGCCTAACCGTCGAAATCGATTTAACAGTGTAACTCTTTATTTTTCGTGGAAATAGACAACGTTTTTCACTAACTTCCGTTTTTTTTTTCTCATTAGTCTGCCGGTGTATAGGCTCAGATACACTGGCAGTTATTCGTTTTCCGAACTCTCTACGTCGGAGGTTGGAACGGTACTTTCTTGTACCGATCTCTGAGTATTTTCGCTTGAAAACCAGGTTTTAGGCTGGCTTATAGGCGCTGCCTTTTTGCTAGGTTTGGAGGCAGTGTTTGCCTTCCAAGTGCAGTGTTCTGGGTCTGCACACTTGCGAGTTTCGTTACCGAAACGTGCGTGGTTTCGACAGACATAGGCTGTCGGTTTGTGAGGCTTACTCTCTACTTGCTGGGGTTTGAACTCAGCTTTTTGTGAGAGGGCCTTTTTGAAACCAGTCTTCGTGGGTTTCGGAGTAGATTCTACTCCTCGTATGTTGAGAGAGGGGTTCTCTGTTTTGTACGCGTGTAGCGTATCAGCTAGGTCGAGCCGGGCGGTCGTGGTAGGCTGTGCTGCGACCATACCTCGGGCTTCGATAGGTAGAGTTTCGATCCACTTTTGAGTGATCAGAGCCTCTGAGAAGTACCCAACAGCTTTAGAGTACATTTCATGGTACTTGGTGCTGGGTTTTTTGGCGAGAGATGCGGGGTCCTCGAGTGCGAGGAGCCTGTCCTGTATGGACAACCCGTATTCTCGTTGTAGGCGCTGTTTGGCCTCTTCATAAGGTGCGTGGGGTGCCGTGAGGTAAGCTGAGTCGATAGCTTCCCTCATTTCTTCCGGTACCCACTTGTATATAGCTGAGAAGCATTCGTTCTGCGTTCTCAGGTGTTTTCGCACGCAGTATTGATCGAACTCGGCGAGTGCACGATCGATATTCTTCTTTTGGAAGATTGGTCTTTGGTAATCTCCCATTTCCTCTAAAAGTGCTCGAAAGCCACTTTGTGTAGAGGGTTGTTGGGTGAGATGTGGGGCGTATAGGCCCGGCGGGGGTCGTACGCCCGCAGTGGTTCCCTGAAATCCACTAGCTTCATAAGAGGGAACGAAATGCTCCGTGTTAAGCCTGTTCAAAGGCGGGGTCACCATTTGTAGTGGATTTAAATATGTTTTACTTGGTGTAGGTAGACCAAGTGGGACATTTATATTCTGGTTATGCGGGTTAGTCCCTGAGGTATTCCTGTAAGGAATGTGAGCGAAATCGCCAAGGTCAGCTTGCTTGGCGGGAGGAACTGAGGGGTAGTTCGTGTCGCAGCCGCGTGGAGCACTGAGCTCGCATAGTGGGTGCTGGGTTCGATCGGTTTGGTGCTGAGCCGTTATGTAATATTCCGGCCTAAGATTTATATCTGTAGGAGGAATATGTTGGGCTTGGTTGAGGTACTGAAAAGTATCCTTTGTTTTTAGCACATTTGGAGTGTATTTGACACTCGGATCGGCCGGGTAGCCTTGTGTAGAATATCGTGGATATTCGGAAATCTTTGTCGAATCATGATGATTGACTTCAGAGCGGGTCTGAAAGGTATCCTCGAACTTTTGTGTGTGTGAGGCTTGATCTAACGTTTCCTTCATGAATACGTTAGGGGAGAAGGCGATCTCTTCGCGAGGATCGAGCCTTGGGCCGTCGCTAGGAACAGCGGACGGGTCGAGCAGCTGGTAGGGAGCGCTGCGTGGGCTAAGAGGCCCGGCCGCGCCGTGTTCCGCCTCCCCTTGCATGAGGAAATAGGACGGGCGGCGCTCCATCGAAATATCCGAGTTTATTAACTCGTTTTCGATACCTCTACGTATAGAAATAGAGGGTTTGGAAGGTGGACTCGCTTGACAGAGCTTCTTTCCTTTGCTCGGATGTCAGGGTCCTACCTTGTAGTCTTGAAAAAGACTTCCTTGGACGATAAATTAGAGCGGATGAGCTGTGTAATTTATCGGCGTGCCCACAGCGGTCGGTGACGAGCCTAGTGCTACGAAACCCGGGCGACACGTCTCGGAACGTCCCAGCGGGCGTACGATCTAATGAGAATATCAATAGATGTACCGGGTGGCGTCCTGACAGAAGAACTACGTTGGGCAATGAGCAGGATGAATAATCACTGGACTCGTAGATGCCAATGCGAGATCTGTGTGGAGAGAAGGTAAGCCTTGTAGAAAGCAGTAGGAAGCCGTTCTTGAGATGAACTCGGGAGCAGAAGGATCGTCAGCGTAGAGCGTGTAGAATCTTCGTACTTCGGAGTGTAGTCGTCGAGAGCGGAGAGTGGAATGAATTTCGGAGGGCTCCGAGCGGGGTAATTATAGGGAGGTGGCCGCCTCCTGATTGGTCCGCTTAATTTCGTTAATTCAACTGTGTAATCTCATTGGCTCGCACATTGTTTTCTCAGTATCTGCGAGTATGATAGCTGAGCTGGTCCTCCGGGGTGGTTTCCCCACGTCCGTCGCTGCGACGGGGTCCCCAGAGGTGGCTTACGAGCGTCCGTTGCGGAGACGACGACCTTGAGTTGTCTTCCCTGCGTCCGTCGTTTAGACGGGGTCCTCGGGTGGTTTCCCTGCGTCCGTTGTTCAGACGGGGTCCCCGGGGTGGCTGCTGGACCAGAGGTGGTTGCTTGCCGCCTCCTGGTTGGTTCGCCTATTGTCTCTCGTGTAATCAGTGTTTCTGATTGGCGAGTAGGCTTGTTAGAATTGTCCTTGTTAGTTTTAGAGGACGTTTGATTTTCTGTTTGAGTTTTCTCATTCAAGGCGACTTGGTTCGAGATACTTGTCGCGTCTCTCTCGCCCAGTAAGTGTTTAGGGAGGTCGCCTTGTATGTTATTAGTTAATATTTCACTTTTGAGAGAGAATTTCGTATTTTCTCTCTGGTGAAATATTTTGTTTGACGGAGTTATAACTCGACGTCTTATAAATATTTGTGTGTCGTGTCTACCTCTTTTTGGTAGCCCTGAAAAGGGCTGTTGACAAGAGGGGGTGGTTTTCACCACAGCAGCCATATTGGTTTTTTACAACTGTTCTGAGTCACTGGTTGAATACGTGCTCCTTGGAAATAGGTACCTACTACCTCCCCTGCTTAAAACGTTTTTTTGTATTAAATGCTTAAGCATGGAATAAACGAGTGACAGGAATGACGAACAATAGGTAAGCAACGGTTTTGCGTTTATTATAGCTTAATTACGAGAAAAATCTGTTGTTGAACTTACCTGCAGCTTTCTCCGATGGAACTTCAAACTCAACTGAAGGAGTTGATAACAGCAGGGCGCCCTTCCGGATATTTCCCGAACCGCAACACGCACAGCCAAAAAGGAGCTGGTCCTGATTCAACATTTGGGTGACAACGATTCCGAGCCTAATATAAATTGGGGGGAAATATTCCTCGCCCACTTTCTGTTGGATTTAAGAGAGGGCCTATGTAATATGTTATCGGTATATCAGAAACGTTCAGAAGTTCAGTGCTTAAAGTAACTGTGACACGTGACAGAACTGACGATCCGGCCCTTCATCACTCAATAGGTAACTCGAAAATCTTGAGAACTTTGAAAAAGATCATATCGGAGCGAAATAAAGAATTTTCGGGGTGATAAATAAAAATTTTTTGAATTCGAGCATTATCAAGTTAGTAAAACCTGGTGGTAATAGTCCATCCAATAATATGGATTAAACCCCTCAATCAGGTGTAGCCTACCACCTGACAATATGAACATAAACCTACATATTATACAAGGGTGTCTACACCAAGTGTAGTGGATTTATGTATGTCTTACTGGGAGTTGGTATTCCCAGTGGAATATCTCTAGCCACGTTAGACATGTGATTATACGAGCTTGACTCCTGACAGAGGTCTTGTGATAGGTACGAAAAAGTACCACTGTTGTCTCGTACGTCTGTGTGTTCGGAAGGATATAGTGTGTGTAAGCCACGGGGTAATGAATCTCCGAATAAGTCTGTGCTATGCTGATCTTTTGGAGTTTCTCTGATTTGAGAATGGAAATTCCCGGGCTTTAGGTGCATGCTCTCCCGTTCATACATACCGGGTGTCTGAAGATACTGAAAAGTACCATTTGGTTCATGGCTGAATTTATAGGACGAGTCTTGAAAAAGACCGCTATCTTGTATATACCTAGTCGCCAAGGACGGACGTATCTCCTCTCGTGAATTAAACTCACATGGGACCCTTTTTGTAGGGGCTTGGTATTGCTGGGCTGTGTAGCTTACATCTGCTGGAGATGTGTACGATTGGGCCACTGTATATGCTCGATCCTTCTGTGTTTCAAGAAGATGAAATGGGACAATATTTGTAGCGAGCTCGGCGTGTGAATCACGCGGCTTTTGGTCGGTGGATGAGACCGGAGTCTGCCCGTTAGCGTAGGCGGCGCTGCGTCCGGCGTATGTCGGAACTACGCCCATTCCCTTGGCGGGAACGGGGTGACCTAGTTCGTCGGCGCCGGCCTGTCTGGCTGAGAAGTACCGACAGACCGCGAAACCGGAGTTTCCGCCGTGCCGTCTTCATTCAGACTCTCCAAAAAGGAAAAACTAGGTGTTCGCTCCATTTGGAAGAGTTGATTTAGTTCTGAAAAGAACTAAATTTGGGGACTCGCTTTCAAATAAATTTGAAGGGTCCTCCTGGGGTCGACTACTTCTCGAACAAGTGAAGCCCGTTCGAGATAGTAGGTCTGCCGAAAAACGGATGATCGGCCGCTGCGGGCTTGCTTGAGATCGTCCAGCTTGTCCCAGCGAGCGGTTTGCAAATAAATCAACGAACCCGGGTGGCAAGACTTTTTGGAACTAAACAGCGTCGTCCGTATAGGAATGCTTGTTTCGCGTCTCGGCTGAAACGACTAGAGTGAGAGCATAACAAAGTGTATAGCTCAATCTACTCTGAATTCTGGTACTCTGGAAGGCGGAGTAATCTCATGTCGTGAATCTCGTTTTCAACTGGCTTGAGAGCCTTGTCCCCAATCAATCGCAGTAGGCTGGAAGGCAGAGGTTCGTCAAGAGTCGGAAGGTAGCTTCAAGATCAGAGGTAGAGATCGGTATGAATTACTGGGCTTGGAGCTGCTATATTTATACTCCTCGGGGAGCCGGATGCTGCGTCTGATTGGCTGTTCCGATTTGATCGAGTGCGCTCGAGGTGTCCCAGGGGTGAAACATCTTTTTCTCCCCCTTCTTGGTAGAGCACGTTTGGCTTGCTTTGCCCTTGACTATTGTTTCAATGTCGTTTGTTTTAACCCGCCAGTTCCTAAATGAAAACTACCATAAAAATTTGAAATTTTCTGATGAATTCTTATTATTGGACATCTAATTGAACGGAGAAAAAAAGCATACCAATTATACCACGCTCCAAGTACTAGTAGTGGTACTGCACCCTGTAGGGTGTATTAGGCATGGGATCAACAAGAAATAAGATGTTTGGTGAACTTCTAATTTTTATTTCATAAACCCTTCAGAATAGTGTAGACAGTATTACATAGGTAAAAATCAGTGTTGAAAAGAATTTTTGAAGCTTCTTGGATGCAATTTTAAAGCTATTCACAATATGAAGGTGCAACGTGCGCTTTTATGTCCTCATGGAACTGATACCAGCAACTCCACATGCTCGGCACATTTGTCTTGTATTCTTGAGGCATCTTCTGCATCGCCGCTGAATACAAGGAACTGATTCGTGAAAAGGTTTGGGTTGCCTTGGGAGATGTCTGGCCTTCATTTTGGGGATGTTTGAAATGGATCTCACCTTTTTGGCTGGATTCCCGTGCGTCAGGCATTTGGACTGAACGATGGCCATTCTGAATTGTCTTTTTCTTTAGACGTCCTCTTCTTTAGCTGCCATGCATTCTGACAAGCAGCATCAAGTCCAAATAGGAAGAGAGGGTACCACCATTTCTGTTCCTGCAGAGAGCATCTAAGAGATTCAACATTCTCATCAAACCGGTCGACTCCTCCCGTATATCGATAGTACCATAACAACATTCGTTCAATCAACGGAAATCCTCTTCTTCACCTTGTCAACAGCCCCAATCCTATCAACTTTACTAATAGGACTTATCCCATGACAGTTGGTAGCCATGGTTACAATATTGTTGTCATTCCATCTCACAATGCAGAGGTCTCTGGTAGTCTGGACGGTGGAGGCTCTTGCCTTCTACGTCATTTCGGTTATCGAGGTAAGGGGATCGCCTTCCACTCGGTTGTCCCGAATTGAGAAAAAAAAAAAAAGGACGGATGGACTGACAGACACGACGAGTCCTAGTGAGATAATACAGACATAGATAGTTACTGACACAAGCACAACAAACATGTACCTACTTACCACCAAAACCCAAAGTTGTTCTCAATCCTAATGCACCCTACAGGGTGCAACAAACTTGTATTTTTAATTGGGAGGCCAATTTCGCTCAGTTCTCTGATATTTTTTGTTAGGGTTTTTCAGAAACAACTAGAAAAACAAAATCTGGAATGAATTATTGGTTAATTACCGTTTTTTAGGCATGGTGAACGAAAATGAGAAGGCAGGTCACACAGACGCAAAAATTGCGGAGGTTGGCCACTTTGAACTGACTTATCAAGATAACAGGTGGATCTTATTCCTTTTGAACAAGTCACTTTGTCACACCTTCAAAACCCTCTAGGACCGCTAAGATCAGTTAGTGGGCGACCTGTTGGAATTTCAGGGGCCAAAAAAGAGGTGCACCCTGTAGGGTGCATTAGGAACTGGCGGGTTAAGGTAATTTTCGTGTGTCAGATCATCGGCTTGCCTAGCCTCGCTCGTGCAGTGAGTGTTTAGCTTGGCACTTTTTACCTTCTGACGCGTTTATCGACTCGGTGGTTATGTAATTTATATATTTCTTTCTGCGAGTTATCTTGTTTCGTCGTTAGGTAGTCCGACGTCTTAATTACCTTGTTTTGGGTGTGAACTCAATTTTGGTGACCCTGAAAAGGGCCGGTGATAGGTGGTGAGTTTGCACAAAAGCCAAGAGGTCGATTTTATAGATCATCACTGAACAAAAATTCCTCGTAGATTTTTTTTTTTTTTTTTAACGATTCGTTTTCGAGTTATTCAATTTTTAAGATTTTTGTTTTTCCGTGGTTTGTACCTTATGCCATTAAAGCGGCCATAACTCCACTTAGAATCACTGTAACTCAAAACTAAGAACACCGTTGAAAAGGACGTTAAATTTCCTTTAACTCTGGTGTAAAATAAAGTTTTTCAGTTAGTTTTAATGGTAAAAAAAAACGGCCAAAGTACAAAATCAGAAAAAATATTAAAAATCGACGTTTTCTCTTCCAATTTTCTGCTTCCAGTACTTATAGGGGTTTCCCGGCGGGAGCTCTTCAGAAAAGATCTTCCTCTAACTGTCAGCTTTTGAACGGTCTAGTCAAGTTTACTGTTACATTGCTAATTGGTGGAGAAAAGTGTGTGAAATTTTTCATGATTTTCAATTAGATCGAGGATTTTTGTGAAAATTTACCATCTAAGAAAATTTGATTTTTGGGTAGGTTTCTACGTATTTAATATTAGTGCACACTGTCAGCTGTGGGGCCTCTAAGCCTAAATTGTTTTCAATTAGTTGGCTACAACCAATAATCGTGCTGGCCGGCATAATTATTGTAACTATTTAGTTGAATTGAAACTTATATATAACCACGTATTAGGTTGACGTGAGACGTGAGACAGCAAACTTCTTGTGAAAAATAGGTTGGTTGAGTTGAGATTTACTGACACTGTGCTGTCTAGGGATGTCGGATTCTTCAAAATGAATCGATTTAAATCGTATTGATTCTTTTGAAATGAATCGAAAAGAATCGTATAAATGCTCTAAGAAAGTATCAATTTTTTGAAGAGTCGATACTTTTAGTGGATTTAGAACTAAAATGATTTTAACTTTTAACCAACTAAATTTCTATGGAAAAATTAAAATTGTCACAATTTTTAATGATAAATCTTTCAAACTTGAAAAAGGTAGGTACCTACCTAACTATGTTGTTCATGAGACAGGGATAGTACGTATTCATATTAGGTACCTACTACTTAAATTCCGATAACGTAGAAGGTACATTACTTACTAGTAAATATGCAATATTTCATGAACTTTCTATCACCTTAAGCTCTTTTTACCGACTTCATCCAGCAATATTAGTATTTGTTCATAGAAGGGAAAATATAACGATATGTATATCAAGAATCAGAGCTTTTGAAACAATAGTAGGTAGGTAGGTACCTAACTATATTTCAAAAACATTGTCAGTTCATCCACCTGTTGAAAAGAATCGGCCTCCGATTCTCGAAATTTTGAATCGATTCTCCGATACTTGAACAAATAATCCAAAAGTATCTATACTTTTTTTAAATAATCGATTCTTTAAGGAATCGATTCTTTTTTACCATCCCTAGTGCTGTCACAAACCTACCCCAGGCGTGACGCCGCGAGAATATGTGCCTTCTCACGCAAGTTGCCTATCCAAAACGCGAGAATGTGCTTCACCCAAGATGTTTCCACAGAGTCTTCTAACTTCCTTGGTGATCCATGCTCCTTTGGATTAATTTGCCATGTACGAATCAAGGTGTTGTTGACAGCACTGTCGACGTCTCGGGCATGTTTTGGTATTTATCAGCTGATATTATATAGATATATGAGCATGAATTTTGAAAATGCTCGTTAGAATTAGTCCCTAGCTTGTTTTTATCGGTTTATTCATTTATGGCCTACGAATTTATTTTGTGCATTTCATCAGTTCAATAATCATGGCAAATAGCATAATTTTTAGTGAAAGTTTACCTCGAAATTGTTAATATGTGTGAGCCCAGGTAAGTGAGTGCTACTGTTTACCTACTTGTTTAATTTTAGAGGGCAGGGACTCTTCTCTAATTATCTGAATTGTCCAAAGGTTTCTACAAGCTTCGTTCCACAACTAGTTGCAGATTGATGGATCTCACTATTAATTTATGGATTACTTACTACTTTCCCGTAACAACTAGCTTGGAGCATTTGAAATCACCGTGTTTACATCGGTAGTTCTAAAATTGCATTGCTTGTGCTAGTATTGCGTTTGGATGGTGTTAACCAAGTTAAATACTACTCCCACTGTAGATTAATCAAGATCTACTTGGTAAAGCTGAGCTACCATTCTCTAATCAAAGTTGACATTTCGCCCAATAGTCATCTGCATTGAACTAGCCAGGATCCAAATTTCTGTTTACTCGTGGCTATCTAACAACGGTACTCTACTTGCATAGGTAATTATTTGAAGAAGATTGTCAACCATTACCTCAACTTTTTGTGTGTTTATAGAATCGATAGTTCTAAAATTGCTTTGCTTCAACTAATATTGCGTTTGGAAGGTGTTGCCCAAATTAAATACGACTCCCTGTGTAGATCAGTCAAGATCTGTTCGAACGATTGATTGTAGACCGTCTACAATAACATTGTGATCCAAGTTGTCATTTCGATAATTCTCATAATAGTCACCGACATTGAGCTGGCAGGACCCGAATTTCTGTTTACGCGTGGCTGTCTTACAACGGTGCTCAACTGCGTTGTCAGCGATTCTTAGAATAGAGACCTAATATAGATATTTGAAGAAGATTGTCTACCATTATCTCAACTTTTTCTTTGTGTATAGAAACAATAGTTCTAATATTGCATTGCTTGAGCTGATATTGCGTTGGAAAGGTGTTACCTAAGTTTAATATAAAATGATTAATGATATAATATATGATGTATATAATATATCATATCTTATATGATTTACCTATAATAATGTCACGTTCATTAATGACGGGTTTCATCGTTTCGGTTTTCACTCATTCACCGGACTGTAAGTAAACATTAAATCATACTGATAGATGATACTACTTTAAAATACTACTTTACTTAGGATTTACCAGCATTGAGCCACCGGACTGGAGATTTGAGGGGGGTGCGACTTTACCACCTTACTTGACTTGACAGCCACCGGACTCCGCATTTTTGGTGCCCCGATTCGGTCCAGTTTGTTGCGAAAAATGTCATGGAACGCGAGGAATTTCATTGATTTAGATTCAGAATACGATTTTGATGATGAAATGGAAATTATATTTATGTTGTTCAGTACGCAAAAAAGCCTTGAATGCCACCATTTGTTGCTGAAAAGATTTATTATTTTATCAAATTGTTGTTTATCACGAAGTTTGATTGAAAAAAGCCACTTCTAATCAGTTTTTGCCCTATTTACCACCCCTGTCATCCTCATTTTCCGGAAGATAGATATTATTTTCCCGTCAATAGACTCGCAGTGTATGATTTCTCCAGAAAAGGCCCAAACAAATGAAAAATAATTAACCAAAACCGCCAACTGCGATGACAGTCTTACATACTAAGAGGGATCCTGAGGCCTAAAATGTGAAAGATATTTGAATAAATAAAATGCTATTAAATAAAAATATGATGTTATTCACTTACAGGACTGTAAATCACATTTTGCAGCTAAGTTGGCCCAAAGTTTGCTATAGCCTTTTTGAGACGTACTTACCTACCATATACAACTGGCTCTTCTTGAACGAGCTCAATGAGCTTCACTTCACTAATACCATATATGTTGGGGTTGAAAACAACAAATCAAACTACGTACAGACTAAACTTAAAAGTCTGAAGTACATATTTTTGAATAAAATCTTGTAGAATTTTTATTCATTAGAACGGTTGCAACGTTCAACCTGTAACCAGACTGACAAGTCGGGAGTGGGGGGGAGTTGGGTGGCTCATGGGAGTGGGGAAAGCGGGCAATTGAAAATTGGAGTAGAGGGGGTACCGGAATGAGGTCCTGACTTTTATTTGGCACTTTACCCAGTAACGGAATGAGCCCTATTTTACGAGCTGTATATATATATATATATATATATATATATATATATATATATATATATATATATATTTATGTATATATAATGACGTCCTTTCGTAGGTGCGGTAAAGTGGCGTCCCCTGAAGGAGTGGTCTTTAAAAAAAATTTTTGGTATACTGATGTTAATCAAGCCCTACGATAATCATTAATCGTCTCCGATATTTATATTTCGCTTGCTAATTAGGTATACAGTATCTCACGGATACACCATACACATTCCTCCATAGGGCTTCCATTCACTAACCAGTGGAATTGACATCAAGTATGTGAGTTTCATTTTATACTTATTCGCATAGTGGCCTTCCGTTCACTTAGCAGTGGGATTGGCGTCCAATACTGGAGTTGTATTTTATACTTTACATGGCCATGAACGAGCAGTATTGGACGCTGCCACTGGGACCCTTCCTGCTGAAGGGCGATATTTTTATCTCAGCATATAATCACCGCATGCTCACTTCTCAGTTCTTAGCCACTGCTAATGTATGGAATTTGCTAGATCAAGGAAGAGAAAGCAGCCTTTGCTTTCATTACATAGGTATGAATATTTTTTATCTAGAGATGGTCAAGGAAGGAAAAACAAATATTGGGTTCATCCTCTAGTGAGCTCAATGTTATTAAATGGATGAACCAACTCGCGATTTCTGCTCGACCAGAAATCGAGAGTTGGTTCATCAAACTGAAAATACGCATAGTTGTCGCAGAAAGGAACATTTTATTAAATGGAGCTTTTTCGTCACAACTGATAGATCTCCAAAGTGATGAGGATTATAATACATTAATTTTTCTATTACAACTCCTTGAAAATTTAAAAATTAAGTTTTTGAGTTAGAATTTCATCAGAAAAATTAGAAAAAAAATTATGTTTATCATGGTACCTTTATCGCTCACATTTTTGCTTTCCATAATTCATGATACTCTTGATGATAATTTTTTACCTCATCGATCAGTGACTCAATATTTATAGTATTTGCAGATAAGGAAAAATCTTTTTCCAAATAAGTTAGTCTATCAATAAATAAAATTGGTCAGTTTGCAAATAAAATTGGACTTTTTGCAAATAAAATTAACCTTTTTCTTAAAGAATTTATTTGTAAAAGTTTACACCACAAAGCGCATGATCATTATATGAACGTATTTTGCTAACTGTCGTATTATATTTATGTCAAATGGAATTGGTAGGATATTAACTAGAGTTTAACCCACTCAATCTTTCAAAATTTCATCAAAATCGGTCCATCAGTCTCAAGGTTCAACTAATATTAGTTTTTGCATATGCGCAGTAGTTCTTACTCAGCCAATTGCGATATAACATGTGGAATCTTCGTGGAACATATAACCAACTAACATACGAGTTAGAATGGAATAAAACTGATAGATGATGAGAAATCGACGTTACAAGAAATAGTTTATTCAACCGTTTATTCGATGGTAATGAAATTTGTAGCAAACCGTACCTAAATGAGATAACTCGCACAATCTCAAAAGATTTCATCAAAATGGTTCCATCAGTTTCGAAATTTTTCCTGAGTCAATCAATTTTTGTTTTGCGCATGTGCAATAGTTATCACTCTACTAATCGCAATATAATTCTTCGGGCATTTTCCTGGAACAGAAACCTCACGAGTTTGAACGAAATCGGACCAATAGGTTGTGACAAATTGACATCATAAGGAATTTACATTTGCACATGCGCACAGGCTGCTATTGTTCCAACGGCTATAAAAGGTTTATTGAACAGTCTATGAGCTAACCTGCATAATCCCTGAAAATATCTTGAAAATCGGGCTAGAGTTTGGCACAGTTTTGGGCATGACAAAGATTTACCACAGGCGCACATGACATGACATGAAACAGACAGAATGACATCCCGGAACCAATATTTATCAGTAAGCTCTGAAACAACAAGTGAAAATTTTGATTTTGGAAGATATTATATTACTTTTCGACTTCTTGCATGAGCACAACGTTTCCCTACTTCAGTAGTGAGGAAGCAAAAGGAGCACACTCTCACGTAATAATATTTAATAAATTTAGCATCCTCACTGCCGAAGATAAGGAAGTGGGTGTAGTTCCGTATGTGTCCTCAAATGGTAGTTCCGTATGTGTCCTCAAAAATACATAACATCAAGTATTCAATCCCGTAGTAAAAATTCAGATTCGTTAGACATGTAAGTCAGAATGATTGTTTAGTTTGGTGGTCTGGATGCTCTCAAGCTCGCATCTCAAAACTGCATAACATCAAGTGGTCAATCATTTAGTAAAAATTCAGATTAGTTGGACATATAGGTCAGAATAATGTGTATAGTTTGGTGGTCTGGGTGCTCGCTAGCTCACATCTCAAATATACATGACATCAAGTAGTCAATCCCTTAGTAAAAATTCGGATTAGTTGGACATAAAGGTCAGAATGATGTGTCCATACTTCGGTATGGATGTATCCATACTTTGGTGGTCTGGATGCTCGCAAGCTCTCATCTCAAAAATACATAACATCATGTAGTCAATCCGTTAGTAAAAATTCTGGAGCAGACCCTGCCTACCTAAGATTTGGAAAGTGCCCAGTTCAGGGGGGTCGTACGTTTTACTCCCCATGAAACAGGAAAAGTGAAAGGTCGCCCGCCGATGATAGCGTTCTACTCCCCAACTAGTCCATTGTTGTTGCTTCTTATCTTGTGACCCTTGACGTTCTACT
The DNA here is from genome assembly GCA_030762985.1 of Adelphocoris suturalis. NCBI lineage: Eukaryota > Metazoa > Arthropoda > Insecta > Hemiptera > Miridae > Adelphocoris > Adelphocoris suturalis. The sequence goes on from CM061051.1 coordinate 36,189,255, forward strand.
CCCAGAATGAAAACATTCATTTTCCGAATCGACAGTCTTGATACAACCATGTCTGAGGTCTGCGAATTTGCCCCCGCCATGTGCGTTATGGACTTCGAAAAATCCATGCACAATGCAGTTGCAGCAGTTTGGCCTCATACTTTGGTGGTTGGGTGCAGATTTCACTTAGTTCAAAGTTGGTAAGACTAAACGATTTACCATCGAATTTCATACATATCAGAACTAAACGAGTCAAAAAGCAAGAGTGGATCCGACAGCTCATCTACAGGCAGCAGCGAGGCCTTCCCCTGTATAAGTTTGTTCAGCCAGTTTCACTGCCCTTTGACTCAAATGAGAGCAGACGACATTAGGGGCAAATTGTAATTGTTTTCATTGTATGTTTTATTGTACATCTATCTATGTTGACGAAATGGCTCTTGCCACTGATCCTTTTTTTATTATTATGATTTGACGAAGTGGCTCTTGCCACTGATACGGGGGACAACGTGAGCAACCTCCTCGAGATGTCCCCTGGGTAACGCTAATAGCTCACATAATCTGGGGAGTAGAACGTCAGGAGCCGGGCACGCCGAATGTTTCATTCCGTGAGCCCAACGCAATCCCGGGAGTAAAAAGACAAGATCTGGAGTTTCAGTTGGGGATTAAAACGATGGCATTTAGGCGAGCGGGGAGTAAAACATAGGGACCCGCAGTTCAGGTGGCTTATTTGCCGATGGTGCCCAGTTCAGGTGAGGTCCCTTGTCTGTTGGTAGGTCTAAGATGCATGTTTATTCAAATTCTGTATCATCCTACACAATATAAACATCAACTTTGTTTAGTCAGAGATCAACAACAAAAGGGTTTTAGGGTTTATTGCTCAACTTACTGACTCACAAGTAGCGTGGGGACAACGGAACTTTTTGACTAGGCTAATAGTTCCGTATGTGTCCCCACTTTTTTTAATCCCCTGTTTCTCACGTACGCAAAGGAGAAAGTTGATTTATCATGAATCCATTGAAAAGAGGAGATTCAGAGGCTTCCGGAACAGTCGACAAATTCATTTTTTGATATGTTAATGATAGATTTATATTGGCTTGAAAGTGGGGACACATACGGAACTACACCCAACGAAGCTTTGTGTTCACGCGAGAAGTCGCAATAATGTATCTTCCAAAATCAAAATTTCTATCTGCTTTTTACGTTTCAGAGCTTCCTAATTAATTTTGGTTCCGTGACTCTCTGTCTGATGTATGTAGAGGGTGCGGCAGAGAGGACGGACGGTTTTAAAAAAATCATAAAATAGTTAATTTTTACTCAAAATCAAATTTATTGATGCAATCAGGTTCACAAGGAAATAGCATTTGAGACAGTCAAGTGTGAAAAATCACATCAGGCATGTGGTGGCCGAAATTGTTGATGCAGTGCTGGAGGTATTCTTGGAAGTTCGTGTAGACTCTCCAACATAGCGCTACTTTGAAATGATCACCAACTTCTTTTTCCCTGAATTACGATGGTGACGTGTTCCACCGCGACGTGTGTGGTTCCAGCAGGATGGGACGACCGCCCACACAGCCAGAGCATCAATGGACGTTATTCACCCTCTCTTCCCTGGTCGCCTTATTTCCAGGTTTGGCGATGTTCATTGGCCTCCTCGGTCCCCAGATTTATCCATATTCGATTTTTTCTTATGGGGACACCTTAAGGCTAGAGCATAGGCATAGAACAAGCTCCGAACTCTGGACGAATTGAAGGACGCGATTCGTGTGGAAGTCGCCCAAGTTGAGAGAGCTATGTTGGAGGGAACGCCCAAGAACGCCTCCAGCACTGCATCAACGATTTCGGCCACCACATGCCTGATGTGAATTTTCACACTTGACTGTCTCAAATGCTATTTCCTTGCGAACCTGATTGCATCAACAAATTTGTTTTTGAGTAAAAATTCACTATTTTATGATTTTTTTTAAAACCGTCCGTCCTCTCTGCCGCACCCTGTAATTGTGTGGTGATTAAATCATTGTCACTCCCCAAAATATACCAAGTTTTAGTCCGATTTTGATGAAATGTTAAGGAATTTTGCGGATTAGCTCCTAGAAGGTCTCTTATAACTTTCATTGCCTTCAGAACTATAGTAAACTGTGTGCATGCTAAAACATAAAATTCTTACAATGTACCTAGATTTTTCTTTAATAATACGTTCATTATACAATATAATGGACTGGATTGTGTATTCCCCCAAAAAGACGCTTCGCGTACAAAAGATGTCATGCCACAAATGCATATCAATCGATTTGGGCCAAGCCAATAGTCGGATTCTCTCGGTCTTCTCGCACAACTCTACTGGGAAGCAATAAAACGGAAGTTAGTGAAAAACGTTGTCTATTTCCACGAAAAATAAAGAGTTACAATGTTAAATCGATTTCGACGGTTAGGCCATCATCAGTAACAAACAATAACTTAGTTCGTATCAACAATAAATTAGTTCGTATCTACTGGGAAGTGTGGTGGTGGAATCACACATCTCAACGTGACTGGAAATGTATTCCTAATGTTGAATAAAAATAGTTAAATATTTCATTTATAAATTATAAAGGAAAGAGGAAGCAAAGGGAAAAAAGTGGAAATTTTAATTTTGGAAGGTGTTATATTATTTTTCGACTTCTCGCATGAGCACAATGTTTCCCTTTCGGTAGTGAGGAAGCAAAAGGAACACTCTCTTATAAATTTTTGCTTCCTCACTCCAAAGATAAGGATTGTGTGTTCATGCGAAAAGTCGAAAAAATGTGTCTTCCAAAATCAAAATTTCCATCTGCTTTTTCTGTTTCAGAGCTTCCTAATTAATTTTGGTTCCGTGACTGTCTGTCTGATGTATGTACTTGTGTGGTGATTAAATCATTGTCACTCCCCAAAATGTACCATGTTTTAGTCCGATTTTGATGAAATGTTAAGGAATTGTGCGGATTAGCTCCTAGACAGTCTCCTATAACTATCATTGTCTTCAGAACTATTGTAGCCAGTGTGCATGCGAAAACGTGAATTTCTTATAATGTAGATTTCTCTTTAATAATGCATTCATTTCATAATATATTGGACTGGATTGTGTATCCCCCCAAAAAGACGCTCCATGTACAAAAAATGTCAAGCCAAAAAATGTATCATTCAATTTGGGCCAAGCCAATAGTTGGATTCACACATCTCAATGAGACTGAAAACATATTCCTAATGTTGAATAAGTATATTTCTGGTATAAATTATGTAGGAATGAGAATCCTTAATGTTACTGTGGATTAGTACAATGTTCTTTAAACAGCCCACTTTAGCTTTGCATTTGTAAGAAGTATGTTCTGTAATGAAAATGTCATTGTATGATATATTTTCAAGAGAACGACATGCACAATGGAATGGACGTAGTTTCACAAAATGGGATTAGAAAGATATGAAACAGTGTTACACACTTCGTACTGGTCTCGTGTTAAAAGTTTTAGAGCTCTGCAATAGTAGGCAATTTGGAGGTTGTGGGTACTGATCTTTTTATAGAAATGAAATTAAAATCAGAGAAGTCCAGTTTGAGATATTCTCCCACCACGTTGGGGGAACAATAATGGTGTTTGTTGTATACTTGGCGAAAAGGCCAAGCCGTTGAAGAAGTGTCTCTCTCCCAAACGCAGTCAAAAATAGCTGTACTAAGTCAAAATGGATGTACGGTACTACTATAGTCCTCCTCGATAGAGTTACGCGATAGTGTGCGCCTCCTACATAGTTTTAAACTATAGTGTGCGCCTCCCATGCCCAGATGGGAACTGAAACATTTACAAGTAGATAGGTATGTAGAATGTACTCACGTCATAAAGATTGTTGGTCAACCAGTGTCTCATCGTTATCTGGGTCGTTCTTGTCTCTTTCTTGATAAACTGCCCTCATATCCTTCGAAGATATGTTCGTTTTTGTGAGCCATCTTCCAACAGAAGTGGTCAAGATGGGATTTGAAATGGTATTGGTTCGTTCCTCTAATTTTTTTCAATAATTTCATTTTGGCGTCAAGCCATGATCTTTCGATGCCCTGGGTGTGGGCTCGAGTCGACGGATCAACATAGTGTTGCTGGTGATTAACTGTCTTATGACGGAAGCCAATGGAACTTGAGCATCGGTATGCTGACCATTCATCTGAATGTATAACAGACCCAATTTTGCACTCGCGCTTTATAATTGGTACTAATGTGGCCTTATCTCTTTTTTTTAACATAAAAGTATCGGCGATCTGTTCCCAATCAACCTGAACACCCAAGGCCCATTAATTCAGCTGCCATGGTTCCAATAATTTTCTGTCATAACTGGACTTCGACTGCATCTGGAGGCCGATCACCAGCTAAAAGTTGTCCTCGATTATATTGTCTTCGCCCAGCAAACCTAGATTCGACAATCTGTATGGGGTTGTCAATCCCTACCATTTGACCTCTCACAGTGTTGGAGACAGTTGCAGTACGAATTTCACGGCACATATTGAACCAGTCGGTTACAGTTTTTTGTGATTTTTGCGAGTAGTTTTGCACCACATGACCGGATTAAGTTCCCCACGTCTATTGCGCTTATTTCCCTGCGACATAGCTCCCCCACATTTATCTCACGGTTTCACTTCACCTTTGACTAGTCAGATGCCAGGTTTCTATAAAATTCTTTAAATAACATGGCTGGGTGCACTGTACACTGTGTCCGAACTGAAACTAACCCAACGTTTAGTGAATGCAAACTAGCTCAGACATTGCGGAACGTTAGCCTTCGAACTTCAGAACAAAAACAACACAAGCGGGATGTAGTCAGTCATTTCATTTGACTTTTGTTGTCTGAGAGAAGCTCCCTGTCAAATTTCAAATTCCAAGGGTGAACAGGAGAGAATTTAGCTTGCAGCTGATAAAGATAGAACCCATAATTTTATTCATCCCTTAATGCTCTAGAGAAGCTCCTTATCAAATTACACATTCCTAGGGCGAATATTCGATAATTTAGCTAACTCAGCTGACAGGAATCTCTCTCTCTCTCTCCTCTCCCTCTCTCCCTCCTCTACTAATCGCCGCAAAGTGCGGAGGACCAAGTAGGGACAGCTAGAAATCCCAAAAACCTCTCGGGACAACTCCCATTCCCTAACTGGCTCCTCAGCCAAAAAAATATATGCTGATGTGCGCAGTCTTTGTTATTGACATATCTCCCTATACATCTGACACTCATCACATGTAACCGCCACTCTACGCAACCTAAACCTTGTGACAACCAACCCAGTGTCGGTCTGTAATTTTGGACTGGCGAGTAAGGTATCATTTAGACACCCTTCAGGGTCCCATTCTTCGGGAGAAAATACCACTCGGAGTTTCAACTCCCCATGTTCTGATACTTTGACAACCCCGTGGTGTATCATTGTATAAGGAGAGGGTGACTGAGCTGGTATAAGGTGACCTTGTTTTTTGTAATCCTGTAAATTTTCTTTATATACTTTTCCATAAACACCTTCCCGTTTGATCCACATTTCCAATTTAAATAATCTATGCAAGGCCAATTGCTGTGTAGATCCCAGTATGGGACGATCCAGATCCCAAAAGGGTAATCGAGCAGTGTACCTGCTAGTGGTAACATCCCGAGATATTGTTTCCCTATAATATTTTTCACATTGTGAGTCTTCGGGGGGAAAGAGGGACAGGTGCTGCAACCTCCTCTTGCTCCCAGAAGGACCGTCTTACCACATCGTCTAGACGTCGATCATCCACATTGTCAGTAGGATAGGTCAAAAGAACCGGAAATGAATTAAATGGTTCAACATCTGGAGTTGAACCCCATACTAACCACCCTAGAGATGTAAGCATTGCCGATGGAAGACCAATAATTTGAGCAGGGTTTGCAGGCAGTATATCCAGGAACGCCTGCAGTCCGAGTAGAATATCTGTTGGAGCGTATTTATCAAAATCTGGGTCTGCCAATTGTACAGAACAAAATCGTTGTGAAAATTCACCTTCGACCCAAGATGTCGGAAAGTCCGAATTTATTTTGGAAATTATAGCCAAATCTACAGTTTGTAATATCGTGCCTGAAGGGCTTTCAACAAAGTGCACTCTGGAACAGAAGGTTACCACAAATGTGTCAGTAACAGGAGAGAGTCAAGGAAACACAAGATTCTTGTCGAATTTGTGTTAGAATTACGTGTCAATTGTGTACAACAAAACAAATATGAAATAGTAACAAAGTTAAAATACGTTATCAACTTCCGCGAGATCAACAAAATAGGAATTGTTTTGTGCGTGCAAACTGTAGTGATAGGAACTGCAGTGATTTTAGTTTTGTGCGTGCGCGCTAGTTATTATTTCACCAATCGCCATATAATTCATACGGCATCTTTCTGGAACATCTATGCAACTACTCTCCGAATTCAAGTGTAATCAAACCAATAGATGAAGAGGGGAGAGAGAGAGGGGGGGGAGAAGGGGGGAGGGAGGGAGAGAGAGAGAGAGAGATTCATTGGGGTGTTTGTTCACCTCGGTTGACTACAAAGTATTGAATACAATTAATCAGATTCATCCACGACCCATTAGCCTCATCAAAGTGTAGAGCTGTTTCTCTTATAATAGGTGTACCTGTTTTACTGATTTCCTTGTTAACATTAAGATACAGGAGACCGATATTGAATTAATGACCTTATGATTCATTTTCTGTTTTCAGTGCGTTTTTGGAAGACTAACCACTATGTTTGGTTAGTGATGAAGGTATTCGAATGATTCCTTCATCAAAATGGCTGGGAAGGCGATTTTAACATGCAGGCCTACATCCCACCCGTTCCAGGTGAATATTTTTCAGTACTTTTTTTTTCATCCCATGCTTTTTATCCTTAAACCAGCATTCCAATTAGCGCTGTCATGGTAGTTGTGACTGAAGTAAACCATTTTACGTTTCCTGAAGGAAAAAAAAGGAAACTGCTGCATGACTTTGGAATGAGTTAATGAACTTATTTATTTATTTATTTTTTTTTTTTTCATAAGGTTTAAGCGAGGAAAGGTATAGTTCAGACGTGGTCTGTTAACTTTTTACTTTTTAATATTTTATTTACAGTGGTGGAAGAGCTTCAGATAGCCTGAGGGGCCAATCACTGCAGTTGAAACATATGCCTTTGATATATTATGTTGTTTTATTATTATTTTCTATTTTATAAAATACCAGTTGTGGAGCATTACCTTGTGGGGAAAATTTGGCATGGTACGGCGTATTAGAATTACTTTCTCAATCGATTTTCAACTTTCAAAGTGCTAAGTTGAAAACTTAGTGGCATGCCAACATATCTGATGTATAAACTGTCAGCATTCAACCTTTTTTAAATTACCATGTAGTTAAATAAGGAGAATTTTGGAGGTATAGCAATTTGTTAGCATATTTGAACACTTTCGTGCATGAAAGCAATTATCGTTCGATTTTCTGGTTTTCAGAGGTTTTGTATATACAATAGACTCCCTCTTAACTGACCACTAATGGACCAGGGCCTAGCTGGTTGGTGTTTTGGCTGGTTAATGTGTGCTTTGAGTTCTGAGAATGTTTGCTCACACATGAGTTTACACCACTGCTTGCAGTTATTCTGTAGGCTTCTTTCAGATTCTAGTTAGAAGATTCATCGATAGATCGGTCTCGTTCAAACTTTCTCCTACCTATTTTCAAATGACTAAAGTTTGATTAAAATTAATCTTATTCTTATATTAGTCAAACTGATTCCCTACCTATGCAATACCGGAAAATCATTGTTTGATTCACTTTACTATGCTGAAAATCGCGTGAAAAAAAAAATCGTTCACTAACCTTTCTTTACTGTCCTAAGCACAAGAGTGTCCTAATGGATATTTAAATTTCGGAAATTAGGTGTATCGTTGTATTACCTAAACAATGATAATAGGTAGGTGTTCTGGAACAAATCAACTCATCCAGTTTCAGGAAAAATTCCAAATCGGTAGATGAAAAAATTACATTTGTTACTTCCATGCAGGCCACTTGGCATGGAGGAAGGAAGGAGGTTGAAGTCGAAGAAGATGATGACACGATGTGATCTTGGTGGGGTGATGGCATTGATAGACGTTCACAAATAATGTGATGGTTCTCTCGGATTATGATGAGTGGACAATTTAATACATGGGGCCAAACCCAGGTGGAACACTTCGCTTCCACTTGGGCAACACACCTCTGTATTCCAGGCGGAAATTGTGGCAATCGAGGCAGCAGCTGCGGAGAGTCTTAGGAGGGGGCATAAAAAAGCCCGCGTCCGCATCCTCTCTGACAGTCAAGTGTCGATAAAAGCACTAACGGCTCCAACCATCTCGTCCCGAGTGGTATGGTGCTGCATGCAAACCCTCAACAACCTAGCCAAACACAACCGGGTTCGCCTGGAGTGGGTGCCGGGGCATAGAGGCATTATTGGCAACGAAAAGGCTGACGAGCTCGCGAGAAGGGGCTCCCAAACCCCATTTGTAGGGCCTGAGCCAGCAGTCAGTTTACCAAAAACCACCTTCAGAAAAACCATCAACACGTGGGTCAACCAACAAACCGCTAAAAGATGGGCCAATATTGAAGGACACACCCACAGTAAACTTATGGTGGCTGAACTCAACACCAAAATTACTGAGGGGCTACTTAGGAAAAATCGTAGGGAACTAAAAACACTGGTTGGCCTCATAACCGGTTTTGCACCCCTACGATTTCACCTACATCGCATAGGGGTCACACAAAACTCAACCCTGTGCAGACTATGTGAGGAGACTGACGAAACGGCATCCCACATAATCTTCGAGTGCCCTGCACTCACCCATCGCAGAATTGAGCTCTTTGGGGCCCATACCCCGATGAGCTCCATTCCGAGCGAACAATTAATCAAGAGCCTACCACCCCTCATCAGGGGGCTGAGTCTCTTTGATTAAACAAAAAACTCTCAGGAAAGTACAATAAGCCAACAGGCTTCCGTGCTGGGGGCTCAAAACCACCGCCCTGAAAGTTTTCTTCTACATCTACATCCATGCAGGCCACTTGGCATGGAGGAAGGAAGGAGGTTGAAGTCGAAGAAGATGATGACATGATGTGATCTTGGTGGGGTGATGGCATTGATAGACGTTCACAAATAATGTGATGGTTCTCTCGGATTATGATGAGTGGACAATTTAAGTGTGTTCAAATAAGGATGGAGGAGGGGAATGTCTGATGATTGGAATAATTGTGGCGCAATGTGGAGACATTCTTATTCTGATTCTTGAGTCTGAAGCCACGATTTTACCTGTGAAACTTATAGTTGGTCTGTTGTGAATCTGATTCCAATTCCGAGGAGTTGTTCTATGCTGTTGACTTTCCGGCATAGCACATCTCTCAGTCATGCAGCACCATTCGAATTTTCGTAATTTTAGGCATTATATTTATGATGAATTATTTAAAATGTAAGCTCTTTGTTTGCACAAAAAGGAATAAATATTAGTATTTAAGGCAAAAATTGTTTTCTAAGTACTCTGAAAATTATAATTATATAATTTTTACAACCTTATGCAGTTACCTAGCTACAGAGGCTTAAATTATAATATGCCGTGCGAGAAGTATAAAAAAATGTCTTCCAAAATGAAAATTTCCACGTGCTTTTTGCGTTTCAGAGCTTACTGATTAATTTTGGTCCTGTGTTCGTCTGTCTGCCTGTGGTGAATCCTTGTCACGCCCAAAACTATATCAATTGTTAGTCCGATTATGATGCAATTTTCAGGGATTGTGTGGGTTATCTTCTAGACGGTTCTTTATAACTTTCATTGCCAACAGATGAATAGTAGCTTGTGCGCATGCACAAACGTGAATTTATCATCATCTATTGGTCGGATCTCATTCAAACTCATGGAGGGGGGTAGTTACATGTATGTGACAAAAAATTACATATGATTAATATCACGATTGGTTGTGTAATAACTATTGCGCATGCGCAAAACTATAATTGATTGACACAGACAAAACGTCTGAAACTAACAGATTTTCATGACATTTTCAGAGGTTATGTGGGTTAAATTTTAAATGATATCCTAAAAATTATGTCTGTGCGCATGAGCAAATGTTCACTTTTTAGGACGTCCCTCTGAAGCCATGTCTTGAAGGCAAGGCCATGTTAATAAGAGGGACGCCTATTGGAATTGATCCGGGGGGGGGGGGGGGGGGGGGGGTTAGGGGACAACCCAAGCATGAGAAAAAAAATAACCACATACAAATCCATTTCAGACCATTCTAAGACCGAATCCGTGAAAGAAACCATAGGAGTATGTCTGTGTGTGTGTGACACAAATTTTGTCGTGAAAAAAAAAAAGTAGTTTTTTCGACAAATTATGTCGACACTACCTAAGTTACCTTTCTCAACCGATTTTCGTGATTCTCATTTTGTTCGATTCCAACTTCAGTCTAGTTGTGCAACGAACCTAGGAAATTTCGGATTTTCTGTCGTGGTGGGGGTTCGAAGGAATAATTACCGATTTTGTCAAGCGCTGCCCAAGCTACAAATCTCTACCGATTCTCATTTTGTGATTCTCATTTTGCAACATTATGAATTCTATATATACATTCAGGTGCAAAAAATTTGGCCCACTCTCCAAAATGGAAGATTTTATGAAGTTGCGACTAATTTCTCTTTTTTTCGACTGGGTTACTGTCTGAACTCATTCAGAGGCATTGTTAGTTGTTTTTCAGCCAAGCGGATGAATTTATTTTGATCTCTCGACGATAGGGAATCGTGTCGAGGCGTGATCATTTTTCATTGCCTCCCACTTTCACGTTATCTTCCAAACTGCGATTATGTTGTTCATCTCTTCCTCAGTAGTCCTTAGCCGAGGGGCAATAGTTTTCCTGTGCATCCCTCTCAAAATAATCGTCTCTCTCAAAAGTGAAATATTAAAGAATAACACACAAGGCGACCTCCCCAAACATTTACTGGGCGAGAGAGATGCGACAAACATCTCGAAACAAGTCGCCTTGAATGAGAAACCTCAAACAGGAAAACTCAAGGCCGTTCAGCCACCCCCGGGGACCCCGTCACAGCGACGGACGCAGGGAAACCACCTCGAAAGACCAACTCAGCTATCATACGCACAGATACTGAGAAAACAATGTGCGAACCAATAAGATTGCACAGTCGAATTTATGAAATTAAGCGGACCAACCAGGAGGCGGCAGGAGGCGGCCACCTCCCTATAAATACCCCGCCGGGAGCCCTCCGAAATTCATTCCACTCTCCGCTCTCGACGACGACACACTCTGAAGTACGAAGAATTCTACACGCTCTACGCTGACGAACCTTCTGCCTTACGAAGTCATCTCAAGAACGGCTTCCTACTGCTTTCTACAAGCCAGTCCTTCTCTCCACACAGATCTCGCATTGGCATCTACGAGTCCAGTGATTATTCATCCTGCTCATTGCCCAACGTAGTTCATCTGTCAGGACGCCACCCGGTACAGCTATCGATATTCTCTTTAGCTCGTACGCCCGAGGGACGTTCCGAGCCGTGTCGCCCGGGTTTCGTAGCATTAAGCTCGTAACCGACCGCTGTGGGCACGCCGGTAAATTACTCAGCTCCTCCGCTCTAATTTACCGTCTAAGGAAGCCTTTTTCAAGGCTACGAGGTAGGACCCTGACATCCGAGCATTGGAAAGACGCTCTGTCAAGCGAGTCCACCTCCAAAACCCTCTATTTTTCACACATAGGGGCATCGAAACGAGCTAAAACTCGATCATTTCGATGGAACGTCGGCCTTCCTACTTCCCCTTGCAAGGGGAGGTGGACGACGGCGAAGCCGGGCCGAGTAGCCCACGTAGTGCTCCCTACCGGCCACACGGCGAATCCGCTGAACCCAGCGACAGCGCAAGGCGCGACCCTCACGTCCGGATCGCCTTCTCGCCCGACGTATTCGTTCGAGAAACGTTCGAACAAGCCTCGCCTATACAAAAGATCGAGGAAACCTTTCAGACTCGCTCTGAAGCCGATCATTACGATTCGACCAAGCTGTCCGAATACCCACGATATTCAACGCAGGCTTACTCGGCCGATCCGAGTGTCAAATACACTCCAAATGTACAAAAAGCAAAAGATACTTTTCAGTACCTCAACCAAGCTCAATATATTCCCCTTTCAGATATAAATCTAAGGCCGGAATATTACAAAACGGCTCAGTACCAAACTGATCGAACCCAGCACTTGCTACGCGAGCCCAGCGCTCCACGCGGCTGCGACACGAACTATCTCCCCTTTCAGTCCGCCAAACCAGTTGACCTTGGCGGATCCACCCACATTCCTCGCGGGAATGACCCGGGGACCAACCCGCATAACCGGGATATAAATGTCCGACTTGGCCTACCTACGCCAAGTAAAACATCTAAATCGTTTTAAAAGAAAACATAAGTCTTTCCCACCAGAAATGGTTGCGCAAACTGTAGCTCTCATTAATGATGGAAAGTAACTGAGATATGCCGCTCCAATGCTTGGACGGCGGGCTCTCTTCCAGTCATTGTGGCAGGAACAAACCTTTCTCCAGGTCTTCTCCACTCTCTTTCATGACCATCTGGGCCCTGCAGGCTGAACCTAGAATCATCGCTGAAAATTACATTCCTCCACTCTTCAAGTTCCCAAGCACTGTCATTTCGAGCAAACTGAAGGCGCAACATCCTGTGCTGACGGGTTAAACTTGGAACGCGAGCGGGTCTCCTGGCAGACAAATGCCGATCCAACCATCGTCTCCAAACTGTCCAAACATCTAAATCCACTCCCATTGCATTTTCAAGTGAGTTACGACCTTGTGAAGCAGTTAATCGTCGATTTCTTAAAGCTAAGGTATACAAGTACCTGTCTTGAGTGGCTGATGTTTTTCATGGGCGGCTAGAACCTTGCCTTCTAGAGTACGATCCTGTCTCTCGAAACCGTCTAAAAGTGGCACGGACGGTTTCATAAGGCCGTCGTAGCATTTGAGCGGCATATCTCAGTGACCTTCCATAATTAATGAAAGCTACAGCTTCTGCGACCATTTCCGGTGGGAAAGAAATTTTTTTCTCTTGAATTGATTTTTATTTATTTTTTATTTTTGGTTGGAATGCACTCAACGTACAGGAAAACACTCGCGCCTCAGCTAAGAACTACTGTGGAAGAGATAAACAACATAATCGCAGTTTGGAAGATTACGTGAAAGTAGGAGGCAATGAAACACGATCACGTTTCGATGCGACTCCCTACTGTTGAGAAACGAAAACAATTTCATCCGTCTGGCTAGAAAACTACAAACAATGCCTCTGAATGAGTTCAGACAGTAACCCAGTCGAAAACAAGAGAATATTAGTTGCAACTTCATAAAATCTTCCATTTTAGAGAGTGGGCCAAATTTTTTGCACCTGAGTGTAGTTTTTGAAATTTCGTCAGGATTTTCAAATTCAAGAGAGGGGGTGAATGGTAAAGATCCAAGTAAATTTTAATTTTACTTGGCTAATTAGGGGAGAAAACTATGTTTTAATGATGAAAAACATTGTTTTATAATGAAATCGAGGGTTTTCTTGAAAAAGGCTGTCTGTAAAAATATGAGTTTGGAGCCGATTTCTTCGCATTTTTTTAACACTGAATCAAATGGTAACACTTACAGATCCCGATCCCCAGTATAACCGAGTTTTACACTTTAGCTAACTAGTTTCACCCCTAAAAAGACACAACTTTTACCATACTTACCAAATGAACTCAAATTTGTTTGTTGAAGTGTAAAACTTGGTTATAACCGGTTTGAGGAGACATGCAAGAGTTACCATTCAGTTCAGCATAAAAAATACGTAGAAACCAATACCACAATTTCTCAAGAAAACCATTGATTTCATTGAAAAAAAAAAAAGTTTTCAACATTAAAACTTAGTTTTCTCCCCTAATTAGCAATACAATGTAAAAGTAAAATTGGCTATACAGTTGGAAAGGTGAGGTCTTGTCGCAGTTTTTAGCATCCTTGCAATTTGAGAAAATATTGGTTCTAATAGTTCAGTTTCTGATGGCACCAGGTGGTGACATATAATTTTTGGCCGATAAATCAGTGATCATTTCAATAAAAATGTATTCATGACTATTAATATTTGCATGGCTTTTGACAAATTGACAATCCTTTCAGTAAAATATAGATTGGTCGAACAAATAGTTCAAAATTATGTTTGAAAATATGTTTTGAAGTAAAAAAAACTGACGGTGTTCAGGATTCTAACCTATGACCTTCAGCTCATGAGACCTACACTCTACCCCTTGGCCATAGAGTCCAATGAAGAACTGCAGTAATTATATCGAACAATAACAATCATTATTGGCTTAATCATACCAGAACTCTCAACATCGATGACAAAAACATCGAACATCTAAGCAATCACATCTATAGCGTGAATGAGAAACTGTCTCATTCTCAAGTCATTCCACAATAGAACGGACACACCAGCGCTACTAGTGGATTCTTCAGAAAACAGCTTAGCATCGTGCTGTTCCAATGGTATTTTTTATTTTCAAGGGTGAAGTGATGTAGAGGTTGCCGCCTGTGAAGTAGACGTTCTCCAGCTGTTCTTTTTTAATTTTCATTTTTTATTGGTCCTAGACGGATTTTTGCGCGGAAAATTGGTACATAAGGTTTTCGAGGGTGCTGAATCCAAATTTGAGGTCAACAATTCAAAATTCCGACCCACCGTAATACCCCATTTCCAATAATTTAAACCCTTTAATTTTTGAGTTATCCGAATCTTAATTTTTTTCTTCTTCTTTTTACCTCATTAAAGTTGCAATAACTTCCTTGAATTGCAAGGTAATACTAGAAGTAATAACATTGTGGGAAAGAGTGTAGAGATTGCTACCAGAATAAGGCTCTAATATACATTTTGTAAGACAATCAGCAGGCAAAACATTGGGTTAAAAACAAAACGTCTAAAAATGTAAAACTTTAATTTTTTCTTAGGCTGTAACTGCCAAAGTTTAACAAAACTTGGCGCTGCATGCTTCGCAAGGGCCCCACCCCTTGACCCCACTGGGGTGACCCCAGATCCTCTTTTGCTCGCACTTTGAGCCAATAAAATAAACAGAAAAAAAGGTCGCCAAAATCGGTGTGGAATAGCGTGAACAGTACAGTTCATTTGCCCTTCCATCACTCCTAACGAAAATCCGTCACCAAAAAGTTTGAAACTCCCAAGGTTTGTTGCATTACTGAACCGAATTCTTAACTGAACAAAAAAGAATCACAAAATTGGCCGACAATTCTAGCCTGGACAGTGCTCAAAGGAACAGCTATTCCCCCCTCCACCCTCCCCCCTCAAAATGGCAGATCCAAAATTTTCAAGGTATGTTGCTGCACAACTGGATTAATATTTGGATTAAACATAAAAGAATCACGATAATCGATTAAGAATGAAGAATACTAGCTTGGGCAGCCTTTAATGGACCCCCCCCCCCCTGTTCATACAAGAAGAGATGTTGTTTGTTGTTGTGGGATGTTGTTTTCTCCTCCCCAGCTTTTTGGAAGGTCGTGGAGAGTGAAAACAAGTGGGGAAAAAATAAAAGAAAAAGGCTAGCTGTTAATCTGACAGATGGTTTAGAGTGCCGTTTGAGAGAGAGAGTCTACTGTAATATTATTTTATTCAATGATTTCAGCTCCACCTCAACCAGAAGGGTCATTAGCGGCATTCTACTGTAATATTTAAACATTTTGGGAAGGGGCCATTGCAATTTTTTCGTTTTACCTCACTTTTTGCTACATTGAAACAAGTAGGTGGACGCACGCGCAAGTGTAGTATAAATTAGTGGTAGTCGGTTTTATTCAGGGATTAGAAAATCGTCCTATCAGCACCAAACATTATGGAGCTGGATTGTTGTAAATATTCCTTAAGAGTCTCTGCTTTCTTTTTGATGTTTTACTCTCCTTTCCTCCACTGTCATGTGAACAATATTTCTTGATCATTTCTTGTACTCTTCACACGTATATTCCATCTACAGGATCGTACTCTACTTCTTGATCATCCCGTCAAAATTGGTCGATCAGTTGCGAGGGCTAGAGCAAATTCAATCAATGCAATCTTTGATTGCAAAGTACTGTCCAGAAATCATGCTGTCATTTGGTATGCTGATGGAAAGGTCAGTATATAGCTTGGGGTTTTTCTCTTGTACATCCCTTCGTTGATTTTTGCAACTTCAATTGGTTTTTACATTATTTGTTTAGTGAAAAAATGCTCTCAGAATTTACGGTTTTTCTTTCAGTTTTATCTTCAAGATACTCGTAGTAGCAATGGAACATTTGTCAACAACCAGAGACTTAGCAAATCAGGCGAGGAAAGTGCACCTAGAGAAGTTTCATCTGGAGACATTGTACAATTCGGAGTTGATGTGTTGGAAAGTACACGTAAAGGTAACCATGGTGTATTTTGTTATCATTAATTTCACTTGCAAGGGAGGTATTCATTGTATTACTTTAAAGTGTGAACCACACAAACTCATTTTTTATTTTAGATCTTATGGCTTTCCCAGTGAGGGTATCTCTGCAGTCCTTCTTGAAGCAACGTTTTCTTGAAACAAACAACTGAGAGGGATGCTTGAGTTCTTTTATTGTTAATAAAAGATACCAGTTTGGATGCGCCTGAGTCTGCCACATGTACATCTTCTTCAGTCTGTAACAAAGTTAACTTCATCTGACCTAACATGTTATGGATCATTTAAGAAAAAACTAAGTATTGTTGTGAGGAGCTACAAGTTGGTATTGAACTAATATTCTCCAATTATAACTGGCTTGGGTGTTAGGCTATTAGGTCTTTGAAGTTCCTTTTATAATCCACAGCAATCATATGGTTTTAGATTACAACATTTTCAGCTATGTTGCATAGCTGAAGTAATGATGTACACCAGAAAATATGCTTATGGAATGAAATTTGAGTAGAAATGCATTAAATTTAATGAAACCTGGTATTTATAAGTGTGGTAGGTACGTCGTATTACAAATAATTGATGTTCGAAATTTGTAGGTTCCAACTATGGACAGTGCTCCATGATTTTTCTTTTTTTCCTCAAAAGTACACATAAAACGGAGCTTAGAACACATTTTATCTCGTTCTAAAACGCAATAGTTATTTGACATTCTTGGGTTGAATATGGTGGATTCAAAGTACTTCGTTATTGATCCAGGGATGTGTGGACTGTGCTAGGGAAAACGAGGCAACCTTGCACAAAGCCTAAACCCAAAATCAGCACTTTACTTTGCGTTCTGTTACTACACTAGTTTCACATTTGTTTTAGCACCCCAATGGTGTTCTTTCATGTTTCTATCTTATCACATTCATGATTGTGTGGAGTGGCCATTACAAGGTTTCAAGATAAAGAAGTGCTCTCATCAGGTTCTGGATTTGGTGGTACGGTATCCCTCCTTCAAGCACATGACTTGATTGAAGACATGAGTTGTGACATAGTAAAAACAATATACCTACCACTTTCAAGACAAGAGTGTACGATAACTGCTGCGTGTCTGAATGAGATTGACTGTGTTCTGAGCTCAGTTTTACATGTACTTTCAAGGAAAAATAGAGATGGGAATGGAAATGTCATTGCGCATTGTCTATTTTGATATATTATCAATATTAATTTTAAATTGCACACCAGGTAGAGAAGGTAGAGAAGATTTTGAAATTGATTATCAATTTATTTAGTGCACAAACTGATTTTCAATTCATACGCGCCTCAAGGGAAATATAAGAAACATGTATTATACAGGATGGATTATTTGCTGGAACCCACATAATATCCAACGTTCCTCACCCACCACACCACAACGGGCTCCTCCTACCTTAAAAAACTACTCAGGCTCTCAGCTGATATGCTCATCACCTTTTTGACCTCTGTTAGTATATATATATATATATATATATATATATATATATATATATATATATATATATATATATATACTTTTTTTTAAATTAACCCCCTCCCCCCTCACCCGGTCGAATTTGCTAGTTTCAGATCCATGCACATGCACAAAAATGTGGTTTTGAAGTGTAGGATCTTTTATATTGCAGATTTGGAATCTAGTGGGCTTTTGCTTGACATATTTAACTGTAATATGTATTGAAATCTCATTGTGACATCAGTTTTTGTTATTACCTATTAGTATTTCCTTTACTGCAGATTAGTAGAGAACCTTTTTTTTTTTTAACACAGAATGTGTTTTAGCCATGGACTAACTAGCCGAAAATGGAACGCGGGATGGGAACGAAATGTGTGACGGATGATTTTCACGTACAACCGAGCCGTTGGTAGGGAAATGGAATTTCCGCCATTTTAATCGCACAGAAATCGTTCACCATTCGTTGGAAAGCTCTTGATTTATCACGAATTTATTTCGTATTTTTTTTCGTAGTTTCATACTATAACTATATAAATTGATGTTATAAATGAATAGTAAACAATGACGCTTGTTTGGTTGTCACTTGGTTGCGCGACAACGCAATTTTCGTAGTTTCATACTATAACTATATAAATTGATGTTATAAATGAATAGTAAACAATGACGCTTGTTTGGTTGTCACTTGGTTGCGCGACAACGCAAACACATTCTGTGTTTCAATAATTTCGTCCGAAGTATGTAAATAGAGGTAACCGGGGGTCCAGGGGGCTTGCCCCCTAGCGAGGCGCGGAGCGCCGATTTTTTTTTTTTTTTTAATTTTTTTTTTAATATATCCAAATAAAAATATTCATTAGGTGATTTTCAAAAAGTTGTACAGATACTAAACTAACAAAGCAATGTGATTCAGGTTTGGGGGGAAAAATCCCAAACCCATGTTTTTGTTTATAGTAGTGTGCTTAATGACTGATTACTAATCAATTTTTTTTTTTAACTTTTACCCTGTTGGTCCTCAGTTAGAGCACTTTCTCCGTAACATTCACTGAAAAATGAGGGGGGGGGGGGGGGTCGTACCCTGCAAACCGCACTTTAATGCTAGTGTTATTTTTAGTTCTGCTAAAATAACAACATGCAGAACAGTCTTAAGCGTTTTGAAACCTTTCATTTAAGGAGGGGGTTCCAGGTTCAATCCCCTGGTGGTAACAAAATTTACTACCTGCATAAGCAATATTCAATTTATGGGAAAATAACCAACTACTTTTAACTGCATTCATTGCCTCCTGTTACAGAGGGTAAAAAGTGAGTGAGTCCACCTTCACCTATAGGTGTATCCATTACACCTTTTTTCTATAGGTACTTTGTAGGTCAGGTAGCCCACTTTTAAATCTGACTCATTGACAGTGAGGGTTGTGTTTGGTGGTAGCGAGGCAAAGTAAATCATTTATACATTTTGTTGCCTTTCTGAGCTTACTAAAAAAATTTCAATCTAAAATCAGACTGAATTCAGACTCTTTTTCAGTGTAAATTTGCTAGTACATTAATCATCATTGCAACAAGAGTTTCATTCATTACGCCTAAAACATGTTTCGGAGTTAATCTGGCTTTTCAAGACGTCCTTCAGTAATGATAAAGGTGTCATTATTCTTTTGATCTGGGTCGGATGACTACAACACCCTACTGAACTCCCTGAAACTGAATCTGTGGTTGTCCAAATTGTTGTTACCAATTAGACATTGTTTTTGCTCTAGCTAATTGAAATTTATTTATTTAGACAGTAAATTACAACTGTGAATTAATGATGATTACAATTGGTAAAAATGATAAGTGATTTTATGCAGTTGTAATTTATGCTTAGGAATTCATAAGGAAATCTAGTGACAATGATCATATAAGCAATAGATTTATGGTTTATGAATTATGACAACCTCAATGACAATTACAGCAATCGATTTACATACATTTTTTCACAACAATTACAATCTTTATTCATCTTCGTTTGTTTGTATTTTTCCACTTAACATTTTATTTTATCTTCTCATTTATTTATCATTTTATTTGTTATATTTATTTTATCTATTATTGATTCATTTTTACTAAGTCATCTTTTGTCTTGATATCATATTTTGTTAATAATCAATATAATTGATATATTTTTTGCATGATAGAAATTATATTATTTAATAGGAATTTTTTTAAATTTTGACAAGAAAACCTCCTGTTAAAAAAAAAAAAAAAATCTGTATATCAATGATTTCCCTAAATATGGATGTCATCCAAATGTTCTGATCTCAACATTTTATTATTAATCAATTCACTAGACACTAAAACACTGCAAATAACATTACAGTGTTGTTTGATTTGTTGAAGTGTTATCCCTTAATTATTGTGCCCTGATACTTTCATATTTCAAACCTAGTCATCGTAATCGTATCTATTTTATTTATCTACTTTTACGCGTATTTAGATGTGGTGGTCTATAGATCATGGAATTGCTTCAGTATAGCTAATCTGAGCACTTTAGAGGGAGACACTGAACTTGATATCTCACTTGATACAAATTTTAACTAATAATAACTCCTGATGCTCAGAAAACCATTTTGAAATCAGTGTGAATCGAGTTGCCCAATGTCAGAGCCACTTAAACTCGCTTGGCCTGTTCAATTGTTTGAGTGGTCTGTCTTTTCTCGTTTGATCAAATTCACGTTGTTCAAATCCTCAAGTGAAAGATCAATGTATGATAGAAAAATGAAGCATTGTTTCAGATATTTGATTCCAGGTCGATTGAGGCATGTATCCAGAACTCTGGGAATGACTTCAATAGATTTTATTTACTAATTGAGCCTACACATATGAAAACGTTCCTGCTTCATTTCTGTTTTTCTCCATTGTTTGCAGAACAACCATTTGCCTTCATGTTCGCTCTATCTGGACATTCTTGATGAACCAGTGTGATTAACAGGAAGTTGATCACAGACTTTTTCCTGGTTCCAGCTCCAATTTTAACCTTGTTTCTCTTTGTTGTTGAAACAAGAATTTCAATGCATAGAATAAAGTGGAGTTGGTCCACTCTGTTTTTTATCAAACATCCATCAGAGCATAGCCTGTGATGGTTATTCATGGTTCATTATTGACTAACCAGAAAGAAGTGAGGTTCATTGGGGGTTAAGTTCTTAATTGAGACGTAGGGCTTAAGGATGGTTGTGCCATGGGGCTCCAAACATGAAAAGCTCGAGGTAGAGTGCAAGACGTAAACAAGGACCTTACCGATTAGCTCTTCTTTTGTTGCCTATAAGGGTAGCCGTGACAAACAAAAGTTTTTTTTTTTCTTTATTACACTTACTCATTTATTAATAATATAATTCTCATTTTTTACCAGTGTGGATAAGATTGATGGTGCAGGGAATGAATTGTCGAAAGAAAAGGGGTGACACAAGGTATCAACGAGGGGAAAGTCATGTCAACCACCATAATTCCTTAGGTCCTTCGCCCCCTAGCGCTCCTAGCGGGACTTTGTTAGTTTGGAGCCCCCATTGGGCAACCTCACACCCATTCTGGAGAAATTTTACAATTATTTTTTCTCTATAGCATTAATTCTTCACCCATAGGTAAAGTTGCATTTGAGCCTTGGGTATTTTTCTAACCCCACTGTCAGAAAACAGACTAGGATTCAACAATATTGTCATTTCGCATATACTTATACATTTAAGAGACTGCCTCATACATAACTACAGCAGTAGAGCTCCAAGTTGCAGTCTTGTTTTAGCTTGGGTTTGCTTTCCTTTTTCTCGCTCCATTAGGCTAAGGATGCAGTAAATATTTGCTTGAAATTTTCCACAGGAATAAAAACATCAACAGTTTTTCGTTTGAGAACATTTAAATCATTCCTAAAAAATCGACCCATCTCTTAGTTCAAACATTTAATTTAGAGAGAAGACCAACTGAATGGTATCATTCCTCTCACTCTGAATCAGAGAAAAATCTCACAGATATTGCTGCCAAGGGATTGCTATTTCGTAGCTAAATGGACTGGATCCCATACGAATTACTTCCTTCTTTCTCGTGTGATGGTTCCTGTCTTAACGGAATTGAACACTGATTTGTGGTTATCGGGAAGAATCCCTGATAGCTGAATGCTTAAGACCATTGAGGTTTAATAGAGCTTTCGCACTCCTCTACCACTTTTGACGTCGAATTTGGTGATGTATTCCTGCCTCTTTGTACTAAAGTCGTTGTATGGTGGCAGAGCATGGTTGAATTATGTATGATGAGTGCAATTTTTTCCTCGGAAAGAACCCTTAAAATCCCTTTGTTAAATAAATACTTTGGTCAATTAGGTCTTCTTAATGTTCTATTTTTCTCTCCTCTCTATTTTCAATTATATAAATAATTGATTCCAGACACATCAAACTAATTATTTAATTTTCAAGGGTTTTATTCCCAAATTCATATTTCTAGAGCAATATTCCCATTTCGTTAAGTGTCATCTGAGAGATATTTAACGCACTCAATGTAGGTGGCTTCATTCAGGGATAGCGCCTACATTAAATGAGCTTGACACATATTTTGCTGTCAGGGATGGAAGCCAACACTCAGGCGGTAGCCCGCATTGAGTGTGTTGAAAGTCCTAGAAAGAGGCAAACTATTACTAAAGGTCCCCAAAGAGGGCAACCTATTACACACAGTCCCTAATGCTGACAAAATCTTTCCAAGTCTCCAAAGTTGAGCAACTCATCCTTCCCGGTTGTTTCAATTTTTGATTGGGGGTTAATAGCCTTACAACTGTTTCCGTTGACACTTCCTGAACTAATTCATTGGCAATCCATCCTGTTTGTAGTTAATACATTACGATTCCCAATTGGCAATGTATCTATAAACTAAAAATCATAAATTCCTCACCTGTTAAACTATTTGAGTATTAAATTTATGAAGAATGCTAATTAGCAACATTTCCTGGATTGGAACCCATATCCTCCCTCTTTGTACATACTTATTCATCAAATGAATACGTTTTTGAGAGGAGGAGACACTGTGTATGTACACATTAACATATCATTCTACAAGTACAGCAATACCGTATAAGGACAGGTTCAAATGTTGAAATTTTCCATTTTCATAACCCCTTGTTATCAAATACGCTTAGCCAAGTTGGAAAAAAAACTGCACACGACTTTTTCAACATTTTCCACAGGTTACTGGTAGGCAATTCATGTAAAACTTAATAGTAGATGGGTAAATAGGTGCCCAAAACTACGTGAGTTGCCGTTTTAACGTTATTGAAGTTCTCTAGCCCCTCAGGAAATGTACAGCCCCTGGGTGTAGTAGATTTTTTAAACCAAATTGTAAAACACAATTGCTATAAAAGTTGAAATAAATCTTTAAATAGACATGTTTGAACATATGTTCATTTTATCACATCTTGATATAATAAATCTTGAGAGTGGATTGCTGTTATCATTATTTTTAGTTGTTAATGTCCTTCCAGGAGGTTGGCAAAATTTTCATCAGTTTGGTACGATTTTGTGACATGCTTTGTGTCAGACAATCAAATAAACATACTTTCTTGAATTTGTTTGTTTGTAAATTCAAGTCGGGTTCAAGTTATGGGAAAGTTCAAAACATTTTTGTTTTAGAGTTTTCCAAGTGTAGGGGAAGCATTGTGATCAGCGTCTATAGGAAAAAAAAAAAGCTCTCCACAATCGAAATTTCCATTTGCAATTAGTGTTTGGTCTATTTTATATGGGCTTTACTAGTATGTGTGTCAGTTGTGAGTGCTCGTAGGCTGTTACTTTTTCTACCAGTTCAACATACAACATTTAGTAGTTAATTTTGTCGTGCAAATTGTATTTGTTCGAATAATAATAATAATGCTAGTTTGTACCAGCTCCGTAGCCCATAGGCAATAGGGAGCTTGAAAATAACTGATAATACCTACTAATGAATAAGTAATTGATACTAGGCACTTCATGCCTCAGCAGGTGTGCACCAAATTTAACTTACAAAATTCTATGGAAAAGTAGGTTTAACAATCTTCAGAGTTTGAAGCCTCGCATCAAATGTTTCACTGCAGTAAAAAAATGTTAAAAGTTTGTGAAGCCTCATACGAACTGTAACAGGATTTCGTATTCCATGTTGTAGTTGTATGATAGCCATCAGTACCAAATTTTGAATGAATCAATGTTCCAGCTATTGTAGGAAAATTAAATGGTTGTTAAGGTTTCAAGTTATTGGCAGCGGTTTTCTTCAAAAATTTCCTAATTGATGTTTCACAAAGTTTTATAGGCTTTGTATGGGCAGCAGTTATTGCATAACTGCTCTTTGCATTTGTTGTTAACAGTTGGTATTACTGAAAGACATTTTAAAGAGGGTTAGTAAATTGTTTGCATTCCATTAAAATAATATCTATTGATCGAGCAAACATGTGTACAAATGAAGCTATTGCAATGAATTAACAATTTTTAGTAGCATTCAAAAAGTAATTAATGCATGGACAACTAATCTGTGGTACCCTGAATCTTAACACATTATCACTTGTATATCATATATATATTGTACGATATAAACTTGTTAATAAAACAACGGGGGAAGGGGGGGGGGGGAATTAATGGCCTATGCTCTGTAATCTTTGTATGAACAAAAGCATCTAATTCCATTCGATTTTTTTTTTTTTTTTTTTTTTACATTTCTACTGTTGCGTTCCAAAGGAAAACCAACAGTCCCAAGAGGTTTGATTAAATCGGCCTCAGTACCGCAATTTGTTAGAGTGAAGTTCCTAAATGTTTTTCCTATAGAAGAAATTAATGGCTTAAGTTGGAACTTTGTGGAGATATGAAATATTTTTGGGCTGACACGCTTCTTTTAAATTTTATCCCTTGGAGTATATTGAAAATGAACTTACACATATAGATTTGCTCATGAGGTCTTGTTGTAATAACTCGGACCTTCCCACCTTACGAATATAAATTTCTAAGATCACCGAGTTGTGTCAGTTGCTAAGTTGAGACAAATTTTCAGATACGGTTCTCATTCATAATGCATATTCTTGTCATAAACAGAGATACATCATTATATTGAATTGCCAAATAAAAGTCACATCAGCGAATTTCGAGGATAATAAAAACTATTGCAATGGCTTCAAACATTTTATATATTATCTATCCTATATATTTTATACATTTTTCCTAAATATTCTTCAATGAAATCCATTTGAAGGATTCTGTAACAATTCCTTAAGTTTGGCGCTTTTTCATGTGTACATGTCATTACAAACTATATCTCGCCTTAGAATTGAGAATTACAAAATTAGTTCTATCATCAAACAATCGAGTATTTCAAAAGGAATAATGTGTTCGTTGGATAGTTGTTTTTTCTAGCTCAATAAAGTTTTCAAATTTCACAAAATGTGCTTAAAAACGCAAAAATGGTTTAAAGCCGTTTATTTGTTATTTTTAGGCGAATATTATTTGAAAAAGTTCTTCAAATGTAAACTAGAGCGTTAATAAATTCGTGCAACAACTTTGTGCTGGAAAACGTGCTTGAAATTTATTAAAATGTGTTTTAAATAAATCGATAAAAATTGTTGAAAATTCCAAAACTTGAGCAGGAGAATCTTTTTTTAGGAAAAGTTATTTTTCCTTAATTTATAATAAGTAGTTGTGATTACTGTGCACACATAGTACCCAAATTTCAAAACAATTTGACATAAGTATTTAGGAAAAACAAAGGTTCACTCATATGGGTCATGCTGCATGATTGAAACGTTTAATTTTCGTTATAGCAGTAATTAATGTTTGTTGACAGTGAGAATCTGATTCCCAGACATTACTTGTTTACATCAGATATCTGTCTGCGGTAAAACAAATATAATACAACTGACGAATTTCTATTTGTCAGTTTGAACCGTTATATCACCGTTCCAAAAAACAAAAAAAAAAACATTTCAAATAAAGGAAGCTCATCTTTTTTTCTACCAAGTGAAACTTTTTTTCCAGCAATCTAACCATTTACTACGGAATTGAAACTTAGGTATTTGCGACTTGGCTGTGTTGGGAAAACTAGATAATTTCTCAGAAAAGTTGATTAATGAAGCCAAGTTAATTCTGATTCCACTTGAAACAGAAAGCAATGTGTTTCAAGTTTGCCGAGGCAGATTCCAACATAACCGCCAGACATCAAAACAGTGCTCAAATGAGCTAACACTGCAGACAAAATGTTCTTCTTCTGTTGGGGTAGTTTAAAAGTAACCCCTTATGAAGATATGACACAAAATAAAATGGGATTCTCGATGTAACTAATAGTTTATTAGTGTTTTGTGGATTATTGAATTATACAGGCTCATCCTCAAGGGAGTTGAAATAGTTGACAATAATTGGTTGGAGCTTTGTCATCTTTTAGGTCAGGTTGAAGCTATGTATGATGTATGTGTCTCCATTTTTTACAAGTGGGTATGCATTACTGAAAATAACCCCTATTTGAAACTTTGTTATTTGCATTCATTTCAAAATACATTTTTTCTTGTCACAAGTTACATATTGCTGAATGACGCTGATGGTATAGTATATCCGGACTTTTCATTGTTTTCCAAAAATTCCAATGCATATTGTTCTAACATAATGAATTGACAACTTACACAAGTTTTTAAATTCCCTTTTTCTGAATGATTAATCGCTAAAATCAACGAATTTAGTTGAAGTATTGCTGCAGAAATAGCCTACCTATCAGTAACATGATTGAGCTTGATGATACTAGGCAGGAATCGTTCTGTTCATGCTGGTGACTTCACAATGGTTCCTAGATCTCTTTACTATAAAGTCTGAGATTTTCTGTTTTTTTAAATTTTAACTTATCTTTTCGGTAATTGCACAATGTATGCCCAGTTTTCACGATTTTAATCAATGTTTACGTTGCATCAAACATTTGCTCCTATTCAGTTCAGTCATGTGTGTGTTTAATTGATTGAAACGCAGATCGATGATCCATTCATCATTCCTAGGATGTTATATGTCTACGATATTACCACCTGATTTCTGTGGATTACATGAATGCACGCTCCTATCCTAATACCTGGGCCAGATTTCAGTTGAAAAATATTGATACCTAAATGTAGAATTTTAACAATACTCGATGATATATTTTAATATCTGGACTGAAAAGATCTGATCGGTCAAACAACGAAATGATTCTGCCTTCATTTAGAGAAGCTCAAGAAATTCAGTATCCCTCTCAGTTCGTTCCATGAAGACTGCATGGTGACCCTCTCTTGTATAACAATAAATTAGTCAGTACAATATCTTATATTATTTATTATTATTATTTATTTTTTTTCATTATAAATTGTTTTGTATGGCTCGATGACCTGTATAATTACCTTTTGTTTCCTATTTTAGTTACCCATGGCTGTATAATTGCTAACCTAAAGCTGTTTCTTCCTGATGGCAAAGAAGCAAAGTCTAAGTAAGTACTTAATCAGTTTCAGAAGGAAATAAAATATAAAAATGTATTGTTAATGAATGGTTCAACGAATTTTTAATTCAATTGATGTTGATTCACAAGATGTGAGAGTTTAGGCTTATATGTAGGTCCTCTAAGTAGCGTAGTATACATACCCTCATCTGAGGTCAATTTGATGTATTCAAGTTTTCAAATTTATTAACTTAGTTCAACTTCCTTACTACATATGAATCTATGCACGTGATTTTGTCTGAAATAGGTGTAGAGGGGTTCCAAAAATGCTGAATCAGCAGACGACATCATTTGTAGTTTTGGGGTAGGGTTTCAACATTCAAGAACAAAGTTCTACTCACAGAATTCATAATATGAAAAAGTGAGAAAACTTCGTTTTATGTTAAATCCGCTCGCCACCTGCTTCAATGTATTTTATGAAAATTCACTTGAGTTCATCATTTACTAGATAAAAACGTTTTCTAAAACAGTCCATACTCATCATTATACGTCTGAGAAGCAAAAAATATTGTTAAAAACCTCTTGGAAGATCAGCAAAGATTTAAAAGTACAGCTAAATTTATACTTCTTTATGAAATAAAATTATATTAAACTTTTCTCTGGATGCTTGTATCCCCTCAAAATGTCTTCAACAACTTTTATGGTAATTTATGAAAAACCTGCAATTGCCCCTAGGTAAACTAATTTATGTTGGGGAAGTAGTTTGAAGCATAGCACTAAATTTTTTCTTTCATTATGGTACAGTATATAAATGTGCTTGGGGCTCTCACTAAATTGACCACAATCATTTTTTTTTTAATTTAAATTGAAGTATGATTTTACTTACCATACAACCTTTGTATGACTTGAGTCCAAAATGTTTATTTGTGGATTCGTTTCCAGCAATTCAAGCGCAGTCATCTCCTCTAACACAGTTCATGTTGAAGACCTGTATGAATTACATCAATATATCCAAGTAAGTATCTTAAATTTTGTATGCGAATGTGATGGCTATGTTTGATTAGTCTCCACGTTTATTTAATATCAAGTATCAACCCTACTAAATAGTTATAATCATCTCTTCCGAAATCGAATATACTTATTCAACAGTAGATCCGTGTAATCTCTAAAAATCCGTCAAACTACTTGTGCTCAAATATAATAGTAGAGAATAGTAAAAACGGTGAGTTAGTTGATAACTACCCTATGCTAATTTTCAATGATTTACCTCATGTTCTGAACTTGGCTAATCTCATTTATCCTAATTTTGGAGGGTTGGTACTTGAAATTATTTGAAACGTGAAGCTACTGTAAAATTAAGTTCATGCAGATATGTTTAGGTAGTATGATTACTCATCACAATTATTAGACAATTCCCATTATTTTGATGATTTCGTTTTCCTATATTTTATCTCCCTGAAAGCTCAACTTCCTCTACCCAACCACCTCATCTTTTTATCTCAGGTATTGTATAACATTGATGTGTCTCCCTGTCATTTTTAGTATAGGTATCAGTTGGTTTCATGTTCTCTTAAATGTTCTACTGCACCATTAATTTTGTTTTGCAATTTTAGTTTAGAGTATTCACATTCATTCTAACTCTTCGTCTTAATTTGCCTAAAATGCCTTCCGAAACTAGCCTGCCTGGGTTAACCTCTATTAGGTAGGTAGGTACTCACTCAAACTTTGAAATTTTTTAGGACTTTCCCATTTATAGTAATTTATTAGTAACTATACAGTAACTTCATAAATTATAATTCATAACTTAGACATTTCATAAGGCATAGTGATTTCATTTCAATCAGACCTGTAATGGGCTATCATGAAATGATTGACATTCCAACGTTTAAATCTATCTATCCAAAAGATTAACAGTTTTATTACTGTGTCAGTTTTGATCAAGGCCACCTTAATTCGTGAGGTCATTGATTGCGAGAATGGAAGAGGCAAGGGGGAGTGGGGCCAGTTTTTGTTTTTATACCATTGAAAAGAATTGTATTCTTAAATCCATCCGATCCACATTGATGTAAATGATGGTTCAGTTTTTGACTTTTCCCCTAGTCTACAAAATGGCTGCAAGTTTTGGGTTTTCCTGAGAAGATCGGTGTCACGTCTACTTATTCATTTTTTAGGAACCGAGCTGTTTCTTCAACTTGGGGTTTCAAGGGTAAATGATTCGCAATTTTCCTTTTGTGGCTGTGAGTTCTTCAATTTTTGCCATTGTCTCTCTAACACACCGCTCTGTTTGGCTATAACAAGGTAGTTGTTAAGTTGGGCAGGTTTAATTTCAACGCTATCTGCTATGTTGTTCAATGAGTCTAGATTAGGGATTTCTAAATCAGGAATGTCATTCGAAGATTTAAGTGTATTCAATTGAACAAAGTCATAATTTTGATTGAAAGGTTTGTGCAGTTTCATTGCACCTATCTGAGTGCAATCTTTCTTAATTATCTCTCTCTCTCTTCTTTTGTTCTTTTTTAATTATTTCATACTTTGAATGGTCCTTCTCAACCTAGTTATTTGGAATAGAAGTAGTCAAGCACATGTAATATACATAAAAAACGAAGAAGAAAATATAATTAATGTTATAGTCTGGTAATGTAGATGTGGTATTGAAGTATAATACAAATAATTGAATTGAAACACGAAGCTCTTTTAGAGAGATAGGGACTCTGTTTTCAAGGAAGTGCCTTGGGCCATCTTCCATCTCTGTGATGGTTGCTTGGGTTAGCAGAGATAATCTCGACTGGAGATTATAAATAGCGAAAAAAAAAACTTTTTGAAATGTTTTCTAAAAAGTGGTTTATTCTGTCTGTGTTTTCTTAGCAACGTACGGGGAATATAGGGTTTTCTTCTGAGGTTGATTGAGTTATTGATTGCGCTATTAAACGCAACCTGGCGTTTCTTCTGAACATCATTGTAGGTTTTCTAAAGTTGCTACATTGAATTAGTTGGGAGAGAGAATCTTAGTTCTGTTTGGAAGTTGTCAAAATGACTTCAAAATTGCAAATACCTGCCTAGATAATCCCTCTTTGCAGCATATTTGTGGATTGTGAAGTAAAAGTGTGTTTTGTGTTTAGAATTTGCATTCCTAGTGTCGGAAGGTAGCATTGTATCCCCTTAATTTTTAATCCCGATTTCGGTTTATTTCACTGAACATCTTGAGATAAGTAGCCATTTTTAAAATCACGTTCTACTTGTCTAACAGAAAAGTAATTGTACCAGGGAAGAATCATTTTTGAAAACAATGATTTATTCTCATCATACAAGATAGTTGAAGTACACGAGGTCACGATGTTGCAAGCAGGGGCAACAAGAAAAGACTAACTTCAGCAGAGCTCTGTGCTCTTTTGCGTCTCGCATAGGATTACAAAAGCTCTATCAGTGTTACTTAATTTTCCATAGAGATTGATAGGAACTTTGAATTCATACTTTTAACTTGAGCGAAAGAAGCATGTGATATCTTCTGAAAGAACACATTTGTTATATCACGAAAAAATGTACGGTATACAATTCAGGTTTAGATTCTGTATACCTGAAAACGGATTTTTATGAAAAAGTGAGTGGAGAAAGTAGTTGTTGCGTGATCAGGATAGTTTGTCTTGGTTGCACCTGCACCTGGTTTTCAAAGATGCTCAAAATATTGGCAAGAAGCACGTTACCTCATTACTCTTTAGTCTCACCGTACAGAAATTATAGGAATGTGACAAATATCGATAGACAAATGGGTAATTGCACTGAACATTTGCACCCAGTATGTATTTTCGCATTCCTAAGTTTTTGAGGATTTGCACCGAGCTTGTAATTTTGCACCCACTGGGAAAAAATAAGTTTCTGAAGAAAAACATCGTTTATTGCTAAGCACAATGTAAGTTTATAATTATTATTTAGTTACACAATCATTAATTACATAATCAATTCACAACAATGCTGGCTGCTTTGCTCATTCTTTGTTAGATAGTGATAATGGGATGAGTGACTGAATTATGAAATACAGGAGATGTGGCATATATGATCAGGTACAGGTATACAAACTCTGTTCACTCACAGACACTTTAACTGGCGCAGATCTACAATTTTATTTAGGCTCACCTTTCATTTTTGCTCCATTTTATGCAGATTGTTTAAACGAGTTACTCCCCGATAGTTCGGGTTCAGGTACTGAGCTCCAGTAGTTAGCAAACGATATGTGATGAGGTTTAGAGCAGAGTGATACGAGACATTAAGGGCCCAAAATAATTTCCTCCCACCCTACTTTCTTTTACCCTCTGCATGTAAGTGTGCCACTACTAGTGACCCAAGTCCTCTTCAAATCCGAAGTCGATCGGTAGAATCTGTGTGGCATCATGATTAGTGCACTGGACTCATAATGAAGTCACCCAGATCCAAATCCAAAAAAGAACTACAGTGGAATCCCGATAATTCGAATACCCCATTAAATTGAAGTAAATGTTCAGTCCCTTGAAAAAATCGCAGTAATTCAAATAAACCTATGTATTTGGGGTCCCCTTGCTATTTCATTTTTTTTCCCCCAAACCCTCAACAGCAATTTGAAATCATGGTCTGTTAATCCTCCCAATTCGAATTAATGAGGATCAAGTGGGATTTTTGAGAGGAATCAGGTGGACAATGATGTGCTCTCGACACTCATCTCATTGGACAACACTATTGATAGTATTCATCTCAAGGCTTCAACTTGAACAAAAATTACTGATTTTTTCAATTTTATTTTTTTTTTATTTTATTTTTTTTTACAATTGCAAATGAATGAATGAATACATAGTTTTATCCAAATTGATACATTTTGGTTCATATATGATTGATTTGACGTATGTTGTATGAACAATTTAAAATCTTTAATAAACCCTCAGCAATCCAAATTTATTTTCATATGATGCCCCTATTTGGAAATCTCAATAATTAGAATATCCCGCTAATTCGAATCTGTTTCTGGTCTCTTGGAGATTCGAATTATCGGGATTCCACTGTATATATATTTTTGTAGGTGGGGAGGTTACCCCTTTTCGCGACGGCACAGATGTCCTCCGTAACGCCTAACGACGTATTAATACGTCGGCCATCAAGTGCTCTGTCTGCAGACGTATTTTGGCGTTTTCGAATTTCCCTCCATTCGATCGATTCTCATGCCATCCATTGAGAGGCATTGTAACTAACATTTACGTCTAGTATCTAATAGAATGCGCTGAGATCAATGACGTTGTTGAGAGTTTTTATTCTCATCAAAATAGCAGGAAAAACGTTGACTTGGTCACTGTTGTTTTTTGCCCGCATTCGGTCTTTGTCATAATTTTACTCATACCTGTTTCCATACTTGTACTTTCTTTTACGTTTTTATTCCTCACCATGGACCACCGCAGGTGGACGGATGAAGAAATTCCTAAAGAAATAATAACCGGGAGTGACAGTGAGTTAGGTAGTGGAGATGTGATTGACGTTGAAATTGAAGCTCGTTCAACAAACTTTTTGGATCAACTCAAAGACGATTGTTTTGACGATTTTCTCGATGATGGTGATCATGATACTCGGGAAATTTCAAATTCTAATATTCTTGATCCAGTTCCAAAAAGCGAAGGTGGTTCACCAAGCGTGGAGAGCCAATTATTCAGGCACCGAGGCAGTCAGGCCAGGCGCGTTGCAGTGGCTGAACGACGCCCGTCGCGAAGGGGTTAACGCACATTTATACATTCGCACCAGTATCAGGGAAGGTTAGGGTTGTAGGTTTGGGAGCCGTTGATGTCTTTTTGAATTAGTTAGGTATTGTGAAAATATGATTAGAAACAGCTGGAGATGGTTGAGGGAGATTCAAATCTATAGTCAAATCTATAGACGTCCCTAACCATATTTCCCTAACCTCTAAACTAATCTATAAAGGCTTGACTACACAGTACTAAGTTTAGAAAAAAGTTTTCAAAATCGTGTTGGTGTGTACAGAGTTATAATAATGTCGCCCGCTTCACCTATCCCCCAGAGGTGCAAGTTTGCTCTAGTATGGAAGAGGTGCTCACATGAAAGTCTCGTCAGAGTGAGTGACATACTTATGATTATTGCCCTTGCAAGAGAAATTCTATAAGGGGCTCTGAACCCTTGAAAAAAGGACCAAAGCAATGTGAGCTAGGCTGCTATTGTCTAAAACTCCAGCTTTCTGAACAGGGACTTACACTGGGTTCTCTCTCCAACCTCTTGTACACCTGAAGATATGCTCATAACGCAAAGCATTATCCAATAGCGAAACACCGTATCTCATCCAATAAGCTCATTTATAGGTTCTGAGCATCACAGTCCTAAAGACTGCAATGGATCGAGTAAAGTACCTTGATCATACTTGTGGAGAGACTGTCAATATGGGGGTTCCAAGAAACTGCATCGTCAACTCTCAAACCCAGGACAGAAACTCAATCACCTCCAGAATCCCCAAGACCAATAAACATTAACTGAGTCTTGCCAGGATTCAATATTAGGAGATTGTAAATGTATCAACTAGCCACTGAACTCTTGATATACTCTATTCCCTCTTCGAAATCAGCTGCTGATCCAGCAGAGACCAAAACTGCCTACCTAACAATCTCAAGGTACGTGCCAATCACTTGAGCATTACAAAAGTTGGGAGGGTATTCAAAAAAGCAATGAAGGAAAATGGCCCAAACAATTGAGCCCTGCCACACCACCTTTTGTTTGAGTAATAACAACTAGGTTCTATACACATGGTTTAAGAAATGATGTAGTAGATGCAATAGCAGCAGGCTGTGAGATGAGGGTAACGTTAGATTCCCCATTGCAACCAACTGGCGGCCACTGGGAATGAATGAGAAAATATCTTCACTGATTAAAGTGCAAGAATATCCCCCCTCCCTCCATTGATGTTTTTGACATAGTTAAGTAGCTGATGTCATGTTCATTTATACAGGATAATGTATGTAAAGCCCAAATTATGGTTGACCTACCTGCTTTTGATGAGTAGAGTTAGAAACCATTATCACATAATACCAGGAAAATAATGGGCAGGGTCAGCACAGCTTGACACTGTTGTATATTACTTAAGACTGGAGATGGATCTAAGCAAATCCACGAAGGAGAACCATTAGTTATGATAGGAACGGAATCTGGTCCCTATGGATTTCTGTGAATCAAAATTCGTATTATTAACTTGAAGGGTAAAGCCTGTGGGTGCGAATCACTTCCAGAAATCCACTGATAGTCGTAGCTAACTGAGCTGAACTATTGAGGGAAACTCATGATCAACTTAATCAGCATTATGTTTCCCTCTTCCTTCACCAATTGTTTCCTGCTTTCTTTGCAAGTTTTAGAAATTTCCCTTATTTTACCACACAGTCCAAAGCTCCTTACACTGTGACCCCTCACCCATCTCATCTTCTCTGCATGAACTCATTGTTTAGTTGAACTATTCAATTCAATTTAGTTATATACATTTCGCTTATGAAGCCATTGCAGATTGGAGACAATCCGATTGAAATAATTATGCCATTATCTACTGAACACGATTTTGCCCAACATGCATTATTCTACCCATCTTAATTATTTGAAACATTTGTGAAGTACTGCACTTGATGTAGGTAATGTTCAGATGGTATGAATCAAAACCATTTCTGCGAACAAATTATATTATCAAGTCAAACAGAACACAAAACCCGAGTCGAATAATTAGCTAGATACAGTGGATTTATTTCTCCTCCTACCAAATTTACAAATAATTGGATAGATAGTGATAAATGGTAGGCATCAATACGAAATCAACACTACTGATTGGATTTGAAAAGAATTGGTGATTTAGATTTTCTTTATAAGGAATGAATTTATATTGATAAGTTCCACATTTCCCTTTTCCTCCGTTTCTCGCAACCATTCATTCATGAGGGTACGATTTTTCCTCAATAGAAAATTCCCCACATGATGCCATAATTTTCGGGAGTTTGATGGCGTCACCAAATGCTTGCAGGGTGTTTTTCGCAGACATTTACTCCAATAACCAAGTTTTTTCCTTTTTGTCAAGTTTACTAATTTCGAAACGATCAAAACTAATATACTAACTACTTAATACTTATACAGCAATGAGTTAAGTTTAATAAGTTCAAAACAGTCACACATGGAAAATAATGATATAAATACTTATAACTATTAGAAAAGACTATTGAAAGGTGTAAAAAACAAAGCAAAGATCCAAGAGTACGCATATTTTTTCTTCTTTTCTCTTCTTTTGTTAGAGTTGATAAAAAAATGTTTGTCAATAAGTTTTTTCTTCCCCCAACCAAGATAACCTTCTTCTTTTTCTCTCCATTCTTTTTAGCCCTTAATATTTCTATTTGTTGTACCCACAGTAATGATTTGGCTTATATTTTAATTTAGCGACAATTGCCTTTGCATTATTACTCTCCTTCCGCTACAGTTTAATTTCAGTTTCTCAATTGACTTCTTCACGTTTTATCAATGCCCCAACACATGTACCCTACAGACTCTTTACACACATCGTATCTTTGAGGAACCCAATCAATCAATAGATAACCTTTCAAATCGTACAGGTGATAGGATTGACACAGATTTACTTAGATTTGTCTACTTATGCACCAGTGTGACAAAAACATCAAAATTTCAATGTTTCCTGTTCATTTTTTCCTCCCCAACATGTTTGTACTAACTACCCATAATAATCTGCTATATTTCAGGAAGCTGTACAGAGAGAAAATCTTCTGGAAACTAAGTTGCTGGCTCTTCAAGAAATGCTTGGTAACATCAAGGACGCTGCAAATCAGGGTTGGAAAGCTCTCATTTGTGAGGACCGCCTTTTAACCCGAGTGGAAGCTTTAGAAAATCAACTTCTTGTATACTCCAAGGTTTGTCTTCCCTGTACATCTTTCCCTCTCAAATCTTCACTGAGTAGAAGTCCAAATGATCAATTATTTGAATACAATTTTAAAGAAACCCTAATGAACTATTCACTATCCATGGAACACAGTATTTGACTAATGCATGGTATTGGTTATTCTAATAAATTACAACTAACCATCAATTGTTAATATAGTTAATTTAAGAATCAATTCTAAGCGAGTTTTCATGAAAACATTTCCTTAAATTTAATTTCCCAACATTCGGGAGCTATTGCAATAGAATTTCTGAATTTGCCAAAAATAGGGAATTTTCATAGAATAATTTATTAGGAAACATTGTTAAGTAATGAATGCATTACAAGGACGTCTCCATGTCTATGAAAATTTCTCCCTCCGTATCAGTCATGCAGCATGATCATAAGAGCGGATTTTTGTAAATTATCGTATTGTATAATGTTGAATTGTTTTGAAACGTGAACTTTTTGTGTGCAAATAAATTGTTAACTATTAATTATATTGCCAAAAATTTCAATAGAATTTCTAAATTTGCCAAAAATAGGTCATTTTCATAGAATAACCTATTCAGAAACATTGTTAAGTAATGAATGCATTACAAGGACGTCTCCATGTCTACGAAAATATCATGATTTACTGGAATTACTCCTTCCTAAGAAACCTTAGTATGGTGAGAGCGGGAAACCAATTCATTTTCAAAAGATACAACACCCACTGATAATAAAAAGTTCCAGTCATGCAGTATGATCGTAAGAGCGAATTTTAGTAAATTATTGTATTGTATAATGTTAAATTGTTTTGAAATTTGAACTTTTTGAGTGCAAAGAAATTGTTAACTATTAATTTTATGACCAAAAAACGTATTCTAAATTACAATCTGCCATTCAGAAATATATTTTGGATTTTGCGCTTTTTTGCAATTTTTGACGATATTTTAGCAAATTTTAATGAAATTCAAGTACATTTTTCAGCATAATTTTGTACATACATTTTTGAATGTTCTATTTTATGATTAATAAACTTTATTTGAGCAATATTTCAAAAAAATATCAATTTAAAGGTATTTTAGCCGTTTTTAGCCATTTTTAGTGATTTTTCTGCACATTTCAGACATTTTTTTGAAATTTGACCAATTTAATGTGTCCAAAAAGTGCTGGTTAATGATCTCATCGTGTCATTTGGAAAGCTTGATTTTTTGGCCCAAGAACGAAATTTTTATCTCAATCCTAAGGAGAGTTATCGTCTGGAATGACACACACACACACACACACACACACACACACACACACACACACACACACACACACACACATATATATATATATATATATATATATATATATATATATATATATATATATATTCAGGATTGTAGAATGACCAGTCTAGAGTTTTTTTGTTCTTTATTGCGACGTTTCAACCCAGGATCCGGGTCCTATTCAAGCATAATTAACTAGAAATAATAGACAAGGGATCAGTAGGTATTCCTAATTATCACTAAAAATAGGTCTGTAACAGTATGATTTTTCTATGATACATATTATATTATATATTACATATTATATTGATGTACTGGAACGACTTAGGTATTTCTATTTACATATTAGGTATTTATTTTACATATTCATATACGGCATCACAAATCAACTAAATCTTGGCGTGGAACCATTAAACTTCTTTTCAACTGCAGACTACTACATTTTGTCTAGGAATTTCCTAGAGAAAGAGTATTAGGCGGGCAAAGAAGAAAGGAGGTAATATTGCGGGAAATTTCCAAGAGAAAGACGTATTATTTTGGGAACGTGAAGCAGAAGAACTCAAAAAGAGATAAAAACCAATAAGGAGGGGTAAAAAAATCAGCTGTTCAAATTAAAGAGGCGGAAATACCTAAATAAAGTTTTCCCAACAAGAAATAAGACTACTACATTTTTTCTAGGAATTTCCTAGAGAAAGAGTATTAGGCGGGCAAAGAAGAAAGGAGGTAATCAAAATTGCGGCCAATTTGAACATTTCTCCTATCCTGCATATAAAAGCAGGGATTTAATCGTTTCGTATTATACACCGTTATGATACACGCCATTTTATGCTAAATATTTTGGAAATTCTGCCTATTTCAGAACTACGGTGAAGAAAAACTGAAAGAAGAACTCAAAAAGCTTCAAGAAGATAAAAACCAATATCAGTGCACAGCTAAGGGGTTTTTTAAAAAAGTACTTGAAGAGAAACTGGAAGCTGTTCAAAGTTGTCAGGAAGTAAAGAGGTCAGTAGATTAATTTAGGATATTAAAAATAAGTAATAAGGAAATACATAATTAATAACTAAGTAATGCAAGTTTTCCCAACAATTACATTATTTAATGGGGGAAGGGGAGAATTGATGCAAATTGGCTGGAGTCTCTCTCTACTCTCCAATATGCCTTGAACTGGTTAACTTCTCTATGCTTCGAACATTGACTCTTACCTGGTGCTTGGGTGACCACAATTACCTTTACCTCCATATCCTGAAGTAGCGCTCAGAACTTTAGTCACAATAATTTATAGCAGCAATATACTATCAATGAGCATTGATTTAAACATAACAAAGAAATCTAAGATGTTTCTGATAACACTACGAACTAGTTCTACCGAATTTCCTGTTCCTCAGAAAACATCTACGGTGTTAGTATGAAGTATAGTTCCTTAACTCCAGTTTTCAGCATATTTATTCAACATATTTACTCATATTTTTCAAATTTCTCCAAGTTTATGAGATATTAAGATGACATCAAACACGAAAAGCTAGGTGAGCATAAAATCTCTCATCACAATTATTGCCACTCTGATAGCCAATACAGCTGCTGAATCATGTGGTAGTTACTGCTCAAACTACACAGTGAATTTCGGGGACCTAAAATGTGTTAAATTGAACTAACTGCAGAGGAGGAAACAAAATAAAAATAAAAAAACGCTTAACGTGTTTTCCTTTGACACACATCAAATGCCCCTATCAAGCTTGTTCAGGGTCAGGCTCCAAAATCAGTTCATTTCTCTAAAGCAGTTAGGAAACGATTCGAAAAGTCATGTTAAGGGTACTTCATCTGACCCTGCCCAATTGTTTATCATAGGAAAAATCTAAATAGCAGAAATAGTTTAGTCATTCAAAGACAAACAATATCCGCTTATTAGTTTTGGTCTTCCTCTTCTACGTGATCACCAGTAAGAGAGCATGGAGCATTTAAATGAAAGCGAGAAAAGTCAGATTTCCACAAGACTTAAACCCGTACGTATCAACTTCTTTTATTGTTCAACTGTGAGAGGGAAATTGAACATTTTATTTCCGTCTTATCTTAATCTTACCTATCATGGGTAGAAATAATTGAAAAATTGCAATTTTTTTCATCCAAAAGATTTTTTTTAAAGTTTTATGAACATGAAAAAGAGAATAAATATTTTTGCTCACTTTTAATAATAAGAGTGCAAAAACGTAACATTGATGAAGCCAGTATCACTGATACAACTTCACGTGAAATCCTTAAAATTACTCAGACTGGAGTTGTAGCTCAACCAACCAGTTACCTTAATGTAATTTAATTTTTGTATTCATTATAATTTTTATTTCATTTCATCTTTTTAACATACATAGCTGGTCCAACTTATCATAACTAAAATATAATCAATATCATGTGCTGATATCATATTCATTGACTCACATTTTCTGTTCACAAACGTCGTTTACTAGTAACCAGAGTAAAGTAAATCTTCCACATTACTCAAAGTCCAGGAAGCAGTTTTGTTGATAAACTAAATTAGCTTTTTAGACTATTATTGAAATGATTTATTATTATTTGATTTCTAGCGTAAAATTTGCAATTGCTTTCCTCACAGCATCAGTATGAAGTCCTACTTCTCCATCATCTGTAGTTATTGAGAGGGATCTGCTCACGTTGCTCCTCCTCAAAACGCCAGTGGCTTGTAGTAAAATTTAATAAATAAAATAGGTACTACCAGACCATGCTGGTGTTGTTGATTGTTTCCAATTGCCTGGCTGTGTCCACAAATATTAGCATTATTATTTTTTATTTATTTTATTTTTTCAGGAAAGACTGATTTCAAAGTGTATTGATATAATAATCCAATTTATATATTTTTTAAATTATTTTATTATGACTTTAGATCTCTAATGAATGTGGAAGCACAGTACAACAACTTGAATGGGGAACTGGTTAAAAGTCGCGAGCATGTCCAAGATCTTGCTCAAAGACTAAGTGCTCAAATTGCTAGAAATGAAGATTTTGAATTGAAAATTCAGGTAAATAAATCTTTGCTATGATATTTTACAATTATTGTCGGCATGCTACAAATATGTGTTGTATGAAGAAATGCCTTATACTCTGCACAACACTCTCCCTATCTATTATTAAAATAAGTTTAATAAGAAAAAGTAGCTACTGAATTGAAACAAATAATTCACTCGTTACTAAAAGCCTGCAGCACATGTATGCATTCTCATATAGCCCTATAAAATATACTTCTAAAACTAGTAATCACAATCAGAAAAAGATCAATATCGTGGATGGCATGACTATTGAGAATGCACATTTTGATGTGGCTAGAGAAGGGAAAAGGAAGGTGTGTTTGCACAGCTCCACCGCTTTTGGAGATCTGCCTCCATACAACACTCAGGATTTTAAAATCCAATGTCCACTCTATACTCATCAATTGCTGTAAGACCTGGAGAGACACT
Source organism: Adelphocoris suturalis (assembly GCA_030762985.1). NCBI lineage: Eukaryota > Metazoa > Arthropoda > Insecta > Hemiptera > Miridae > Adelphocoris > Adelphocoris suturalis. Next base: position 36,230,164 of record CM061051.1, read on the forward strand.
TCTTCAACCAGTCACAGTCTCCAGGTGTTTGTGAACCACGTCCATTACAGAATATTTGTTGTCAGTTGGCCAGAGGTGATATCCAATTAGGAACTGTGAAGCAAAACCGAAATGGGGATGACTATCCTGAAGATTAGGAGGGGGAAATAGACTCTTCACTCTTAATGACAGAAACTACCTTCACTATTGTATCATTCACTCAATGCACTCTGATTTTCTAACTCAGTAGGCTCTAATCACCCTAACAACTCTGTACTCATCACTAATACTTATACTGTCTGCTTACTTTTTTTCTAACTTAGGAACTTGAAACTCAACATAAAGAAGCAATGTCACGGTTGGAGAGTAGAAACCGAGATCTAGAAGACATGTTATCCCGCCAACAAGCCACTGAGGCATGCCTTGAAAAACAGCTAGAAGTTCTCAGAGAAGCTGAAAATCGAACGACCGGAAAGCCGATATCATTCGAATTAGAACTAAAGCCATCTATTGGTAAGTATTATTCAAATGTTTAGCATACTCCTACCGTCATTATATGCTACAGGATATGCTCCACTAATCCCCTCTGCATCCTCACCACCCCTCCCAGCAAATCTGCTTAGTGCATTTAGAAAACATTTAAAAAAATATATATATTGTGACCACTCAACGTTTTGTTATAATTTATTATTCTCTTTTTAAATTTTGTCTTATTTATTTATTAATTTATTTTTTAAATGTATTATTACTATTTTATATTTATTTATTCATTTTATTTATATATTAATTTATTTGGTTTTATTTTTATGTATTTTTTTCTTTTTTATTATTAAACTATGATCATTTTGAACATATCCTAGCATCATTTTCAGTTTATTCTTTTTAATAGGAACCCACTTTATTACTACTATGGTATGTTTTCTGCCTAAGGGCCATAACAGAAAAACACTAATTTGGAAAACTAATCAAGTCTTTTTTCTAGTATTCAGATGGATGATGAGTGAAGAAAAGAACTTAATTTTTGATAAAATATTTTTGTTGTTCACTATAATAATTGTTTATTCCAGCACTTTTTTCTGTCAGAGTACTGTTGATTTTCAAATCCAATACAATGTGCTCTTGCTGTCTGATTTAACCCACTCAATTTATTGCTTCATACAGTAACTGGCATTTACAGCCCAGTTCTATTTCAATAAGCATTTCACTATAATTTCTTATTGCTTCATAACTCTCAAAATTCATTTGCCTAAGCTCATTCAACTCAAAAGAGAGGCGGCTGGAGTGATTACTCTGGAGATTTGAATGGGAGTGGGGTATTATGTTATCAATTTTACATTGGAAAATGTGGGTACTTGTAAATGTGGGCATTTCTTTCCAATGCACCTTCTGACGGTCAGACCCAATTCTTTGTATTTTTAAGGATTTTTTATTTTTCTTATCACACTTAAATTGTTTTTGACAGCTTAAGATGATTGAGGGGCCTGTCCGTTATGTTTTTCTTCGTAGGTTTTGATAAAAATATTTCCATTTCCCCAGACTTGAATTTAGCATCTTAAACCACATACATTTTAAGTCTTCAGCAGGTACAAGCATGGGCTACAGTACACAGGAGTGGACAAAGTCAATTGAATGAAAATTCTTTCAACTCCTTTGTGTACAACTTTGGTTCCTAAGATATAATATAATGAAGAAGAAAAATATAAATAGATGTCTAAAATGTAGGTGCAATAATTTTCACCTGATTTCCTGTCTAAGACGCAGCTAGAAATTAACATTAAAACACTGTTCATATACTTAGTTACCACGAGTTTCTACCTTCACATCGTATATAAAAACTGATTCTTCATTTGTTTAAATTAAGGCTGGTTTGATTTCGATTTCGTGGTCCAAAATATCACTGCATAAATTTGTCATTCATTTTTTCAAAAGAAATTTAATTTATTGGATTTTGTCAAAACCTGTAGTGCATTAAGATGTAAGCTGCCAAAGACCTAAAATGTATGTTTTTTGAGTTGATGAATTCAAATCTGGGGAAATTCACTACTTCCTTATCATAGCCTACAAAAAAAAAAAAATAAATAAATAAATAAATAGTCAACTTGACCGTCTTGATCTGTCACAATTGACGGTTGATAAAAAATCCTCCTAATTCTTGACAACTCCTTTTAAAAAACACAAAAATATTATGACCTTGAGAAGGCCCACTGGAAGAAAATAAGATATATATATATATATATATATATATATATATATATATATATATATATATATATATATATATATATATATATAATGTCCACTTTTTTCTATGTGGAATTGAATTTAAAAAAATTGCCTATCTTAAACCCAGGGCAGTCAACCTAGCCTAGCCTCCCTCCCATTGGTAGTGATTATTATTGAAATATTTTTTGTTTTCTTGTTTATTACTACCTTATGGTGCATTTTGCTCTATAGGAAGTGAAACACAAGGAGATAATGATGATTTAATTTGCAAAGATTCGAATAATGATGAGCTCTCATATCCATTAGACCATTACTGTGACGATCATAAAAGAAATAAGGAAGTTGTGGAATTACTTCGAGGTTAGTGTCCTTGTTTATCTAGCTTTATTATTATATCCATACATAACACATATTTTATTCCAGTGCCATTATCTATTTACGTATACTGATAATGGATCACCATGAAATTTGGGATTTCGTCTAATAATGTATGGTCTACCTATCTTATAAGAATAAGTAAAGAAGGAATAGAAGAAAGAAAAGGTTCAAAACTCCTTATCCAGTGATCCATTTTCCTGTATTGTATATTCCAGCATTATTGAGCTTCAGCTTTTTGTATTTATATTTCATAACTTTATATTTTATAGCTCAGTTGGAGTTGCTTGATGCAGAAAAACTGTCAAGGCTACAGCAAATAAACAGCATTCAAGGTATTTCAAAATGATGAATTTCATTTACAGTACAAAATATTCTCGTTTGAATGAAAACAAAAGAACATGTTCTAAGTTTTTTTTTTTTTTATACAAGATAATATAGTACCAAGAATCTCCTTCAAGTACTTATTAAAAAATAATGCAAATGGATATCTCAATACATCACAAGGAAAAAAAATCCAGGAAATTAAGATACTAAAACTATTTATTATATAGACATTTCTTCTGACAACATACATTTCTTGAGAACAGCACTCATGACCACTAGGGCAAAAATACTACCTCACCATTTTCAGATAACTTACACAAAACTTGCACCTCGAAAATAAATTTAAAGTGTGGTTAATTGTTTGAAAATTGTTTGGTTTTGATTATTGCAAAGGCCCAAAATATGGAATTGGGTAGTACACCAAATGTATATCATCACAGAGAGTAGCTGTATTCATTATGATTATCAAAACCTGACACTAGATTCATAACCTTATTTTGCAGTTAACCCGTCCAACTCTAGTTTTTTTCCTATGTCAGCGATAAGATCTATATATTTTCCATCTGTAGTGGATTTGTCGGTTGGTTATGCGGATTCACCCCTTTGGGTGAATTTATATATACTTGGCTGGGAGTTGGTACTCCCAGTGGAAAGTTTTGTGAGAAATAATGATCCGCTGTAGGATCATGTGGGTTATTCCCTTGGGTATAAAAAGGGGGTGAATGCAGAGACGTGGTTATCGGATATGAACCCTTTATGGTATCTAGTCGTTGAGTCTGAAAAGGACCGTAGTCGTATGGTACTTTTGGTGTCATGGGAGACGACTGAAGAGGGCGGAAGCCCGTGGTTGGACCTTCGTAGGCTGCTGTGTCTGTCCTCTGAAAAGAGGTGTCGAATGGAAGGCCATGTGCTTCCTTGACAGCGTGTATAGCTGAAAGCTGAGTGTCGAATAAATTGCCACATAGGTAATGTTTGTCGAATGTGGATCGGTAAGCAGATTCAGGGTTTGTGTAGGAAGACCCTTGTAGGTCCTGAAAAGGACGCTTAGTTTGTATTGAGGCATCTGATAGAGAAAAGCCTTTATGGTCGGACGTTGGCACTGTGCTCGGGGGTTCGAGCGTTGGTACACTGGCTGTGTTGATTCCGCCGTGGTCCGCTTGGATGAGTGTGTTGGTCACGGGAAGGCTAGCTTCCGTGTTGCCCTGTGGCGATTTCGTCCCGGGAGAGTGGAAAGTCGGAGACCATTCCATCTCCGGGAGAATCGTGAGTTCGCTTGCCTAGAGAGCGACTCAAGTCCTGAAAAGGACTGGAGGTTTGTTAGCCTCTTAGTCCTGATAAGGACTATTTGAACGTGCAGACCGGGGTGCTAGGAGGTGAAGCCTCCTATTGAACACAGGGTCGCACTGCGGGTTCGACCAGACGAGGAAGTGAAGCTTCCTACGAGCCCAGGATCCTCGCACTAGGTAACCCGGTGCGTGCACCTTCTTGAGGGTTACCCGGCCTCAAACCTCTCGGACGGTTACAAAGTGTAACCCGGTGGCGAGGGCTTGCTGGTCCAGAGCGGGGTAGCGAATTCCTTTCCCGCCTAGGGCCTCGGCTTTATACGAGGGCTTGATAGGGAGGTCAGACGGCCGGGCAAAAAGGCCAGACCTAATACCTATGGGAAGGCCTGGAAGTTCTTTGTAGGTAGGTATGCTTGCTTGAATGAGCGTCTTGATCTCAAAACCTGTGAGCGCCAGTGGAGTTGGATCGTAGCTGGTTCTCTTGAGGAAGGCTTCTTCTTCGGAGGTTCTTCTTCTGGAGAGGAGTTCTTCTTCGTAGGCTGGTCAGGATCAGTATGCCCGGCAGGGCCGTCGGGTGCCATATTTATACCTCCTGCTCCGCCCAGGTGCTCTGTGATTGGCTGTTCTATTTGGCGGCAGTTATTCGCGCCCTGTGTGTGACGGGGCGAAGTGGTAACTTCTCCCGTCCGCCGCTAGAGTGCTCAGTCTCCGCAGGCCAATGGGGTTGCGAGTTTTGTGACCTTGCCGGCCTCAAGGGCGTTTTAGGTGGACTTGTCCTCGCCGTGTGCGTCCTTGCGGGAGCCAAGGGCACTAAGCGGGAAGGCGAGTTGTCCGTGTCAACTTGGCACGTGAGACTCCTCTCTCGCGGTGAGCGTTTGGCTTGTTTTAGTTTGGGACTACTGACTCCCATTATGACCTTGTGCGTGCCCGTTCTTGGTCCCTAGTACTTTGAGTATAATGTCCTTGACTGTCTGATGGACATTTTCTCATTATTATTGAAACTTGTGTTTCTTGTTACCTTCGTTTGTATTGTTTTCCTGTCACGTTTGGAAGGTAATTTTTCTGGCGTATTTCGCTGTCTTAAATAGCTTGACTCACATAGTGAGTGTTTAGCTTGATCTTTGGTGGCCCTTAAAAGGGCCGTCAAAGCGTAGTGTGGTGTGAAATTCACCACACCATCTAACACCGTTAGTGTATTTCTTTGGTTCTCTTATTAGGGTTTGTGATGATGACCTTGAAATCGCTTTCGATCCTCTTAGTTCTTACAGACAGTACTAAAAACACTATTTGCTTTGATATAAATATTCGTAGATCACTTGCTATTGTCACAAATTGACATGAGCAGTAATCACATTCCTGACACCGGTTTTATTATTCTTGCCCAGTTCTTTTAGTCACGTTTCTCCAATATTTAATAAAATGCATTTGTCATTTATGATTAAATTGCAGACAGTTACGAGGTGTACGATATGAAGCAAATGGAATATGAAAAAGAGTGCCAAGAGGTTGAAGTTCGGATAGAAAATCTCGAATCCCAAATGAACCAAAGAACAATTCAGCAATTGTCATCAGATGAATTACCAGTCAGTAGTATTATAGTTGTTTGTAATTGTCTCATATGCATTATCTATTTTGGATGACTAGTGTCCTTGTATGTGTGGGTCATTCCATTAGAGTTCTGAGCGTGGGTATGAGATGAAAATCGTAGGAAAAAAACTTTGAGAACATGTAAAACGTTTTAAAATTTTTTCGAAAATTGCTTCAATTTTCATTGTCTTATTTCATTCTTATGGGAGAACTCGTGACATTTTCAAGTCTTTTTTTTTTCCTCTGGAAGATAGTGGCTTAAATTTATTAAATCTAACCCTTAGTCCTCCTCCTTTGAACTGTAGAAATAGCTGATTAGTAATTTTATGTAGGTTCTTGATTTCGAATAAGTAAGTAATTAGCAGTAGGGAGTATGGGGTACAAAGGTTCCGTATCAGAATATCCAACAAATCCCTCCCCCCATCCTCTGTGATCTTCTTGCATGACGTTAAAAAGGGGTTCTAGGCACACTTTCTGTTCTATCAACTTTTATTTAACCATCTAAATTACTCAGCCAACTTTCCTTCACTCGAAATGAATAGTGGTTACTCATTTCAAATGTCAAGAAACAGACTATCAAAAGAATTATTCTTGTGAAAGTCCTCCATCGTATTTCCAAAATGTAAAAGATAACTTTAAATGTTGGATATAGGACTCGATACGAAGAAACTTGTTCAAATTAAATTTCGTTTCATACATTTCAGGGAAAAGAATTTTAAAACGTCAACTTCATAACAACTTTTTAGTTTATTGGTACTTTTAAAGGCCTGTTAGAATGTAACCCTTCCGAAAATGGGGGTTCTAGTCATCCTGTACGTATTACACCTTAAACGGTTTACCATTTTCTGTTATTTATTAATTTATATATATATATATATTTGTTTAGTTTGCTGGCCGAGAAAGTAATGGTAAGATAGTCAATGGTGTGAATGATCAGTCGATGGACCCAGTTGAATGCCAGATTAATAAAGAAGATCTTAAAGGTATGGCTAAAATATACACCTAGTATGTAAACAATTAAAAAGGGTATTTTTGAAGTGTTGAAGGTCCTATAGATTATCAACTGTATCACGGTTTCTTTCAATTAAAAGAAATTAAATTAAAATGAAGAAAGACCATGCGCAGTTTTTCTTTTTCTTTGTATTATGAAGAGAAAAATATATCAATTATAGTATACTCGGAGAATTTTCAACACTCAGAAGTTACTCTTTTTTAATTTAATTTAATGAGCGTGAGCCCTAAAACCACGCCATTTGCACAACTTCATTTTCAAACTCCTTCTTTCTGAAGCTATTACTCGTATTGATTTTAAATTTTCTGAGCTTTATTGCCATGTTATCAAGTGTATTTCACATAATTTTCATGTAACCCTGGAGTGCTACCCTAGAATGTTTGGCGATTACTGCTACCCATTCGTAGATGCAACGACACCTTCACTTTTTTGGGTGAAATCAGAATTGTCAACATCTCCCGTGAATTAGCCCCTCGGTATTGGTTTAATAGTTGCTCACTTAGGATAAATGAGGACATTTTCGAAATAAATAGGATTCAAACAAGTTCTATATAGAAAAATTATAAAATATTTTCTGTAAAGAGAAGTTGAAAAAAAAAAGTTCCAAAATCAAGATTTCCACTTGTTTTTTACGTTTCAGAGCTTGCTGATCAATTTTGGTTCTGTCTGTGTGTCCTTGGTAAATCCTTGTCACGCCCAAAACTATACCAAGTTTTAGTCTGATTTTGATGAAATTTTCAGGGATTGTGTGGCTTAGCTCCTAGACGGTCCCCTATAACATTCATTGCGGTCGGATGAGAGTAGTAGCCTATAGGCATGCACAAATATGAATTTTTCATAACATTTTATAACATCGATTTCTCATCATCCACCGGAACGGTCATCTCCATACCATATTTATCATAAAGTCGCTTGAACCTTGGCCTATGCAGGTAATGGTTGGCAAATCTGGATGAGCTAGGGAGCACAGAGCATAAGATGATGTTGAAATCTCGCATTGAACAGAGATCAATGGTGGAGGGATGTTGTAGAGACCAGGGTGGTACTGACTGCACCACCACAAAAAGTAAATTGGTGTCTGTAAAAATACGTAATTATTAGTTACTGTTTTATTTCTGGCTCGCACATTGAGCTACTTCAGCGGTTTTGACAGTAAGGACTCCAAACGCCTTGAGCTTGGTTAGGAAAAAAAAGTGAATGGGATGAATGAACGCTTTTAATCAATAAAAAAAAATATATTTGACTATAAATAGGAGAGGAGATTGCTCCATTTCTTCTTTAGTTGAGTGGATTATCTGAATGAGCAAGCAAAGCAACTTTCCAAAATTTAGTATAAGTTGAATGGCACTTTCTGTTTCTTTCCAGCACTTCGATCAGAAATTAAGAACAAATCAAATGCTTGCGAGCTGAGTAAAAATTGTCTGAAGGATGAGTTGGATCAAGCAAAGAAAAACCTTAGCAAAACAACCGAGAGTTACATTATAACCCAGGAAAATCTGTCGGTGAGTTTGATGATCTTCATGTATTTTCCTACATAAGTTCTGTAATGAAAATAAGAAGGTATAAGAATGAACAAATGTTTTCTAGAATTCTCTCGAAACATTGATCTGGAAACAACTTGTAGCATATCTTTACGAATCTGAGAAATATGTTGGTAACTGCTGGGCACCAACTGGACATGAAAAAATGCCTAGTTTCTGGGTTGTGACTGCAGGTTCTGGTTCTTTGTGTAATGTTTTTCACCCTCAATAGATAATTGTATGTAGACTCATTTTGGTCATTTCACTGGACCAGTTTTATGATGAAGGGAAACATGATTTACATAGAAATGAATGGTTGTAGAGAAATGTGTGCAACATCCGAAGATCTCAGGCTTGGGTGCTCCCAAATGTATAGGAATTGTACAATGGGTGTGTTCAACTGCCAGAAAGTAGTAAGTGGCGTACTAGGGTGTGTACATTTTCAAAAAGAATTTTACGTGATGTACTTGGGTGTGTACATTTTTCAAAAATTAGTGTGTGGCTTTCTAAGGTGTGTACGTTAAAATTAGCAAAAACTGTACTAGGGTGTGTCAGTTTTTGTTTAAACACAGCGTGCGTGGGTGTGCACGATCTGAATTATTATGAGATGAATGAAGCGCCAAGGGTGTGGTGAAATTGATGGGTGATCCAGCAATTTTGTGAGGATCCAAGAAGTTATTGATGTTTTACTTACAAGGTTGCGATGGGCTGCATTAAACCGTTGCAAGGAGTCTCCGTGTCGCATTAGAATATGTATCACTTAATCCTCAAACACTGGACACTAGATCGGTTCGAGCACCGTTAACCGTCAATACGAAAATTACTGATATTCTCCCAATAATCCGTAATACTACTGCACTGCGCCAGCTAATATCGTAGATCTCTAAAGAAAGTTTTTAAATAAGAAACTTTGAATTAATTCAAAACTTTTCATTATTAAAAACAGTTATTTACTCAAGTAATGGTGCGGAGAACACGGACAACAGGAAGACTGAGGGGCCTGGAGAAGCCAGGTCCCTTATAATAGTTCGCTACTGCCTAGTCAGCAAAGATATTATGTTGCCTCTTCTGTACCTTCGGTAACTCATATATATAGCATTTACAAGTCAAATTAACCTTTTTACAAGTCAATTTAACCTTTTTACAAGTCAATTTAACCTTTTTACAAATCAAAATAACCCTTTTACAAATCAAAATAACCCTTTTACAAATCAAAATAACCCTTTTACAAATCAAAATAACCCTCCTTGAGCAATGCGCAGAAATCGTTGAAGGGCAAAGAAAAGAAACTGAATACATTGAATACGACAAAGTAGGTGTAATAATAATTAAAAAATATCAATTTTCCAACAAAAAATATATCAAAATTTTCCATAAAAAACTCAATCAACAAAAATACCGATTTCCCAACCAAAAATATATCAAAATTTTCCCCAAAAAAAATGAGGTAGGTATTCTTGAAGATCACAGTGAGAAGGAATACTGGTGTAGAAATTCATGAAAATGGAATGCCAGTTAAACCCGTACTCCTATTTCTTTGCCCTTCAACGATTTTCGCGCATTGCTCAAGGAGGGTTATTTTGATTTGTAAAAGGGTTATTTTGATTTGTTAAAAGGTTAAATTGACTTGTAAAAAGGTTAAATTGACTTGTAAAAAAGGTTAATTTATATATATATATATATATATATATATATATATATATATATATATATGTTCTGGAACGGATTTGAATCAAGAAAATTTTATTTATCAAAGTTTTGAGGCCTATGCAATATTTTAATTCCCTTTAAAAAATAAAAACTGTTAAAACGATTATGGATTTAGTCAATATCTGAAAGTACCTAAGTACCAATAGTATTTACGGAATTGAAAGCATAATGAGAAAGTAGTTTACTTTATCTCACAAAAGATGTTTCCTTTATGCGGTATTTTCTTTCATTGTGCACATTCATACTTTAGTTTGTTATCATAAATTTCAGAGGGCACAAAAGGAACTCGAAGGTGCTATCGTTATAACTGATTCTCACACAGGTCATGATAAGACGCTAAACGAGTACTCCAATGATGTAAAGTATCCATTTCATGATAATGATCTTCAAAGTCAAAATAATATCAATAATAAATCTTCTGAGAAGGAAGAAGTTATGACTTTGAAAAGTAAGTCATTTTGTAGTTTCCCTACGATGTCTGGTATCTTACTATAAAACTAATCTGCTTCATTTCTCAACTGAAGATTGATAAGGTATAAGTTGAATTTTTCGATTCGTTTCAGAGTCTGTTATAGAAGCACAGCAACGTGAAAAACAAAGTTTAACTGAAGCTGAGCTTAAAGAACAAATAGCAGCATTGACATCAAAACTGGAGAGTAGATCCACTGCATCAGAAGACAATAAACTTCGAGAAGAACTCGAAGAAGTTAAACAAGAATGTGTCAAGTCAAGAGGCCTTATAAATCTTCTTGAATCAGAATTACTGAGGTGAGTTTGTTATCCTAGACGGTCTCTAGCAGGGTGGTCTCCAACTGGGAAAGCCAGGAAAACCTGAAAATGTCAGGGAATTCGGCACAAATCATCAGATGTCAGGAAATTTTTTTAATAACAATTTTTATTTATTTTATATTCTATTTTATTTTATTACAACTTAGGCAAATGATAAAAATTCTAATTTCAATTTGAACTTCAACAAATCGGTTCAGATTTAAAATTAAGAGAACATGAAGTATCAAAATAAAAATATACCTACCAGCCTATTGCTTTAGAGCATTAGGTGCACACGTGGCAGCTACTAATGATATGATCGTGATGAATATAAACAACCTGAACAATTTAGGTTTTGTCTGTATTCGCACAAGTTTAGTTTCAACAGTTTCAATTTTGATGAAATTTTCTGGGAATTGTGCAGGTTAGGCTGTAGAGGTCCCCTATTAGTGTATTGCTCTCAAATAAATATTTCACTCTGCGCAAGCACAAGTGTAAAATCCATCATGCACAATTTCCTCATGGCCTTGTCTTCAGAACTCACTTAGATTCTGAAGGTATTCTGGAAAATATGATTCAATCATCTCATATCAATTACATCACGATTTTATCATTAGTAGCTGCTGCACATGAGCGAATTAAAATACTTGTAACATGAGGAAGCTATGTGCTAATTCTAATTTTAATAATATTCAGCCCAAATTATTTATTTATTTATTCATTTTTTTGGTGATGGGTAGTGATTTTCTTAAATTTAGGTTTTCCGTTTGAAACGTGCTGTCATTTGAACTTGTCATTGTTGATCTTTAGGTAAAGCAAGCTATTTTTAGTTCAGTTTTAGTTATTTTTTGTGTATTTAAAGCTGCTTCATCTCTAATTTCTGTCATAACGCAGACAATTTATACTTTAAATCCTTTATAATCTCATTTTTAATTTACATTTTATAGGGCTTGCCCGTTTTGTAACAATTAAGTTTCTAATGCCAGAAGAACTCACCACGAGGTATCTGGAAGGACTCACACATATACGTGTATGAACAATGTTAAAACTCAGGGTGTGATTCAGGTTGGCCTATAATAATTTATGCGAGACCTGACAAATAGGTCTTGTGAAAATGATACATGATGTTGTACGTTTACCCGTGCACAGATCTCTAGTTTTTGAGTGATAAAATTGGTGGGGAATACATTCTCAGCCTATTCCGCACATTCCCAGATAATTTCATCGTAATTGAATGAAAACTGTAGAAGTTTTGGTCGTTACAAGGATCCCAAATTTGTGCACATGCGGCAGCTACTAATGATCGATCATGATGAGTAGGAACAAATGACTCAAGACCCTTTAATTCATCATTTTATGCGGAATATTTCTCAGAAAACTACATCTACTATTAACAAGAACATTAAGAAATTCGTGCACGAAATTATTAAATTTATTTAAAGTTTATTTAAATGTGCTAACAAATCAGTCAAAACTCAAAAAAAAGTTGAAAATTTTAAAATTAACTGGTTCAAAGTTTTTTTCATTTTTTTGCCGTAATTTAATATTCAACAATTTCTGGGCACACGAAGTGGTCAAGCCTCAAAACAAGTCTACCTTACATCGTATTATCATGAAATTACAAAAATTCACTGGTATAGTCATGCTGCATGACTTTTTTTTTTTTTTTTTTTCAATCAAGTACACGATTTTGTTTGAGAAGTATCTATGATGTAACGTTATACATTAAAATGACATGGAAATGACATGTCAGGGAAATTTGTAATTCAGTCAGGGAAAAGTCAGTAAAATTTAAAATTTCCATTTGGGGGCCACCCTGTCTAGTAGTTATATTATAAATGATACAGTTTAAATCAATCTCCTGTACTATCTGCATTGTTTAATATTCAGGGATAGTAGTATAGTAGCTCACATTTTTTAAGAGACGAAAGAAAAATTCTTGTATAGACTAGGAGTTTTAATACTAGCTGGATTCTCTTTTTTCCCCTTTACCCTCCTTTACCTTGAGTTGCCCTATCTATAATTCTTGCCAAACCTACATTATGTTGCATATTTTTTGAAAAATGTAATATACCTGAGAAGTCTTTCAAGATGTATTGGGTTAGGTTAGTTCTGATTGGTATATAGAACGATTACATGAAAAATGTATTTACATTTCTCCAATATTTAATCCATACTGTACTGTTTGATGTACAATTTTGTTTGGAGACATATTAAAGCCAAATAGCTGTGTCACCTCACATTAAGTTATATATATAATATTAATATTATAGGTATATGGAAAAGATGTACTGTTTGATGTACAATATAGGGAATGTTGCTCGCTTTTGTTTGGAGACATTATTAAAGATCTCTAAGGGTAAATAGCTGTGTCACCTCACATGGGCAGACAAGTATATATTATATAAAAATATATATATATATATATATATATATATATATATATATATATATATATATATATATATATATAAGTTATTAAGCATAAACCTGGTATTTGACCTCTCAGTTCACCCATGGCTTAGCCATTCCTTATGCTGTATGCAAAGGTGATCTTGTATGTTCTCTCTTATTCTACCGATGGTCTTCGATAATTAATGTCTAGGAAATATGGCTAGATGCCTGTACAATGAATGTTGTTCTCAATAATATAAGCAGTGGCCGAGAAAACTTTGCAGAAGCCTTCAAAAGTTATGTTCGTTGAATGTTGTGTTATTCTTATTTATTTATTTTATTTTTTCCATTTTTGCAAATTTTTTTATTTTTAGAAAGTTAGAATTTGAAACTTTTTAGAAGTTAGTAGTTAGAATTTGACTGTTCTGAAATAGACAATCATCATTGGTGTTTTATTAATTAAAAGTAGGTACATGAAGTAAAGAAGGGACCAGTGGCTCAACGATTTTGTTTTATATCACTGTGATTGTGACTTAATTTCTTTTTCAACCAGTTTTCTTTATGGTTTCAGTTTGAGGGAAGAGAGAGAAGAATATATGCGATTACGTTCTACAGACAGCGAAGAGCTTAGTAACCGAGATGCAAAGGTACTGCTTGCTTTCATTGTTAATTATTTTTCAATAATTTATATTTCCGATTGTGATATTTGTTAACACAGTGTCATATTCTCCAATAACCATTCTGAATGGCTCGTTCTATCACAGACACAAATTGAAAGAATCAGACGTCACCATATCCAAGATTATTCTGCTTTCAATAGGGGGAAAAGGCACGAACTTTTCCAATACCACAAGAAACGTGATGAAGATGTAACCCAATGAAAAATTAGAGCATCCGCCTTGGTAATTAATTGATATTTCCTCTCACTTTATGATTTGAGGAATTAATATGGAACTGTAGAGCCAGATTCGTGGAAGAGAGAATCATTTCATATCTCGAAGGGCGGAGGTAAGAGTTCCATGGCTGGGGGAGGATCTAACATGAGTGCACAATTGCAATCAAGCACTCTGATTCCTATTTTGGCATAAGAAACGGACTTATTACAGCCAAAATTTGAAATACCCTTTGATCTACATCTTCTCGCAATTTGAGCTGCCACCACTGCTTCGAGTTGTTAAACGTTGTTCGTGGAATGCCCAAGTTACAGAAGAATGAACAGATAAAACACGGAAGTTAAAGAAGAACTTTGCCTAATTCAACGAAAATGAAGAGTTACAATATTACTCTAACTTCCGTTTTTTATTGAAATGGGTTTCCACAACTTCGTTGCGAGTGATTTAGTTTGTGTGAAGAATGAACCCTGATGATGCCTTGAGGGCTTACCCAGTGCTATTGGTACTTGAGACATGGTTAGAGTCGAAAAATGTTACAGTTCTCGATATTTTTTTCAAAAATCATGTGTTTAACAGTGGTACAGTTTGTAAGTCCGATATTGGAAAGGTGACCTTTTAAGGATACAAAAAGATTTACCTGTCACAATTGCAATTTTGAACATTTCTCCATATTGGATTTTCGTTATGAATTCTTTCCCTGAGACTACCTTTGTCTGTAGCACTGTCTCTTTGTTTCCTATATTGCTTGCTATAACCATCTTTGAAACATTTGATGACGAGTTAACGTCAATAACGGAAAAGTGTCCAGATTAAAGGTTAGGTTTCAATTTTTTATTTCACAACATTGAATAATTGTTGCCATACAGCCATTCGTTTGTTTCAAGTAAATTACTAAAAGTCATTCTTAATCACGCTTAGTCGAAGTTAATATCTTACTAGGGAACACCACAGGTCGATTTTGGAGTCTGAGGATAATTTTTATTCTAGTTTTTCTTTCTAAACTACATCTATTCACAGTCATTGCAACATGATTTTTTGAAATCCAAGCAGTAGAAGAGTACTAAAAATCCATTTGAACCTGACTACTCAGTAATCAAGTGCAATAAGTAGGTACTCCACCTTATGTACTTATAGCTTCGCTTTATTACAATGGGCTAGTGGATAAAAGAATAGTTCACTTAATAAGTAACCGAACAAATTTCATTTAATTATTATTATCAAATATGTGTTATAAAATTAATATTGTTTGTGATATCTTTTCACATAAACCCCAGCATCAAGTTTTCTCCAAGATCTGGTTTAGCAAGATTAAGAATACATTTTATTAGTTTCATTGAAACAAACAAATGCCTGTATGGCAACAACTATTTGTTGAAACATAATAAATTAAAGCTAAAGCCTACACGATATTCTTTCTCTCCTGGTTTAAACATGAAATGATTATGTACGAAAGATTTCTATGGATAAGTTTACTGTCATACTAGTTTTTTCTCAACTGTGGCTTTGCATTTCATATCTTGCACCCAAAAGACTAGTGTAAACTCTGAGGGTTCCTTCCTTGCTCCGTGTTTTTTATCATACCTCAACTTCATCCCTTAACGGATCTTCTGCTTCTTGTCTCGCAGTATTCGATGATCTGGCGTTTTAGGAATAAGAGTGGTGGTCGATATGGGTACCGATGTTCTCAATTTTCTTCCCATCAGAAGTTATGTAGACCGATATGACAGGAACCCCAAATCTGGGTCCGTTTACTTAGTCAAAATCGTTTTCCCAGTTTTTAACAGCAGATTCTGCAATTCCATTTGACTGAGTGTATTTAGAGTTGCTTATCACAATTCAGAAACCCATCTGCTCGGAAAACTTCTTAAATTTGCTACTATACATCTACGCGCCATTGTTTTGAATCGAACACAATGGGGAATACCAAATTGAAATATTTCTGTTAAAAAAAAAAAAAAGTGTTGCAGGGAGTGACTTTTTAGTGCTGTCAAGACGTTCCTGATTTTACCTTATTTTTCCTAGACAAAAATCATCATCTTCATTATTTATTTGTATTCATTCATTTATTTTATTTATTTTTTTTATTTGTTATTTTTTATTATGTTAAACAATCTATGATATTGTTATCGTGTACAAGTACATCCTTAACCATTTAGTATTTTTACTTATCATTATAGATTGCTGTTCTGGAGGAAAAGATAATTACTCTGGGTACTAAATATAAGGAGTGCAATGAAGAGAAAGCTAAACTTGCCAGACAAGTTGATAGTTTACAACTAGACTATCAAGTACACCAAAAATATTTTGTAAGTACACAATTATTTGTATCCACTACATATAACTCATTATGCAAATTCAATTATGCTATTGTAAACTCTGTTGATGAATGCTCAGTTGCCCAATGAGCAAACAGAAAAAATTAAATCTATTTGTCCCAGCTCTACAGGTTATGCTTCAATACTTTGGTAACATTAGCTTTGTCTGGTTGAACCATTAAACTATGCCATTGCTCTGGCAATGCAGTGGTGTTGCCCTGGTCTTTTGCATTTGTATCAGGGGCCTCTGCCTCAAATCAAGTGCCTTTGTGGATTTCTCGTGGCACCTCAAACCTGGAAGTCACAGTTTTTATCAATCTCTGGGCAACAGTTTCTACTTTAATATTCTGAACTCGGAATGCCTCTAACCTTTTACTGAAACAGTCAATAATAACAGCTATGTTCTTCTTTCCTTAATCAGTCAACTTCAAGGGGCCCGCTATGTTGATGGTCATTGGCATTAACGGTACCCCTGAAATATAGGTTTGGATTGGTGCCTTTATGTGGTATCTCTTCCCCCCACAGCTGACCATAGACCTCACTGTTCAAACGGTACAGCTTGACATCCCAGCTTCCCATTCAAAATTACTGCTTTTCTATCTATGTCTATCATGCAGTTTGTTTTCCTAAACAGTCGAAACCCAGGATGCATTCTTCACATATTATGGCTACAAAACCATCCCTAACCATCAAATAGTTGAGCACCTGAGAGGAATTCTGTATGCAATAACAGTGCATCGCAGTTTATCTTCTGATTAGTATTTAGGAGGTCCTAGAAGGTAGGAAAGTGGATTATGCCGGCATCGGGGAGGGTAGATAAGGTGGGGAGGGGTAGGGGTGTTGATCGCCTTACTACACCTAGTTTATCGTCTGTGTCGGCTACTATTAGGTTTAGAGAAAAGCATTTGGTCTCGAATTGTTCGTTTTTGAATTCTCTACAATTCTTATCATATGAAATATCATTGTAAATTAATATTTCTCACAGAATTCGCCTCCGAAGTTGAAAAACGTAGAAATCTAGGGCTAGAAACTGGCGTCAAAGCGTGTTACTTACGTGGAGAGCTAAAACTCCGTTTTTCTTTGAAAAATCGCGCCTTTGCGGGTTTTCTCAAATCATTTTCTTTGAAAATTCACCGCAACATCATGTACACAAGAGAGCTGCATTAGTCAACAGTCTTCTACAAAGACGGCACTATAACTAAAATGATCATGCTGAGCCCTTGGGAACAACATGAGTTTTCAAATCCTACTATTTTATCTTAATATGTCTTGTATAAGTAGAATGTTAAACATGAGGTCTTGATATGTTTCAGAATTTGTTCTTCGCATTGCCTTGTATATTATTATTATTGGCACTCACCAATGCGTTTTATCCCACACTCTCATTTCTCATGGGAACTGCTGACCAACCTGACGAGCAAGACACGTAACTCAAGGGCCCAAATAATCATCTTTCTTCGTTTTGTTTACCTGTGAATTATTTTCAGGAAGGATATGTGTTGCTACAATTTTGTGTGATATCAATAAAATGGCTTTTGGCCAACATAGAGGTGTTAATACCATTGGTGAAATTAGGAAAATCCTTTGTCGTTATAAAAGCCTTTTACGTGTCATCGAAATTGGTTTTTCCTAGAGTGATTCTTTGAGCTGGAGACATGATATGAATTTCTTTGTAATATACCTTTCCTGTTTATGAAATGACGGCTATATCTCTTCTAAGATTTGGTTACTCCTCAGAGTTTCAATTTTTCCTCAGCAATGGGAAAACGCAAAATTATAGAGGTTTACAAAGTAATATGGTCGAATCACTCAATGCGACAGTTGAGAACATCAGTTGTGGTTACTAACTATTCAAATAGTTCAGTCTCTCCTGATTAGAGTTATACTCACCGAAATTTGATTTTGTACGCACCGCATATGAAATGAATCAAAATTGGCATTTCAGCTATAATGCTGTTTTTAGTTATTTTGTATATTGCTAGTCAAGTTGATTTATCGTTTGCTACATCTTATTAAGCTCACGCACTAGGCTTCTTATCACAATTCAACTTATTGAAATGTATAGGAGTTACTAAATTTAGGTACTTGTCCAAGTGCTATCCCATGTTTTTCTTTGGTCAAACTTCTTGTATTCCACTTCTGAATAGTTGCTTATCAAGTAAATCGCACCCATCGTTTAAAAAACGTCACAACCCAAAAGAGGTCAAATTTTTTCTTTAATGTGATTGTATATATTATTTATTTATTTATTTTAATTTTTTAATTTGTGTTTTCTAATATAAATCCCCTAGTATTGTTTGTGTCAAGAACTTCTCTAGCCTCACATGATCGAAAAATTTCTCTGGTCCATTATTCAGGTCTCAAATACCCTAATTAACCAAAAATGCAGATGGTGCATTACTCTGTGGAATATACTTGTATTTTTTGAATTGTGTCAATTTCTAACTCGGTAATAATTCAATAAATCTAACCTTTTCAGTTGCTACTTTCAAAAACTTATTTATGTTATGTGTTCTTACTTATGTTGTTACAGTAACACTAATCGTGCCTGCTAGGGTCTGGCCAAGAACCCCTCAATTCGGTTCTTAATTTTTTGATGCAGTATTATGGAAAATTTTGTGCAGACTTCATTTAAAATATTTTTTTCAATACCTAAAAGTTGTAGAATATTGAATTTTGCATCGATTGACCATCAGAAATGATGAAGTATGGAAAAAACAAGAAATTTTCTGCATTTTCAATTACAGAAATCTTAAATATTCCCGATAACAAAATTTCAGAATTTTACGAAACTGATAACATTCTTGTTTTTCCACAGTTTCTAAATTTTCATGTGATCAATTGGCGTAGAATTTGATCCTCTACAACTTCTGGTGATAAATCAATACATGATTTAATTCTCTACTACTTTTCATGTGTCATAAACAATATTTTGAATGGTAGTTAGACCTATACGTAAATTCAAATATAATATTTTAAAATGGGTTTTTTTTGTGCTTGGATCATCCATTTTGGGTAGGTTTAGGAACACGGGGTTTATATGAAATCATCGCAAAATTTCTTATGATCTGTCAAACTCATGTTACGGAGGGTACAGAACCTAGAAATTCCATGTCCTCTAATCTTGATGTTTCGCGCATATCCGTTTACTATATTATGGATCCATATCGTTTTATCGGATCACTTTTTATTTAGGACCTGCCCAGATCGAGAAAACTTAATATAAAACAGTTCATGGAAATGGTACCTAATAATTTGCAGTGTTTTAATTGGTAATCGTTACAAAACAGAGTCCATGACGAAGTCATCCAGCCTTCCCGTAATTCGCAAAGAAGGCATGATTTGAACTTATTAATAGTCACTTACAAGATGATGATTTGTAATAATGAATTGTAGGGTAGCTTTGTCACATATTTTGTAACGCAAGTTCGTAATGTGACTTATGAATGTTTTTCGTAACAATTTTTGTGGATACACTGTGAGAAGAGGCTTCTGCTTGGACACAAAATGTTGATTTCTAAAATTTGGGTCTGTTCTGAAGGATCGTCTCTGTATACAAAACAAATATATTACAAAAAGAGCTAATTTAATTTAATTACTTTTTATTGTTGATTTAATTTTATTCAATTATTTACTTTAAATTTATTATTTCATTTATTTATGTGCCCGGGACCTCTTGCACCCCCACTTATTCCGCCATTTCCTAGTTTTTAGGTACAGGGTAAAAAACGTTACTTACTTTTTCCACATTTTCATTCAAACAAAGGATAAATGAAAGATTTTGAATGACAAAAATATTTATTTCTCAACTTTAATACTCATCAAATGACCTAGGTAGAATTGGGAGTAGGACAACCCATACTCAGCAGGAAAATGGAGGCCCGACACATCCAACTTTCAATCTCCCCAATACCGTTTCATACCCGACACTCTCAACCCCGTTTCCCATTTCATACCCAGCGAGAGTTACTCCTGATAATGATGCATAGGGATGGGACAAAGGCCTTAGAATGAAGTGGTAAGTTATTACTGTGCAAGTACTATTTATTTCCATGCAATGTGTGCCAATAAATCGTTAATTTGTGAATCTTTTGCTTTAAATAACGAAGTTGTCCAGAGAAATAAGGCGGAAAACTACTTGCCTGGATGTGGCCTTAGTTTAAATGAAATTACTTTAACAAATTTATACAAGGTGATATCACCACTGGTTTGTCGTGCGATCCATTTGTCCACCCATGCTTGTTGCTTTTTTTCTAACTACGAAAGCCAGCCTTACTTTTCTAGGAGGTCCTGTGAGGTCATCTTGAGCGGTTCTCTTAACAGCTACTCGTAGCTTCACTCTCTCCTTCTCGCATTCGTTTGCTTCATGAGAATGATTATCATTGGACACGACAACTTGACCATCAATCGTCCTCAAATATGCCTTGCACGAAAACTTCTGGTTACCCGCACAAACCCAACGGAGCTCCCCACATGCTAATTTCTTTTGGAAATTGAACTTGAAGTTGTCTCGAAACATTACCCGATTTCCTCTTTGGCTTCCGCCCGGAACTAACTCGGTTAAAACACCGTCCCACGATTCCATGGCACAAACTGATTGCAATAAACTTGTTTCCATCGATTTGAGCGATAACTCGACCGAAATCTTTCACCTTTGACATTGCGTCGATCTAAATCTTGTAAACAGCGATCTTAATGTTTGGGTATGAAACGTCCTCACCTTCACAAACAATCTTCCCCTGAGGCTCTCGCTGGGTATGGGTTGGCCTACCCCCGTAGAATCAGAATAGCATCTGAATATTAGTGGTCACTTTCAAATTATGAATGACATTAATGAGATCGTAACCGTTCAACTCTCCAAAAATATGACGCCTCTCAGACTATTTTGTTCCTTAAGGTCATGTTCAGAGTTTAAAACTTCCTATCAATCATTGCCTTATTTGGCAAACGTCACTGTCATAAACTAGACTAGGGGAAACTCGATCATGAACAAAAACTAAACAGGCAAATTATTTCAAATGAGTAATCGTTTATAAAATCAGATAAAACATTATAACAGGAAATGAAGTAGCTTCCAAAATTGAATTTCATGTTTAACCTATGTACCATTGGAACCTACCATTGGGCACTCCTTTTTAATCGTAGAAGCAGGCACGCGCAGCTCTAAGTTCTGCACATCAAAAAACTAACCTTTCCATCTAAGTTTATGTTAGTTTACTGAGTTGTCACACTCTTCCGCAAACAGAACTAGACTTTCCACCATTCGTACATGCAACATCAATTCTTAATCGTGAAAAAAAAAAAAACGAACTATGAAAATCACAGCCTTCTACTACATTCTAGGCGACTTCCCGTCGATAACGGCAGATAAAAATTTTTGAGTTGTGACGTTCTTCTACAACGAGTGCAAAATGTTAGCGTGTCATGAATTTTTTTCTTTGAACCACATAATTCAGTTAAAAAATCGATAGATATTCAATTTCTGAAGCTTAATATTCTGTTAAGTTTACTGCCCAATGATGTTTCGCATGTTTTACTGCTTTCAGCATAATTTTAATTGGTATGGTAAACTATTAAGTAGGTAGGCACTCGAATGTATATGGCATTATGAAAAGGTCTATGCAATCAAAAGATGTGAAATGGTCTTGAATAATGTGATGATGGTAAATCTGGTAATAACATTTTTAGTTAATTTATAACTTGAAAAATATAAGTTCGTGTGATAGATATTTCAAAAAGGTTTAAATCATCAAATGGCAGCTTACTTGGTTGGGATAAACACATGGAAGGTACTAGGCAAATTCAAGGTTAGAATTGAGATGTATATTGATGAGTTGATTGCCAATCAATTTGGACTTCAATTTGATTGAAATTGAATAAATTGTAGCTTACGAGTTGGAAACCAGTGAAGCGAAATAAACACATCCTTCCAGAAAATATTATTTATATTATATACCATTATTCCTAGATATTACTTGTACAATTATCATCATCATTGTTAGTAGTAAATTATTTTGTTATGTTCTATTATTTTTGTAATTTCATGTACATAATTTTTTATTGTTACAAAAATCTTCTTTTTTTCTTTTTTAATAATTTTTTAAAAGTTAATTATCAATACATCATCTTTGAAAATGTACTCTTTTTTTTTCAATTTCATGAAACATTTGAACAGTTGAGTCTGATAATAGTATTTGTAAGCATGATATTTCCGGTTACGCAGTAATTTTATTATTCGAATATCTCTAATGTATATTTGAAGAGATGTATAATATACCTAATAGTTTCTTGCTTTCCAAGACACCCACTTGAATTTATAGTGGTTCTTGCTGAGTGATAGTTTTAATGTAGGTACCTATCCATAACTCAGAAATAGGTACAGAGTATGTTGTAATTTCTTGTTGGGAACCATTCTCTAAACTTGAACCCTGATCATTGTGCAATGATTTTAATTTTGCCTTTCAGTTTTCATATTATAATTTCTATGCAATTTCTGTTGATTTCAAATTGGTAAAATTGTTTGCCTTCAAAAGGGGACATATGGTAATGAAATGAGGATACGCTTTTTGAATTTCCCATCCATTGAAACATTAAATTGAACCATTATTAATTCGCAATTTCGTTCACGCAACGTTCTTAATTATACTTGAGGGAAGCATATTTCGAAGCTCCATCTAAACTAATTATTGTGATTGAATGTTACTTCTTTAATATTACAGTACATCTAGTTTGGAATTGGAAAACTTTTATTGTTCCACGTACAAGCCAACTTACTTGGTAATGTGAAATTATTAGTAAAATAATGAAATTTTATGCGAATAATTAGGTTACTAGGGCCAGTCATTCAATTAATGACAGACCCGTACAAATTCTTATTATTGTCCTAAATATGAATGAATAGAGGACCCTCAGGAATCCCCTTCCCTCCAGAACAACCCTAAAACGAGTGCAAAAATAACTAAATTTTTGAGTAAAATCTAGGTTTTTGGAATTTCTTCCTCTTATCTTCGGAAAAAATTGAATAGTTGAGAAACAAGTTGTTTTTTGGAAAACCGTTTTGGATAATGTGTGCAAATTCTAGAATTTCAACACTTTGCCTATCTATAGTTGTTGTTTCTTTTTTACTTTAATTGTTTAAAAAAATATATTTATTCAATGATTGAGTTTTTAAAAGTCTTTCTTTGTTCATCTGATGATACAAACTTGTTGTACTAAATTAGACTTGATTTGTTAACGATTTTTTCATTTTCCTCATTTTAGGGGTTAAAAAAGAGAGGATTTTCGGTAATCTTCCCAATTAACCTTGAGTAATTAGAAACTAAGAACCACCCCAAACAAACTTGACTCGCCTAAAAGAGGGAATTTTACTTTAAAAGGTCACTATTTAATATAACGTATATTATCTGAACTTTTGTTGGTACGTATTCAGTTTTATGATACAGTCTCAACCCTTGCATATCCGTCTAAAATTTGTAAAATTTTTCTCGAGGTTAATTAAGGATTTGAGCCCCAGACTCTTCACCAAATGCTCCCGCAGTCCCGGACGATTTTCCCCTCTCACTGCGTTTTACTCTGTTCCACCAAAGTTGTTCAATTTGTTTCCATTTCATTCAAATTTTGAGTAGGTTACCTTGAAATTACATAGAATACTATTATAGAGGTTGCAGGAGAACAGAATTCGAAGTTAATTTTTCAAGTTTTTCAGCACTTTCTCTGCTTCACACAGCACATTTGTAAAATGTCATCATTTAGTATTCAACATCGAAAAACCAAAACAAACCCACCACTAATAATCCAACTTATTTCCGAATCTGAAAATAACTCGTTTATTTGACATCATGCCATCAATTAACCAAGAAAAAATTAAACTGCAGTTTTTAAGGTTCCCAGTAACATTTCTAATCCCCCATAAGAACACTAGAGTGCAAAGGGTACCAGAAAAAACGCCAAATGATCTAAACCAAGTTGCGAGATATTTGGTCACTGGGAATCGAAGAGTTATGAATGAAGCATGTAAGGACAGAAAACTACCAGAGGTCATGCGGAGTAGTCTCTACGAGGATAATTCGTTCAATTCCGTTTAAAAAGCTGCATTAATTTTAGTCATAATGGAATGGTTTAATTTGAATGAAAAAAAAAAAAAAAAAAAAAACGAATTGCATGTTTGATGAAAGTTTCACAATTAAATCCCTGTTATTTTGTGACCTCTAATTAATTTTCCCTATGATTGCTTAAACTGTTAACAGCAAAAAATGTTCCCAAACGTCGATACTTATATAAAAAATGTCGGGTCTATGTCTGTCTGCTTGTGGTCATTTCCTGTCCAGGACAAAACGATGCTAAATTACAGTCTGATTTTATTAACATCATAAGCATTTTAACATTTGATGACTATAGGCATGGTAACGATGTTTCATTATTAAGCGCTATCAGATTCAATCAAAAATAGAAAACTGACCGCAAATTTTTGAAGAAAATTTAGATACTGCGCTGACCTCAAATATTGTAAAAATCAAATTTCGAACATTGTGTGTGTGTGCTAATATTTCAGATGATACATATATTTAGAATTTTGATTTTGAAGAATCTGTTCTCCTGCCCAAAAATGAAGCATTCCAAAGGAAAGATGAGTTGATAGGACAGCACTTTTCAAGTTCTAAAGTGCTCAAATGTCAAAAAAATTGGAGAAATACTAACAAAAAAGTATAAATTATTGTATATTTATATTATACAGCAGAATATTACATAGAAGAAGTTTGTTAACTATAGAAATTTAAAAATGTTGGCACAAAATTTCGATGAAAATGTTCCCAAATTTCATTAATATGCGCTAAAATTAGAAAAACTTTATGAAAATCCTAAACTTTGTATTAACAGAATATTATTCAGTAAAAAAATGATTTTGCTGTCTGGACAATTGACAATTTGACAGTTGAAAAATGTTTGCACACAAAAGTCACAATTTTAAAATAATGTTATTATATATATGCACGCATTGATGGTTCTACTGAACTATATATGAATGATTAATTTAGGAAAGAAATTTCACTTATGAAAGAAGAAAGGAAAATCTGTAATTTCATCATATAATCATATCAGTATATAAATTCTTGTTTTGATTTTTGAGGGTTGGTCAAATGAATAAACAGTTTATCTATGCCTACGTTTCGTCCAATTTATTGAACATCTTCAGGATTAGTTAGTGTTATCTTCAGTGTCTTCCTCTCCTACATCACCACTCTGGTAGAATATACAGCAACAACTTTTTTCTTGTACAGAAACACTTATGTGACTAGGGAATGGATCATAAGATCATAATCTTCATAAACACCATAATCATAGACTGTTGTCCATTCCCTAGTCACATAAGTGTTTATGTATAAGAAAAAAGTGTTTGTTGTATGGTCTACCAGAGTGGTGATGTAGGAGAGGAGGACACTGAAGATAACACTAACTAAGCCCTGAAGATATTCAATAAATTGGACGATAAACTGTTAATTCATTCGACCAACCCTCAAAAATCAAAACAAGAATTTATCTACAGCGAAAATTCGCTCATGATTACTATGCTGCATGACTGGAATTTTTCTTAATGCTGTAAAACAAACCAAGAATCAAGTCACATGCTAGTTTACGTTTAGTTAGGGTTTATATGCCTCTTCAAAATTTGAATGAAATTGCTCGTGGTTGTGAGCAGAGTGACTATTCATTTGGCGCAAAGTGAATAAATGTAAAGAGGTGGAAAAAACTCAAGATAGAATAACTGCCGGTGCACTATAAAATTCAGTCCCCAGAACGTTTTAACCCTGTGTCAAAAAAAAAAAAATTTTTTTCACAAAAAAATATGTAATCTCAAAATTATTGTATTTTTGAACAAATACAAATGTGTTGAATAGATAGCAACGAGATATATAGTTAAAATTTAAAATGTTGAAGCTTGAATCGAATTGTGTCATAAAAATGCCCTCGTTGAGCCATTATGTATTACTAACTATAAACACTGTTGTTCTGTGTATTTCAAAATCTGAATGTGTTCCGACTTAAGGGTAATACCTTCCTGAATTTTTGTTAGTTTTCAAATAGTTTCCGAATATCTGCTTGGTCTCAAGTGACAAATCTAAATATTTGCAATAGAACATATTAATTGAATGATGTACCTACTAAATATTAGGTTTCGTTCTTCCTTATCCGGGCCGTCACATGGCTAATCTAATGTAGATCTAATGAAGAAAATGGAATTTAATTAACCGCGTTGTTTATTCCCACAAATTTGTGAGTTACGCTGTTTGACTAACTTCACTGGTTAGCTGATCATCAGTACCTAACTAAGAAGAACTGGAAATAGAAGTTGTTTACCATTAATTTCCATTTTGTTCATTGATATGAGTTTCTAGTGATTTAATTCATACTAGTGTAGATCTAGTTCTCTATCTTATCTAGATCTAGTTAATCAGTTTCCAACCCTACCATCGTATTCTTGTGTACTTGTATATAAAGTTACTTTTGGTATTCAGGATCTGTCAAGTTGAATTTTAGCTCAAATGTCGCTCATCTTGAATTTTATGGAGAGATAGCTTATGATAGATCTCAGTTACAAAATCTTGAGTGTCCCCTCAGGCAAGGGTATCGAGGGTAAATTCCAATTGCTTGGTTTGAATACAAAACCTGTTGCGAATGGCCTTCTAGCATCAAGCTTTCTCACTCATTGCTGATCACCATCATTCCCTTATACCCATCAGTTACCGGGGATTATGAACTACAGTGAAATTCATCTTTCATCTACTAAGAAGAATCTAATGTTGGTTATATTTTATGTTTTACTAGACATTTTATTCCATTCGTTTTGATTATGACCTTCGTATTTTTCATCAAAAAGAGTATATAGTAGTTAACAGATTTTACTAGTCGTCAATCTTCAAGTTCAAGTTTAGTGATATTCTAGCCAGAATATTTTGAACTGCCATTTCATGTAAAGTATGTACATATGTATAATCTAGCTAATATGCTATTTTGTAACTCTGAGTGAAATATACAATCAAAGTCCATGTAGACCTTCTTTTCCATTTTTCAAGTTCTGCTCTCTCTCTCAACTCGGATACGGTTAATACCTTCCTATGTCAACAAACGAAGTTCATATTTAAGTTGATTTTGTTCAACTCATCCATATTTAAGTGTCAACTCCCTGTTTTTTCCCCCTTTTCATGTTATTATGAGTTGTCAAATGTATTTAATTTAGTGCCATTATTATGTAATATATTATTATTTATTTCTACCCATCATGTTGTACCTTCAATACTTCTATTGTACAGATCAAGGCACATTCTCAATGCTGTTGTCTTCTGTGATAAAGTTACCAATAGTAATGTCCCATAAATAAATACATGAATGCATTTTGATTATTAGAGTTTGGTATATATCCTTTCACGTCGCAAAGCAACTCTGTGAAGTTTCTTTCTAATTTCACCTCATTCCAATTAAGAAAGTGTGTGAGAGTGTGTGTATGTGTGTGCGCGCACGCAGGGAGGCTGCTTGAGTTGAATCTTGAAGTTCGCTCTGATGTTGCCTCGGCTCTTGGCTAGGCTTCCCACCTGGTGTCCCAAGTGCCTACATCCACGCACCAGTCAAGGCTGGTAGACACAGTATTCTCTCGCCAGCGCAAAGCTTGGGCTGGGAGGTCATCACACTGAAGCTGACCTTGGCTTTGTCAGGCAGCAGTTGTTGTGGTGCAACTGAGTATCAGCAACTGCTCCAAAGCCCAGCTCATCTGCTGAGTTTGCTGCTGCACTGCATAAGCCAGTTGATGGTAAAGAACTCCGACAGTGATCTGAATCCCCCATTTCTTCCCAGTGGGTAGAATTGGCTTCAGAAGGCATTGGGGCCTGAGACTATCGCCATTTACATGCCATCCTGGTAGCTATGTTAGCCACCTCGGTGAGGTTTTCATGGAGTAGTTGTGAGACAGTGGACACCCTTTGCCATGCCTGTCAGGGTAAAAATGAGAACCTGAATTAGGTATGTGGTGTAGCAGTGTTCTAAATATCTCAGTGGCTGCATTATACGTCACAATGTGGTTGCCATGCAGATAGCAGGTGCTTTGTCATCCAGCGGTTGGGAAGTCGAAAGGGAGAGATTATATCTCGTGCCTAGTGACCGGAACAAGAAGTTGATATCGTTGCTGTCTAGTCCGATGGGTCTGCCAGAATCCTGGATGTCCAGGTTGTATCAGTGGCAGCGTGGACATGAAGCAGACCTGTGGCAAGCGATATTTGAGCTGAAAAGAGTGGCTTTAACCCTGGAGCCAGCATTGGGTATACCTGGGTGTCCTCCCCACTTCTTTTATTTATTATTATTATTTTTATTTATTTATTTTTTAATTTAATGGTGTACCTTCTTGAGGGGTTTTCTAAAAGAAAAAGTGTGTGTGCATTCAAAGTTGTACAAAACGGAATATAAGTTAGTTCCTTTGCTACTAGTCTCAGGTGTTCTAGTTAGTACATCACATACCCAAAGTGAAATTTCATCCCTTTAAACTATTTTCATTTCATAAACCAGCAATGTACGATATCGAGATGTCAGCAATCGTATATGATCTTCTTATTTTGATATTTAATTTAATCAGATCTTCTGAAAGAGCCAAAAAATTAATTAAAATGTAAAAATTAGGTGGCAAGTTTTGGCTAGTTCTTCACTATGCAAAAACGTTAGTAGATCTTATTCCTAGTTAAGTTCCTTGCACACTAGACTAGAACAGAACAGAAAACAGCCCTGGGATGGGGCGGTGACAGCTTGAGCCAGGCAACTGATGAGAAACGCAGCAACCACTCTCGAAGCGAAAAACGCCGCCTCCTGGCACCACAAGCAATTCAATGAAAAAAATCAGCGCTCAAGATTCATAATTGAGACAATCTAAGTCATTCTGTGATAGAATTTCTTATTTTCTTATGGTAAATGTTTATATTTATTGAGTTAAAGGGTTATACAATGAGGTACGATATTCAATCTCTTGGAAATTTACTGCCAATTTTTTTGAACGGATATACGAAAGGAGATTTTGGTTTCTATCTTGCTCACCAAGAAAGAGAGGATTCTCCGACAAATCTGATGTCAACATGTATTGAATAAAAGTCAATTAGAAGTAGGTACATAAGAAGATACCTCAGAGTAAGGATAGCACATGGAAAATTGATATAAATCAATCTGGGTAATTTGCACACACGAAAGAAAAAGAAAATAAGTCTTACCTTGAAGGAGGCCTGGTTGTTTGTGTGGTGCTGCTGAACTGTGGTCGGTTAGCTCAGCTTTCTTTTGAACTTTCCGAGTAAAAGTTTCTACGACCAATTCAATACCGTACTGTCCAGAACTGATTCATAATTGGCCAAAAGAATAATATCTCTTGCATTTATAGAACCCAGGGCTGTTTCTCTCGATAAATCTTTCAAAGGAACCTATGGTGACACGTAAAAGTCACAGTTTTTTACCTTCTGATTCTGAAGCAATAAATTGTACCTAATAAGCGTTTTAAAAAACTCATTAAAATGAAGTTTTTGCTGAGATAAATGTGGTAGGTTATTATTTTATTTATTTATCTTCCCTCTAAGTTGGGTAGGCTGTAAATCAATAGTTACAGGACACTAATTGTACCATGGACGGATGGAAACACCTTGATAGTGTAACGGCCCAAAAATATTTGATACCTCAACAGGAGTTTGACCTCGCGTCGTCACAACTACGAGAAATTATTATTAATTTGCCGGAGTTGCGACACTCTAACGATCAGAGCTAAGAGGCCAGGGTGACCAAACCTCTTCGACTGTGAGAGTTATTTTCCTGGAGCGTAACATTTCCCCGGAGTCAAATACCAGCCGTCTCGGCTGGTTTGGGGTCGGACGAATGACGAAGTGTAACTGCAGGCCACTGGCTCAGCAGATGCTCGCTGGAACAAGTCAGCAGTCGAGCGAGGTCATTGTCACGGTGTGTTTTGACTCAAGTGAGTGAGGAAATGAAAGGCATAACAACAGGAAATGTGATGTTTACAGTCTTTTGGCTCGAGAGGGATTTAATTAATTATTGTTTCGTATGATTTCGGGTCCTATTTCGACTGCGCCACTGTAACGGCCCAAAAATATTTGATACCTCGACAGGAGTTCGAACTCGCGTCGTCACAACTACGAGAAATTATTTTCCCGGAGTTGCAACGCTCTAACGATCAGAGCCAGGAGGCCAGGGTTACCAAACCTCTTCGACTGTGAGAGTTATTTTCCTGGAGCGTAACAATAGTACAAGTAAAAGGGGGTTGGGGGAAGATGAATTATAACCAGTCTGGGATAGTGAATTCATGGTAGAAGGGCCCATTAGCTCAGCGTTTTGCTGCCCGCTACCATGATATTTTGATTGATGCACGCTGCTATCATATTTTATGTGGCTTGTACTTTCTGTAGCTGCCCACTGCTGATAACAGAGGCTTGGCGCTATTTCTTCAACAATGATTATGGTATTTCACGGCTAATGTAACTGTGTATTAGTTTTTTTATGCTCTATGGTTTATTTATTAATTTTTTGCTTTGCAGTCCTAAATGCAGTTCATTTGCCAGAATCCTCTTCAAAAATGTTCTCTGATGCAGTTGGTATATTCCCTTTGATCTTAAATTAATCCTATAGTTTTCGCTTTCTCACTACCAAAGGTAGGTAGGGAAGCTTTGTGTTCGTGTGAGAAGTCAAAAAAAATGTTGTCTTCCAAAACTAAAATTTCAACTTGCTTTTGGGTTTCAGAGATTGCTGATCAATTTCGGTTCTGTGTTTGTCTGATGTAAGAGGAAAAAATCCTTGTCACACTCAAAACTATACTAAGTTTTAGTCCGATTTTGATGAAATTTACAGGTAGGAATCATATGGGTTAGCTTCTAGACTGTCCCCCATAACTTTCACTGACGTCGAATCAATACTAGCCCATGCACATGCGAAATTTCGTTCAAACTCGGGTAGTAGTTTAGTATTATGTTCCAGAAAGATGTCGTATGAAAAATATCGCCAATGGTTGAGTAGTAGGTATTGCACAAAACTAAAATGTATTGATAGACAAGACTCCAAGACTAATGGACCGATTTTTATGAAACCTACATATATTGAACGGGTAGGCACCTAGATGGTTCCCTATGCATTTTATTGCCTTTGGATTAATATTAGCCAGTGCGCATGCGCAAACGTTCTTATAACGTTTATTGGTCTGATTTTGTTCAAACTCGAAAGGTTAGATGGGTATGTTCCAGGAAGATCTTATACCTATATTTTATCGCGATCGGTTGAGTAGTAACAATGGCGCATGCTCAAATCTAATATTGGTTGACACTCCGAGACTAATGGAGTGATTTTGATGCAATTTTCAAGGATTGTGCGGGTAAACCCCTAGACAACATCCAACCGATTCCATTGATACCGTTGGATTGATTGATGGTATGGTATGGGTAAAAATGAATTATAACCCTATTTTGTATATTAGCATGTCTGCACATATACCTATTACTGCTCTATTTTGAATTCAATCATTTTGTTTTCTGCTTTGTTCTTCAAACAATTCTATATGTCCATAATACGATTTGAGAGGAAGCTACACTGCCCAACCAACTTGGCAGACGTCATTTTATACATATATATTGGTTAAAAGGTTCTACTGAATATGTAAGAAATGTGGGACTTCATTTTGACAAAGCCACGACTTGGGACTGCTATGCAGTGCAGGTGTACAGGAGAGTTTATGGATCATTCCATAGTCAACGAAGATTATCTAAATTTACTCCTGATAAACTTGAAAAGACGACTAGACATCGCCTTAGTAACTTCTAACTTCTTTTATTGTGTGCTCTGTTTACTCCAATGCAATTTCCACTTCTTTGAAATCGAGACTCCAGGTTGCCTATAATGCTTGAGAAATGCATACCTACCTATAAAGTTAATGTAGTTACGTCAATCCGTATCCAGTCTCACCCTGCTTTGCCTTCCCCTCGAAGATTATTTTATTTTCAGGCATGTAAAATTAATTGCAGAGATAATAATGAATGGTTCAATGCCAAGGTATTTGTCCACCTTTGTAAATAGTATGTTCTTTTAGGTCCCACTCTCTCTCTGGCATCGGGCATATCAGTCAATCTATGTCCAAATCCTTTGGGGTGACAGGTGCAAAGATCTGGAATTCTTTTCCCTTGTCGGTTCTTCTGGAATTCTCTTCTGACAGGCGCAAAGATCTGGAATCTAGATCTGTGTAGTGGATTTATATATGTTCTACTTGGTGTAGGTAGACCAAGTGGGACGTTTTGAAAAGTACCCATATCCTGGATATGCGGGTTAGTCCCTGTATTATTTCCGAAGGAAATGTGAGCGAAATTGTCAAGGACATTTTGCTGGGTGGTTGAACCTCGTGGTTCATTCATTGGTAGGCCGCGAGGGGCGCCAGGCTCGGTTCGAGCTGTTTGGAAATGTGTATTCGGGTATTGAACCGTTGTGTAATATTCCGGTCTCAGATTTACATCTGTAGGAGGAACGGAATGTGTTTGATTGAGGTGCTGGAATGTATCTTTTGGTCCGTGCGGTGTATGCAGGATAGGAGTGTGTTTAACACTCGGATCGGCGGTGCGATCGTGAGATGAATATTTAGGATATCCATGTATATGGGTAGAATCGTAAGAACTACCTTCCGAGAGAGTCTGAAAAGAATCCTTGGCCCCTTGTGTGTGTAAGGGTGTAGCTAACAAACCCTTCGCGGATTTATTAGGTAAAGCTGCGATCTCGTCGAGAGGTTCGAGCTTTGGGCACGGAGCTGGTCCGTGTGGTTTGTCACTACGTTTTGAGTGAGTATCGAGTTTCGGATAAGGAGCTGTAGCGGGGCTGATGCCCGTTCCAGCGCCGAGCTCTTCTTCCTCGAACCCGAGGAAGTAAGAGGGGCTTCGCTCCATCGAGATATCCGAGTGTGTTTACTCGATAAAAAATACCTTTCCGTTCGGATGAAGGATTTATGTAGAGGAGGGACTCGCTCGACAAAGCTCTCTCCCAGCTTGATGTCGGGGTCCTCTCCAAGCCTTGATAAAGGCTTCCTTGGACGGTAAATTGGAGCGTATGAGCTGTGCAATTTCCCAGCGTGCTCCGGCGGACAATCAAGAGCGTAATGCTGCGAGATTCGGGCGACACGTCTAAGGTATCCCTGCGGACGCAGCGTTTTAGACGAAGTCTTAAACGTGCCGGGTGGTACCCTGACTGGAGATCTACGTTGGGCAATGAGTAGTGCAATGACTAGACTCGTAGATGCCAAGAAGATCGAGAGAATCTGTGAGGAGAGGAAGATATGCCTTTCTGAGTCTTGGATGCGTGTAGAAACTTCGTCGAGAGGTGAGAAGAGACGTCAGCGAGAGCAGAAGGTGGAATGACTACGGAGGGCTCCGTGCGGGGTATTTATAGGGAGGTGGCCGCCTCCTGCCGCCCCCTGGTTGGTCCGCTTAATTTCATTAGTTCACCATGTGTTTCCTTATTGGCTCGAATAGTGTTTTCTCAGAATCTGTGAATATGATAGCTGAGTTGGTTTGCCAGCCTCGCCCTTGTATTTCGTAGAGGTCGATTGATTATTTCCTTGGGCTGTTGTTTTCAAGACAATTTTTGTGAGTTGTCCTGACGAACCCTTCTCCTGCAGTGGGTGTTTGGCTTGTTGCTTATTTGTGAATATTTCGTTCGTGAGTGAATATTTCGCATATTCTCTCGGGCGAAATATGTTATTTTGCTGAGTTGTAACTCGACGTCTTTTATATGTAATTGTGTCGTGAGTACCTCTTTTTGGTAGCCCTGAAAAGGGTTGTTGAAATACTGTGGTGGAATTCACCACAATCTGGATCTGGAATTCTCTTCCCTTGTCGGTTCTTGAAGGCTGTTGTATGGTGATACGGCATTTGGTATGGGTGATATTCTCAAGACTTGGACACTAGCGCATCCTTACATCGAGGCAAGGCGAAGTCGAAGTTATTTCACCTTGTTGTCTTGTCATGGTGACGAGTAAACTATGCGAAAATACGCCATTTGTAGCCACAGCTGGACAACTGCATAACATAGTCTTACCTAGTTCTTAGTCAATATTTTCATCATTTGTAATATGCAAGGTGATAAATTGTATGCAAATTACATAAAGTTATTATCAGGAGATGACCTCAAACACTACGAACACAAGATTTAATCTGTGGATGGAGATCCATATGAAATGTGGGTTGGGGAGTTGACATACAAGTGTTCTAGATGATCCAGACATCAGCCGCGAAGATGCTGTGGATTACCTATCTAGTTTTAGAACTGTTCTTTGAATCAATTGAAACTAAAAATCTTTAGAGTCAGTGAAAGTGGTCTTGTGAAAGGATGTGTTATGAGAGCTCTGTTAGGCGGGAATAGTAAGTATCGCATGTGGAAAGGTAGAGGGAAGGTATACCTACATACTTTTCGTATATTATTTACTTGTTCATTTACTTCATTGACAAAAGCAAAAGTAGTTACCTACCTAATTACCTTTTTTGTCCCTAAAATTTGCGTAACAAGGTTTTTTCCTTGCAGCTGGTTTTTAAATCATGTTGCTTATTCCCTGATTCGATATTTGACAAACTTGCTAATCAGCGGTTGTATTCGTTGGCAAAGCAACGACCCACCTACTTTGTTTAGGCACTTTAAACCAACAGCAAATCTGGTAGGACGTACGTACCTACCTACCTAAGTAGTTTCGTTTCTTGGATTAGCAACAAGCTGCCTTGTTTACTTTGACAAACTATCAAATCTCTCCTTTTATTCATTCAATATAACAAGTAAAGCTTCCTCAGTTAAGCATAGTACTACGAACTTGTAATAAAACGCTGGTGAAGCAACCTGAGCAGTGGCTAGGTACCTACACAGCAGTACAGACACCTGAGGAATTTTCAATCATCTTTTCTTTACTATTTTCGGTAAATTATTGAAGATCACAGGTGTCTGGAAGGCAATGAACGTTTTCTCATGAACACGATCTGCCATATTGATGGGGAATCGTCACAAACATCCCCAGGAAATAGAAAAACCTTACCCCTAAATCGTACCTGTTCCTAAACGTGATTTTTTTCATGAATCCGTCTGTTTCTATACGAACAAATCCCTGAATTATGTTAAAATTTCAGGGATTTATATCCACCACCTTTTTCTTATTTGTAAAACAGAACCTTGTAATTTAATTCCCAGTTTCTTAACTTCTGAGAAAATATTTCTAGACATTCTCGACCCTACTGAACTCCGGATATTTGGAATTTTTGAATAAAATCAGCTTTTTAAGCAAAGCGAGTCTGAGTAAATATTTTGTGGTTCTGCTCATATATAATGGCAAAATTAATACTTCACAATATGTTATTCGGAAAGAGATTTTTTCTGGCTACAATTTCCACTATTTTTGAGCCTAAAAATGTTGTGCCTTGTTCGAAATATCCCAATTTGAGCCATGAAGAAAAATGTTCACTATTCTTATGCAACCATGAAATTTATATTTACGGACCTTCATTGCCTTCCAGACACCTGTGAGGCACGACAGCTCATCAGATACTAAATGTCTGTTCTATTTTGAACTTTTATCCTGAATATTCCCAAGAATTAGGATAATATCCCGCCTTCTACCAGTCAAGTCTCCCCAAAAGTGCAGTCAAACATTTATAAAATTATATTCGGTTTATGAAGCTTTTTTTTCTATTAGGTAGGTACTGCGTATTGAGTTACCTACTACTGATTACAATAGATTCAAGATTCACGAAATTTCCAATTCTAGTTATGTGTATTTTCAAACGTGAAATTTAGTTACTATCCTTTATTTCGGTTCTTTATTCTAAATAAAAAAGTTCCAGTCAGGCAGCAAGATCGTATGGAGCTAATTTGCGTAAATTGTCGTATCTTTTAACGTTATATTGTTTTGAAATTTGAGCACTTCAAGTGTAAAGAAATTGTTAACTACCAATTTTATGGCAAAAAAAAATGAAAACGGCAAGTCTCCGAAATATTGAGGTACACTTTTACATTGTATTTAATCAGACCAGTTTTTGTCCTGTAACTTTCTAATCTATCTATCAAGTTCAAATTTATATATTTATATGAAGAAGCTCAAACTTCAGGAATCGTTTCAGAATGTCTCAAAGCGGATTTCAATGAAGGAAATTTTCTATAACTTTGATTTTAAAATTTTTGGATCTATTGCAATAGCATCATATTCAACAAAAATTTGCTAAAAATCTTGAATTATGTAATTTTTCTCACCAACATAAATGTTCAACTTCACATGCCTTACGCCCACACATCATAAATTAATGCACATTAAATTCAATAATGTTCCAGGTACACATTAGAATCAATACCTCAGTAAAAAAGCTGATAGAACCGCGCAATAGAAAAAAGCACTGTGGAACGCAAATGAATATGTGGTTTTGGGGTTCAGGGGGTGTGCAAGTGAAAGTGGGCTGCAGAGCACAAGATACCAAACATAACCATACAGAGGGCTGCTTCGTTAAAGTATCCATTTCGATGCGGCTGTTTTTTGACGCCGTTACACGCGTGGAGTTTTCATGCCTAAATCTTTCGACACGGTTATGCGACAAAAGAACGGCATTGAAGAGTAACGGCGTCGAAAACAGGGGCACATTATCTACTTGGTTGAGCGTTCTCGTTTTTCGACACGGATGGGTGTTACAGTATATAATTCCGTATTTTATACGCCACTATCTTTCGACGCCGTCATCATCATAAATGTTTGTATTTCACCTGTTTTCGACGCCGTTACTCTTCGATGCTGTTCTACACAACCGGCACAAGAAATCGGGTGTAAAATGGTTGAACCCACAAAACCCGTGACACAAGTCATTAAAATGGGGGGTTTTGCTAACGGAGGTATGCAACGACTTGAAGCCTACCACCAACTCTGCTCATTGGAATAAAATTAGGTCAGGTTGTAAGAAAAAAGAAGGTGAAAGAGGAAAAAACATCGATATATCACCTTATTTTATTTGTAAAGTGGGTTCACAACAACTTGAGACCTAAAAACAGGTTATTGATACCTATATACATTTTTACATCAATTATTTACACTCACACTTGTTGTTTACACATGTAGAAAAGGGGAAAAAGGAGAGTAAATATAACATAAGTATGCAAAACACTGGTTACAATGGAAGTATCAAACTTGAACTCGAAGTTTAACTGATTGAATAACGCGTTAAATCAACAATACATACAAAATTACAATTAGGTAATGAAAACGAACCTTTAATTGAGTTTATCACAATGTTTTTTTTTTTAATAGGTAGGTAGGTAGGTATAACATTATTATCAGTACGAATGCTCACTTAGACTGAAGACGATTCTTTTTTGTCAAAGTCTTCTTATTATCTCAACACTGGTATGCACCCTCAACCTACCAATCGTAATCTCATTTAATTTATTACTAACGTTTGATTCATTTGCTTATAAATTGATCCTCTGCTATGAGCAGAACATTACACTCTCAGTGGGTGAGATCAAACTATCAATTCTCAATAAACCTCGACAATAGCGTTGTCTTCCTAGAATGAATACGTAATAATCAACTCATGCATTATACATAAATTACATGTACCATTAGTTTCCTCTTCAGTAAAAAGCTAGTCAACATGGGAAACATAGACCCATGTCTTCAAATTTACCTCACTGTTGAGAACATACAAGACCTACTCACATACGAGTAGGCATATATGTTATGAAACCAACAAAATATTTATATAAAACGAATTATAAGACGATGAGGAAGAATTCACAGCTGTGACAAATCACATACCTTGCTTAACAATTATTCTGATGCATATCGAGACTGAAGGTGTGAACATTACTGTACCTAACACTAATCAGACTTTGACAATAAATTTAAAATGGGGTACCAACAAGAACTTATGCCCATTATCGACTGAAGACTCTCAAATAGTCACTCTGCGTTTTTCTTGAATGCATCACGGAATAGAATGATATGATACGAGTAAATATGAACATTGGTT
Source organism: Adelphocoris suturalis (assembly GCA_030762985.1). Lineage (NCBI taxonomy): Eukaryota > Metazoa > Arthropoda > Insecta > Hemiptera > Miridae > Adelphocoris > Adelphocoris suturalis. The sequence continues at coordinate 36,268,596 of CM061051.1, forward strand.
TTATGCAAACTTGCATATACATAACAATCCAAAGCAACTGTAGAGAAATGCAAATTCATTTGCTTTCCTGTAGTTGAACAATTCTGAATGGCACAGATTTAACAGACATAAAAAAGTAAGGATGGCTTGTCCACACATTGAATATTATTGGGAACTACTAATTAGGGTACAAATATAGATACTCATGAGTATTTACTAAAACAGATCATTACATTATATCAGACGATTGTTTTGAAAACTGGAGTGTAACACTCTGAAATAAGGTCAATCAATGTGGTTAAAGAGAATTTCCTAATACTACGTGTTAAACAGGTATCTATTCAATTCTTGGGCAGGTAGATAATGTGGATCCTCGGTGAATAGAATAGTTATCTCATTGTAGGTACTTTGGACAAGGTTGAAATGGTTAGTGGTCAATCAATCGGCACCAGCGATGGGCTTACAAGTCAGTCAACTAAAAACTGACGGTAAGGTAATTTTCAGAAAAATTAGTTTGAATCGATTGATATTTAATTTGCGAAAAAGGCTGGGAAAAAACCGGGCGAATATTAGCTTTGTACGAATGAAGACGATTTATGTATCTAACGTATTTAGCACACAACCCAATGCACTTGAAAACTCTGTTCCAAGCAGATCAAGTTCAGATACTCATTTTTGCAGTTTTCCAACATGTAAACTTATACTTGCACCTAGTGTTTCTTGAATGAAGTACGTAAAATTTATCGCACTCACCAAGAATAGATTTCTGAACTCAAAAATCTGCTTGATTACATGTGAGATACTAGCAGTTGTAGCCATTTGTTCCAAGAGATGTGTTCTTGAACTGAGAAATTTCAAGAGGTCATCCTTTCAATTTATTTCGAGATTGGAGCATGGAGGTCATATGGGATTTTAGTATATTCCTAGACATTGTTCTCAAATTGGAAGAAAATTGTAGGATTTATGGGTACCGTCAAAGGTTTGAGGACACCATTCTTTTTCAGGAATCTTTCAACACTATAAAATTCGTAGAAGACCTACATTTAAAATTATATCCAAAAATAATACCAATCCAAAAAATTATATCCAAATCTGATGAAAACGCAGGGAGTTAAGAGTGTGACAAGGATTGCCACGTTTGCGTATTTGCAGTTGATTAAAATTGTAGGGGTCATCATGGACTTAGCCCACACAATCATCATTGAAATGCCATCATAATAAGATTAAATTCCTATGAGTTACGGTGCAAACCATAAGTTGAGGACACGGGCATGCAGAAGGCCAAACTTGTTCAGAAAACTGACAATAAAATTGCGAGTGGAAATTACAATATTGGAAGGAAAAACGTTTTATTCCAATAGTGGTCTCAAGAGCTACAGCAAACCTTAGTTGCAAAATCTTTCACCATAGTTTCGTATGGTTGCAGAATAAACATATATTTGGTAAAATCACAACTTGTTCCCACTTCCATCCACTCTCATATTCAAAATATGTGTCTCTATCAATAAAATAAATTTCGTGATATGGTCAGGAAAATGAAAAAGCTCTAATGAGCATTCTTAGGAATAGATATAATTGTTCCTGCACTCGATAAAATATTCAAGGAAGATTGTATTTGTATTAAAGATCTAAAACTGGCATAATGAAATAGAGATGGACTTAACGACATCACTTTCAAACTATATAGAGACAGCTTTCAGAATAAATTTTCGGAAATTAGAACCCCATAGATCGTTGAATAATAAATTAATGACAGATGAAATTGGAGAGTACATTCAATTTTTTAATGCAAATCAACAAGTCAAAGTGACGTTATTGGTCAATAAATATTCAACAACAAATGGAACTGTAAAAACTTGAAGCTGAAAGGGTGACTGAAGGGTGGCTAATTTAAAACGATGACTGGAATCCCCACGTAAAAACCCCTTATGAATTCGTACATAAAAAACCGGGAGGGATATAAACGAACTCAGTTACCTATGAAAATGCATTTCAAAGTACAAATTGAATATTTCAGACAGATGGGTAAGGAAGACGAAAAAACCCCTTAACTGTATTTTAGTCTTTTCAGGAAGATGAAAGCTGGGGAAAACATGATCCAATATTATCCATTCATCAACCGATTGTATTAATAAAAATGAATCATCTACCATTCCCAAATTTAATTAGTTCCACTTTAAATCTACCGGACAGTGTGGCAAAGGCCAGAATCGGTTAACTAAACTTGACTTTGATATGAACCTTCACCTACCTTTAGGGAACTGTGGAACGTTGTAAAAATTATTAATTATGCAATCGGGCACAATCTCTCCCCCCCCCCCTCCCCCCCCTCGCCGTTTTCGCACGGGACTGAAAATAAGACAGTCATCGCAATAAGTAAGAAAACTAGGTACTTGGAAGTCAATTAAATCAATTTTAAAGTTGCACTCCATCATCAGGGTAACTGACAACGGCATATCAACCTAAAACTACAGTGGTGACCGGGGAATGTTAGTTAAATTTGGAGGTGACGCCTCTTTCAACCTGGCTGTGTGTAATGAAAAGTAGTTTAAAAGAATTTGTTTCTATCAAAATTCATGTACTCCCATTGAAGCTGTTGGAAACTATGTTGGACTATGTTTGTAACTATCAAATGGAGTCATGAAAAAATGTGAATAAGGCTGAATGTAATTTTTTTTAAATCATCCTCTAAGTACTCCAACATACCACTAAGAAACACCTAAAACAGAATGACAGAAAATGTTCACAAAACATCTTATAGCGCATTAGAAGATCGAAGGAGGCATCCTCTCATCTTTTTTTTTTTTTTTTTTCATTTACTGTTCAGTTTGGCATGCATTTTTCCTCGCCAAGCTTGTTTAGTTCTAAATGTAAAAATGGCATTATTATGACGGTCAACTACGTCATTGTATTTTGCATTTATTTTAGGGTGACCAATACTAGTATATCCAATTTTTGAGTCTAATCACGCATGTTCCCCAGTTTCTATTAACTTTAACGTAAGTGTTCCACTTCTCAACTTGCTTAACTAAATCGAATGCCGGGGGTGTAGATGTCGAAAACAATTATATATCCCCAACCCGACTCTACTCTATTCGCCTGCTCGAAATCTCGAACTGTTTGCCTAAGCTCCATCTGACTGAATTTTCATGCATGTAGATAGCTTGACCAACAGTCAAGCTATCTCTACCTCATGCTCAATAGTCTACATTTCTGCTCACTAGTAAAACAACCATAACTGGGCACATTGGAAATGTCCTAATACTTCACAAAAATCTAAGGAGATTTATTGTGCGAAATATTTGTTGTACAATACAAATAAAAACCAGTCAGATAGAAAAATTAATTTATTATAAGATTGCACCGTCTTTAACTGCTGCTATCTTTCACTGGCTGTAGTTTGAGACTGCATAGTGATAACAACAAAGTAAACAAAACACCGGGATTTCATAAAAAGACAATTTTTCCATTGTAAAGAATTGACCCACTGCCGAGATCGCATATTTTGGGAAATCAGTTACAAACATCAACTGTTATTGTTTGTTACTGATGGATGATCAAACTGTCTAAACTGATTCAATATTTCAAATCTTTATTTTGTGGATATAGACAACGCTTTAATTAAATTCGTCGAAATGGGTTTCCAAAAACTCGTTGCTAGTGTTTTAGCTCAAACCTTTTTTCATTTTAAATATATTTTAGTCTCAAACCCAGCTTGGGATCACAAAATATTGGTTGATGGAATAAGGGCGCAGATTGTTTTACAAATTAAATTAATCAACGCTTTGAAGAATTCACCTCTTCCTTTATTAATTATAATTAAAAAAAAAAAAAAATGTTAGCCAATACCTAGTAGTCAGATCTTCATTATTTTTATTTCGAAATGTATACACCGGTAATATAAATGTACCGATTGACTCTCTAATGGTCGCAGGATCATGAGGTACTTATCAAACAAACCCAATGCAATTTTTGTTTCACATGAAACACCAGGGTGGCCCCCAAATGGGAATTTTAAATTTCCCTGACCAAATTTCAGATAACCCCAACACAACAACACAAATTTTTTTATTTTTATTCTAACCCCCCCCCCCCATCATTTTAATGTGTAACTTAACACCTTTGAGGCTTCTCAAACAAAAATCGAGTAATTACCGATTGAGATGAGCAAATGATTGATTCACAGCTACACCTGCAAGCTGAATCACCAACTGATCTACAGCTGGTTGGCTGACCTACTGCTTAACCTGCACTTCCTTAACCATTCCAGCAAAATCGAAACTGTTGAAATTAAGCTTGCTACAAAGATTTGCGGACACAGACACACTCGAAACCAAAGTTGTTTAGAAAGGACTAAAACGTAGTGGAAATGTTAGTTTTGGCCAAAGTCTTTAATTCATATTCCAAAAGCTCTGCTACCTATAGACAGACTTGGAAGAAATAGGTAGGAACTTTTTTAATACTTAACATTCTCTCACTTTATGATCGGAACCGATTTGCTGAAGTTCAAACTGAAATTTTCAACATTTAAGTTGAAAAAGAAAATCTTGATTAAAAAAAATTCCCTCACATCTGATGGTCTGTGCCGAATTTCCTGACATTTCCAGATTTTCCCTAACTTTTCCAGTCGAAGGCCACCCTGAATACGTTTGTAAATAATGTAAATGAAGTGATGTTAACTATTGATGATTTAATTCAACATATAACATCTCAACACAACGTTGATCCCAAACCAATCATTAGGATAGATGCGTTTCTATTAGAAATTCATGTCTCGTCATGATTTACTTAGGAAGTGAAACTGTCTAATGAAATCTAATAGAAATACATCTAGACTGATGATTTACTGATAACACCTGTTGACTAGTTCTCCGCTACAAAACAATTTCTTAACCAGTCTTGCCTGGGGAGAGGCGGATGTTCAAGTTTTATGAGAAATTTAGCAGAAAACCCCATGGAATTCTATGACAGTTTCACAAAAAATGTTTTTACTCATTAAACCCACCACCATGAAACATTATGGGGCACACAGCTAGTTACAAAATGTTGCAAGAGTCCATCCTTCATAGGAATTCAAAGGCTAATTAAAGAGTAGGTTATACATAATCACATTGTATAGGTTGATCTCAGGTCAGAAAGCAAGGGACCAGTGGTCAAGTCAAGATATGTGACAGGGTTGTTCACATAACGAACCTACAGAACTCGAGAAGCCATGGGATCTCCACATTTAGAATCGATTAAAGCCAGTTTTATAAACCAATAAATATGGAGAAGGAAGGAACTAACAAATTTTTCTCTGTAACATGAAGTGTTGACGACCTTGCTGACTGCTACAAATGAACAAAGTTAAGGTAGCCTGGATCCATAAAAGGGTTGGCAATAAAATAAACATGTAATTGAATGGATATGTAACTTCATATCGTGGGCTCTTTCACAAGCTCATCAGAGATTAGCAGCTAAATGGAAGCATACAACTTTCAGTGCAGGTTTATGCTCTCTCTGCAGAACATATGCACTCTTATGAACATATTTTCTATAGTAGGGTCAGAAAATATTGTGGGTGAGCACCGAGGGGCAAGCCACCCTTTCATCAATTGCGCTCCCTTCCCTCCCTATGGTTTCACACTTCCACTTCCTCAACATGACTGGAGAATGGCTCACTGTTCAGATAAATGAGCAATATTCTATAGTTAAGCACTATTAATAGTCTGATGTTATTATTAAAACACTATTGATAGTACAGATTGTGTTTCTTTTAATAGTCTGATATTGACAAAAAACTATCAATAGTACAAATTGTTTTTCTATGACAGCTTATCTTTTTTCATGCCTATTCAGTAATGAATTAAAAGTCTACCTGATGGTTGCAGGTGTAACGGCCCAAAAATATTTGATACCTTGACAGGAGTTCGAACTCGCGTCTTCACAACTACGAGAAATTATTATTAATTTCCCGAAGTTGCGACACTCTAACGATCAGAGCTATGAGGCCAGGGTGACCAAACCTCTTCAACTGTGAGAGTTATTTTCCTGGAGCGTAACATTTCCCCGGAGTCAAATACCAGCCGTCTCGGCTGGTTTGGGGTTGGACGAATGACGAAGTGTAACTGCAGGCCGCTGGCTCAGCAGATACTCGCTGGAAAAAGTCAGCAGTCGAGCGAGGTCATTGTCACGGTGTGTTTTGACTCAAGTGAGTGAGGAAATGAAAGGCATAACAACAGGAAATGTGATGTTTACAGTCTCTTGGCTCGAGAGGGATTTAATTAATTATTGTTTCGTATGATTTCGGGTCCTATTTCGACTGCACCACTGTAACGGGCTAAAAATATTTGATACCTCGACAGGAGTTTGAACTCGCATCATCACAACTACGAGAAATTATTTTCCCGGAGTTGCAACGCTCTAACGATCAGAGCCAGGAGGCCAGGGTGACCAAACCTCTTCGACTGTGAGAGTTATTTTCCTGGAGCGTAACACAGGATTTACAATATTGCGCAAAGATGAAAAACTACTTTTCAAGTAATGTTAGAAATGACACCCCCAACACCACAAATCCGCCTTGTTTATTTATTAAAAAAGAGGGAAGGTAGCTAGAAGAGCTGTTACCGCGAATTTGTTATTGTTTGCACAATTGCGTACAAGTTTCGTACCTACCTACTTTTGAGAAACTAAATATTGACACAAGCAGCCTAGTCTCAACTCTCTGAACGCCATTTCATAAATCTTGACAGATCTTCATAATCGGAGAGCTTCAAAACCTGATTTAAAAATCAATCATGATTGTAATTATCAACCGTTGTCTATTCTTCCAGTGCTGTGTCTTTTGCCACCAGTCATACTGTTGAGGAGAAATTGCAAGCAGGTCGGTGGAACCAGTTAGCAGTTATCTTCACCTGTCAATATTTTCTTACCCTACTATAGTAAAGGTACTTCTGAAGTCAGCAGAAATTTGTTGTTTAGTTAAAAAGCTTAGTAGCCCTTTTGGTCAACAACAAAGGTAACACTAAATATACATCATGTTTTATAATTATACATGATTAGTTAAATGAATAACATACAATATGCAGTGATGGAAATAGCAAATCTTCACAAGCACGAATTACTGACTAGTGAGCTTGCATTTTTCAAGATGCCAGATAGGGTTTGTTAAAGTACTTACAGGTAGGTTAATGGCAAACAACGAAATACTCCATTCAAATATGGTACTCAATCAGTTCATTAGGATTATTGTATCTTGGGAACAAACTCCGTGTTCGTGGATAATATCAAATGGGAATATACAATACATTCAGTAAAAAGATACATAAGATGTTATTTAGAAAAAGTGCATTTAAAAAAAGAAACAATGAATTGTTTTTTGTAACTTCCAGTTTACTGTCATTAGCAAAAATGCAGACAGAGGGCTATATATAAAAATTCCTTAATAAATATTTGTACTGAACTTTGAGCAATAGCTAAACGGACAGGACTCACAACTTGGTTTTTTAATGTTCTTCAATTTAGTGTGATTCAGGAACTTGCTATAAATAAATAGCCTCATAAAGATGGAAAATAATATGCGACTAGTTGATTGCAAAGAAGATAGGAAATTGATGTACCCTTCTTATACGTTAGATTGACGTTTCTAGAAGGGTGTGCAGTGGATCTCAGAAACTCTGGACAAAACTTGCAGGGAATAAACCAGTGCGACCAGTTCTCTGCTGTGTGCCTTTATACCAGCCATCATCGCGTTTCTTGTGAACGTAAATTACGTCACCAAGCTGAAGTTCAAGTTCATATTCACTATTGGGAGGGTATGGCACAATACATCGGAACCTAGAACATAACATTTCATGAAGAGACCCATTTAGTTAAACAACCTAAAACAGTGTTTGTACAGACCAATACAGGCAAGCAAAATACCAGCAACAACAGCACCAAAACATTTGGTAGGAGGCCATATTTTATATATATATATATATATATATATATATATATATATATATATATATATATATATATATATATATATATATATATATATATATATATATATATATATATATATATATATATATATATATATATATATATATATATATAGTGTGTGTGTGTGTGTGTGTGAAGTTATTGACTGGTATATATGTAGTAGAGGTGGTTTTCTTGAGGATCAGTCATAAGTCATTTGATTTGCCAAATTTTCGGTAAAGTTTATTACCATTTTCAAGGCCTAGGGAGAATACATCATTGGATTAGGATTTTATCTATGGTTATGTACATCATATTGAATGGTTCTTAAATTAGAAATATTATTTGAATTACTTACATAGAGTAGTATACAGTTCAGTTTTTCACAAGTAGCACAAACTTATAGGAAATTTCGACAGATTTGTAATATAGTAAATGCTGTACTGTTAGCTCGAGAGCTTTCTACATACTGACTATTGGCTCTAGAATTTCTTCGGGTTGGCGATATAGGTACCTGGTTATGACAGTGTAGGTAGGTTTGCTGTGGCCATTACAACCGACCCTTCACGAAAATAATCTTATAATCCCTCCATTGTACACAACTCCTACCACGCCACAGCAAACCTACCTACACTATCATAACCAGGTACCTATATCGCCAACCCGAAGAAATTCTAGAGCCAATAGTCAGTATGTAGAAAGCTCTCGAGCTAACAGTACAGCATTTACTATATTACAAATCTGTCGAAATTTCCTATAAGTTTGTGCTACTTGTGAAAAACTGAACTGTATACTACTCTATGTAAGTAATTCAAATAATATTTCTAATTTAAGAACCATTCAATATGATGTACATAACCATAGATAAAATCCTAATCCAATGATGTATTCTCCCTAGGCCTTGAAAATGGTAATAAACTTTACCGAAAATTTGGCAAATCAAATGACTTATGACTGATCCTCAAGAAAACCACCTCTACTATATATATATATATATATATATATATATATATATATATATATATATAATGGGTCCAATACGTGCAAATGGAGAAATATCGAGTTTTTGAGGATAAATTGCCACTTGATTGTGATATATGATTTTGGGAGAATTTCTTTCAGCTGAATCACCAACTATCAAAAACACCAAAAACTATCCACGTTTACGCATATGCACACTCTACAATTGATCCAATGACAATGACGCTCATAGGGGACCTACATAGGAGGGGACCTGCAAATATTATCAAAATCAGATTAAACTTGGTCAAGTTTTGGGCGTGACAAATAATTACTACATACACAGAACCGAAATTGATTGATTTTTTTTCGGTTTCTTTTGCATTCAAATTTCTGAATATTAGAGTTATCCAGTTTTTAACTTAAACGCCTCTTGTAAACTTCGATGAAATGTATGTAAACTGTATAAAATAACCTACCTTTCTCTGGGCAAAGGTAAACCTTTGGATTGTGGTTTACCATCTTGGTTATGAGCTTGATCAGAACTCTGCATAGACCTCTTAGAATGTTTTATTTGTTCATTCGTGCTCCTCGACTGGTGTCTCCCGAGAACTTGAGAAAATAATTCATCATGGGATTGACCTCTGTGGCCTGTTTCTGGTCTCATTCCAGATCCTTCGCCTGACATTTCATGGGTGAGTAGAACCTGAAAGAAGAAACAAACTGATCATGAAACAGTGGTCAAGGTTGATAATAACTCCTACACATTTTGAGTAATCTCAATCCTAAAGAGAGTTATAGTCTGGAATGAAGGAACGAATTCTGATCCTCCAATTGGAGGACAGCTGATGATGTACGTGACGCCTGAGGCAGTCGGACGAAAAGCCCCAACCTCCAATGGTTGTTTACTTTACCTTATTTACTAGTCTGGAATGATCTATTATAATAATAGGATACATACAAAGTGATAACGCTTGAACGCCTGCACCGATTCTCTTCAAATTTTTTTTAAACTGACCGGCATGAAGAAAACTGGTGCAGATAATTCTACCAAGTTATAAATCAGAGACCTTCATATTAAAAAACAAGAAAAAGTGTATATACCGAGAATAGACCTTGCTCCAAGTGACACTGGACTTCCTTTCCAATTAAAACGCAGACAGTTTCCCGTTAATCTAGCGTTCGCAATGACAATCAATAAATCTCAGGGGCAAACATTCGATAGCATTGGACTTTATCTATCTGCTCCAGTTTTCAGCCATGGACAATTATACGTCGCATTTTCAAGAGTTCGTCGCTTTAGTGCAATTAAAGTTCAAATTAAGAATACTGAAAATCAAGGACAGCATCAGAATGGTTTAGTTTACACCCGCAATGTTATATTTCCTGAAGCACTAGAATAAATTTTGTAACTGAATGAATGTAACTTTTTTTAATACAACTTGAATAAATAAAAATTAAGTTGAAACAGAAAGATTTTGCTTTTTTATTTGCATAATTAAAGTTTGTACTTGCATCCCGTGGTGACACGGGCTTTTCCACTTGTATATATATATTCCCAGATAACGAAGAATCCCCCCCCCCCCCCCCCCCCTCAACTTCCTAATAGATGGGTTAGAAAAAAAGTATGGTAACCCCACTAATTTTTTTGTAGATCTCAGAAATTAAATTTTTGAACAAATGCTCAGTATGCACTAACTTTTTGATTTTAAATGGAAACCCCCATGTTGTATAGCAGATTCAAATTCTATGTGAATTGTCATGAAGAAATGACCCATCACTCGACTTTTCAAGTGAGCCAAACGGACGCAATTCCATTTTAAAAGTGCGCAAATTGTGTATTTAGTATTTGAAGGAATTCAATTTCCACATGAGATGCGTGATTTGGGTGTATTTGTTCAAGATGAATCACGTAATGATGTTCATTTATCGATATTTGCATCATCAACTTAGGGAAACACCGAAAAAATAAATTGTTGTTCACGCTGTGGGGAAATGAGTGAGGACAAAAGTGTAATTCTGACCAATTTTTTGGTGTTATACCAAGTTGCTGTAGCAAATATCAATAAATGATGAATGCAAACATCATTACCTCATTCAGCATGCAAAAGTACCCCGAAATAATGTATTACATGTGGCAATAGAATATCTTCACAAATTCAGTATTTCACAATTTTTGCAGTTTCGCACATGTTTCATTTCATCATAAAATTACGCGTAGAATTCGAATCTGCAATAAAAAATGGGGGTTCGAATTTCAGATGAACAAAGTGAGTGAGTGCTGCACAAATTTTACGCCTCTACGGAAAAAAATTAAGGGGGTTACTTATCCATTTGAATTTTTCTGCTAACCCATGTATTAAGGAAATTGAGGGGGGACCCCACTTCGTCATCTGGGACACCCTATACATACATATACATATTGCTGCAAAATGACATTTGATTCATAGTTGTGACAAAACGCCTCCCCAGAAGGAGGACACTTATCATCTATTTTTTATTTTATTTATTAATTGTTATAAAAAGCCAGGATACTCATTAACCGTCTCAAATAATCAAAATTTCGCCTGCTGATGGGGGTATGCGTTCACTCACATATACGTCTGACACATTCAAGCATTTCCTTCCTTTCATATGAAGTAAAGTGGCATCCATTCACATTGCAGTGGAATAAGCATTTGAGCTGCATTATGTCAGCAAAGGGTGGACATTTCTTTCCCTCCGCTCTTTCCTTAGCTCCCCAACTCACGCTACAGAAGAGCCTCATCCTTCCAACTATGAAATGACAAAATTTCGTGGGGATGACGTATTTCTCCCTCAAGGTGGGGTAGGAAAAAGTTCCAGTCATGCAGCATGACCATATTATGAGCAAATTTTCAATGCATTTGTTATTTTACGTATCACTTATTACAATTATATTTGAAGTAGTCAGACTTTATGTGCATTAGAAATTGTGAACTATCAAATTAATAGCGAACGGCCTGATGATGATGTCTTTACATTGAAAGCGCTCCCCCCCCCCCCCCCCCCCCCCCTCAATACATGACTTGCTAGTGACGATGGACTCCTCCAAAAAGTATGTAAATGATAATTTTACTCTTAGTACAAGCAGAAATAGGACTTGAGATTTCAGGGGAGGGGTTACATTTTTGTCCTTGGGTGATCTATCTGCTTGGCAGCCGCTTTGTGACAAAATGCCGCCACCGTGTGTGCCACCTCAACTTCAATGAAGAAAAGTTTCAAAAATTTGGATTTTAAAATTTTTGGAGCCATTGCAATACGAAAATTCGCTAAAAGCGTTGAACTCCAGGAGTGGTTTCAGAATGCCTCAAAATCGATGTCCATGGAGAAAACTTTGGACAATCTTCACTTTAAAATTTTTGGAGTATCATTTTCGAGGGGAATTCGCTAAGACGAATTAATAAATTTAGAACACGATTGTAGATGCAATACTGTTTCAACGGTTCGAAAAAGTTCTGCAAAGCTTTGAATTTATTTATCTTGTCTACAAAAATTCCCTTTGGATCATACCTTGGATTGAGATGACTTGGCAACATCAATAACATTCAAAAATGGAGTAGAAACACAAGATGAGGCTTTCTGGTCATCCAGAAACAGGGGCCTTGAAATCAGAACGTGGGATGCATCAGCATCAGAGCTTGGCGTGTCCATTGAACTAGATTTCCGATGTTGTATGTTGCTTGAATCTGGAGGGATCCTGGAAAACAGAGAACACAAATGAAGGACATACAATTCAGTAAATACTAAAGTAGTTAATAAACGTATTAATAATTCCACAAAACCTCGGTGATATTCTAGATATTGAAGTTCTTTCTTTAAGTTTAGAACGGTGAGACGAAGTTGGGCTGAACAATCTATTCTCTGCACTACTTGAAGATATCAGTTGATTAGGGCAGGAGCCAGACCTAGAATTAATATTACAAGTAAACAATAAATTGCAAGCCTTCGCAAATAAGAGCAAATTGATAAAAAAGGGAAATGGTGAAAAACAAAGAATATATTATGTTTCTCATCTCTTCAAGAAAGTGCCAAAACCAAGATTATGAGCTCCAAAAACCATTCTATTACAATATACAAGTTCAGGACAAAGTAGAGATGATACTAATAGCATTTACAAATTTTTTCAACCCTCTACAAAATAATTTCAACATTTTACAAAATTGTTCATTTTACAACACTGTTCAAAAATTTATTTAAACTCTTTCAATAAATACAGGGGTGTTTGCAATAAGCAGTAACGGCATTGACTATTGATGTAACATGGAACATGAAAGTTTGAAGTATGTGCTTTAAGTGGCCTATTCACGACCCTGCTGCAGGAAGTGAGGGGAACCAAAAACTTCCCTCTCTTCTTGCATGGGAGGCATGCAGGACGTGTGTGGAGGCCTTCCTGCTGCAGATGTCCTGCAGAGCTCATCGGATGGGTTTCCCATCGGACCATCCTGCGATCCGGGGTCCCCCACCCTATCAACCTGCTAGGTCCGAGCGTGTGTGGAGCTGCCAGAAGACCTTCCATGTTCTAATCACCCGCCAACACAGGAAAATAGATTACCTCAGAATACCATATACAGGTGGGAAACCTTCGGTTTGAGCTGGGAATGACGGATCGTGTATGGAGAACGCACTCCGAGGCAGGAGAGCAAAGAAGGGAACTTCGTTGCACTCCTCACCTCCTGCAGCAGGATCGTGAATGGGCCGATTTAGTATGAAAGCAGTTCAAAAGTACTAATGCAGTGGGTTCATCAAATAATTCGCACAATCTTGTGGCGGGATTGAATGCAAACTTTGCCTTATAATTTCTTGAACTGGTGTTCACCTTGGCTGCTAAGAATTCTCATACTTTCGTTTTTATTTTTGAGAACGTTCTACAGGGTTTAGCATGGGGAAATTTGGAGGCAAGAATATGATGCCCGTTGGGGAAAGAAGGTATTGAACCTCTCACTAAAGTAGATCGATGTATTTTAGTATTGTCCATAATCAATGAGGCACCCACAACGGACTCATGGAGCTTAACGTCCAATCCCCTCAGGAACTCAAAAGAGATCGGCATTTGTAGTTCCGGAAGTGATGATCATGGAATGAACAATTCCTTGGCTGTATAGTGCTAAAATAAGGGATTTATTTCGTCCTCTAATGGTAGGGACAGTAACAACAGCTCTAGTATCTGCTTTACAGCAAGCCTGAGGTCTCATCAATAAATGAATTGAATACAATTATGTGCAGAGGTTTAAATAAATATGTAAAAGTTTTAAATTCGTAAATGGTTTAAATAAATTTGTAAATGGTTCAAATTATTTCGTGAAGGGTTTAAATCATTTTGTAAAGGGTTGAAATAAATTTGTAAATGTTGTATAACTAGTGTAAGCTCACCTAACATGGACTGGGGGTGCAATAGTGATTGAAGAATCTTCAAAAACGGGATTATCCATGGAGTACGGAGTTGGAGGTGGGGATTTCGATTTTTTCATACTAGCCAGACGACGCATCAGCCCTCCTCCTTTATCCTTCTTTTCTTTTCCCTGAAACAACATTTTCAGATGACAATTCCCTCTTCAACATATAAACTGTTTTTAGATAAGGAAAAACTATTATGTGTCTGGTGAGGAATAGTGATTCAGTCATCTGAATAAGAATAATGATTTATCTATGCAATTGAAACAGTCGGAAATGGATTACACTAATGTAATTTGAAGAATCAATATACCTGTATGTTATTCGGTTCTTATTCTTCTTACAGTAATGGCTAGATATGTAAATGAAGCTCATAATATAATACACAGTTTACATTTAATGAAAGATATTGGTTGCATAGCAGTTGACAAACTTTGTCGCATTCCATGATATTGTAAATTGATTTGGGAAGATATGTTGTGAACACAAGATAATTAGGTATGCTGACCAAGGCAATTCCATAAAATTGGCTGGTAACAGAGATTTTCACTATAATTGTTCATTTTTATTTTTTCATTTTTTTAAATCTATACTTCACTCCAGTATGAAAAAAACCTAGCAGTTCAAATTTATGATCGATGGGGGTGAATGGAAGGGTACCTAATCCCGTTAAACCATAATATTTTCATTTTCCCTTCAGTTTTCATAATGTTCTGTTTGTTTAATGATAATCTTTGATCTAGATGTGCGAAAAATTAGGGAATCCATTCTGATGACAGAAGTATGGTGAGGTCGAGAGAAAGAGGGGCAAATGAACTGCACCACTTACACTATTCGTGGTTCTTTTTAGTTCGAGAATATCGAATTTGCCTTCAGAAGGAGATGATTACTGATGATTCAGTGCTGCCCAACCACAAATCTCAACCAATTTGTGTGATTCTTCAAGTTTTGGAAAAATTTTAGGAGTTTCAAGTGGCATGTTTGCATTATGTAATTATCCATATGCCTGCTAATATTTTAGTTTTTTAATGAAACAAAAATCAATACATTTTGAAGTGGAATCAGAACAAGATATTCAAAAATCGTGTCCAATAGAATAAAATGAGTAAATTTTTTTTTCAAAGTACAGAACCACTAAAATGGGCAATATGTTAAGGTAACAACAACAAAACTGATTATGTAAAGTTTCAAGGTCTCAAAATAATCTGTTCTCGCCTAAAAACTTGAGTAAGTTGAGTTATGTCGAGCTGTAGCCAGAAAACTACAAAATCATGGGACATTTCGTCAAACGGTTGAAAACTTCCATAAATATTTGCCAGTTAGAAAGCGGGTTAATTTTACTTCGATTTCCAAGATTGTCGAATTTTCTACTAATACTTTACAGTAGATGGAGAAGTGGCGGGTTTTTTTTCTGTTTAGTAAAAGATTTGCCTAGGCTGTGATCCTTACATGATTAATTCCCTTTTCGAAATTCTTTGAAGAAGCAGATGGCACAGATACATTCGGAGGAGGGACTACAGTAGATGAGAGATGCTCAGAAGGAAGTATTGCTTGTGGTGTGACAGGAGGAGCTGTACTCCTAGTTTCTGTAACAAATAATCAAACATCAACCAAGTGCACATGTTGAATAATGTAAAGTAAGATAAAACATAAAATCTACAGAATTATGGAGAAGATGCTGGCTGAGAGAGAGACAATACCGGGCCCACCGGCCTTGACCGGCGCGTGAATATAGGCACTTGGGACACCAGGGGCCTATTTCATAAAACAACAAGTGACAAGTTACAAGTCGATTTTATGTACAAGTGTTAAAAAATGAGTGTGCAAGCGTTTCATAAAGGTACAAGTGTAGACTTGTAATGCACTGTGAAAATGAACAAGTGTACAGGCGAATTCGGACAAGTTACAAGTGTTTCCCCATCTTTTTGTACAAGTCACTGTTCTACAGTTGTAAAAAATGGCCGATTTTTAACCTACGTCCGTTCTCCTGTAAACTTGTAATTTTCTAGTATTGACAGTGTTGAGAGTTGACGATTTTTCGGTGCTTGAAATGTTAAATAATATGTGGGAATCATCTTCTGATGAGGAATACAGTCAACAAAGAAGAATTCAGCGTAGAAGACGCCACAGAGTTTTCATTTAATAAATAAACATCTTCGTCGTATTTACAATACGAACTTCAACTGGTTTACATATAACATTCAGTACGATCAACGTAACATCATTTTGCAAAAACATCAGGTTTATTTTATTTTTATTTTTTAACAGAATGTGGATTATGCATAATCAGGTACAAGAGGACTCATATTAAAAAAATATTCAACTAAAATATATAAAACACATATTCAACATGAGATTTGTTTTTAAATTCCAGTCCCAGTTCGCCGCCTGTTCCAGTTCTTCGCAGCCTATTATCCACCTTCTTCTGCAAAGAGAAAGAATTCTAATATTAATACCATTTTCCCCATCTGCTATTAACTCACTAATCAAAAATACTTCCAATTTCTGAATGACTAACTAAATCTACTATAGAAAAATCAGCTTTTATTTGCCATTTTTAGAGGGGGGGGGGGGTCAAAATAGGTGGACTTATTATTATTTTCCGTTAAGCGAATTTTTGTAGACAATGAAACTATAAGAATGGCTCAAAAATTTTTAAAATCAAATTTTCTTCTCTGAAATCGCTTTTGAGGCATTCTGAAACGAATCCCACAGTGTAACGCTTTTTCATATAGGTGTATATAAATATTTATTTATATATGTGTCATTGAAGACGATAACTCTCCTTAGGATTGAGATAAAAATTCTGTTCTTGCGCCAAAAAATCAAGCTTTTCAAATGAAAGTATGAGTTCATTAGTCAGCACTTCTTGAGCGCAAAACATTGGCCAAATTTCATAAAATGTGCTGAAAAAATCGCTAAAAACGGATGAAAATGGTTAAATTTTTATATTTTAGCAGAATATTGCTCAAATAAAGTTTATTAACTATAAAATAGAACATTTAAAAATGTATGTACAAAATCATGCTGAAAATGTACTTAAATTTCATGAAAATTAAAATCTATAAAAACTGCAAAAAAGCTATAAATCCAAATCCCTTTTTGAATAGCAGATTATTATTTATAATACATTTTTGCCATGAAAATAATAGTTCAAAATTTCTTTGCTCTCAAAAAGCTCAAATTTCGAAACAATTTAACATTATACAAAATGATAGATAATCTCCGAAAATTCGCTCATACGATCATGCTGCATGACTGGAACTTTTTTCAAACTGGCTCTGGGAATTTTGGGAAAATTTCCAAGAGTTGCTCTTCCTATGGGTACGAATGACTTCCAATACCCCTCACACCCATGAAAAAGACTCAAAAGGCGGTGAAAAAGATTTAGGAATACTCTGAAGATGTTCGTAAAAGGATCGATGCCGGATGTTTTCTATCTTTTTCCAGATTCTGTGCTGCGATTCGTTTTTCATTTTTCTAATTTTCTTGAAAGAATCAATTACCTATTGAAGTCGTACTTAGTTTTTTAATAGGTACATACTATAGACTGACCAACAGTGTAAGGAAGAGAAGACAAGAAACTTGAAACTCCAATCTGACTCGCACCTTTCAATCTCAATTAGATTCCGTGAGTTGTGGCTATTTTCTATCGTGCGTACATTAGGTACGTACCAAGGTCGATGAATTTGGTTTGGATTTAAAAAAACTAGGCGAAACATTCGTATTTGTGTACATAGTCAGGGGAGTTTAATTTCCATCACGATGGAGGGGAAGTAATAGAGAACGCCCGAAAAGCAAAATCGATCAAGAATACGTGAAATACAGTTTACTTACCATGGTATTTTTCTTCGTATTTTGCCAAAATACGTCCCGGGAGTAGGAAACATCCTTGGAATCCGGCACTAAGCCAAATGTACGCACTCTTGAATGTATTTCGCCCCATTTTTTCACCTTGTCAGCCTTAGTTAAACTGTCCGAATAGGCACCAAACAGCACGGACTTCTCATCCCTTACCGCCCGTAGTACCTCGAGCCTCGCCTCTTTTTTTGTATTCATTATTCTTAAAACTAAAGGAAAACAATAACAACTTGCGTACACGAATGTGCGAATACGAGAATAAACAAGTGTGAGTGAGCTGTTCATTTCGTTTGTCCCTACACGCCATCTTTCTTTTCTGGCTACACTTGTAAACTTAGCTTCTACAAGTGTAACTTTTCTACACTTGTACTCTTGGTTTTGGTGAAACACTTGTTCTAGTTTACCGTGCATTACAAGTACAGGTACTTGTAATGCACGGTAAACTAGAACAAGTGTTTCACCAAAACCAAGAGTACAAGTGTAGAAAAGTTACACTTGTAGAAGCTACGTTTACAAGTGTAGCCAGAAAAGAAAGATGGCGTGTGGGGACAAACGAAATGAACAGCTCACTCACACTTGTTTATTCTCGTATTCGAACATTCGTGTACGCAAGTTGTTATTTTGTTTTCCTTTAATTTTAAGAATAATGAATACAAAAAAAGAGGCGAAGCTCGAGGTACTGCGGGCGGTAAGGGATGAGAAGTCTGTGCTGTTTGGTGCCTTTTCAGACAGTTTAACTAAGGCTGACAAGGTGAAAAAATGGGGCGAAATACATGCCAGAGTGCATACATTAGGCTTAGTGCCGGCTTCCAAGGATGTTTCCTACTCCCGGGACGTATTTTGGCAAAATACGAAGAAAAATACCATGGTAAGTAAACTGTATTTCACGTATTCTTGATCGATTTTGCTTTTCGGGCGTTCTCTCTTACTTCCCCTCCATCGTGATGGAAATTAAACTCCCCTGACTATGTACACAAATACGAATGTTTCGCCTAGTTTTTTTTTTAAATCCAAACCAAATTCATCGACCTTGGTACGTACCTAATGTACGCACGATAGAAAATAGCCACAACTCACGGTATCTAATTGAGATTGAAAGGTGCGAGTCAGATTCGAGTTTCAAGTTTCTTGTCTTCTCTTCCTTACACTGTTGGTCAGTCTTTAGTATGTACCTATTAAAAAACTAAGTACGACTTCAATAGGTAATTGATTCTTTCAAGAAAATTAGAAAAATTAAAAACGAATCGCAGCACGGAATCTGGAAAAAGATAAAAAACATCCGGCATCGTTCCTTTTACGAACAACTTCAGGGTATTCCAAAATCCTTTTCACCGCCTTTTGAGTCTTTTTCATGCGTGTGAGGGGTATTGGCAGTCATTCGTACCCATAGGAAGAGCAACTCTTGCAAATTTTCTCAAAATTCCCAGAGCCAATTTGAAAAAAGTTCCAGTCATGCAGCATGATCGTATGAGCGAATTTTCGGAAATTACCTATCATTTTGTACAATGTTAAATTGTTTCAAAATTTGAGCTTTTTGAGAGCAAAGAAATTTTGAACTATTATTTTCATGGCAAAAATGTATTATAAATAATAATCTGCTATTCAAAAAGGGATTTTGGATTTTTAGCTTTTTTTGCAGTTTTTATAGATTTTATAGCGAATTTTTATGAAATTTAAGTACATTTTCAGCATAATTTTGTACATACATTTTTAAATGTTCTATTTTATAGTTAATAAACTTTATTTGAGCAATATTCTGCTAAAATTTAAAAATTTAACCATTTTCAGCCGTTTTTAGCGATTTGCTCAGCACATTTTATGAAATTTGGCCAATGTTTTGCGCTCAAGAAGTGCTGACTAATGAACTCATACTTTCATTTGAAAAGCTTGATTTTTTGGCGCAAGAACAGAATTTTTATCTTAATCCAAAGGAGAGTTGTCGTCTGGAATGACACATATATACACACATATATAAATAAATATGTATACACCTATATGAAAAAGCGTTACACTGTGGGATTCGTTTCAGAATGCCTCAAAACCGATTTCAATGAAGAAAATTTTGATTTTAAAAATTTTGGAGCCATTCTTATAGCTTCATTGTCTACAAAAATTCGCTAAACGGAAAATAATAATAAGTCCACCTATTTTGACCCCCCCCCCCCTCTAAAAATGGCAAATAAAAGCTGATTTTTCTATAGTAGATTTAGTTATTCATTCAGAAAATGGAAACATTTTTGATTAGTGAGTTAATAGCAGATGGGGAAAATGTTATTAATATCTGAATTCTTTCTCTTTGCAGAAGAAGGTGGATAATAGGTGAAGAACTGGGACAGGCGGCAAACTGGGACTGGAATTTAAAAAAAAAAAAGAAAAAAATCTCATGTTGAATAAGTGTTTTATATATTTGAGTTGAATGTTTTTTAATGTGAGTCCTCTTGTACCTGATTATGCATAATCCACATTCTGTTAAAAAATAAATAAATAAACCTGATGTTTTCGCAAAATGATGCTATGTTGATAGTACTGAATGTTATATGTAAACCAGTTGAAGTTCGCATTGCAAATACGACGAAGATGTTTATTTATGAAATGTTTATGAAATGAAAACTCTTTGGCGTCTTCTACGCTGAATTCTTCTTTGTTGACTGTATTCCTCATCAGAAGATGATTCCCACATATTATTAAACATTTCAAACACCGAAAAATCGTCAACTCACAACACTGTCAATACTAGAAAATAACAAGTTTACAGGAGAATTGACTTAGGTTAAAAATCGGCCATATTTTAAAACTGTAGAACAGTGACTTGTACAAAAAGATAGGGAAACACTTGTACCTTGTCCATATTCGCTTGTACCCTTGTTAATTTTCACTGTGCATTACAAGTCTACACTTGCACCTTTATGAAACGCTTGCACACTCATTTTTTACCACTTGTACATAAAATCGGCTTGTAACTTTGTCACTTGTTGTTTTATGAAATAGGCCCCTGGTGAGAAGCCTGGCCAAGAGCTCACAGCAGAGCCACCTTCAAGATCTAACTCAAGCATTCTCCCCGCAGTAAGCCTACCAAAGAATAACCCATAGGTTCGTTTTGGCAGTAAGTCCATGCGAAGGTGGTGCAACTTCTGCAATAGCTTCAATGGAGCCTTGGTGACATGAGCTAGAGCTCCACCAAGGCCCACACGGCTTGCAGCAATGGTGGCCACACCAATGAAGTCAACTCCAAGGTACTACTAAACCTTCAGCATAGATTGGGTGGGGATGGGTGACTATCCTATGACAAAACACTCCTCATCCACCATCGAACACACACTTTTTTTTTTTTTTACAAATCTCCCCTCAAAGGCAGACCATTAAATTAAAAAAATATAAAATAAAGAGGGGAGGACGCCCAGGTTTACCCGATGCCGGCTCTAGGGATGAAGGAAGTTGCAGGAGGAGGAGGAAGAAGAGAGGGATAAAAGAGGATGAGGGATAGGAAGACGAGGATGAAGAAGAGGGAAAGGATGGCCAAAGCCCCTGCGTGGGGCGACCCTGAGCGCCTCCCTTAGAATCCCGTGTGCCAATAGCCGGTGGGGGGGTTATGAGGCTCATGTTCTTTTGTCTGCATAACAAGGGAAGCGTGTGGAAGGGACGGGAGGCCCATTGACGAGCCACACACACACGCACCCGCACAGACACACACATACACACACGCACACACACACACACACGCGCGCACGCGCACACACACACACAAACATATATGAAGAAAAACTTAAAACAATACCTTTATGCGTAGGAATGGGCTGTGTTTTCATGTATGTGATAGGATTTCTTGGTTCAAGAGGAGGTGTGCCATTACGAGGGGCACACACATTTCCAGTTGGCTTTGTGCGGCACAGACCTCTAACTTGAGCTTGCAATGCAGGTAAAGACCTAAAAAAGAAAACGGTGACAGGTAAAATACTATATGCTATATTTTGATTTGATGACTCAGTTCTAATTGGGTGTGAGGTAGGATTGGGCAGAAACTTCACCCTCTTTGATGAACCTATCACAAATTTGTTGTCTCCTATAGAATTTATTCCTCATTACTGGCTTGTGTTCTGCACTTTTAAATTAGCTTGAGAGTTTGAACTTCAACTTCCTTTGATAACCCATCAGTTCAGATTTTCTCATTAGAGAGTTTTTGGTGACCACTAACGTACCCTTAACGTCACACTAACGTACGTGACCTTCAGGGGATGTTAGCAACGTCATACCTTAGAATGGCTCATTTAACGTCACCCGTTTGGGGAACTAAAGGCACAAGACACCAGCCTAACCTTCCTGTAAATGTAACACTGCTGGGCACCTCATAATTACTCGAATACTGGTGAAGTAAATAATAATAGTTTTTCTTTTCAAATGCCTCATTACCAACTAATTATGTTGATGTAGCGGGTAGGTTTTTGAACACCCCTCAAACTTGGTTATTTTACGTTTCAAGTTGGGTAGAAACCGAATATGCCATCTGAAGTCCGCCTCCGCTGTCTAGCTTTACTAGCCTTTAAATCGATCGAAAAAATCCGTTCTTTTGCGCACAGACTATATTTGGTCGATTAGAGCCTTGTTTCTATTATTATTTCACATATTTTAAATGAGAAAACTGAGTTTCAAGACACTACTTCTTCGCAGTATTGTACTTAGTTTGCCTGATCTCTCAGCTATTTTCTCGTGAACATTGAGTGAAGCGCTGCCTCCAATGATGATTGTGTCAGATAAAATCCTAGTTCATAGTCATAGAGATAAATACTTTTTCATACTTGTTGTTCATACCCAATGGAAAACCCAAAAACATGAAGTTCATAACAACTAATGACCTATGAATGCAACTAAGCCGCGGTGTTCCACACTTGAGGCTTCCTATCTTTGCATTAAATCCATGCCCTGTTAAGGAATTGAAAACTAAAAATGAGAAATTAGCCCGTATTTGTACTGAAACTAACATGAAATTCGAATTCAGGATTGAAAATCGGCGTTTCATGTCAAAATGAAGAAATTGATTAGTCAACCAGTGGACAACAAGACAGCTGGGGGGAAAATATCGCGTTGCCCAACCACCGTTAACGTGACATCAAAATTAAGGCAAACGTTTTCCCGGTTCCATTTGGGTTAGCATCTTCATTTGCTCCCTCAAGACTACGGTAACGGGTGACGTTAAGTTGAAGTCGCCAAAAACTCTCTATTTACTAAACGTAAATTCTTCTTTCCCCTTTTATGACAGAGTTTTGAGAGCCAAACAGTACTCTATCTTTTAACCTTTTCATTCTTCCAGTTGAACATGTATTCTGAGTCACTGGTCATTGCTCAATTGATAAATATCATAGCCAAATGGAAATGAAATTATAGACACTATGGTACAAGTGTTAAGGGACTGGTTGAATTCTCACTCATGGAGGTTTTTTCTTCCCCAACACCCATGAGGGTAAAAAAACAAATCATGCTAACTGACTAGTTGATGATTACTGTAACTACCACATCAAATAAATATCTTATGATTAAAATGAGATAAATATATTAGAAAACAAAAAATCTGAACTGTATCCAGTCTTCAAAGCTCATTTTGATAAACATTAGGTAAAATGCTATGGTGACTTCGTTGAATTGTTTCTTCTCAATTTTATGGTAAAAATAACCTCCAAGTTTATATGAAATTACTAAATAGGAGAAAAATTACTGACTAAATATGAATAATATTTATA
The DNA here is from genome assembly GCA_030762985.1 of Adelphocoris suturalis. Taxonomy (NCBI): domain Eukaryota; kingdom Metazoa; phylum Arthropoda; class Insecta; order Hemiptera; family Miridae; genus Adelphocoris; species Adelphocoris suturalis. Next base: position 36,292,487 of record CM061051.1, read on the forward strand.
GGCACAGAATAATCGTTATTAAACTAACTTGGCTGGAGCAACATAGTTCCCAGGGAATACACCAGCTTTTTGGCTACGGAAATGCTGCCCTTTAAACCAGCCGTCTTGGCATCGTTCAGTAACAGTATAGATGGCTCCTCTTTTGAGTTCCAGCTCATCGCTATTCCCTGGTTTGTAAGGATAAAGAGCAACGTACCTGAAGGAAAAATATCAATTAGTCCCCCATGAATTGGCAATACATGCAAAACAAGGAGGAACTTCACATAACAAAATTCAAGCCCATTGATAATTCATTGTGCAATAGGAAATCAGTGATTTTCAAGAGTTGAGTAGATAAAAAAAACCATTTTAAAATTACTAATTTAGAGACCAGTGTGACAGGGAAACACTATTTTAGATGAAGAAGAAAAAAAAAAAAAAAATTGGCGTGATGATCCTTCAACATAATCACATTAGATTCACACTGTGCAATGTCTAACGGAATGATCCAGGGATGCTGACGTCACCAAAGGCGGTCAAGTAAATGGGCAAAACAATAATGTATCAAAGTAGTTCTCTCCAAATTATTTTGCAAAAAGCAGGACCAGTAACAAAGGTTAAAGGTTTGACCAGCACCATCGCACATCATGCACTTCAGCAAGTTGATGGTTTTGGTAAATAGTAGATCACAAGAACCAGCACCCGACACTGCCTTCCACTTCAAAATAGATGAGGAGTTACTTTAATTGCCCTTTAAAAAAAGTGGTTTAATTATTAAACACTAGAGCTCTGCTCAGTGATGAATTCTGTCAAGATCACAGTGAGGTACACTGAAGTCAGCAGGTGAAACCATTATTGAGACAACTGCATTGCAAACTACTCAAATCCATGATAAGAAGTATATGGCCTATATATCGTCTACTTTATATATTATATCAATCCAAAACACAATAGTGTGGATGATAAAACAAACAAATGTCATAAAAATTAAATAGTCTGAATACAAACATGGTCAAGTAAAATATCTAGGCATAAATGAGCGGATTTTTCCGAACGATTTTTGAAATCCGTCAGTTTGTTTCGCTCCTTTATGGGCAAGAACCGACCGACCGAAATCCGCCGACATAGTGCCAGAAAAAAATCGGCCAATCCCATCCTTTGTGTTTGGGAAAATCCAAAAACGGATATGATTGGCCGATCTGGTTCGTCAACTCGGTCTGCAGCTGCAACATACACGATCTGTAGTGGGATCAACAAGTGCGGTAGCCAGTTCAGTTGTTATCGGTCCTTACTTTCTTGAAAATGACAACGGGATACTGTTACTGTGAATGCAGAGCGCACACATGATAAATAACTTTCTAAGCCCTGCACTACGCAGAAAACGGGTCCCTATCCGACGGATGTGGTTTCAACAAGACGGGGCAACAGCCCACACAGCAAGAGCGACGATGGATGTTGTTCGCCGACTTTTCCCACATCGCGTCATTTCCCGTTTTGGAGACATTCATTGGCCTCCTCGATCCCCCCACTTATCTATGTGTGACTTTTTCTTGTGGGGTCACCTCAAGGGACGTGTATACGAGCACAAACCCCGTAAACTGGAAGATTTGAAGGTTGCAATTCGAGCGGAAGTTGCTCAAATTGACAGAGCGATGTTGGTGAGAGTGGAGGAAAACTTTCGTGAGCGACTACAGCAGTGCATCAATGAAAACGGCCATCACCTGCCAGATGTTGTTTTCCACCATTAATTTTACGAAATGGTAGCACTATGGGAACCTATTAATAACAAATAAATTTTTTTTTTTTTTTTTTTTTTAGCAAAATTAACGATGTACTGATTTTTTGAAAACCGTCCGTCCTTCATGCCTCACCCTGTATATATATGTGTGTACGCGTTACACCCTAGGATTCGTTTCAGAATGCCTCATAACGGATTTCAATTAAGAGAATTTTCGAAAATTTGTATTTTAATTTTTGAGGCCATGGCAATAGTTTCATTTTTAACAAAAATTCGCTAAAACATAAAATCGAGCTTATCAAAGAAACCAAAAATTCGTGAAAATAATCCATTTTGTTATGTAAAATATAAAAAGTAAATATAAAAACAACCAACACAACGTTGAACCAACAGCTCCACTTTTCAAGATGCCGACAAAAAGCCAAAGTGCTGGATCCGTTGTCCGATACCCAGATCCGTCTGACATGCTTGACGGATCTGACAACGGATATCTGTTGGATCACTGACTACACGAGTGGATTTGTTCGGCGGATCAACACCACAGATCAGATCAGTCGGTATTCTCACCAATCGGATTGGATCGCTTGTGTGTGGGCTACGACGAACCTGAGATCCCTGGATGAGGTCTGTGAGAAAATTGGCAAGTCTGATTTGCCTAAAAAATCCGCTCGTGTATGCCTAGCTAATATACCATTAAAACTAATAATTCTATGGTTCTATGTATAGAACACAATTTAGATTTCTATGTGTAGAGCATATGTGCAAATGGAATACATATTAGGAAATTAGTGTGAGCCCAAGCTTAAGATGTTTTTTCTTTGTACTAAAGTATAGAAACTCATCCTAAAACCTTTGGTATTGCAAATTGAGGGAGGTCACCAACAAGTTAAAGAGAGAGAGGCACACATGAATGTATATATTACATGCACACATGAATGTATATATTACATGCAATACACCTACATTTCTTCAATTAGTAATGATACGTTTTCCGTTTGAATACAGAAACCATTGTGTTGAGAGCTTCAGTAAAAAATGTTCAAGCAAATTAAATATTTATAACCTTCCTTTGGTTCTTCAGGTGTTAGAATAGTAAGAAAATATAAATGATAAAGTGGAAACAGTGTTGCACCTTGAGGAGTAGACAGAAATCTCAATGAGCTATGACATTTTTTCCGAAAGACATTATAGTAATAAAACCCAACCCAATTACCTCCGCTTAACCAAGAATAATAAAAAACTATGCATCCCCATAGAATAGAGATATGTCTTACAAAGCAGGAAGTTGCAGTGAAGAATGCTGCACTTGTGGTCCTGGAACAGGCGGGATAGCTTCAGATTTCCGTTTAAGTCTTTGGCTACCACTGCGCTCCAAATGGGTTGTTGTGAGATGGTTCTGAGAAATATACATAAAACGAATGTAGTGTCTACTTTTGGTTCTCATTCAATACTGAACAAACTACATACATGATTGGTTGAAAAGAGATAGAGAGAGATAAAAAATAAATATATGTTGGCACAACGTAAAACATATTTTTACGGAACTAATTCCAAAGCTGTATAGAGGGCAAAACAGCAGAAGAAATTGCACATTACATAGACAATTTTAGATAACAACCAGCTATAAGTATACCAGATAACCCAAGGTATAATTTTGTATATCACCTAAAATAAAATTTGCCTTCCCTTAGAATGAAAAATCCAGTGAAATGAAAATGAAGGTAAAATTGGAATCTGTTTACTAGTACCCCTTAACTAATCTTAACTAGTACTTATAGGAATCTAAATCCTAATACTTCAAATCTTGTACACATTAGTTATACAGGGTGACTGATGTTACACACCATAATTTTCCCAAGAAGTAATGCATTTATCAAAACCACAAAATACAGGGCTTTTAGTTTTTTAAACACGAGCCATATGCACAATCTACACCAACTTTGTTTTTTCAGTTAGGGGACCTCATATTTTATAACTAATTCAGTTTCTGCGCTAAATTTGATGGACAAAATACCCATCACTCAAAATTTTGACTTCTGACTGTGCACAAATAACATGCAAAATGAACTATATAAATTTTCGGAGCTAATCGATAGCCTCATGTGATATATGAATTTGAGGTGTTTTTCTATTTTCATAATGAATCATGGAATCATGAAATGTCAGAAATAGTGTTCATTTATTGATCTTCGCATTACAAGATTGGAAAAACACTGAAGTGAAATGTTAATGAGCTTGGCGCTGTTGAGGACATTTTAATGAATGAATAAAAAATGTTTATTACATCAAATTAAATTACTTTTCTATAGCATAGAGAAAATAAATCCAAACTGTACTCAAGTATGGCACAGTTTCCACCAACGCCAACCGTACTCTACTTGGTTGGCACTGAAATTATCAATATAGGTATTATGTATATGTTGATTATAATAATCATCACTTACTAAAGTAAACCACCCAAAGAAATAAAAAATTTTTATCCATTAGAAGATACACCAGAACAGTTACCAGTCAAACTGCTGAATCATAAACCCACGGAATTCCATGCCTCTCAGCAGTTGGCTCCCAGTTTACCCGGTTCCGGGTCCTGCAGCAGTTGACGAGACTCCATCTTGCTGATTGTTCCTTTTTCCAACCATATAATTCGAAATTCCCTCATTGCAGAGCATGAGCAAAGGAAATGGTAGGTGTCCTCCCTTTGATTGGAGTTGGACATGGAACAGTGCCGCCTGCACTCATCTCTCCTGGGTAAAAAGTTTAGGAACAGCAATCCTCTTCGCAACTTGAATGTCCACCTGACATCCCCCAAGTGTTGAGATCATTAATGAAAAATGTGTAATTCTGAACTTGTTCTGGTGTTTTGTATAGTCCGTAATGCAAATATCAATATATGAACCTCACTAAGTTATTTAGCGTAAAAAATACCCCAAAATCATGTATCACATGAGGCAGTTGAATACCAACAGGAACGGTGCCTATAATTTTGCACTTAACTGCTTACTCAAAAACTAGAGTGACAGGTCATTTTACCATGCAATTTTACGTAGATTCCGAATCTGCAATAAAGGGGGGGTTCCCATTTGAAAAAACCAAGTTGGTGTGAATTGTGCATGTCGCCGCTAATGACCCTTCTGGTTGAGATGCGGCTTAAAAAAATTGTGAATGTCTAAAAAATATCTAACCGTCACATTTTCGAATAATTTAAAATATTTTTTATGGAAAAATTGAGGTGTACAATGTCAGTGAGACACCCTGAGGAGAATTTCGTAAATAGGTATCAATACCTGAGCATATGCTGCATCCACAGGCAGGCTACGAGGTTCATTGGAGCTATCTTGATTACTGAGAATTTCTGCTGAATGTCTGAAATGCACCATTGTGGTTTAAACAATATAGAGGTTTAAATTACATTGCATTATCAAAAAATTCATTGTAATTAAATATTCTTTTGATACATAAATAAATTAGTGTTGAGTCAGTGAACAGACAAGACATACAAAGAAATATTAACATTTGTTTCTATTTGTACGCAAACAGAAAAATGTACAAGTTCAAGGTTGGAATCAAGTTTTCCAAATAACTCTATACTAAGGGAATCCACGATTTTCGGACCCAATAAGGAATTTTCCAAACAAAGTTGCCATATTTTCGGATGCTTTCCTTACATGAGTTTAGCTTCTGTTGTATGAATAAAATTGTCACTACTGCTTAGTTTTCACCACTGATTTTTTTTTTAACTGTAACTACAGATCTACTACACGTTCAATGTCCAGCCCCTTGTGTTTGCAGATAAGAAACGTATCGTACTATAGGATAGGGGAGTTAACCATCTTTTATGTGGAGGGGGTGATCCAAATACGTAGAAATTATCTGCTCACACACCCACATTTTTAAGCTATTATGTTCACATTTCAGACTCTTCGGTAGGTCATCCGAACTAACCTTTGAGATTTGGAGGCCAGGAACGAGATGCCAGCAAACCAACAAGCAAACTTACCTTATTGTTTAGAATTTCGATTCAAATGTAGTATTATAACTAAATTAGTGTACTAGAACTAACCTTTTAGTACTTGTTTTTGTGCCATTTGGAAGCGTTGAGCCAAATGAATGCCTCTTAACTGGACCGAATGTGGGTGAAACTGCAAGAGCATGAGATGGCGAAGAAGGAGATGTGTGTGAACTAGTTGATGATGTAGTTGGTGTTGTTGAATTAGAGGTTGAGGAAGGGGAAGTCAAACTGGTCGAACTTGAGTCAGATGTAGGCAATGTTGAATTAATCGTTGTAGGGAAGATGCTTGAGGCCTGAAATTTTTTAGGAACAATAAGTCATACTAGAAAGACAAACCAGCTAAGGCATGCAACTAGTGCAAATAATTTTTGGATTTGGGAGTTATTATTTAAAAAAAAAAAAAAAAAAAAAATCAACTGATTGAAAACGAATTGATTGATTAAAATTATAAATATATGACTATTGTGCCTACACTTAAACACTACCTAAAATCCAAAAACTATTTCACTGTTCTATCCGGAACGTGAATCGGAATATTTACTCTCCGGTTCCACAACTAAACGTCGATACTTGAAAATCATCACCAATGGTAACAATGATAAATTAATTTTAATAAAGAAACAACAATTTACTTTTTTCCAAAAGTGATGCTATAAGCGTCACACAAGTCAACAAGATAGAAAGTTCCAATCATGTAGCACAATCGTACGTGCAAATTTTCTTAAATATACCCTATTTAATTATGCTACATTGTTTTGCAATTTGAGCAATTTGAATGCAGAAAAACTGTCAACTACCAACTATATGCCAACAAAATTGTTCTAAATGGTATTCTGCAATTCAAAAAAGACTTTGGATTTTTACCATTTTTTGCAGTTTTTACAGATTTCTAACCAAGGTTAATTTTAAGGTTGAGGACCAAAAATCAGTCCAATAAAATGCGTGGACCTATTACGTGGGTTGTGCTAAACATCACTACTCCATTATTAAAATCATCTATTATTATTATTATTATTGTTATTAGTTTAAAAAATCGATCTTACCTGAGTTGTTCCAGTATGCTGTTGCGTGACTGAAGGGATTGCAAATACCGACTCCTCTTTTGAGGTAGGAGTAGGAGGAGCCACTCTTGAAGGGCCAGGTTGAGCTCTATGAACAAAATAACAAAGAATGAGAGCAAAAGCATAAGTGACTGAAACACTAATAGCACCAAATGGTAGGTATCTTATGCAAGTTTTTATCCATCAGTAAGTTTCATACTGTCAATACTCAACAGTTTTCCTACAGACCAAGATCTCATTTCTATCAGAGGACATAAAGTAACCCAATAACCTGATATTTCCAAGTCACCTTGGTCTGGCCCATACTGTGTGCAGTAGTTGAAGTATGTTCGGCTTTATTACTCTCCTTTTTAATGGTAAATATAAATACTTTGTAATTACTTTTATTTTCAAATTTGTCCCAGTAGAGGAAAGAGGAAGGTAGGAAAGAAGGATGAGGATCAAAGAGGTAATGCATGTGAGTAAAATGGAGAAGAACAAGGTTTTTCAGAAGACTGGGGTATTAGATGGGACTGGACTAGGAAATGAAAGGAGGACCAGACACAGAAGAATACATATTTAGAAGATCTTAAAGAAAATAAAGGATGCAAGCAAAACTTAATGAAGTATAATGATGAAGTATGGAATAACGGCTGGTAGGAGCTTTTGGAACTTTTAAGTGAGAACAATTATTGCGTGAATGCGCCAATTCAAATGAATATAATTCTCCTTTGATCGTTTCCTCTTGATTAATGTAATGCCTGAAGGAAGGAACCACAGTCGTCCCGAACAGTGTCTTATTGTATAAATAAGTACAGTCGAGCCAAGGCTATGAGTGGCTGTTCATTGGTACAGAATGCTTGGTACTATATTGAAAATTCTGATCAGATTGAGGTCTGAAACGATTTTGACTCAGGTGAAAAACTTTACCAAGGTATGTATAATAACGAGTTTCAGCTAACATCCTTTCCCTTCAAAATACAATATAAAACGTGATTCCTGAAATTTTGTGTTTACAAAGGTTTTGGCGGTCGAATCGTTTCAATTTTTATGCCCTACAGCTTTGATCTGTATGAAAATGTCTGCTGGACACACAGTTTAGAAATAATACCAGAGAAGAACTTGAAAACGTGCAATTTTAGTTATATTTATGTGGCTGCTATTTTGTATTGTATCTTTTTTAAAATGGAATGTACTCAGGATATAGTTTCAAAACTTTTCTACCTATTAACACCCAATTTCATGTTCAGCTCCTAAACCAAAAGGGGTTATTCACTAGTTTGTAAAATCGGTTGGCATAGTCAGTGTAATTCTTACAAAGAAGAGCTAACGACATAGTTGAAACTTCTTGTTCACTTCTACTTTCTTTAAGGTCAAACCATCGCTTAAGAACCAATCGCTTTATTCCGAGATTCATTCATGAGCTCAAAAATTACATCTTACGTTTGACCCTCTAAAAATACACATATCACCAGTCAAAAGTTACTTTTGACCCCATGTCGGTAACAAAGATTACATGGTTCACCAACACTAAACTTAAACTGGGCCTTATGGTAAATTATATTCCTTACAATCCTCTGGCTACAAACATACACAGGTAAGGACTCTGAATATGAACTTCTATTTTTCTCTTCTGTACGCATTTAGAAACAAAAGCATGTTAATTTATTATTGTATACTTTGTTCTCTCTTCATAAATAATAATATACACTATATATATTATAACACTTCAAATATATAATAATACACATTCCCTGATTATTATTTTGAAGCCAGTAATCACATTATCCTAAGATGAATAAACTTTTAGAGGACAAGAGTATCATACCAATGCTATCACTCCATTAAGCCACCATTTGATTCCTCACTTTAATTTACAAATCATTTTCAAAGAATTACTCAGATGATGGAATTCTAGGTTCTCACTAGATGGTTTGTCACCAACCTCCTGAGATGACGGAAACACTTGAATATCTGAAAATATTTGCTGTGATTTCAGGGGGCCAAAAATGACTCATAGTTGGGCAAAAAATTAATAATGATGATGTAGCATCAGTAAGATGCTCCCATCACTAGAGGGATTTGTGGGACATGACAGCTTCCCTGGGTTGGAATTTCCACCAAAGTACTGCACCAGTGGTCTCATTCAGAAACCATTTTTCATAGCGACATCTTTCGTCAGCAAAAGTTATGTTTGCATACTAAGTCTGACACCCTAGAACACGTTCAAAAGGTTCTTTATACACCTAATTTATACTGGGTACCTTAGAGAGGGTAGATATAATTCATAATGTAGAAGGTTGTAGAATTAATGTATTATATGATACGTGAGATGTAGCAAAATTCAGGAATTCGTTAAGAGAATGGTGGCCTTCATTTATACTTGAAGAGTTGTGGATTTAGCGAATACCCTATTCAGCAACCGAATTGCACGAACTGACAGAACTCTAATAACTTTATGATACATTAGCAGGATGTGGTCTGAATGCATATAATGGTTTAAAGTTAGAAACAAACAGCTATCATGGGACTTGAGAATAATGTCAGTCAGAAGAAACTCACTCGATTGATAACTTCATAAGAGCACGAGCAACAGAATTCAGCTCAACAAATGCAATTGGGAATATCCCGATACGACTGTTTAGTTTTCCTTCAGCCCAATTTTCATCGACTCGTCGGATCACTGTTATCACTTCACCCTGAAACAAATAATGATTATTTCATATTTATTGATGAATATCACCCAAGATAACAAAAATGTCATAATTTTTGAATACAATGAATGTATTTCGGAAAAGATATGGGTAACTCATGTAAGTTTCACCAACACTATCGGAATCCATTGTGGCTTGAATCCTCTCTGGCAACTAGATTCATCAGTTTTAATATGAATGAAAATGACAAGGGAAAGTATTTACGGATTGTGAACTTTTGGAAATGTTGACAAATAGTGAAGGACAAATTATTGGAGATGACATTTTGGGAAAATCTTTCTGAGAATTATCAATTGATGAGGAACCAGAATAATACTCCATTTCTCCAGTGATTCACAATTTTGTGTACTTATTGTTATGATTTTCTGTGGTGGTTTCACCATGTTGAATATGTATACATAATATACATATAAAGACATGTGATACTGGTATGTATATCACTGAACTCACTTTATTGAAAGCCAGGCATCCTTCCTCCTCATCGTTGGCCATTTTGAAATCATATAAAGCTTTACATTGAGGAACTTGAGTTGAAAGAGGTTCTATCACCTAGAAAAATCCAGAAAATTTTGGTTACAGAGATTTATAGCTAAATCAAAGCGAGTGAAGGATGAAATCATAAAAGTACTTGTGATCAAAACTATCACCCCACAGATAAATATTTTCAATGGAGGATGATTTATTTTTCGCTACAATTCTGACATTTACCAATGGTGTTCATACGTAAATATAAAATCAATGTAAAAAAATGTGCTATGAATTGATGCAGAATGCTAATTTTACAATTTAAAATGAAGAAAACGGAAATTAACCATTTTTGTGAGGGGGGGGGGGGGGTTGTATGAGTGACATAACATAAATAAAAATAGAGAAACATACTTGAACATAGTTCGCTGGAAACACTCCTACTCTTCCATTTATGTCGCCCCTATACCAATTCAGATCCACTTTTTTTCTCAAGTTTATGATTTCGCCTTTTTTGAATGATAAATCTCTGTGAATAAAAAACAGATCATTACATGTAAAGCACATTACAATGATAAATGACTACCAGTAGATTAGAGTTGTCTAGAAGTTTATGTTTTACCCTGGCTCATTAGAGAAGTAATCATAGATGGCTTTAGCAGATGGTTGATGGTGAATTTTGTTACTAGGTTTCTCAATTTGTGGACTTCGAGTGTTACGACCAGCATGATGTTCAGAGGAATTCGTGGTCTGTGATTGTTGTTTGCTTGACGAATGATCGGGCGCAACATTTCTAATACCCTCAAGAATTCTCATAAGAAGAACGTTTGGAGGAAGGTCGTCTATACTGGTTTCAACTAGGATTCGGCATTCGGGGCACCTCAATTCATTGTGAGTACGACTTATCTCTTCCAGGCATTTCTTACAAAACGTGTGTTGGCAAGGAAGAACCTTGCTTGAGGTATCTAGGCGTTCCAGGCAAACAGAACATTCCAAAAGGTCATCCAATATCCAGTCTTCCATTTCAATGACAGATAGAAGACACACACGCACTGTATAGGAGAGAGAAGATGCCACTGCACACTTTTAGGACCTAAAAAAGAAAACAGAACAAACAACATGAAGTCAATTCAAAAAAAAAAAAAAAAAAACAGCAATTCAACATCACCTCATGCCCCTCTGGATAGTAGTGTGCTAAATTAATATATAATTAGAGAACAGGAACCTTTATTGCTTCGGGGTTGTGTTAATTTCACCAGTTGTATGCACTACTCCACTGATGCCTATACCTACTATACTGATATCTACTTCACCGGACTTCAAATCCGTGGGGAGAGGTAGTGCACATTACATAGATATATTGAGGGACTTATACACTGTCAAACAGAGTGGTTCTCATGTTACTCGTAGACCTATGAATGATTTTTTTTTTCATTCAAACCTGCTGCAAGCCAGGGGAAGGCAGATGATAACCAGCTGCAAGCTGGTATCCATGAATTATAACACATGAGCAGATAACACATGGATAATAAAAAGTATTTTAGTTAGATACAATGAAATCGGTTCACGAGCGGGCAACCACATCGTTCCAATGGGAAGTGTAAGCCACTTTGTGTTGGCAGCAAAAACCAACAGGAACTGCCTTGACTCAGGCCTATACTGATCATTTATAAATTGATAAAATTAGGCATAAAATCAATTAACAACAAAGAAGGCCATTTTTGGCCAGGACATGCATTACCTACAGAAATCTCGCTAGCTCTTCCAAGTTTTTGTGATGTGTGAAGCAACTTTCGGATCAATGCTTTTTGAAATTATTAATTCACTTTCAGGTTTTTCACCTTGATTTTTTCTTTTTTTATTTAGAGGGGGATGATTTGCACCCATTTGTAGTTTACTTTGATGATATATGTTGCACACCCATAAGCTTAGGAGAAATGTGAGATGGAATGTAATGCCAGTTTTATTGTAAAATGTGGCTCTTCAGCTGGCACCACAGACATTAAATACTCAACTCCAGGAGGGAGTTGACAATCTACGACAACAAGGATGGTACCATTTGATTTGGCCTAGAAAAATACTTGGAAAATGACATCGTACAAACTAATTAGTTACTCTGGGGACTCTGGGGGGGTTACAGAGGGTTTTGTGAGAAAAAAACCGTGTTTTTTTTGCTACTTTTGGCTTGGTTTTGGTACTTATCAGCACCGGGCCGCTGGGTGCTCGTGTCCAGGCGCCAGCGAATTAAGTTCCAAAAAAATTATGCGCTGTATGACTGACTGTTTATTATTGAAGTATGATTTCAAGAAGAAGGGCCAATTAGACCGGCACAAGAGGTGCTTTAGGGATGAAGAGTGCCCCAAACTGTAGATGACAGAAGCAGCATACTTTGAAGGAAGCTGCAGATGCAGCATCATATCAGGATATTTGGCCCCAGGGATTTGAGGGGGGGGGTGGGTCTTCTTGTTTGCTAGAGGTCATCATGGCCTTCTTCAAGAGGGGATTCTGCTCATTAAACTAGAAAGGGAACCCCTACACGAAATATTTGACAAATACTGCCCCAATGTCAAATTGCTGAATGTGAGCAGCTAACGACCAAAGGGTACCATGGTTGTGTGAAGAGGTAATTTCAAGAGCTCAAATTAACAGTAGGGCATGATTGTGTAGTTACCCAAGCATTTGTAGAGACCTTGATGAGCTGCTCATATTAAAACAAATGTATTTTCATTCTATCTGAGAAATCAGAAGAGATACGAAAAGACATTGGCGACTCTTGGATCTGGCTGAGCATTGAAACCCATTCCACAAAAATGTGAAAAAATCATAGAACTATACAAACAGTGGAAATGAAGCCTTTCTAGGACACTTGAAATATAATTACAATGTAAGTATGGAATCTGATCTAGGGCTTAGCTCTTAGACCAATTTCTTTCCTAAGAGAATTACGATCCTAAAATTTAAACAGAGCCACTCTAGAATAAATATTAACTTCTGAACTGAACTTTAGAAGAGTGTGATTCATACCAAAATTATCAGATCCGAATCATTTGTCATTGGAAAATATAAATAGGTGGGTAACCCACATTAGGACATGCTGTTTGAAGATTTTTAAGAAGTGAGAAAAAAGTCTGCCGAATTAAGAAAAGATCATATTCTGAGTATCCCATAACATGATTGTATAGATCGTTGAAATATGTTAATAAGAATGATATAGAATTCAATTAGTTACGTAGGAGCATCACTTTAAAACCAGTTTGAAAAAAATCGGCCAGGCAATTGAGATCAGATCAGAATCAGCCAGTTGCCAAATTTTGCTGAGGCCACTGGAGGGCAAGTCGCTTCCTTCGCACTTCATTTTTCAAAATAATATCTCAATAATATTTGAAGTAATGAATGATTAAGAAAAATTGATCCAAATACAATACATTGTACTACTTAGTGGGTGTGTGGTAAAAAAAAAAAAAATTTAGAAAATCGTTAAATTGCCAACGTATAACTCGTCAAGCCCTGACCTCAACGACCACATCCCATATACTCATACGAATAAAACCACGATCTATCATTTATGGCAACCGCAATCTTTAGGGGAGAGTTAGGGAGATCTGCAAGTGTCACCATTCGATTCAGCATGAAAAAATACGTAGAAACCGGCCCCAAACTTGAATTTTTTAGAGGGTAATTTTTCACAAAAACCCTCGATTTCAGAGAAAAAACCCATGTTTTTCAACATACAAACATACTTTTCTGCTCTAATTAATAAAGTAAAATAAAAATTGATTGTACCGCGAAAAAGCTGAGATCTTGTGCCAGTTTTTAGAGATGAGGTACGCGAAAAAAAAAGTACAGAAATGGGACACTTACAGCTGGTTTAACAAATTGGAATTTTCATGTTCAGGCAGTTTTTCACCCAATGAATCCTATTAAAAAATGTGATTCGGCATCAAATAGGAAGGCAATTTAACGCTGTATCCATCGGTATCTTCAAATTTAAACTCACTGTTTAAACGATTGTAATTATTGCTGTTTCAGTGACTAAAGGTCGAAAACACGAGGAAAATCTTAAAAATTGAATAACTCGAAAACCAAGCGTTATAAAAAAATCTCTTTCGATCCGAAATGAGCTCTAGAATCATGCCCTGAAGTACTGACCACCTTATGCGGGACACCCTGTATAACCGAAATGTTATCAATGGCTCGTCGTGACAAGTGCCCCCTTGAAGAGGCGAGGAAAGCCCACAGAGGGCCCCAGAATCGAACTTCTAGCAGCTGTGTAAAAATCAACACACAAAAACAATGCCATTATTACGTAGGATCTAAGGAATGAGAGGATACGGACGTAGCGCGAGCTCTCAGCACAGTTTCTTCAAGCTACGCAATTCCAGTTCATTTTTCGTAAACTGTTCATGAGTAGGGGTTATGATGAAATGGCATTAAAAAAAAAGAACTTCTGAAGTGTGACAACATTACTAAAAATTAAAACAACGTACCTACTGGAATCCAGATAGGTAAATCAGACGAGCGAGAGACAGCAAGGGCATCAATTTAAACACTAGACTGCCAATAAGATAATTAACTCCGAGCCTCGAGACCATTCTCCACCCTTCTATATCGTTCGCTAAATAACTTGACCCCCCGTTTTATTCCCATACCAATAGGTAATGTAACTTATATATGAATATTTTAAACGGAACAGTCCGATGCCCAACTGGTATACTGTCATTGAACATTAGGTACCTATTGAAATTCAACCAATGCGTGATTCGGTGATGCCAGTATCTATAATATTGGTAGAATTCGGGAAACTGACGATGCAGATCTTAATTGGATGAATCTAGCTGGTATTTAATGAAACGACAAGAAATAATTGGAAAAAATAATTTCTGAAGCTTGGAATCTATTATTCGGAAAACACTTGCGAGTTGAAGAGTAAACACAAATCAGTTAACAATAAATCAAGTGGAAATACTAGCTTACCGATGTCTCCTTCCCCATGCGATAAACCAAACAAATATTAACTATAACGATATGCACTGAACGATAAAACAACGAAGCAAATTCAACTGAAAAGTAACCAAATCTTGCCTAATTACATATTTGCTAGGTAAGATCAACCACATCCGCCTGAGTCACCCCCACCAATCTACTCATAAATAAATTTACAGTCGCCGCCGCCGTCGCTAACTGGAAGCCATGGATGCTATATAGCATACATGGAATAGCATCAACGGCCAAAAAGCTGAAAACAGGATTGAGAGGACAAGTCGTGGAGGGGGAAGAAGCCACTTGGGACTCCGCCCAGTCGGCGAGTGAAACCAGATAGCCAATAAAATAACGATAGCAGTATCGATATTTTTGGATCGATAACAACTATCGATAGCTTCAGAGCATCGATGTACGTTACTGAAATTTCAATTCGAGTTCGTTGTTAAAAACAGAATTTTCCGCGAGCTGCTAAATTCATAAATATTCAATTATTTCATCTACTTCCCCAGTGATTATTTAGGTCTTGTGTTGTTTCTTCTCTAAACTGAACACATTGTAGGTGTACATATATTAGCTGTGTATTTGTTTCTTGCATTTTACTTGTTTTTAATTTTCTAGCTTCAAACTTCACTCCTTTGATTATAATTTTAAAAAAGTGGATAGGCAAAGCGGGTTAAAATAATGATTTTCCTGTTAAAATCCTGTAAAGAAAAAAAAAAAAAAAAAATCATTTATGGCTTCATAGGACACAAAATCAAATTATTTTGAACTAGCCGCTCCGGCTCGCTACGCTCGCCTCGCTTCGCTCGCAAAGTGTGGCATGTAGGGAATATTGCTCGCTTCGCTCGCAAAGTGTGGCATGTAGGGAATGTTGCTCGCTTCGCTCGCAAACGATAGATCCCTAAGGGTAGGTTTAACTTCTGTAAGGGATGCTGCTCGCTTCGCTCGCTTGAGGAAGTTATACTGCCCACCCAACTTGGCAGACGTTTTTTTCTGTTGGAAATTCTTACAAACAAATTAAATCTTATGAAACTACGTGGAACCACAAAAAGTTTATTCGGGGATGTTGCTCGCTTCGCTCGCAAGGTATTGCTGTATATTTGTAGGAAAAAATCCGAATTTATTCTGTTGACATGGCTCTCGCTTCGCTCGCAAGGTATACCTGTATACCCTTCAAGACGTAAGTGCGTGTACCTGCTCGCAACCCGTTCCGCAGCCCCGCCTCATCGAACCCCTGACTTCGTAGAGCCTTCTCGCGAACACGGCAAAATTAATTTCTGATGTTAAACGCTTCTTCTCGCTTCCGCTCGCGATTTGACCGACTTAACGTCACTTTTTTCGATATCCGATTTCGGATTCAGATTCGGCGGACCCAAAGCTGTATTTCGCCCGCGAAAACCGTTCCGAAAAACGTACCTTTATGGGGTATATTTTAATCGGAAAAAACCAAGTTTTTCGGCGGACTTTTCGAGAAAACGGGTCCGTACTCTCGCATTTTTTTAACGCATTTCCCGATACTTTTTTCGCGATCCGATCGCGCCGTCGTCTTCCTCGTTCAAAAACCTACGAAACCCGTATTTTTCCGGAATTGTCAACGGCCGTTTAGAGGGGTAGGGAAAGCGGGGAAGTCCAAAAAGCACACATTAATTCTTACTTCGACCCCCCTCCCGCCCTACGGCCCATGGTTCGGGTGGGATTAAACAATTTTAAATTCGCTCGCTCCCACTTTTGGAAAATCTCAAGAAGATCCCCCCACTCGTAGACTCCCCCCACTCAGCCGTTTGGCCGTGCATAGACACGACAAACAAACAAATAGACAGACAGACAAACGGAGTTTCATTCTTATTAATAGTATAGATTGTCCATGTCGTTTACACATAAACGGCGGCTTTCATGCAGTCACAGGAATGTATTAAGTGAAGTGATGGATCTCGTTTTTTTAATTGACGAATTGCTGGCGATTCTTTGGGAGATGGGAAGAGAGGGATTTTGGAAGTAGCTCCAAGGACAAGGAGCTCCTTCCTTTTAGAGATACCCCCGTCTATAAAAATACGTGATTTCTAGAAGTCGTTGGCCTACAACCACCAAATATTTGTAAAGTGTTTTCGTGCCAGTCAAAAAGTACCTACATACCTACCTAGCTGACAAAATAGCAGACGGTTTAAAGGTAGCAGTACTTCAATTTCAAAACCGGAGACAACAGGAAACTCGGTGCAATGCTTGAGGCAACTACGTAATAAAATCATTGACTGGGATTTCTAGATTAATAGGTAGATCAGATAATTAGATTTGTAATAGATTTCATTGCACCGAGTTTCCCGTTGTGTCCAGTTCCGAGGTTGAAGTACCGTCTGCGTTCAAATCCTTCAGGGAGCTTGATGTAAAAATGCTTTACAAATTACAAATATCCATTCACCGTAGGCTGCAACGACTTCTCAAAATTCCGTTCAATGAACTAATAGGTGGGTCTACTTCAAAATTTAAGTTTCAAACTCTCATATTCCCTTGGTTTTCTGGTCATCAAACTGCTTCATTTAGAGTTGTGGCTGAGATTTCACGTTACAATTAGTGGCCTGCCCCATCCATTACATGAGTGAACTTTCAAGTATATTCGTAAAATGGTCATCTGAAGGCAAGAAAAGGAGAATTGCAGAGGGATTCCGAAAAATTGGCTATATATTGAATGTTTAATTCTGGCTGTGGACGAGAGTTTGAGGAAGGAAGGTTAGGAATAAGATTGTCGACAGCGTTCCCGTGGTTCAGTTTAATTACGGAAAAGTTCATGAACTCATCCCCACCTTCATGGTTCTCGTTCTGAATTAGTTGTGTTCTATTCATGTTCTCTTGATCGTGCTGGAACACACCTGTAGTTACATACATGGAAGAACTTCCATGTTACATGGTACTGCACCTAATTATGGAAAGAGAGGCACTATTGGACCATCTAACAAAAAATTATTTCTAATTTGGGCACATATCTCTGTATGTTCAAAATTCAAAATGCTTTAGGAACCTAGACTGTTTCCACATCACAGAAAATAAACGAATGACAAAGGAGAGAAGATAAAGTCTCAAAGAATGTTAGGTACCTACAGATATGATTTCTAATGACATGAGAGTCGGAGTTAGGAACTACTTAGCTTATTTTGCTGCCGCTTGGCTCTCATCTTAATTGGCGATTTCAATTAAGGATGCGAAATCTGGCGGCAAAAAAATGAACCCTCGTAAGGGAAATCACCCAGAATAGCAGTTTCAAAGGTTACCAGCATTCGTTTTATAATTTTCCTTTGGTCACTACTAAATAGTCAAATAAATCGTAATCTAGTAGTGCAATGTGTTATTTTGCTTCCCTAACTTTCCCAAAAGAGGAAAAAGAAATGTTTGAATAACTAATCACTTTGGATCGAAAGAACAAGTAGACCAGTGATTTTCTTGGGAAAGGGCTTTGAAAATGGACAAAAAGTGTGGAATCAAAAGTAAATGCATTATTGCCAGGTACTTACTTATCATTAGTAATGAAGTATCTACTTGGTCGGAGTTGTTTACATCCCTTTCCCTAGTACCTACCTATCTTCAGGCTCGTATGCTCCAAATTTCCCGGTGCTCGGTTGTTCACTAAACTAAACTTGACAATGCAACTGAAACTACTGCAACTGAGCCTAAGGGAGCCTTTATTGAAATAAAATTAAGCTTGCTGTGTTAACATGTTTAGCTAAAGACACCCAATACATCAATAGGGTGGTAGGAAGAGTAGGTATAACCTATTCCCCTCTGTAATACCTGTACTAGAAATGAGTAGTACACGACCAATTTTTGAAATTCCAACAAGTTAATTTCCATTAGTTCTAATCATAAACATACAAGAGTGACAGAAGAACTATAACAGGTCCCCTATTTACTGTCTCGCCTCTGAGACTTTTTCGTTTATTGAAGGGATATATGTAAGTTGACCTACTTATTGAAACTCGTCCTCTGTTGTCACTCCTTTTATAGTTAGTAAATCCATTCCCTATCTGTTGCTGACTGATTCGTCCCCTTAGAGAGTGTAAATCAGTGGACCGGATAACCACATCACTACATCTCAATAATAAATAACTGCTCACGGGCCTTCACCTTCAAACATACCACATACTATTGATGTTGGGGATTTCCTACTCCACTGCTTCTTAACTTTCACGGAAATTTCGGGATTTTGTAGTATGTACAAGCGTATGTATTTAAAACAAATCTAATTTCGTCACTGTACAAAAATTAACAATAACAAGAAATAGGCACATAAGTAGGAACCTTCTAAACAATTTATTAGAGAAGCAAGAAAGCTGAAAGCAACACTTTTATTATCAACAACCTTCTTCTACTTTGTTTCGTATTTTTCTTTGTTGAACATAGACGTAACAGACCCAAAAGACTTTACTTTGGATTAATAATGTAAATCGATGTGATGTAAATGATGAGTTTACCTTTACCCTTCAAAGACCCTCGAATAGACAAATCTATCCCGCTTGTGGCTCCCATTTCGGAAGCGATCGCAGCGCCAACGGTAATTGAAATCACTCATTTGTAATCATTAGACGCAGACAGCGTGGATTTGTGAGTAATGGCAAAATACTTCCATGTGCGTCCAGAACCACCACCTTTATTGGTGTGTATGAGTTTTGTGTCTGGTAAACAAGTAAACAGTGCCGGACATTAAAACTGAGAATTCCGAATCACCACCACCCACTACCGTTGGACTTCTGTCAGTGTATTATTTGAAATGTAAGCATTCTGTTTTGTGCATCAATGATCTTGATCACAGTTCAATTTTGAAAGAATTTTATCTTTAATTTCAAGGTGAATCGTCACGTTACAAATTGTTAAGCCCTCAGCATTATAACACCTTAAGCGCGTCAAGTTCCCAAATTGTCTTGTGATTGCCTATTCCAACTACTGATTTTATTCAAGATGCAATCCCTTGTTGCTTATGGCGATAGCGATGAAACTGGGAGTGATAGTGAAAACGAACTTTCCAATGAAAATGAAATTCCCGCTAAAGTTGTGCCAGTCTCGAGTGATGTCACCCACATCAAAGGAGCAGATGGTCCTGTTATGGAAAGTTCCATTGATTCGGGGAAAAAACCGACCGACAGTGGAAGTAAGCCGAATGCTGGACTGTTGTCTCTACCGTCATCCCAAATGACGAGTATTAATTTCGATTTGAACATCCTTGACAGTAAGCGCTCTCAGCCCATCCGAATCAACATTCCTTCGCTGAAAGAAGTAAGTTTCATATTGAGTTCTAATTCTAATAATTCTGAAGGTGACACTTATCTGTGCTGGTATAGTTTTGTCAAAATTATTATTTTTGCAATTTCACATGTCGTGTGTGCTTGTCACTCTGACGCTGCCTACCAAGGACTATGGCAATGGTTAAAATCAATGTGTATACACAAGTTACACAGCAACATTTAAGGCCCGGTTAATCAATCGCATATTTGCTTAAGCACGTCTGACTCGAGTAAAACCTCTGAAAATCTGCCACGTTTATCAAATCAGTGTCACTGCTCATTTATCGCTGATTATTTGACCGAGCGCCTGAGTTTCGGTTATGTACCGTTTTAGCTGCTCAGAAATCATCGTCATGACAGTTGTTTGTAATCAATTTATGTACCTATATTATATTGACCGTTTCTTTTTCTTTATTCTTTTGAAAATAATGGACTCTGATTCTGACTGGGAGTCCGAAGATTCTAATTCTGTATTATCATAATATACCGGTATTGCGCCTCCACCACCCCCTCCCACACTTTGCTTTGAAACTTAGCTACGTTCACACCCGCGCTCCGAACATTAGGGATGTGAAAAAATCGATTATCCCCCTTTTCGATTTAATCGATTTTTTTGACAAAAAATCGATTTAAATCGATTAAAATCGTATGAAATTTAACCACTTAAATTCAATGGCTCAATTTGATTTTTTAAAGTAATTCTGAAGAGCACTTCATGGTATGCTGAAGGTGAATAAAAGGCACTCATAAAAAATGAAAATTTATAAAAATGTTAGGTAATAGGTATAAAATGTATTTAAAAAAAAAAATTGTACCATTCGAAAACTTGAAAATTTTATACATATAGAGGAACTTCTAAACGGTAGTACTTTTTGAGGGTTGAGAGTTTCACAGTAGGCTTCTCAAATTTTTAAAATGTTTTATTGCTAAGCGCTTCCGCCATTATCGGTACTTCCGAACTATTGTTTTTTGCCTTTTTTGTGGCCTCTTCAACATCCCAAAGGGTACCTTATAGATTGGAATGTTTCGTCGTATTTGTTAATATGAAACTGTGGAAATCTGGTTGATTTATCACTCATTGTCTTGTGAATGTGTCCTTATATGTTTAAGGGCGTCAATATTGTCAATTTAAATTGAGAAAGAGAAAGGATGACGTAAAATTTCACTATTAACATGAAAAGTTTTAAAGTCAAATAAAATACAGAAAAAAGCTTTTCCTCCGCTTGGATTCGAATAACAACAACATAGATTTGAAAAACTGATAAGTAATCATTGACCGTGTTGTTGTTTCATTCTCATTGCTAGTCACGGCTAACGTGACAAATCAATCATGAGTTTATTAGTCGTTGCTGTTGATGACAAGTTCGTGTCATCTCGTTCGATCATGAGTTTAACACCTCGTTTCTTCGACAAATCGTAAGGAAAAAAGTGTACGATTAGTTTGTACGATAAAATCTAAAATGTGGCTTAAAACAGTACCACCCAAAAAGTCCGATTATTAATCGATGTTTTTCCCAAAAATTGATTCTTTCGATTTTTCCAAAAAATCGATTTAATTGATTTTAACATCGATTTTTTCACACCCCTACCGAACATGCTTTTCATCGAAAAACCATTTAAAAAAAACATATTTTGCTAAGTAGAGCTATAAAGGACTGACTTGAAAATTTTTTGTTCCATGGTAAAGCTGTTAAATATTAAATATTGCGTCAATTGAACACTTTTTTTTTTTTTCAGTTGAAAAATAAGGTAAATACAACGGAATTTTAAAGTTTTTATTAATAGACAAGTACCGATTTTAGCGAATTTGAAGGGGAAAACTTGAAAAATCATATTTTTCACAGAAAAATTGAAGATACTTTAACTCTGCGCCAATTGAACCCCAAAAACAAAAAAAAAGTCATTGAAATATGAGGGAGTTATGGTGTTTCAAACTTGTGTAGAGAGGGGGGGGGGGGGGGTTCTGTAACTATTGGAAATATACCCAATAGTACCTATGTAACTAAGTACTAAGTTGTTATTGTTAGTACCAAATACAAACTAAGTACCTAGGTGTTATCGTCGATGAACACCTTGAATTGCGTGATCACATTAATAACTTATCCAAAAAAATAAGAGCAGCATCTTTCATTTTCTACAGAACTCGGCGTATCTTCATCACAAAAACGCTCAGAACCATTTAAATGGCTTTAATTCATTCCCATCTAACCTACGCTATCACTAGTTGGGGATCAGCACTTCCAAACCATCTCCAAGCCCTAATTCGTGCTCAAAAACTGATTATAAAAATTATAAATTTAAATCATAAAATTGACAAAACATTTCATGTTGAACAAATTTTCTATTTTCAAACCATTACATTTTTTTGGAAAAGAATAGATCTCCTCAAGCCGGCAATAAATCGCCCAAATTCACGACATCCTATTAGATTTACAGCGCCCTTCAGGAGAACTCAAATTTAACAAAACCATATCACTTTTATTGCGCCTAAGCTTATAAATAAACTTCCGTCGGAAATATATGGAAATAGTAAACCTAGTCGGTTCAGACAAATTAAGGATTGGATTTTCCAATCAACCAACAAGTTTTAAATCAATTATAGGTTTTCCATATATTATAATCCCACAACGTAGACTGATTATGCAATTTTTTTTTTTTTTTTTTTTTTTTTTTTTTTATAACCGCATTTTAACCAGAAGGGTCATTAGCGGCATTATGCAATTCTTATTCCTATTCCTGGGGAGACTGGAGTATTAATTAGTACTCAATGAAGTCTGATTTTGTAACGCGCTAGCTATTTGTTCAAGTTTCAAGATTTATTTGATTTCAAATATTGTTCTATGCCAAAATCTGTTGAATTTTTAAGATTTATTCATGTTTTGATTAGTTTGCTCATGTTTTGAAAGTTTACGTTTAAGCTTATTTAATATTTTATTCATGTTTTGATTAGTTTATTTTCCTTTCTGTTGTAAGAAGAAGAAAATAATGTATTACCAGGGTTTCTATCCTTTGGAAATACCCACACACAGGCTTTGCCTCGTGGGATTTTCAGTGAGCAAAATCGCTGATGGAAACCATCCCTCTGTATATCCTGTCTTTCTGAAAATAAAGTATTTATAAAGTTTAAAAAAGTTATAAAGTGGACTAGTTTTCCACCAACAGGCAAAATGCGGGCAAAGCAACAGTAGTAAACTAACCAAGAGTATTTAGTTTCACGCATTACCGCCAGAACCCCCATGATTGAACTCCTTATGACAGCAAAACCATTACAAATTTCTTAATTTTTTTCACTTCAACATTAAGGATCACAAAACTTATAGATTAAATTTATATTCAATATATGAATAATAAAAAATATAAATCAATTCAAAGAGTGATAAATAGGACGAGGAAACACAAAATCTCAGTGTAAACACACTTAACCTCATCTTGTAAATCTTATGACTATCTATGGAGGTGGTGAGGAAATTTACTAGAGTGGAGAAGATAACTGCCTTACTGAACACCTGGAGAAGTTCTCCAAGGAAAAAATGGCGGCATTTCTCTACTGTGGACAAGTTTTCCCATCGAAATAAAGTTACAGAACACCCACCGTTTTATCAATTCCACCGTACAGAAAAAAACCGCAACCAAGCGCCACAGATTAATTGCTTATAAATGTGTTTGGTAGACGTGGGCTGGTCCTCCACTGGAAGTGATGCCACACGACAAAGCGACTACACGTAGTTGTCCATATAGAAGCGACTGATCCCATCGTGTCAAAGGGGCCTCCTCGCCGTATTTGATTGCACAACATTTGCATGCTTTCTGCCTATTTCGGGACGATGTTCCGAGTGAGTTAGAAGGCGGTAATACAGTGAAGTTCACATATAGTATGTGATCTTGGACGAATATATCATCATAACTTATACACCAACAGTTATAACCATCATCCAGTGCTCTCATTTGATTCAGCGTACAGATCCTCTCTCACCTGTGAGCATCCAACATTTTTTTTAAACAATTGGGATCACATTTAGGGCTTAAAAAAAGTGTAATTTAAAAAAAAAGCTTCTTTCTGTCTTTAATGCCTCCATTATTTGGAAGATTAACGGAATTTTTCATTTGTATGTTTTAGTTACAAGCTGATGAGGAGAAGGACAAGCAGAAGAAGTTGAAACGTAGCACTGTGAGTCTTTTATGCGTAACAATATTTCATTTTCTGTGTGGTTCACTCAATCATTATTACTAGCCCACGCCTTTCTTTTGATTTATTTTAATTTTGATATTGCACTTCAAGTAAAACCTCATGTGGAATCATAACTCATTAAGAGAAGCTGCTGGCCTATGTGGTATATTCTGATATGTTAACGAAATCTCATTTTACTAGTTTAAAATATTTGAATCTATTTGATTCACCAATAAGATTTACGTAGAATAATACAATTTTGAATGGTCTTAAAATTTAAGCGTTCTGTCTCTTGGTGGATCATTTTAGTCCAATTAACTAGGGGAGGCAGGTGGATTGTGATGAGACCATGTTATACTCTATATACTTGCAGACATAATAAGTGGGCAAGGTTCGAATTTGAGTACGGTCAGACAAATAGGCCATGAGACAATGACGCTTGATGTACTTTACGTTTTTGCATCTGCAGTGAAAACTTGAGTTATGGAATTGATAGAGAACCCTCCTCAGTCTAATCTGCACATTCCCAGAAAATTTCATCGAAATTGAATGAAAACTGTAGAATTAATGGTTTTCAAAAGGATTAGTATGGTCACAAAGACAAGCACACACATCACAGTTGTTCAGAATGGTCTAAAACGCGAGTGATGAAATTTTGATTTTGGCAATTTTTGTTAATCTCGAAAGGGGGAAAAATACTTTCGCTACCTTGACAGACTTGGAAACAATGTGAAAAACAAGTCAAAGGAAACCGCGGTGGCCAGGGAAAATACCCACTCGAAAAGATTTTGTCCCCCACTAATAATTATGCCCACATTTTCGTAGACCATCCCTAAAGACTGGCTCATATTATTTGAGAATAATTCGAAAATTTTGAAAATTCATTTTGACCTTTATTTGGAATGAGGCATAATAAAACTTGAAGTTTGAAAAAAAAAGGTGACCTACATTTGCTATGAAACATTTGGTTGCAGTCAGTTGAAAATTGTGAGTGTGATAGAATTCTCCATTTGTTAGCTCTGATAATGCAAATTTTGTGGAAGATTTAAAAGTCAGTCCCAAACCACATTCTGAATTGGTGATAAATTAGATACAATATATGTGAGTTATGCATACAATAAGGATTTTACGCGTGTTCAAGCTCCATGGGTACCAATAATTCGTGTGATGAAATTCATCTGTTAACCCTTTCTCTTTTGCTTAACCCATTTTTGGCCAATGGTGCGTTTTTGCACCGTTATATTAATGCATTTTTTCTGTCCATTGAATAATTTGAAAACTTCAATTTTTGCTAATTTTCATTGAAAATGAAGCTATTGCTATGGCTCGGAAAATTTTAAATTCAAAATTTCGAAAATCTTCTTTTTCTGTATGTGTATCCTCGTAAAATCGCTTCAACTCAAGAACTGGACTGAATTTGACGGGATGGATCGCAAAATGATCAGCTAGTCATTCAAAATAAAGTGATCCTTGATAATCAGTAGCGCGAGCTGATTTCCTGATTCAAAAAATTAAATTTCTATGCTATTTATCCTAAGAAGCTGAAATTTGAAACGGAACCTATGTGAAACATGTAGGATAGGATTTCACTTGCCGAACCACCCCAATCAGCTAAGTGAACTCTCACCACTGATTTCTATGCAATTTATCTTACGATGCTGAAATTCGGAACGTAACCTCTGTGAGACAGTTAGAGTGGGATTCTAACTTGCCGAATCGCCCCAATCACCAGAGTGAGCTTTTAACGCAAAGTTCAAGCATCCCCCCCCCCCCCTCCCGAAATTCTTATTACGTCATTCCTTGTAAAACACTGATCTACTTAAGGGGGTTGGGAAGGTTTACTACCCGGGGCACTGTGAAGTTGTCCCCTTCTACACAAACTCATTACCTATTTGACTACTTGAAATACGAGTAAATTTACTTTGTTATATATCACTGGATTCATTAGGAAATTTAGTATCCAAAAAGCTGCACTATTCACTAATTGAAGTATTTTTTGGCCCGCAATCCTCAAATGAAATCACCTTATTTTATCGGGAAAAAATCACGTTTTCCTTCATATTTGCCCCATTATCTGACTTACCATATTGTTTTAAAGTTCCCCGGCTGTTTCCAGTTGTTTCCATTAACATTTTGAACAAACAGTCGGGGGAGATTCTCTTTAATGTCAAAATTTTAGTATTGGTGTTGATAAAAAGAGATAGCGTGAAACTATCTACAAAAAATCAACTTTTCCGATTCGATACATCGATACCAAACAAAATCGACCCCACTCCCCGACTTTCGAAAGAAAAACTTGTAAAAAAAAAGTATTCAATTCCGTCCAGTAGATCTTGAGAAAATGAGGTAAATGTATTGAAAAGAGTGATTTTTCAGGAGAGGCGCTTGAAGTTCTCCTTCTAAAGCGATTATTGAGGAACTGTTTCTTAGCTGAAGTTTCAATATTTTCATATGTGTGTATGTCTTTCCAGGCGATAACTCTCCTTAGGATTGAGATAAAAAAATCCGTTAATGCGCTTAAAAAAAAAATCAAGCTAATGGATGAGTTCTTTGGCCAGCATTTTTGAGCACAATAGTTCAAATATCAGAAAATGTCCTTAAAAAAATCACTAAAAATGGCTAAAAACTGCTAAACATTGATAAATTTATATATTTTAGCAAAATGTTATTCAAAAAAGTTAATCAACGACGAAACAGAAGACTAAAAAATGTATGCACAAATGTTGCTGAAGAATGTCCGCAAATTTCATAAATATTTGCAAAAAAAAAAAATAATAATAAAAAAATAAAACCTATAAAAACCACGAAAAAAAATTGAAAATTCAAAACATTTTTAGAACTACTGAATAATAGTTAGAAAGAATTCGTTTTCCCAAAAATTGGTAATTAGCAATTTCTTTGCACGCAAAGTGCTCGAATTTCAAAATAATGTAACATAATATAATGCTATAATTTACGACAATTCGCTCACATGATCATGCTGCATGACTGGAACTTTTATTATAGTTCATATTTATCTTTTCAGAAAGGATCAGGACTTTTCAGTCTATTGCCTGAACCTGTGCATGTGACTAGTACAACTTCAAAGTCACTCGTGCCACAATCAGTTGCTAATCGCAAGAGAACTCAGAGCAAGGCATCTGAGTCACCAAAGGCAAAGTTTAAACAACCTAAAACATCTTTTCTTGATGATGAAGACGAAGAAGAAGAAGAGGAAGAAGAAGAAAAAGGAAAACCATTGTCATCATTTTTTTTCTCATCGCTCGATGATGTCAAATTACCTCCTGATGATGTAGAACTTGATCTGCCTGTGGTTCCTTCTGGAGTTGTTGATCCACAATCTATCGAAACTCCTGAGGTAAGTTTATTTCATTATAACCCATAACTATCTTCAAGGATCTTCGAGTAACTTCCAACAAAACGGACTTCTCAGAAAAATGTTGAAAACTTAGGTACCTATTATGACCTTTAAAAGTTTTCGTGCAGGGTGGCCCCCAGACATTAAGTTCCTCCCAGACATTTTTTGGAAATCGCAGTTTTAATTTTTTTCATGTTTTCGACCTTACTAACTTAAATGACTACAACTTCCTTA
Organism: Adelphocoris suturalis; assembly: GCA_030762985.1. Taxonomy (NCBI): domain Eukaryota; kingdom Metazoa; phylum Arthropoda; class Insecta; order Hemiptera; family Miridae; genus Adelphocoris; species Adelphocoris suturalis. The sequence continues at coordinate 36,320,442 of CM061051.1, forward strand.
ATTTATAAATTATACTCGAATTGGGAATAACTGTGGCTCATATTCAAATTCAATCCTAGTGCAAGTGTGATCATTCGATTCAGTGTGAAAATTTGTGTTAAGATCAACCCAATACTCATATTTTTTCATTGAGTGATTTGTCAAGAAAACCCTAGAATTCTTTGGAAAAAACCACGTTTCAACACTTGAACGTAATTTTCTCTTGTAGTTAGCAAGCTAAAAGTGTACCTGCTATTGGAAAACTGAATTTTTGAGCCAACTTTTACAATTACAGTAAGGCATAACGTTCTAATATTGTGCATCACAAGTTTTATCATTTTACAGGGCAAGAAAAACACTTTTTCTCGTAATCTAGCTCCACAGTAATATTTCTGGGAGCAGGTCATCCTAAATCTGTGGTATTTTCTTCATGATAATTAGTCGAAATGCCCAAACAATGGATTTAATGAAATTTTGTTGAAATGCACAAGGATGCTGTAATTTTTGTTGAGATGCACAATGTTGACTATTAAGTTTTAATTATTAAAATTGCCACAAGTTATAAGAAATAGTGAAGTTAAGTGTTGAAATGTCACTAAAAAAGGATTTTTGGGGGGGGAAAACAGACGGTAGACCTACGGTTCTACAGTCAGAGCATTTAATAATTAATGATTAATTTTACACATTATTAGTTCATTATGGTTACTTAGCAATATTAGTTTATAACTTAGCGTAATAAATCAGCTTTCCTTGACACTATGCAGAGGCTTAGGGATCATGAGATGTGATAAAGTGAGAGCATTCCAAAAAGTGGTGAACGATTTTCCTGCTATGAAAACTGAGGGAATTATACTTCCCTAGTAACGCATTGGTTGTAAGTGGAAATCAATATTTTCGCCGTGACGTGACGCTCGGAAAAAAGGAAACATCCTGTTGATCGTTATTGAATGATGAAAGGTGCTTCAGTATTATGAAGCATACTTATGACCCTTTTACAACCCATTAATAATATTATCTAGTCGAATTAATTTCTAAATTTGTACAAAAAACGAAAAATTAAAGAATGGAAATTTACCCACTAGGGTATACTAAATTACTCGCCAACACATTTAGCAATGGGATAATATTTTACAGTGTAATTTAGAGCATTATGGCTGATTTTAGATCGTTATTTCAAACACTTCTGAGAAAATTCTGAATACTACCAAAAAAGTGTTTTTCGGAAAATTTCCAGGAGATCCTTTTTTCAGAAATTATTTGGAGAATATAAACTCTGAAGCATGGAAATTACTTATGAGGTTTACCTATTTATGTGTACCTAACCGTTTTTTTGTTTGAAAATATATGTTTCAATTCACGCCATTTTCCTGGATTGATCTATAATGATGAATGATATGGCTCGCATTTAATATGGTTTTCAGATTAGTAATAAGTTTGGTCTTGACTCAAGCGAGCAAAAAGAAGTTGGTCCTCTTCAGCCTTCAACTATTATAAATCCCAACGCAACTCATACTCCATATCATGCTGGTGAAGTGGAGGATACAGCTTTGGATAGTGCTGCAGTAAGTTATCCTTATATCCTATTATATTAATTGGAGCAAATTTCTTTTGTTTAGTTTCAAAACTTTAAACAAATCTTGCCTCGTTTTGAACCTTAATGTAATTTTATCTATACTATATGGCATTTGTGGTTTTATCATTTGTCTACCTATCAAGAAAATTATTTATCAATACTATGCATGGATACGTTGTGTAACTGGATAGGGCGTTATGTTATTGAATCGGGTATGTACGCACAAAATTATACTTTTTTTATCAATTTAGATGTGCATCCCTCCAACATTTTTCGTTATTTCTCAATTTAGAAATGCAAATTGACCCAAAAATACATTTGAGATATCTATCAACCAGACAATGCGTGATCCAGCCACACAGATTTTCAAATATAATCTCCTTCTAACAAATTGACGCAATATCCAAACTTTGAAGGTATCTCCTAAGATGTTGAAGAGGACCCAAAAAGCAGGCATTCATCTAACTATAAACTACAAGCTCTGACAAGGCCATTGCAAGGCGAAAGCGCTCAGCGTACGCAATAAACTGTATGATTTGAGATGCCTTGAAAAATCTCAACCCTCAAACACCAATACCTTTTCAGAATATGATGCATATAATGACAAAATGCGTAAAAGAGCATGCTCATGGCCAGCAGTGTGTACACACCTTTACAAACACTCTTTGCACCATGTTGAGTTCCTCTACAGTAAAACACAGTATGAGAGTTTGTTCTGGAAACAGAAAAAATAGACACAGTGCTAGATGTGAGGCAAAACAGCTCCAGCTAATCTGTGTAGCATAAAGTTACAAGACACGAGCGTTTTGGAAGGTGTTGAATGTGCTTTGCCCATGAAAGTCTGTAGTCAACCTCTACACTCAAAAGACTCAGTGACTGAACCTGACGACCATTATGCTGGAAATTTACATTTTGAGTCTTTTTCTCATTGAGAGTCAACGTATTGTTAGTGTTGCCACTCATTGACCTGGAACAAATTGGTCTGAAAACAATCCTCAGTTGTGCCCCTCACTGAAGTCGTTAGATCATCTACAAACAGTAACAAGAAATCTGTATCTTGATATACAATATCTTTAATATGTAGATATAAAAACGCTGCAAATTATTACACAAAGGTTTATTATTTCTGCATCATACAGACCTTCTAGGACGAAAACTTACCGTAATTATTTAGCCTCACTTATAGTATATTTACTAGGTATCGACACTCGGGGCTTCCAATATTTGGTTCACTCGTTTACTGCATCACAGCTCCAGGACCCCATAATTTTACACTTTAAAGTTGAGGACAAAAAAAAAAAATAAATGGGGCCGTCTAGGGACACCCGAAGGAAGCGAAGCTTTATATCATAAAGCGTAGAATAGAATTATGAGTATTTTCATACTCATAAACAATCTCTTCTAATTGGAATTAATTTCATCACACTCTCTCTCTCGCCTTCCCTCCCCTCCTTTCCCTCTCACTCCCTCCGCCTCCCCCACACTCCCTCGCCCTCCCTTCCCTCTCACTCCCTCCGCCTCGCCCTCCCTCTCACTCTCTCCCGCCCACCCACAAGGCGTGCGCGCAATCGTCAGTCTAACACTGACACTTTTTCGCCCGTTTTTGTCCCATAGCATCTATGCGAGTAAAGCGATCAGGATGGTTAAACGTTAGGACCAACTAGACCCCAAATGGAGTCTATGTGCGAAAGAACGGGTTTTTTAAGTCAATTCTTAGGCCTTTTATGGCCCGGACGGCGAACGGCGGACGGACATTTCAAATTTGGATTCTACGCACCTTGAAACGTAAAGTGACAAAGTTTGAGGGGGGGGGGGGGGGGGGGGTTATAAAAGTTTTTTGCTATACGATCACTAGGCTCTTATTATTGGAAATAATAAACCAAAAAGGCATGGACCGAGTACATACACTTGTTTCATACCATAGTGAATGAAGGGTTGTTGTGGGCTACGATTTCATTTATCATTAAAAAACGCGATCCTCCACCTTTTCTCATCCTTCTGGACAACGAAGACACTAAGTAAAATCCGTCAGGAGTGTAAAAATTCAGTTCATCAGCACCAGTGCTCAGAAAAGTGATCACCCTGAAGTCCTGGAGCCTCCCTAAGTCGAAATTGATCTTGAGTATTTAGATTTATTGCCCTGTAGTTTAGCCTAAAGTATAACTAGATCACAAGACGTTGATAAATCAGACGAAAAGTTCAGGCGTCAACAAAATGCAATAACATTTCCAGACGAATTTCTGGGTAGGTTTTCTCGTATAGCAAGAGAGAGGTGTTGTGAGTGTGTTCAACGATGCACGTTTTTATTTGAATACTGATCAACTTACTTCACCATTTGATTAAATATGAGCTCTAGGTACTGTTTTATTACTAATCATGTACTTATCAATAAAGTGTATGCCAATCAAATTAACAAACTTTTGCTAGTGAAATTATTTTACTAATTATTTTATTTTATCATTTTATTTTTAAATTTAGAAATGTATTTGTGTGGCTGATTACTCGATTTACAAGTGACCATCATGGTGTCAAGTAATTAAATTGTAGTCGAGGAATTATCTATGTAGTGTTAAATTGTTGGGCAAGACACAGTTTCAGAATTTCGTGCTTAAATACTGTAGCTATATTTTTTTTATTCTTTTTTACTCCGGCACTAATCCGTTCTTGCCCTTTACTGCTGCAATGTAAATTAGAAGTGTCTACTTTATTTCATAATGTATTCTATTAAAATGATCGAGAGCCAATGTAAACACTCGTAACTACCCAGCATCCAATACATTCAATAAATCACTTTTCTGACTCTCCCAAATGGAGTAAAATTTCGAATCATTTCAAAATCTGGATTATATGTTGTTATGTTCTCATCATGCGATTTATTCATCTTGTTTACATAATAATGATTCTGTTTTATTTCCAGTTAATGAAACTATGTGGATCTAGGGACAGGAAGAAGGCACCTGACCTTTCCAACATAATTGATGTCAGTGGCTCATCACTGATGGCTGATTGTAGCTTGCAGTTGACCAAAGATCTAACCAAGGAACAACCAACTCATAGTTTCAAGCGAAAATCAGAATGTAGCACCCTCCAAAGGAGAAAACACCAGATAACCTACTTGGCAGAACAGGTATGTTTGTTGGCAATTTATGATTGCCAATTATATATTATATACAATTTGGGTGAATATCCTGAAACAATACTTTTTTTTTTTTACCCAAGTCGAGTTTTGGATTCTTTTTTCTCAAAAATGTCTTAGGGTTTGTTTGGACACGTAGTTCCGAACCAGTTCGGAATTCATCTAGTTCGGAATCGAACTGCAAAGGGAGGGGATGGGAACCGGTTCAGAACTCTTAGTTCTGAACTCCCAGTCCGAACGCCATTTCGTGTAGTTCGGAATTGATAACCTGATAACCTCTCCGTCTTTTTCCCAAAACGTGGTTACATGTTTGTAATTTGTGTTATAAAAACTATAACTCAATATATTTGTTATACTTTATCAGGTCTGTTAACCGCCTGTTAATGTTTATGAGGTCTGTTAGTATCTTGTGATACTACATTTAAGCAGCAATACCTAAATTGTTATTCAATAAAATGTTTTGAATTTAACTGCGTACTTTCATGTTCAATGTATTTCCGCCCAAGGTTTGACTTTGATGTGTTTTGAAAATGGCTACTGAACACATAAATCTGAACTAAACCTCTTTATCATTAGTTGAGAGTTGCCCTGTCAGGAACTGAACTTGACCTCGGTAACTCCTATGAATTTCATTGATATCCCTCGAGCCATTTTGGAAAGTAGACCAAAAAGTGCTAAAACCGATTATCCCCCCCCCCCCCCCCCCCCAAATTGGCCATTTAAGAACTTTTTCGCTAATTAAGTACCTACCTACCAGTCTTACGGGATGAGGGGAACTGAATATAATTTGCACCCAGAAGAAGAATAACTCCTATGAATTTCATCAAAATCCCTCGAGGCGTTTAAGAGAAAAGGCAACAACTGCTAAAAAAGACGTTTTTTCACATACTTCGATTTTTTAACCCTAAAATAATAAATTAAGGCTATTTTAAGTAGGGGTATAGAAACCCATCTCTAGAATCGGAATGTTTTTATGTCGTACCGTAAGGTTGCAATCGTGTACCTACACGAGTTACTTACAGTTGTATGAAACGTTAAAGGCAAGATAAATTGAAAAGACATCAGATAAAAATGTGAGCGCGAGAACGTGAATTAAGAAGGCTGATGACAACTTGAAAGTTTGGCGGGAGGTACGTGCATACGGGGCGGGGCCAAGCTTGTTTACTGCGCATGTCTAGAACTATTAGTTCTGGAAAAAAGACAGAACTGGTAGAACTGGTTCGGAACGGTAACGAACTACTACGTCCGAACAACGAACTGCTAGTTCGAGGTCTTCCAGAACTGGTTCTCGTGTTGTCCGAACAGCCAAAAGTGGGCGTGTCCAGTTACGAATGGTTACGAACTACGTGTCCGAACAAACCCTTGGTTACACGATCCTTAACAGCTTCTGTAAGCATGCACCCACTGATATTGATAGTTTAGGAGATACAGTTTTCTACAAAAATTAGTATACTTAATGGGAAGGGAGATTATAGGGCTAGGGAGTAACACAATGGTATGAAGAACATTGTTAAAAGGGAGGGTGTGGTACTCACACAACCAAATAATTTACCTTCCCCAAACTTCTCTAAAACAACCAATGAAGCTTCCATGATAAAAAGGAGAAAGAAGCTAAAGCTTCATTCTCAGTGCGCGTTCTGACAGTTCTCGGACTCATCAGAACTGGAACGGGAAATCCCGGGGCATTCCAGAACTTGTGAAACCGCGTTCTGCACTGCGAACGATTTCAAAACTTGGAAGTGGAATAACCTGTGTTGTTGTTAGTAACCTCACTCAACTCGTGTTATCTTCTGGTGCTCCTTTTCAGAATATTTTTAGTTCCCGTGAATATATTACTTATTATGCCTGTGAATATTACTTAACTACTACCCCATGGCAATTAAAAAAAAAAAAAAAAATTCCACGATGACTAAACAAAAATACTTGAAAAAAATTGAGTTTCGTGGATGTAGACGAGATCCAATTATAACTTCAATCTCGTCCTCATCATTTACAAACCAAACACCATCGTCGAAACTATCGCTTTCCAAACTTGATGAGCTAGTTGACATTTCGATCATAGAATAGGTACTTATACTAAGGTATATAGACTAAAGTATGATTAAGTATGATTTCGATGAAGAAGAGAGTTTCTTACTCCACGAGATCCGAAAAATTGTGAAACGCGTATGCGTTAACTACTTCCTTGTGTTCGAGTTCTGACAGTTCCGAAAAAAAAGGGAGACTGTCAGAACCGTTCGGAACTGGTTTCCGGCGTTCTGGCACTGCGAACGACAAAACTCGACTAGGCTTGCCCAGAACCGTTCCGAACTCACAGAATGTACACTGAGAACGAAGCTTATGTTGGGAGAAATTTAAGTTTTGGTGTTCGAAAACTTTTTTTTTTTTTTTTAATACCTACTTGATGAAATTGAGGGTTTTCTTGAAAAATTACCCTCTATGAACCTTCGACTTTGGGGTGGGTTTCTACGTATTTTTTCACGCTGAGTAAAATGGTAACACTTGCAGATCTCTCCAACTCCATTGTTCTTTTGTTTTTTCCCATAAAACTGGTGGTTAAACATTTCTTTTTGAGTGCAAAGAAGTGCACAAAATTCTAAACAATGTAACATAATATAATTCAATAATGTACAAAAATTAGCTCATACAGTCATTCTGCATGACTGGGAATTTTTTGGTTCCAACGAAATCACTGTTTTTTTCCCCTCTAATTTATTTATTTATTTTCATTATTATATATTGTTTTACCCTCTATGATCCTACTAGTTTGAGTCGGTTTCTATGTATTTTTCACGTTGAATTGAATAGTAGCACCTGTGGATCTCTCCAACTCCATTATAACCGAGTTGTACACCTAAACTCACAAAGTTCTAGTTTATTGTTATGCTTAACTAATTGTTGGAGTTTAATAAGGATAATTCTAGTTAATTAAAGTGTTCGGAGTTCCATCGGAGTTGGAGACATCTGCAAGTGTTACCATTTGACCCAGCGTGAAAAAATATGTAGAAATATAATTCGAACCCCGACTCGTAGGTTCATAGAGGGTGATTTTTAAAACCCACAATTTCATAAAAACTAAATAAAGAAAACATATTTCCAACATCAAAACATAACTTCCTCCCTAATTTAGCAAAGCAAAAGCAAAAAGTAGTGGCTGTTTATCAGCTGTTTTAAAGAAGTTTGGAGAAAGTAGATTAGTTGGTTGTGTGTGTTCAGATTGCCTCAACTCTATAGAGTAGAAGTTCGGGGAAGGGAGACGAATTCACACGAAAAAGTAAAAGATGGATCTACTCATAATAATAATAAACCCTTGTGCGAAGTTTGCAGTGTTTTAAAACTAGTTTCAACAACCACTGCTCATTTGTATTTGTCCCTCCCTGGATATTGAGGTCACTCCCTAGCTTTTGCCAAAATTCTTTCAGGCTAGGGAGGGTCAAATTGGTCATATTTAATCTGTAGATACAAGAGACCCTTGAGAAAAGTAAAATGGCAGCCATAGCTGTGTAGAGATATTAAATACTGAAAAACTGTGCGATTAATAGAAAATAACATCTTACCTGGAATATTCTGGTGAGGTCCAGGGGGGTGACAAGTAATAAAAATACGCGGCAGGAATTCACTCCCGATCACATTCCAGTAGCTACTGAAGTGACATGAAGTCAGTGGAAAGTGCTCGGCGTGGTTCTAGTATCCCTTCTAGTGTTGCCACATATTTTATTGGCGCAACATTTCCCTTCCTGAGGTTGTCAGTGGATTTTAAAAAAGGGCTAGGGAGTGAAAATCTTTGTTTGAAAAGCAGATTATTATTGATAACAAGTTTTTTTTTTTGCCATAAAACTTATAGTTAATCATTCTGCGCACTCAAAGTGCTCAAATTTCAAAATAATTCAACATGAATATAATTCGTTCATACGATTCGCTTCATGATTGGAACTTTTTGTTTCAGGCAAAGGCTCAAGAGTTGGAGTTGAGGAACAACTGGGCTCAAAACCGTATGACAAGAAAACAAACTCAGGCTAAGTATGGGTTTTAACTCATTCCATGTATGGAATGGATACTAAAGAGGCAGTTACAATTGTGGCTGGGAGGAAGGTGGTAAGCTAACAGACGCACTAAGCTGTCCATTGAGATATAAGAGCCATGCTCAGAATCAGTGGAAAAATTAGGCCACTGCTTAACTCTGTATGCGGTGTACCACTTAACAACAGACACCTTAACTGTAGGAGCATGAGCCCCTTCAACTAAAAAAAAGGAAGTGGGAATTTCAATTCTGGTAGATGAAGAAAAAAATGCGGGAAACAATTTTTTCTTTGACTACTGAACATTTATAAATGAGTAACTGCAATGAAAGGCAGCAATTGGGAATCCCTCAAGATTTTAAACCCAAAAATAAGACTGAGACTTTTTGAATGAAAATGAGGAGTAAAAATTATGTTACATTCTAAGCATCAAATTTTTTTTATCTTTTTATTCATTTCTTTTTCTCTTAGCGAATTTTGTAGAAAGCTGAGCTATTGAAATGTGTGCAAAATCTAATTAATTAAGTAAGATTCAGTCAAATGTAAGATATTATTTTTGAACCCAAAATTTGCTCAAATTTAAAAAACCTCTAAAAATGGCCAAATGTCTTTAGTATGAACATTTGTGTAGAATAGTATATGGAAAAGTTTGTTTGTCATAAATTTGAGCGTCTACAAAACAATCTTTTCTAAAATGTAAGTTTTAAAAAATCGTTGAACGGTAAACCTCTTTTACCGTGGAATGGCTTTTAGAATGATTTTGTTTGACAAAAATTGCACGTTATACATGTTTGGGCTCAAATAGTGCTCAAATTCAAGATATACTTGTTATAAAAAATGGACATATAAATCTGCTCATGCTTCACAACTTTTGTTTTTCATTTTGTTCACAAACGTTCATTAATAAGATATGAATAATTTCATTTGCCTACTATTACTTGTTTTGTCTCTGACTTTTAATGTGGGTGCTAGTTGTAGTAGAGTAATTTCTGAATGTGTCAATGACTCCCCTGCTCCCCCTTTCCAGCCACTTGTGCACTGTGAGTATGAAAATCAGTGTCGTATGACTTTGTGTAAAATGTGCACATTCGCATAAAAGAGATTATCCTCCCCGTCGAGGTATCCTTGTTGAGGAATAAGTGCGATTTGAATGTTTTATTCAAAATCGGCCTTTATCAGAAATGGCGATGTACAATAAACTCTCCATTCACCTATGAATAATCAATGTAAACTCTGGATTTCAGGGTGTTTCATAAACGATTTGTTATTGTAGTTTGTTATTGCAATGTGTCATTTTGCACAAAAATCTCACAAGAAAATGAATGATTTCCTTAGGGGGACTTAGCCATCAAAAATGAAAAACAGATTTTCAGTCTTAATTTTTTAATTAAAATAATTCATTTCCCTGTCAGTATATATATATATATATATATATATATATATATATATATATATATATATATATATATATATATATAGTTTTGATGAAGGATGAAAACACTCGCGTGTAATATTAATTTGAGGTATTAAGTACAGATGGTTGGGAAATATAGGAAACACATAAATGGCGAAATATTCTCTCATTTTTGTAAGTCATATTTATGTGTTTCCTATATTTCCCAACCATCTGTGCTTAACCTGATCGCTCCCACGGCCGTGTTTAAGCGCAAAACAACAGCGTCGCCGTCGTACCAGGCCCGTGTTTAAGCGCAAAACTCCGATACAGCCCCTGGTCCCAGGGCCGTGTTTATGCGCGAGCCACACCATCACGCGATCTGAACTCCTCTGCCATCTATCTGCGAGGCTAATGAACTTATTTTTTAGATAGTGTTTACTTGGGTATCCGAGAGACATCGCTGACGTCATAATCGGCCTTGTTAGTTTTAGTGTCACTCGGAAGATCGCAGAAAGATCAGAATGTAAACTTCAGAAATCAGAAACAAATGAGAAAGAGGGATGGGAAACACACTTATTCTCCTTTGCAAAACAATAAACAACTATAGTGTATTCCGTTTATTCATAATCTGAATCGTAATCTTAATGACTATATTCAGATGTTGAAAATAGAATTATATAAACAAAAAAGACAATGTAACTAGCGAAACATTGTTTGGTTATGAGTTATGATGAAACTTAATCCACGTAAAGAAATAAAAACGGGAAAAAACTTGTATTTCAAAGAAAAACATTAAGTGAACACTTTGCTTGTCTAAATGTAACATGAAGTATGACGGGATTGGCGAAAATAGAGGGGTGAACGCAGCGCGAAACCGTCGGGAAAAGGCTGAAAAAGCTTGGGCTGGAGGGTGAGACGGCACCACAGTGTCTCGGGCTGCAGCGGGAGACGGGCGCGCGATCGCTCGGTAGCTATAAGGTTAATACCTCAAATTTATATATATGCGTGTGTGTGTGTGTGTGCGCGCGCGTGTGTGTGTTTATGTGTGAAATTCCGACTACTGGAAGCAGGTGAAATGAATTTCTAAAGTTGCACCTCCGTCTGCTTAGTGGGAGCCAGTCGTGTAAGACGGTCGTCTCCTTCCTCATCCTCCCAATCATCCTCTACTTCTCTTTCTGATAAAAAAAAAAGTACCATTCCCCTATCTACCTAAAACAGCTACTGATCACTGAATCGGAGCAGTGGAGCAGCTCAGTCCCCTTAATGTTTTTTTCTTCGATTTTGTACATATATTATTTTTTTAAATAATTATTATTCTCATGTTTACAGGTGGTATACTAGACCTTTCAAATAATTTGCAATACTGGCATGCTGATTTATAGCAAGATTAATCCAATAGTTTATTTGTGTTCTTTATGGATCAGTGAATATAATCTTTCAAATTTGTACTTTCTTTAAATTCAACTTGAAACTCTCCTCTGTAAGTGAATTTTAGCTACCTCAAGACTTGATAATGTTTAAATTATTGCTGATTAACTTGATTGTGGTTGTGTTACATGGAGGAATAATTTGTCTCAAATATAAACATTGAATGATTCATAATAGTTTTACGTTTGTAGTAGCATAATTCAAAATCTAAATAAATGGTGGGGGGGGGGGGGCTGAATTGAGTGAATTGGAGCAGGGTGGGTGGAGTTTAGCCATGAAATTGGACTCGATTGCTTTAAATCATAGAGTCTGAGGCTTCAATTGTCTAACTCCTCCCTCAGTGTCTGTAGGGTTACAGCACCAGAAAAGACAAAGGAATACACTGTATTGATTGTATCATGTTGTTGGATCAACTTCGAAAAAGTTGTATGTAAATAATTTGTTATTTGTATTGATGTAGAGATGACATTTATATCAATTGTTATTGTAAATACCAAAGATAGAGAACATATTAGTAAACTGCTACTACCACCACCACATTGGGTGAAAGAAGGGTTGAATGAGAGATATCATGTCGCCTATAGGCCATTTAGTTGTTTGTGACTGTGTGAAGGTTGTGATTATATTACAGTGTAAGTACAAAATTAATAAATCTCTTGATATTTTTTCTGCGCAGTTCATTTTTGACCAACTTATTTCCTTCCTCACCCCCCTGTGCCTGGTTACAGGTACTACATATCTAAAACCAGGACAATTGATGTTTTGAATGGTAATGAGAAAGAGTAAGTAGGTGAAACTAGGGACGTTTGACCAATGAGGAGGTTCAACCCACCCTCGATTTCCACGCTGAGGGAAATTTTTTCATTGTGACGGGCAAAATTGGAAGCAGTTCGGACGCCCCTCAACTTTTAGTGGGAAAAGGTTTGTCATCAATAGCTATCACTAAAAAACTTCGGTTGCCATTCGAGGTGTGCCTAGCCGCCAGTGGCTTGTGTTCATGATGGTACATCTATTGTAGAATGAAATCTAGAGGACACCCCCGGATTATTACAGTTTAGATCAAGTATCAAAGCAAGGGAATATGTTTTTCGAATCGGTACAAACGTAATAACAGAGGAAACAGTATAATGCTCTTTTTTTTGGAGGGGGAAAATTTTATTCACAAATACCTGTCTGCCTGCAGGTTATGACTAACTCAGACTTGGAAGATGTCCCAGACAATACTGTCTGAAAAACCACCACCCCTTTGTGTCCGTGATGGCAATAGAATGGGTGGTAACTAAGACAAAGTCGTACAGTGGTGTAATGTAGGTATAGATGCATAATCGGTAGAATGATTGGAAACTGTAGATCACCAACAGAGGATAACTTTAGTAACGGGTTTGCCCACAGGGACGGGGATTTACCTATTTATTATTATTTGTTTTTTGTAAGGAAGGAAAATTCATTTACGAATGACGATCCCATCTTTCACGAATTTTGTGGTAAATGAAGACCATTCGATCGATTTGGTTACCACCATTGTTTTCCCCGTATATTTTTCTCTTGGAAATTACTTTCAGACGCGAGACCTTCCTTGATGTTTTTCAAGTTCAGAGTACGTTTTGGAAGGATAGGAAGAGTGGTAGCTCGAAAATGTACGTGTTTGTCTACATTTTCGTTCATTACAATGGGAAAGCACAATTTCAAGCCTCGAAACTTGAATGGGACCAAATTGAAACTCCAACAAACATTTTAATGCCAACCCGAGCAACAACCGTCAACATTTACTTGGGGGTCTAAGGCAAGAACAAAAAGCTGGAATGAATTCATTCGTTATTTTCTGCATATTTTTGGCAATATCTCCAGGAATACAGCATCTTTCGGCAATTTTGATGGTACCATCGTGTTATACGGGTCCAGGAATGTAACTTTGTTTCTGCAATACAAAGTGCTCTCGATCAAATTTCAATGTGGTAGCCGATAGAAGATCGGCGCACGCATTATACGGGGTCCCAGCCCATGGTTTGGGTAGAAAATTTTAAAATAGCTTAAGCACCCTTTTGGACAAACCCAAGAAGATCCCCCACTCATAGACGGAATCAGTTGAGCGGTTTGGCCTTTCATAGTGTGGACAGACAGACAGTTTGGAGACTAGCTGATGAATCAGGCTGGGACAGGAAGACCACGCTCTCCAAACCGGATTACGCCCATAAAAACATGTTCCATGTTAAGTATTGACAAGTATAGGATTTAGTGGTCCAAAATCTATTTTAGGGCTCTCCACACTGGGTTTGATTGACGATTTACACTTCAGGTAGGAGACTTTTCTTGTTTAACATTGTGTTAGTTAGTTTTCAAGCTTTAATTTCGTATAATCAATCATTGGATTCCGTTTAGTTATGCTAATAACAATAAATCGATGCCATCTCGAATTTGGATGTTTGACCAAGCTGAGTTAGGGAAGTTTCTCCATCAAATTTTCGGCATAACTTTCAGAAACTTATATTTCTGTTAGTAGTCTCATTTTTCCCTCACTGTTTACAATATTCTCATTCTTTGTAGATTCGTGAAAATGCCACTCAAGTATATAAACCATAAGTGTTCAACGAATTTTTGTAGAAAATGGCTCCAAACATCTCGGTGCAGGCGATCTAGCTACTTATACCTGGTCAATCGTAATTAGGATCACAATAGCGCAATGATCCCACAGGTATAATTTCTGGAAGAGTCACTCGTAGTAGGGTTTAGCTGGGTGTCACTCGCTACATATAGCCAAAGATAGTGTAGCAATTGATTGAAATAGGTATGCAAGAAAAACTTCAGGGGTCGTTTGTAGAGCTCATTACTGAACGAAAGTTCCTCTTGAACATTTTCGTTTATTATTTTCAATAATGCGACCAAGAAATAAATTTTTCAACACCATCTCAAAATTTGTTGGTTTACGTTTCAGGTTGTGTGAAATCCAAAAATCGAATACCTATATAAAGTGGGTCTGTCAGTGAGTTACTCGCACCAAGGAGCCGAGCTAAGAGAAGTTTCGTTCGGACAAATAGAGGCACAGATTTTTTCTTCTGATTATCATCATTTAGGTGTTACTGAATCAGGGAATGCATGTTGCCGGCCACGAATATGGTCGAGAGTGTGGGGAAGCACGCTCCTTTTTGGTGAAGGTATCAGGACTTCCCTGAAAACCACGAATTTTTGAAAAAAGAAGTAGGTACTTAGAGCTTCACGTAACTCCACTGTTCAGCTAACTTGAATCGTTTTTGAACTTCTTTATTATTTCTTGGGATTTATCATGGGACTTGCATTCTTCTTCTGACTTAGGTTTGTGATCAAAATGAAGCCATCATTTTCAAATTTAGTTCAAAATTGTAGAGACCACAGCTGTTCGAAATTCGAATCTGAAGAGTTTGATAGGTACAATAATTATTTATCATCCTGGGTTTGATTAGCTGAGGATGGATGACTGATTGACTTTTTGTAGTTCCTCTCTCAACCTTTCCTTTTGTGGACCACCTCCACCATATTCGAAGCTTGATAACATGTACTTCATGGTTCAGTAACACCTAATTGATGATAATTAGAAGAAAAACTCCGTGCTTCTATTTTTGACTTCGGAAATTCTCTCAGCACCTGAACTAGCAGTGAGGATGTAGGTAGGTATTTAGAACTGACTGATATAGACCTACCTATGCATGGCTGACGGCTAACGGTTTTATATTTTTGAAAAACCCTCATTTTTAGAGTCGTCTGTTATGTTTATCGACTCTAAAAGGAATGGAATAAATTTTACCTTGTAGTTGTTGAAAGATCAGACCTGATACAAAGGTTATTGCAGGGTTTATCAGAATTATAAATGAGTAAAACACACACAGACAAACACATTTGAAAAATATAGAAATAAATCCATTTTTAATTTTTCAGTTTCTTCTGATCCCAGATTAAATGTTGAGTGAATATTAGCTATATAACATTATATACATGGGAAATAAATTTGAACATTAATATATTCGTTAGATAATCCCCTTTCAATTTAAAATAAAATTTGGTACCCAATACCATCGTAAACTTCGTTTTTTTTTTCTCTAGAATTTCGCTGTTTCTGATGATAGGTTTCTCGATTTATTTGGTCGCTCAGTACGATTTTACAATTTGAGAGATCTGTTTCATGTTCAAAGGAGGGCATCAAAGGGAATCCTAAATTTAATAAAAAAATCGGTGTGCGTCGGACCACACGGTGGAAGTTATACTTCTGTGGCCATAATTTATAATTAATAAATAAATTATGAATAATAATTTATAAATTATAAATTTATAATTTATAATAATTATAAATTTATAAATTTATAATAATTTATAATAAATTTATAATTATAATATTTATAAATTTATAATAATAATCTATAAATTTATTATAATTTATTAATTATAATTTATATATTATGAATCGATAGTTCTTAAAAATTTGTTCTTAAAAATTTGTTCTTAAAAATTATAAATTTATAATTTATAATAATTATAAATTTATAAATTTATAATAATTTATAATAAATTTATAATTATAATATTTATAAATTTATAATAATAATCTATAAATTTATTATAATTTATTAATTATAATTTATATATTATGAATCGATAGTTCTTAAAAATTTGTTCTTACTTTTCTTACTTTTCAGCGTGACGCGGTTTCTCGACCAACATCCCATCCCAAAGGGTCTAACTCCTCCTCCTCCTCCTCCTCCTCCTCCTCCCTCACTCCTCCTCCTCCGCCTCCCTCCTCCTCCTCCTCCTCCCTCCTCCTCCTCCTCCTCCTCCTCGATTAATCGATAGTTCTTAAAAATTTGTTCTTACTTTTCTTACTTTTCAGGGTGACGCGGTTTCTCGACCAACATCCCATCCCAAAGGGTCTAACTCCTCCTCCTCCTCCTCCTCCTCCTCCCTCACTCCTCCTCCTCCGCCTCCCTCCTCCTCCTCCTCCCTCCTCCTCCTCCTCCTCCTCCTCCTCCTCCCTCCTCCTCCTCCCTCCTCCTCCTCCTCCTCCTCGATTAATCGATAGTTCTTAAAAATTTGTTCTTAAATCCGATAGTTCTTAAAATTCAGCGTGACGCGGTTTCTCGACCAACATCCCATCCCAAAGTGTCTAACGGGCGCAAAGAAGTATAACTTCAAAAACCACTCCCAAGTCTATATGACGATCCATTTGCAAGATACCTACCTACGAAGTTTTTCCCTTCTTTGTCCACTTGGCGCGGCGCCGCCTGCCGATATTTAGATAATGTAGGTACCTATCTTCGACTTTCTTTAATAAAGAAAGAAAGTGTTCTGGGTAGGAGGGCAATGAATACAGAAATAATAAACCATGGTGTAATAAATTGCACCGTTTTTTGTTGCTAGTTACCTACTGAATAATTTGGCGATAATAGTAATATTATGTACTTAGTACCTACTTGAAAACGTGATGGCCAACGGTATACGAGAAAATTTGATTTTATTAAAACTGGAAATCAAGCAGTGGGTCGCATAAGCGCCCTCATAATTCAAATTCAATAATATAGGTAGGTAGGTACATATCCTGTCTAGATTTCTAAGAAATTCATCATATATTTAAGTAGGTACCTAATCAAAATTTCAATTAATAGTCTTAGGCCTTAGGTACGTAGTAGGTACCTACCTACCTTATTCACAGAGACGTCAAGGTCCCAACTTGGTCCTCTTCTCTGCATCACCTCTGAAAAAACTCTTCCCTCGTTAAGCATCATAACGAGTAGGTAGATACCGCGCTCGTCAAAACCGTTTGGCACGATGAAACAATGTTTGAAATAAGTGTGAACTCGTTAAGGAATCGTAAGACAATGAACATTTTACTGCTGAGATATGCCTATCTTATACAGGGTGTCCCATCTAAACGGGCCCATCGGGAAATTACAGCCTTACGGTGAGAGCTATCGAAAAATTGAACTGGACCTTTTTTATAGTAGGTATTTCAACTCAGCTTCACGATGCGGAAGTCCGATTTCTATTTTTCCATGTTTTAGGGTCTCAAATCATTGATTGAAACTGACGGTTTCCTCTTGACCCCCCTTTTTTATTGCTTTTTTCGATTTTAGGTTGAATTTGGAACAGAAAATGCCTCATTGAAATTTTCTTTTTGGGGCTTCGTTTCTGAGTTATTCCACTTTTTGCGGAAGTCCGATTTTTATTTTTCCATGTCTCAAATCATTGATTGAAACTTACGGTTTCCTCTTGACCCCCCTTTTTTATTGCTTTTTCCGATTCTAGGTTGAATTTGGAACAGAAAAGGACTCGTTGAAATTTTCTTTTTGGGGCTTCGTTTCTGAGTTATTCCACTTTTTGCGAAATACAGAAAATCGCCGATTTCTTTTAGACATTACCAACACTTTCTTACTAATTTTATCTTCAATTTTTGAGATGTTCACCACACTTTTGAAATCAGCAATTAACTGATATTTATCGACCTTCTTTGACTGAAAATGTCACCTTTACATAATGTAACGAATTGCTTTATTCCCATAAAACAAGTTGACCAATAACAATAATGGAGACCTTATCCTCGACTCTGTAAATAATCCCGACCTGTTGGAAAAGTGTTGAACTGTTTCGCATGAACAAGACCTCTCGACCCCCTCAAACCCCTTTTGTCAGAAATTTCAGTATTAGGTACCTATTCAGTTATCATGCACACCATTCAACCTGTCAAGATCAAATTTTGGGAATAATTCTAGATTCTTTGAGTGTTTAGATGAAGAGTTTTAGCGAATCTTCGTAGAAAATGGAGCTATTGCAATGGCTCGGAAAATTTTAAAATTAAAATTTTTGAAAAATTTCTTCATTGAAATCCGTTTTGAGGCATTTGAAACGATTCCTGGAGTTTGCGCTTTTTCATATATATATTATTAACACAAATTTTAGAAAAAACAATAATTTACACCGCAAACTATTTTTTATATTTCGGCTTATTTGCCTTTTTCAAAATATGAAGAACTACAATAATTTTTTTTTTGGGAATTTCGACGTTGATATTATGCAGAGAGACGTTTGCCATGGAGAAGATGGTTACCCGGCTAACGCCTGATGTTTAATCCTGGAGGATCGTACGCACCCAAAACATTAGAATGTGCCTTTTCAGATTGATGAAGCATTCTTTTATTTTCTCCTGGTCTCATCTTTTTTAAAACGCTTATGCCAAAACAATCGTTGAATGCTGCATCATGCATGGCGGCTCACCGATGATCTGCGGTTGTTGAAATGCAGGTTAAGTTGTGTCTCGGCTTTTCCTACATAAAATGCAGGACATTCCTTGCACAACAACTCATATACACACATTGCTATTTGGCATTCTGCCGACCCTTTGCATGTATATGAGTTGGGGTTGTCAGCCGAACTGAACGTTCCTTCTTCTATGACGATTGGGCAGACTTTACATCGCCGCTTACCACAAGGATGCAGTCCTCTTGGAGGTGGTGCTGTCCTATTTGATCGTCTATGGGACAGAATATCCCCAATTGACGACGCTTGGCGGGAGGACATTGAAGGAACTTCCGGGGAAACCATTTTGGTGGACCTTCATAATTTTTTATATATATATATATATATATATATGTATGTGTGTGTGTGTGTGTGTGTGTGTGTGTGTGTGTGTGTGTGTGTGTGTGTGTGTGTGTGTGTGTGTGTGTGTCATTCCAGACAATAACTCTCCTTAGAATTGAGATTAACATACCGTTCTTGCGCTAAAAAATCAAGAAAATGGAGCTATTGCAATGGCTCCAACATTTTTAAAATACAAATTTTCGAAAATTTTCTTCATTGAAATCCGTTTTGAGCTATTCTAAAACGAGTCCTAGAGTTGAACACTTTATCATATATATACAGGGTGGCCCACGGAAAGGTTTCACCCCCTCCATTTTCCCTGAATTTAGCGAAAAAATTGGGACCAACACCATTCTTCATAATGTTTTACGTTGATATCAGGAAAAATAGTTTCGCGCGCACCACTTGCGCCAGAAGTGGCGCAAATGAGATAAACTATATTTTTCAAATTCTGAGTGAAATTTCATGAAGAAATTACCCATCACTCGATTTTTCAAGTGCGCGTAAACGGGCGCAATTCCGCTCCAAAAGTGCGCAATTCCACTCTAGTGCAAAAATTATGAAATACCTTCAGAATTTTTGAAGATATTCAATTGCCACATGTAATACATGATGTTGGGGTATTTTTTCGCGCTGAACCTCGTAATGATGTTCATTTATTGATATTTGCCACACCAACTCGGGAAAACGCCCAAAAATCGACCAGAATTGCGCTTATCTTACTCATTTTCACACATCTCAAAGCGTACACCTACCTACTGAAATGTAGTTTTATCGGTGTTTTCCCAAGTTGGTGTTGCAAATATCAATAAATGAACATCATCACGACGTTCAGCACGAAAAAATACCCCAAACTCATGTATTACATGTGGCAATTGAATATCTTCAAAAATTCAGTAGGTATTTCATAATTTTTGCACTTTTAGAGTAGAATTGCGCATTTTTGGTGCGGAATTTTGTGCCCGTTTACGATCACTTAAAGAATCGCGTCATGGGTAATTTTTTCATGAAATTCCATGTAGAATTCGAATCTGCAATAAAAAAAATGGGTGTTCCCATTTGAAAAAAGTCCAGTCATGAAGCATGACCCCATAATTTTTGAAGAAATCTTCGACATTTCAGTCGCTATTGACGGCCGAGCGGAGCGAGGCCTTGGGTCTGCGTGCTAGTACGTACATAAATAGAACTTCTTTATAATTCCATGGCTGATATTTTCTAAGCCACAGTCAGTATTAAAGCTACATCAAGTCCTAAAACAGTTGAGCGTAAAACATTAAAGAGAGCGACCGAGAGAATCGGAGGACGGAATATTTCATAGAGAAAACTCATCAGTTGTGATTACTTTTTTTTTTTTTTTAACATGCACCTACTACCTACGTTTTAAACAGCATGGTTCTAGGATTGGTTATAGAGGGATACTTCCATAAGAGTAGTTCAATCTGAATTTGGACAATGTTTCATGAAAATATTACCGATTTTTACAACTAGCGAACGACATTATTTCTATTTTTGACTAATTTTTCAACTTTGAAATTTTTGAAAACTTGATACATATTCTTATAGGAAATTTTACGCTGATTCCGAATATACCACGTGTTAGTATGCTGAAAAAATTATTTCGCACAACAAATCGCAAAAAACAGGCTATTTTGAAATTTTTGACTACATTTTTGAAAATTTCAACCCGAAGATGTAATCCGATCATGCTGGCCAACGAACTTGAACTTTCGTTTTGTGCCCTTGACATTTTAAAATTTGTTTGAAGTTTCTAGCACAATTCTACGGACAGTTATATATACATATATACATTCTATTCTACACATTCATATATACATACATACATACGTACATGCATACATAAAAAAATGTGTTAAACTTCAGAATATGATTCAGAATAGCCTGAAACGGATTTCTGCATAAAATGTTTTCAAAAATTCACATTCTACGAATTTTGAGGCGAGAGCAATAGCTTAATTTTCTTCAAAATTCGCTAAAACAAAGTTTATATAATTTGCTCCACTTCTGGCGCAAGTTGCGCGCGAAAGTATTTTTCCTCAGATCTAGGTAGGTACGTAAACAATTATGAAAAATGGCGTTGGTCCCAATTTTTTACGCTGAATTCAGGGGAAATGAAGGGGCTGTAACCTTTCGTGGGACACCCTGTATCGATTTCTTCGTAACTAGTAGGGATGTAGGTACCTAATTTTTTCGAACAATGAACCAAATGCTGGTAGTTTGTAGTCCTCCACGACTGCGTAATTTTAATAGATTTCACGCTGAAATAACCAACTTTTTCGTTCAATCTTTCAGCTTGATTTCATATTTGTTTAGGTGTCAAACTGAAAGCTGAAGGTCTGTGAGTGTCACAATTCGATTCTGCGTGAAGGATAATATAGGAATCGGCCCAAGACTCGTGTGGGGCAATTTTTCATGAACAACCTAGAACTTGTCAAAACTATTGTTACTGGTGGATATGCTGACCAGAAGCCTCACGCAGTTGGTTGATACTTATTTGATGTTCCAATTTTTCGTGGATCACCTAGTTTTCAACACCCTACTCCGCACTAACTTTAGACGGCTGTAAGTTTTTTGGTAGGTACCTGCCTCGTATCTAAGGTACTCTTCGCCAAGCAAAGTTCCAATCATGTAGCATGATTGTATGCGCGAATTTTCGTAAGTTATCGTTTTAGCGAATTTTCTTAGAAAATAAAGGTATTGCAATGGCTCCAAAAATTTTAAAATAAAAATTTTCAAAAATTTCCTTCATCGAAATCTGTTTTGAGGCATTCTGAAATGATTCCTGGGTTTTAACGCTTTTTCATATATATATATATATATATATATATATATATATATATATATGTATATATATATATATATATATATATATATATATATATATATATATATATATATATATATATATATATATGTACC
This sequence comes from Adelphocoris suturalis, assembly GCA_030762985.1. Lineage (NCBI taxonomy): Eukaryota > Metazoa > Arthropoda > Insecta > Hemiptera > Miridae > Adelphocoris > Adelphocoris suturalis. The sequence continues at coordinate 36,342,506 of CM061051.1, forward strand.
TATGTGTCATTCCAGACGATAACTCTCGATAGAATTGAAATAAAAACTTCGTTCTTTCGCCAAAAAATCAAGCATTTCAAAAGAAAGGATGAGTTCGTTGGACAATTTTTGAGCACATTAAATTGGTCAAATTTCGAAAAATGTACCCAAATAATCACAAAAAATGGCAAAAAACGACCAAAAATCGTTGAATGTCTATTTTTTGCAGAATTTTAGTCAAAACTAAATTTTCAACGATTAACTAGGACATTAAAAATTTTTGCTCAAAATTATGGTGAAAAACGTACTTAAATGTCATTAAAATTTGCTAAAATATCTGTAAAAACTGCAAAAAAATTTAAAAATCAAAAATCCCTTTTGAATCAGTGGAATTTTATTTAGAATAAGTTTTTTGCCATAAAATTGATTTTTAACCATTTCTGTCAACTAAAATTGCTCCAATTTCAATGCAATTTAACATACTATAGTACGATAGATAGTTTATGAAAATTCGCTCATACGATCATGCTGCAAGAATGGAACTTTATATTGTTAAATTGTTTTGAAATGTGAGCACATTAAATGCAAAGAAATGGTTCACTACCGATTTTATGACCAAAAAACTCGTTCTAAATCACATTTTGTAATTCAATAAAGGTTTTGGATTTTTATTAAAGTTTTGATTGATTTTTTAGCAAATAATGATAAAATGAAAGTGAATTTTTCAGCATAATATTTTGCATACATTTTTTTACGTTCTAGTTCATCGTCAATAAACTTAATTTGTCTAAAATTCTACAAAAATATAAAATTAACGATTTTTAGCCGTTTTTAGCCATTTTAGTGGTTTGTTGAGCATATTTTTTGAAATTTCACCAATTTATTGTGCTCAAAAATGCTGGCCAACGAACTCATCCTTTCATATCATTGGATAGCTTGATTTTTTGGCGCAAGAACAGATTTTTTTAAAATTTCAATCCTAAGGAGAGTTATCGTCTGGGATGACAATGTATTAAAATACTTATATGCAACAGCGTTAAACTTTACAATTCGTTTCAGAATGTCTCAAAACGGAATTTCAGTGAAGAAATTTTTCGAAAATTTTGATTTTGAAATGTCTGGAGTCACTGCAATAGCTTCATCTTCTACGAAAATTTTCTAATTGAGGACTTTGAGTGAAAATAAAATAAAACATGTCTTAAGCAAAAATCAGAACAATTTTTGTGTGCATATTTTTCTAATTTTTATTTTGTTTTAATTAGTATTAGGCACCCTCAAAACACCCTCCAAGTTTCATTCGATATCTCTGAAATTGAGGAAAAAAATTTGGGGGGGGGGGGGGGGGGGGGTGAATACGTTTGTATACGATTTCCAGCACTTAAATTTTGTATAACTCAAACTATTTTTGTTTTACGGAGACTTTTGATTGGAGTATCATACTTGTGTGCATTGTTTCATAGGAATTCTATGAAATCCAGTTTCCATAAGGAAAGTGCGGGGTCCTTTCGAATCGATAGGCCCGAAATTGTGGCCTGTATCGCGTCAAAACAGATAGAAAAACACACAAGTGCCGATCAAGACAAAGTTGAGCCTCGATGCATTCACAACTAAACGATTATATGATGGCTAATATGGTTTCTAAACACTTAACCGCTTGGGATGGCCGTCATGGTGTGAACATATACGTCAACTGGGCTAAAGTTGGTCGTAATTGAATTGAAAACAAACAAAAAAAGATCCGTTACAAACGAAGCTTGTTTACTTCGCCCCTAACTGAATGTAAATGAGATCTGTGACGGACAGGGGATTACACCCTGATCCAGCACATGTAGGAGTGGGAGTTGACACTTAGATCCTCTATAAATACGAATCAGGGTTAAACGTTTGATTGCAGTTCGCCATGGTCAACCTAACAGCAACTTTGCAGGCTGCTCTCTTCCTTGCCCAACTTTTAACTGTGATACATGGTAGGGGTAATCACTTATTTTACGATTCTTCAAAAGGTAGGTAAGGCCCAACTCTGCTTTCCTATTACTTTAAGGAGTTTTCTAGGATTTTGAGGATTAATCAAGGAATTTGGGCTCTTCTCAAAAATTTAGTTTCTGATTGATAAAATCTTCGGAGAAGCTGGTTAACATCGGGCAAGATGAGTGATTGATTATTCGATATCTTTTGAGTTCTGGGGTTCGAATTTCTTGTTCTCGTTCGAACTTGTTGTGTAGATACCTCCAACATATTCATTTTTTATGCAATTTTATTTCATCGAATTTCTGTAAATACTTGATAAAAACTATCAGGGAATGGGTTGACAATTAACGAATTTATGAAACTGTTGCAAAAGGTCCATAAATTTAAAAATCAAAATTGTCTTCAAAATCCGTTTCGAGGCATTCTAAAACAAATCCTGGAGTTTATTACTTAACAAAGCTTTTGCAGTTTGTTTAATGCTTACCTATAAATTTATAATATGTGTCATTCCATACGATACTTTCCTTAGAATTGGGATAAAATCTCCGTTCTTACGCCAAAAAATCAAGCTTTCCAAATGAAAGGATGAGTTCGTTGTCCAGCACTTTTTGAGCTTTATACTCGTAGATTGGTGAAATTTCAAAAAATGTGCGTTAAAAAATCACTGAAAATGGCTAAAACCAGTTAATAGCTAAAAATTGTTAAATTTATATTTTATAGGAGAATTTAAATAAAAAGAGGCACCTAAAATGTAGGTACCTAAATGTGCTTAAATTTCATTAATATTTGCCAAAAAAATCAATAAAAACTGCAAAACTAAAGCTAAAATCTACAATCTTTTATGAATAGCAGGGTTGTATTTAGTACGAGTTGTTTTGCCTCAAAATTGGTAGGTTGGTAGGTACCTAGTTAACAATTTCTTTGCACGCTAAGCGCTCAAATTTCAAAACAATGTAACATCATATGATATGATAACTTAAGAAAATTCGCTCATATGATCATGCTACGTGACTGGATTTTTTTTTAAGTATATAGAATTAATCCAGAGGTATTTCAATACAGAACGATCCGGTTTCGGACACTCAAAGTTTTAAAAATGTTCACACCTTTGCACAAATATATGTGCTTAAGATGTAGGTAATATATGTATCCGTCATCGACGGTATCTAATGCTGAAAATTTGTAAGGATTGCACCTTTCACCAAAACATCACGTAGGTACTACCTTCCTATCGCACATGAAAATATGAGTTCGAAGGACAGCACATTTTATCTGCTAAAACTATGGGTAGGAGACCTTACCTATGTAGGACGGATTGGTAGGTGATCCGTCGTGCAGCATTTCCACAAGAGCGAATTTTCTTTATTCCCTAAAATATTTAATTTCACATTCTTGGAGCATTATTTGTGCACGAAAATTTATGACTTCCAAATTTTTAACTATCTGCAATAATAGACAGGGATAACCCCCGTTGGAAATTAATTATCAACGTTAAGGCCCTTTTAGCAAATTTACAGAGGAATTGGGCCTATTGCAATATCTTCAACATTTTTGTTTGAAAAACTTCCTTCATCAAAACCCGTTTTGGAACATTCTGACATGATTCCTAGATTTCAACATTTCGGATTATAGAATAGATTACTTATATAATTTTATATCAATTGACAACATTACGTGGTTCAGCACGAAAAAATGCCCAAAAATTATGTATTACATGGGGCAATTGAATATCTTCAAAAAATCGAAGGTACCTATTTCACAATTTTTGCACGTTTAGAGCGGAATTGCGCACTTTTACATCGGAATTGCGCTCGTTTGTGCGCACTAAAATAAACGAGTGATGGGTCATTTCTTCATGAAATTTCACGTAGAATTCCAATCTGCAATAGAAAATGGCGGATCCAATTTGAGGAAAACAAAGTTGATGTCGATGTAGTTCGCGCAAATGCGCATGCGCAGTTTTGTTTATTTTGAAATATAGGAAAAAATATTGTGAAGAATAGCGTTTGTCCGAATTTTTTACTCTGACAATTAGAGATGATGAAGGGGGGACCCTATCTCGTGGACCACCCGGTATTATATAATTACTACAGCGAAAACTCCAGGAATCGTTTCAGAATGCCTCAAAACGGATTTCGATGGTGAAATGTTATAAAATGTTAATTTAAAAAATGTTGGAGCTATTGCTGGAAATTAGTTGTAGAATTGATCTTAAGAAGGTCTCTAGAATATATACCTATATATATATATATATATATATATATATATATATATATATATATATATATATATATATATATATATATATATATATATATATATATATAAATGTGTGTGTGTGTGTGTGTGTTGCCACCTCCAGGTTGTCAGTGTCAGCGTGGACATGGAGCAGACCTGTCAGGCTAAGATAAGTAATATACGATAGGAATGATCTGCGGCAAGCGATATCTGAGCTAAAAGGAGTGGTGACCAATAGCATCAAGGACATGGCCGCGACCGTGTCATGGGAATGGAGTGGGAAAAGTGCCACGGAGTTAGGCGAGCTGGGCATCTCGGCGGGAGTGCTCCGTGGTATCACCACCCGCGACCTTAGGGGCTCTTTTCTCAACTGGTGGTCATTTTAAAGGAGCACTTCTTTTCATCCCTCTCTTCCTCCTCCTCCTCCTGCAACTTCCTTCATCCCCAGAGCCAGGGCCCCCCCCCCCCCCCCCACATTTTTTATTTATTCGTTTATTTCATTTTTTTAATTTAATGGTGTGCCCCCTCCGCCTTTGAGGAGTTATATATAATTTTAAAAAAGTGTGGGTGTATGTGAATGTGTGATGCGCTCGAGCGCGTTTGTGTACGAAAGTAAATGGGAAAAAAGCGAAATTTCAATAATTCCAGAAGTGGAGAAAATCGAATTCGAACGCTCAACCCATTACCTTTCTTCATTGAACAGTAAGCTTTGGTATGATTTTTAGCCCCGATTCTACTTCTTTCTTAAGTAGGTACCTACTAGTGTAGCTCGAGAAACAGATTTTACCCAATAACACGTTAACCCTTTCGGTCACCGCGTCCTCTACAGAGGACACCAACTTTGTGATCTCCTCCCAACATCTCTAGTAGTATAAATCCTCAACAGACTGCGTTGACATTATCTTCCAGTATCCATATACAGAATGGCAATAAGCCTAACCAATGTAAACAAAACTTTGCCCTTTCATTTCGGGTTTTGTGTGACCTTGGCTTGCTGTGTTGTGAACCTCTTGGTGGAGCTGTATTTATATTCGTGTTTTATTGTGGTTTCCTGCTTGAAATATCACCAAAAATACTTGAGTAAGTAAAAAAATATCTCCTTTTCACAGTAAAATAGTTGGTTTAGTCAAATCAAACTTATTTAGTAAAGAAATGGGTGCAAGAAGATCAGTGTCCCTCGTGGGGGACGTTGGTACTCAACCAGTGTCCTCCGTGGGGGACGTTGTTACTCAATGGTAACTTGTGGCCCTATATTTTCCCGATTCTTTCGTATTGTTTCGACAGATTTAGCATACAATTTATCAACAAAAATGTACTCTGGTGTTTCAGAATGGCTTCCTGTAGGAGAGATATGGATGCTTGGTAAGCAGAGGAAATAATCAGGGCGCTTGAAGACGGATTGTCTGATATAGAAGGAGTGGAAGATGAATATGAGAATGATTTCGATAGGGTAACAAATTATGAGAGGATGTTGGTGGAGGAACCTGATGAAATAGTTCACGTGATGGCATCTGCTTCTGCTGTCCTTCACTCGAATTCAGCTGCTTCCTCTGATTCAGAGAGGGACGATGATATCCAAGATCAACACACCTTGAATGGTGTTACAACTCGTTCGATGAGTGATAGAGCCAATGCGGAAATGGATGAAGTTGAAACCATGTTGAACTCTGATGATGACCTATCTGCTGATGGTTCTGGAGCTGGAGCTAATGGCGATTTCGGAAATGAAGGGAGTCATGGACCTGAGACATTTGCAAGCTATATTGTATTTCTACCAATCCGGACAAATAAAAAAGGTATTACTTGGGGAAATGAAGTTACGCACGAAGCGTTTGGACCCGAATTTGAGGAGATATTCACAAGGCCAGATGAAATTCCGACTCCAACGCAGTATTTTAGAAGATATTTTACTGACGAACTCCTTGACGACATGGTGACCTACACAAAGAAATAATTTGGCATAATTTATTATTTTGAGAATATCTTGTATACAATTGCTCAGTTTTTTTTTTTTTAATTACCAAATTCTTGTAAATATGTGATTTTTAGTGAATTGTTATTTTAGCAGAGTCAGTTATTTTTATAAGTGAAATTAGCACAACTATCTTTGATAGATTTTAGAGGCGAAGTGATTTTATTTGTTGACAACACAACATAATAATCAACATGTGAATATAACACATTTAACTAAATAAATTTATATTGGAGTGTCAGTTTGTATAAACAACACGTCCCCTCAAACTGGCAACTCCAAGTTCACTCGTGAAAACATGATGTTTTGCTCCAGGCAACCCTTTTGTCAACACATCAGCAATCATGGATTCGGTTGACAGATAATGAATGTGCATTGTGTGATATGAACATTGTCTTAGGAATTGATAAGGAATGTTGTTGTGTTTCGTGTCCAAATGCTGTGTCTGATTCTTGGTTAGATAGTTTGCTTCTGGGCTGTTCATTGCATCTGTCACGGATTTGTCCGCAACTTTTTGCATTTATTTGAAAACGATTCTCAATGTCCACATCCTCATCCGCCAATGTACAATTCTGCGGTTGAACTGGCTTATAAAATTTCCGTGGTCTACCAGGATTTCCAGACCGAATGATCCGAGGCCTTCCCCTCCCTCGGCTGGAAACTACTGGCTGCTCATCGTTGGTAGTGGAAGTTATCGGGTCAGGTTCTTCATCAGCTGTGTCATATTCATCAGCGTCTTCTAAATTTTGTTGTTGATTATCTCCTTCTTGTCCGTTTCTTGAATTTGTCTTCTTCAGTGGTATTGTAATTGATTTAATCTCAGTTGCTTCTTTCTTCAATTTCGTTTCGAATTCTTCATATTGATTTTCTTTTTGAAATTCATCCAGGAACTTTACATCTCTTGTTTCAGTTATTCTTCTTTCTTCTTCCAAAAATATTCTGTACGCTTTACATCTTTCCGAATAACCAAGAAAAATACACGATTTCCCTCGTGGCTGAAATTTTCCTTTGGTTGGTGATTTATCAAGAGCAACGCCCTTGCAACCAAATGTTCTAAAATGGGTTAGAATAGGGGGTTTACCTGTCCACATTTCAAATGGTGTTTTTCCATCCAAACTTCTTGAAGGACACCTGTTCCGAACATGATTTGCAGTAAAAATGGCTTCTGCCCAGAATGATGGTGGCAGTCCTGACTGGATCAGCATACATCTCGCAGTTTCAACAAGCGACCGGTTTTTTCGTTCTGCTATACCGTTTTGTTCTGGAGTGTGTGTCACAGTCAATCTTCTGCCTATTCCTGCTTTGTCTAGAAATTCATCAAATGCTTTATTTCTATATTCGCTTCCATTATCTGATTGTAAAAATTGTATACGACCCCCTTTTTGATTTTCAACTAAATTTTTATATTTTATAAATTCATTTAGAACGTCACTTTTGTTTTTCACAAATCTTACTTCACACCAACGTGTGTGGTCATCAATAAATGTTAAAAAATAATTTGAACCTTTCTTGGATGATGTTCGCATAGGTCCACAAATGTCTGTATGAATGATTTCCAGAATTTTAGAAGTTCTAAAAGATTTTGTTGGAAATGGCTTCTGTGCCATTTTCCCCATGGCACATACTTTGCAGGTAGATAGTTGTCCACTAAATTCAACTCCTAGTGCCCTACGGTGATTTACGATTTCTCTCATACTTCCTTCATTCAGGTGACCTAAACGTTGATGCCATTCTTCGATATTATTAATGTTTCTTTTTTGTGAAATTACTCGGCAATTCTCGATACCTCGTTCTTCAACATAATATAAATTATTTTTACGTTTTGCGGTCAGTATTATTCTGCCTTCATCATTTTGAACTACAGCTTCGTTTTTCGTAAATACTACGGCATGCCCTTTATCAGTTATTTTACTCACTGACATGAGGTTTGTACGTAAGTCAGGTACATGTAGTGTATTATTTAGTGTCATAATTTTTACATTTTCATCTCTAGTTATAGCTATTTTAACTGTACCTTTACCTTGAATTTTTGTGGATTCATTATTTGCGAGGTTTACTTTTCCATCAGAAATGGGTTCTCGAGACGTGAACGCTTCATCCTCGTTGCACATGTGGGAGCTGCATCCACTGTCCAAGCACCATTCTCTGGAGTTGGTTTTCAAAGCGAATTCTTCAGTGAATAAGCTATTGTCTCTTTCTTCTACTTTTCTTGCCTTAGGTCTGTAATAGCAGGAAGATGGTTTATGACCTCGCCTACTACAGTACGGGCAATTTCGGTTATCGATTTGCGGCCTATAAGCAGTCCATTCCCTATTCTGATAGTTTTGTTTTTCGTGGTTTTGTCGTTTTTCTGTATGTAATCTATTTTGATAGTTTTCTTTACGTTTAGAAGAATGTAGTCTATAATCATTATTACCCCTCGCTGTCATTGCCTCTAAATTCCAACTATTATCTATTCTAGCATCCCCTTGTTCTGTTATTTTTATCTTCAATATTTCAGGATCTGGCAGTTCATCTCGCGATTCAATGGCGCATCTGAAGTTGTTATAACTATCTGGGAGGCTATAAAGAAGTATTACGGATAACATATCAGGGTGTATTGTAACTTCCATAATTTTTAATTTATCTACTGCGTCAAAAAACTTTGCAAGATGATCCCTAACGTTGCCATCCTCTTTCATTCGATATAAAATTAATTGTTTTAATAAGGTGGCTTTTCTAGCAGGACCTTTGGATTGGTAAATACTTTCTAATTTCAACCATAATTCTCTAGATGTTATACAATCTTTTACTTGTTTAATCTCCGAAGGTGATATTGCTAAAATGATGTCCGCTCGTGCCTTCAAGTCGGTGTCATCCCATTCTTCTGCGGCTTTGATGGTATCAAGATTTCCTTCAATGACGACTGGACGTTTTTTCCTTCCATTGACATATCCAAGTACATCATTCTTGACAAGCAGGGCTTCCATTTGGACTTTCCAAGTGTCAAAGTTGTCTTTATTTAGCGTTTCAATTTTTACGCTCATGGTTGGTACTTGATTTATATTTGTACCTATTTATTTTTTCCTACTTTTCATTTTCAGTGGAAGCTCGCTAGGAGCATAACCTCTTGTAAATATGTGTTATTTAGTGAATTTTATTTTAGCAGAGTTAGTTATTTTTATAAGTGAAATTAGCACAACTATCTTTGATAGATTTTAGAGGCGAAGTGATTTTATTTGTTGACAACACAACATAATAATCAACATGTGAATATAACACATTTAACTAAATAAATTTATATTGGAGTGTCAGTTTGTATAAACAACACAAATTACCATAAGTTTTTCGTGGTTTAAAACGTGTTTTTTCTACTTTTATTGCTGAAAAGTATAATAAAACTGACCTCTTTACTCATTTATATTGATTCTAAATTCTACCTTCAAAATACCCACTGTAGTCATATCGTCCTCTCTGGAGGACATTTTATATCTCCGAAACTATCAATACTAAAAATCTGAAAAAAATCAGGTAACTTCTTGAGACGTCATACAACAGTACCTGAAAGTTTCAAAATTTTAGGGCCAGTGGAAATTAATGCGGTACTGAAAGGGTTAACTCAATTCCGACTAAAACTTGACAAACATTTTTGTCTTTCTTCCCTGTGCTCTTCATATACCTACGTACAGAGGTACCTACCTAATATACAGGGTGTCCCCAACAACGTCCCCCACCCCTTGCTAAAATCGTTAATAATGGATTTTTAAAAAAATATATATATATAGGTATATATATACATATACATGTATACATATTTCAATCTTAATATTTTTCTGTGAAGATCTCAAAAATGACAAAACTGCGCACTGCGCACGAGCGCAATTAACATCAACTTCGTTATTTTAAATATGAACCCACATTTTTTATTGCAGATTTGAATTCTACGTGAAATTTCAAGATGAAATGACCAATCACTCGATTTTTCAAGTGATCGCAAACGGGCGTGATTCCGCTCTAAAAGTGCAATTAATGTGAAATACCTAGGTACTGAGGTTTTGGAGATATTCAATTGCAACATGTAATACATGATTTTTATGTAGGTATTTCACCGAAAAAACTACATTTTAGTAGGTGGTATACGCTTCGAACTGTGTGAAAATGAGTAAGATAAGCGCAATTCCGGTCGATTTTTCGGTGCTTCCCCCAAGTTGGTGTTCCAAATATCAATAAATAAACATCATCAAGAGGTTCAGCACGAAAAAATACATCAAAATCATGTATTACATGTTGCAATTGAATATCTCCAAAACCTCAGTACCTAGGTATTTCACATTAATTGCACTTTTAGAGCGGAATTGCGCTCGTTTGCGCGCACTTGAAAAAAACCGAATGATGGGTGATTTCTTCATGAAATTTCAAGTTTAATTCAAATCTGCAATAAAAAAAAGTGGGTTTCCTATTTAAAATAACGAAGTTAATGTCAATTGCGCACGTAATTTTGTCATTTTTGGGATCCTCACAGAAAAATTTATTGAGCCGAGGCCACCTTCCTGCCCTCTAGCAGGCTGCCGAAACCGACGAAGGATACCGTTTCATTCTGTCAGGTCAAGTTGCACTGGGAGTTATTATTTGTGAATTTACCTCATTGACCTTACAAATGTTGTACAAATTGAGTGGGTCTTTCTGAGTGCGATACGGCGTTAATTGTAAAGATGCTGATAGAGAATGGATATCGAACCACGAAGCCACGTGCTGCCTGGGCCACTGACTTTTGAAGGCTGGCCGGAAAACCGAAACTCGTACAGATTGCCTTAAACCTCTACGTAATTGAACCTCATGTCCCAATCAGCAGACCAACGACCACGATATCTTCCAGTCCATACATTTCTTTAAATAATACGGGATCGTTGGCAGATAGATGGCTTTCTTCTCGGCGTCGACATCGTAAGGCTGGGTTAATCACATCTCGAAGCGCACTGTTGGGTCAACAATCAGTCCCTTCTTCGTCCGTCTATCCACAGTTATGATATCAATAAAATTCGACGGGTCGCTGCTCCATCTGCCGTACCAAGCACCTCCTTATATGTTTCTGCTCCCTGTTATCTGAATCTATTTGCAATCATCGAGCGGATCTGATTATGGCTATGAATCCTTGAGTGCTGGCCGTAAGGGCACGATCTCAAAACATGAGGCAGAGTTTCGAGGGTGTTTCGCCGCTATGAGAACAGCGACGGCAGCCTACTCCGTCTCTTGATCGGCCTGGAACACCCCTTACAGGGGCCGTGTTCGGAGTTCATCTTCATTGCATCTGTGAATTTTGAGTTTGTAAGACCTTCCTCTGGGGTCAACCATTTTTATGGAAACAGACAACGTTTTTCACTAACTTCCGTTTTGAAATGGGTTTCCACAACTTCGTCGCGAGTGATTTAGTTCGCATTTGTCATGGATACTTGAGCAAAAAGGGCTACTACTCCAAACCTTCTCATCCTCATGTCCGTCCACTTCTGGAACTCCATCTCACGCAGCTCTTCCCAGACCTTCCGAACAAACACATTTTCAGATGACGTCAACCCCTGAGTTGTCAAGTGGCCCACCATTTCACAATCCAGGTCCCTTATCCGTCATACAATATCATCAGCGGTCTTCTTGAGGGCCATGCACAAGTCAAGTTTCTGGCGTTGTGTCACATCAAACGTTAAGATTTAAAAAAAAATTATTTTTTGACCCATTATTAACAATTTTAGCGGCGACTGGGGGGGGGGGGGGCGTTTTTGGGGACACCCTGTGTACAGGATGTCTGCAGAAATCATGGGAAAAACTCAAGGAATCGATTTTAGAGCTTATTTCTGATCGAAAGTTGCTCCTAGAGATCTATTTTCAAACGCTTTGTTTTCAAGTTGAATAATATTTGATAATTTCTAAGATTTTTTTCGTGTTTTGTACTTTATGACATTAAAACTGCCATAACTTCCCTTAGAATAATAGTAAACTCAAAACTAAGATCACCTTTGGAAAGACCGTTAAATTTCCTGTAAACCTGATATAAAGTAAAGTTGTTTTAGTTAGTTTTAATTGGATAAAAAAAGGCCAAAGTACAAAATTAGAAAAACAAATTTAAATTCGACGTTTTTCCTCCCGTTATTCTGCTACCTACCGGTTTGGGGATTTTTCGGCGTGCACTCTTCGGATAAAACTTTCTCTGTCAGCTTTTGAACGGTATAGTCAAATTTACTTTTACTTTGCTAATTGGGGGAGAAAAGTGTGTTGAAAACATGGTTTCTTCTACTAAATCGAGGGTTTTAGTGAAAAATGACCCTCTATGAAAATGCGAATTTGGGGCGTTTCGCCGTATTTTTTCACGCTGAATCGAATGGTAAAACTTCGAATCTCCTCAACTCCGTTATGACCGAGTTTTACTCTTTAACACACGAATTTTCAGTTTATTTTTTATGCTCAATTTCATGTGTTTTCAAAAGTAAAACTAGTTAGCGATTTGAAAGTGTTACCATTCGATTCAGCGTGAAAAAATACGTAGAAACCTATTGTGTCGAGTGTTGGATGCATTACAGAACGCCTCTCGGCATATTTGGATTACTTTCTCCAGCCCATAGTGGACACGCGTGAGTCCTATTTGCGAGGCATTTACCATTTCCTTGAACTTTTGAATGGAATCAGGATTCCTGAAATCCCAGTGTACCCCACTGATGGTTAGTATAGACGTCAGCTCTCTGTACAGCTCCATTCCACATTTGGAAGGTTTGGCAGCAGTGGAGTATTACCTCAACAACCGGACACAATCACACCAGCCCTCTACTTCCTTCTTGCTGCGATTAATGAGGTTCATTCTGGAAACGAACTTTTTCCAGTTTGGTGGGGCCTTCTTTCTCCAAAAGAAAGGAACTACCATGGGGGCAAAGGTCGCCCCCTCGTACGCTAACTTGTTTATGGCAAGACTTGAAGAAACGTTCCTCAGCAGAAGTTGGAATCCACAACGTATAAAGCCACTAGTTTGGTTTAGATTTATAGACGATATATTCGCAGTTTGGTTGCATGGCCTCGATACACTGAATACTTTGTTGACTGATATATAAACTCGTTCTTTTCAGTCAACTTCACATAGGTTATTCCTCGAACAACTGCTACTTTCCTCGATGTGGACATTACATTGGTTTGGACGAGATTTGCCACTAGAGTCCACCACAAAGAAACAAACGCTCAACTGTACGTGCATTATTCCAGTAGCCATGCCCCCCATGTTAGGGAATCCATCCCTAGGTCATAGTCTATAAGGGGGCCAGGATCTGCAGTGACCAGACTAGTCTGGTGTCATACCTGAGTGAACTGGAAGAACATCTCCTTCAACGAAGACTCCCTCAGAGACTGTTGAGCAACAGGATTGTGCCTGCGAACGTGCCCCCCCCCCCCCCCCCCCCCGAGGATGTTGTGGAGCGTACAGGTCCTTAGTCACCTTCTATTTCGCAGGCATACAGAAGATAAGTGCGATTCTGAGGGAGCTCCATCCGATTCTCCAGTCCAACATTCTGACAAGGGATATTTTCCAGAACCTAGTTTGTGGTATATTACAGAGGATCCCCCAAACTGGGGAATATACTCTCTCATAAGTTATTTTCAAGGCTTCTCCCACATGAAGCTCAATCAGGATTGCGCCCCTTTCACAAGGCACGTTGCCTGTTGTGTGAGACAGTGGTCTCTAAGCTGAACTTCACCACTGTAAATACAACCTTCACGTACCGCTCCAAGGGACCTCCAGCGGATTGTTACAGTAGGAACTCGGTGAAATATTTTGATGTGTAGGCTATGTGATGCTTTCTAAGTCGGAAAGACGACAACAGTGCTATGCCTGCACATGAGCAATCACAGATTGGCCATACGTTGTGCCACCAGTGAAGAATGTGCCGATCACGCAGCCACCTACTGTACCAATGGCGCGACAAAAAAAAAAAAAAAAAAAAAAAAAAAAAAAAAGGGGGGGGGGGGAGGCCCGTCTCTCACGGAATGCTACACCCTCAGAGTGCTGGCATGCTTGCCGAATGCCTCTGACATTGAATTCAGAGTTTCTGAGAGAGAGTATCAGTGCGAGATCCTGGGTGCGTTTTGTTAGCCAGGACTGAATACGTACCAATATCATGGTGGCACGACGTCAAAACCAGTTTTTTTAAAAGTTGAGTTATTTATTAACTCATTTGTTTGGTCGTTGTTTGGGATTTTGTTGTTGTATACTTGAGTTATTAATTTCTTCCTTCCCTCCCCCATCCACCTGCCCCACTGGATCCACCCTTTTCTGGAACCCCTTCTCCTTCAACTCCTCCCCTCTTCTACCCTCGCATCGTAATGAAAAGATCGTCCCACGAGCGGAGTAAGTCTGTTGAAAACGCGTCAAGCGAAATATTCAGACCTAGATTTTCCCCATTGAATGAGCTTAAGACTTTATAAAAGGGTAATATTCTGAAAGGACATTTAACGCTCTTTACAACAGCTCATTCTTGATTCTACAGTGAACCTAAGGGGAGTTATTACCATTTTTATATCATAACTTATGTCAAAAACACGATAACAATCTTTCAAAGCGTTAAAAAAAAGGAACGTTCTGTATGAGGTAGGTAGGTTGTAGAACTAATCCTTGAAACGTTCAAGTATGCAATGTAGCCATAAAATAGCCTACCCAATGGTTGAATGATGAAATCATTCAGGGAAGGTATTGATACCATCCTTTAACTAGATACCTACCGCCTAGTTTCAAGCAAATGGGGCTCCGAACATGAAGTAGAGCACAGCACGTAAACGAGGACCTTACCGATTTGCTTTTCTTTTGTTGCCTACTTCAGGCAGTCGTGACTGACAGAAGTCGTTTTCTTTTTTTTCGGTTTTTGTGTTCCTTTATTACAATAATTTATTTATCAATATCATTCTCATTTTTGACCAGTATTGATGAGATTGATGGTGCGGGGAACAAATTGCAGAGCGAAAAGGGGTGACACAAGGTATCAACAAGGGGAAAGTCATGCCAACCACCATGTTCCTTAGTCCTTCGCCCCCTATATAGCTTAATATTCAGCTCACTCCACATGAATATTGGATCATGAAAATTGGTTTACGAATCCTGACATAACTTACATTATATTTTCTCCCCTGCAGGGATGGAAGATGGTGGACATGATATGAGAGGTGTAAGCAACTTTGGAGGGAGTTCATGGAGCTCAGATGGCCACATGAATGGAAACGAAATGATGAGTGGAGATGAAGCTATAGCCGACCTGTTAAAGTCGAACCCTTGGAGTTTCTATCCTAACCAAGGGAAACTTACGTTTGCAAGTAAGTACCAACCTATATTCCTACACAGGTTCGCTCTAATGCAACCCGAAGTGATCCAATGTTATTTACAACTGTTTTCGTGTAACTTATTTAATGCAGGGCATTTCCCAGGTGTTTCAATAAATTATCAAACCTACTTGTTTTTCTTCTTTTCATTATGGGGTCGTTTTTTTGCTGGAAAACTATAAATACAATTCTTAAATCTCCGAATCATCATAAAACTAACTCTGTTGGAAATTTGTGGCAAAAAATTAAAAAAGTCTTGACCACAAAATCCATAGTTTCCATGAAATTTATCATATTCTTCCAGGAAACTTTGTAAAATATAGGTAGATATTACCCAGGTTGTGAAGCAAAACAATCAGGCTTATCAAGTTCGCATTCGTTTATCAATAGCTACTGTTTATTGGATATTGTTCTCTCATTTATCCCAGAGGGAATTAACAGCTTGTATTACAGTAGGTGCCCAATTTATTTTCTGTAAATTCCTCTAAGGAGTTTTATGAAGCAAGATGTTTTCTTACATAACCTACATCATGAACTTTTCATAAGAGATTTATTCAAGATCAAAGCAGGTAGGTACTGGATGAACTGGTGAAGATCTGGTGACTTCTTTACAATTTAATTGGATCAGCGTCTAAATGAGCGAATTTTTCTATCAAGTAACAAATTCAATGATTTTAAACGGACTCATTAATAGTAGAATATAAATTTAAGCTCTTCAAGAGTTACGATGAATGTAGTGATAAAAAGTCACCACTAAAGGTTAGGTTACCAAAGTTTCTATAAAATACTTCTTTTTTAGCAGTTCGTGTTTAAAGAGTTTTCATTACCATACCTATTAGCCCGTGCATATAGGTATTTACCTGCTTGATAATTAATGATTAATTAATTGTTTGCTTCCCAATCAACCTGTGTTGACCTTGTGACCACTATGGAAAACGAACAAATTACTGTCCTCCAAAATCAAAAGTCTCCACATCATTTTGCATTTTAAAGCATTCTGAACAAATTGGGTCCCATGTCTGTCAGCATAGCCTTGCCACTCGAATTTTCCCTAAATTGTCCTTGCCCATTAGGCACAGGAAGGTACGTACGTAATTTTTTGAGTTTCTGTCTGTCAATATTCCAGACTCGCATCTCAAAAACTAGAAAAAAATCTATTTTTAAATTTAGAATAACGACACCCTTACTGAATGTCATGAATCTATATTTTACAAGGTAAAAAAAGATACATAAAACACTGCTGCTACATTAAACCATTATCCAATACTTCGTTTCAAGTTATTCATAAACCTGGTATGCTCCATTGAAGGAACTATTGATGCTGAGTGATTTCAGTTTCAACCATTAGGAATTTCAGTCAAAACCACGTTTTCAACAGCATTTCACTTTACAGGAGAAAGCAGGAATTCAGCAAGTTTTCAACCACGCTCAGGGCGGGACGAGGAAAGTCAATTCACAGAAACATCTAGGTCTCCTCCATTTGCTCCTCGGTTAGGCAGAGTCCTTCACTACTCACCAAGGTTTCGCAGGATAACATTGAATTAACAGGAAGCATAGTGCTGTATCAAATCAATAATAATAAGTTTTCTTAGAAAGTTCCATTGGATAAGCAATGTATTGAATGATGATACATGCAATAGTAAAAATGTGTAGAGCTAATTTGATTAGCAACTTCCTGTTAGGCAGATATAATAGTTTAATTCAATAACTTTTATTATTGTAATAAAAACCTTTTATTATTGTAATCATTGTTCATTTTTTTTGAGCGCCTACCTACGCAAAAGTAGAATTTTCGAGAGAAAACTGTGAGTAGATAGATAAGCTGCCAGATGATGACCTACTCAGCATACACTCCTTTATAGTTACCAACTAAAACAATTTATTATCACAAGGGACCATAGAGTGAATGTCAAGGAATAGAGAAAAAGAAGCAAACCACTTGACTACATAGAATTTTTACGTTTGTCAAGTGACATAAATCTACATCCCACTGCCATTGTACATGGAGTGGAGTGTGGTGGAATATTCATTGAGGTCAATGTATATTTCAAGAATATTTCATAAAACATATTACAGTGGCCTAAAATGCAGTTTCAAAAACGCCATTTTGCAATTTATTTTAAAACGCTGCTAAGAATTACTACACAAAAATTAATAATAAACAGCATTAATAACCTTTCATTTGGCTCAAAATTCTGTGTTTAATACCTACCTTCTTAAATAGTCAATACGTGTTTAATTGAGATAATGTATCTCCTTCGTTTGTTAGCTTAAGTCAGGAATTTCAACCTGCATAGAAAGTTTGAAGCCGAATCAGCTGAAGTCTTTACTAACCAAATATAGAGTTTGGCGGAGGAATAATAATTGAGAAGGATGAAAACTCAAAATTATTGTGAACTCACAATTTATTGTGAAAAAAGCCACACTTTTTATTTTAACATGAATAAACATCGTACTTATATACAAAATATGACCATTTACTGACTAGGAAAGAAAGAATCTCTTCAACCTCACATTTTCTAAATAAGGAACAAAAGGTAGAGTTGATTGAAAAAACTTTCAATGAAAAAAGTGAAACAAGTATTATGATACAAGGAGTTCGGGACATATAAAAGATAACTGTTTAGAAAATATTTTATAGTTTTCACAAAAATAAATGTCTCTTTCTTATACACACACAGAATAAAATGTAGGCAGTGGAAAAAAACTAAATACATTCACCTAATAATAGTGTAAAGTTTAATATCGACCCATAAAAATTATATTTAATGAGGCATACCGTTTGCTTGAATGGAATCAAACATGTATGCCTGATAGGATTTGGAAATCCCTTCCATCCAACGAACACGTTAAATAATCACAAGCGTAGCTACTTTTATTTCAGGGAAACGTTTATTGTATAAGTAGTTAATACATACAGGTATAAAAGGTACATATACAATGCATAATACATAAAGACTCCTAAGGCAAAAATGTACCTATAATATAGGCTATTCACACAGAGTGATCACAGAAATTCTTTTGAAATAGGTGCCTGGATCTGGATATTGCATTTCAACATCTGTACATGATATCTGATGAAATGTGCATGTTACATTCTATTTTAGTGAATTTTTGAAAATGAGGTAGTTGAAATGAGTTATAAACAATTTTCAGAAGTGCAGAAAGTCCTTAGAGGAAATTTTCTGTATTTTTCACGTTTTACATAGAACATCGTACAACACAACTTTTTCTTACGTTACATTTTGAACTAGGTGATTCAACTTATTCTGGACAATACACTGCTATAAAATTAAATTACAAGATTTATTTTAAACCCCTTTTGGATTGCAATTTCTCGAAATTCGTTGAAATGTTTAGGTACTTTAATGAGAATTACAATTTATTTGTTTTATTCATTTATTTTCTTTTATTTTAATTTTTTACTTGCACACATTTTTGGGTACAAAAGTGCTGTCCTTCAAACTCAGCCTTTCTCACGTGATGCTTGGTTTTTTGGGAAGAGAACTAATTTGTAATCTCGATCTCAAGGTCAGATATTGTCTAGAATATCACGCGCATATATATATAGGTTGTCCCAGTTCGGTGCCCCCCCCCCCCCTCCTCCATTAGTTTTATTTCTGAAAATGGCAACTACCCTTTATTTTTTGAGTACTATTTCAAGGTGAAATCAGATTTTTTATAATTACGCGCCGTTGTGGCGCTACTATTCCTATCTCGCCTTTTTCAAATGTAGGTACCCAAAAAATACAGAACTGGGACACCCTTTATATTGAATATACGCTTATTCATTTATTTATCCATTATTTCCAACGCAACAAAAAGTTTTATAAACTCTAGGAGCGATTGGGGAAAGCTTCATTTTTGAACAATTTTATAAAAGTGATGTAATTGTTTATAGCCATACGTTTTACACAAAAATTAGGCATTTCTGAATTTCAATAGAATGTGACTGGAAACTATTTGTCCAAAACATTTTAGAAACTATAGAGCTCAAAATGTAGTTTTAGTTGTCTTTAAAGCTTTTACACAAACATTCGCTCATTAGAGCGGGCTGCACAGCTGGACATGTTCTAGGGTTTAGAGGGGGGGGGTCACGGGTTTTGTTTTGCACATTGAAAATAGTTAGTAGCGGGGCTCATCTTCAGACCACTAGCATGACTTTTTTCAATAGTTTTTCAGGGGTTCCAAAGTTAAAAAATTGAAACACTTTCTCAGAACTGCCTTACTAGTAATTTTAGAGAGCTTGACAATTGTTTTCATTATTATGCGGCGGGAACTGAGACGATGACAAACAAATAGGTTTTTCAATCTCTGGTTTGATAGACCAGCCACCCACCCACCTATCTCTCCCAAGAGATTAAGTCGCAAAGTATCTCATCCCTTTGCATCACTCAGTTTTTCTCTACTAGAATATAACGATTTTTCCATCTTGTTTCAAAGATTCACTCGTCTGTTTCAAGATGCCACAAGTCTTACAAAGATGTCATATATTTACCAAGTTGAAAGGTACGAAAAATAAATCATTACCCAAAATCCAACCACGTTCAATGTAGTGGAAACTTTTAGTCCGACTGTCCTAACTTTTCAGTGGGATATGGGAAAATTAAACCCTTTACTAAACTCTTCCATGGAACAACCATTTTGCAACTCGTATATCTGTGAGAACTGCAGTGAATTTTGAAACTCAAAATATGTTTTTCAAGAATGGAGAGAAGAAGATAAGCAATTTGAAACATTATCTGGATTTTAAAAATAATATTCCCACAACATTCAGAAATCAACACTTGTGTTGATGCTCATACACTGGGAATGCCTACTCTCAACTTGACATTCATTAATTTCGTAATAAGCATAGAATCTAGATATTTATTTCACACGGGTGTACCTCTGACTTAGAGTGAAAGAATGGGTGGGATGGTATGTGGGTGCATGTAGAACTGGTTGGGATAAAAAAAAGGCCCCAAGTCACGATATAACAATACAAATGAGTGCAGTAGACTCTCTTCCTTTATTTTGCCCTAGTAGGATGCACGTCTTACTCTCCACGACCTTGCCAGAATAAAAAACGGAAGTTAAAGAAGAGCAGAGCGTTGAATTCCGTGAAAATAAACAATTACAATGTTAGATCGATTTTGACGGTTAGGTCATCATCAGTAATAAACAATATTTGCCAAAAGGCAACAACTCTTTCCTCGTTTTGTGCATCTCGACGCTGCACGGTCTTCCCATCTTTCTAGCTCCGTTTTTTCTATGAACCACATGCCAGTGAATAAAAAATGAAAGAACTAAAGTCATTCACCATTCGTTGGCTTTTTACAAATAACTCTTGCCACACTAACGCAACATACACAAGTAATACATGTGTGAGCAAACATTCTTGGAACACAAAGAGAAGAAAAAATGTAAAGTTGTAGTCAATTCCATTTTTGCCATACTTTGTCAGTAAAATTATTAATATTTTACTATATAAACAAATAAATACTTGTTTATGAACTGTATATTTCGTGTACTCTATTAATATCTTCTAAGCCTAGGCATCTTATCGTTTTCCTCGTCCCTCTGAGCCAAAGATTAACCCTTATGACCGAAAATTGGGTCTTCACCCTGACCCAAGAGCAGATTTTGGAGTATAGTTGAGACCATTTGTCCGCGAGCACCCCTGCCATTCTTTTGAGGAATATTTGATACACTTTATGGAGAGCTCCATCACACGTACATTTCAATGGCGTGAAGGAACCTCGAAGGTTTTTGGCTGCTTGGTTGTACTTGTGAGTTAGTATTGAGCTGTGGTATCGCCGATCATTCTAAAGATGAGTAAGAGACAGCGTCTGCATTAATAATACGTCTATGGAAAAACGCTGGTCTCTCATTGTCCCATACACCATGGATTTTGATATCGGCTACCAAAGCAGGTGTGCCATCCTCATTATCATAGAGAATTGGTTCAGTGGTGACTCCTCCCCATGCGAATAAAAATGTTTTACTTAGTTGATTACAAAGGTTCATTATTGAAACTAATAAACAATAACAACGATTGGAATGGTGCAACTGATTCGTTTATACGAAAGATGGAAAGAAGTGACCACAACTAAACATTTCAAAACAAGGAGGTCGGATGAAAAAAAGAAGCAAAATTAAAATATCGCATGCCATAAAAATTGGAGCCTGAGTAAAGGTGAGTACTTGGAGATCTGGTGAGATTTCTTACAGTCTGAGCCATACGAAGACTGGATGCAGCCTCCAACTCCAGATGTCCATTCTTGCTCTAGAAAAATGTATAATTATCTAAACTTAGTAGAAAGAATGGAATCATATGTAGATATACTCTCAAATCATTAGATACCACACGGTACATATGTAGATAACATATTAACATTTGTACTGTAGAATTTAAATTAATTTATAAATTACTCTTCAATACGTCAAGGCAGTCTGCAATGTGTCTGATAATATAAACTTCAATGAGATGACAACCTAGATACCTCAATAAATTCCAAATATACAACCAACGAAACCCACCACACAAAACTAAAATTTGAATTATTTGGAGGGCCCTTTTAGTGAATTTTCGTAACGAATGAAGCTATTTCAATGGCTTCAAAATTTTAAAAATCAAGATTTTTGAAAAATTTCTTCAATGGAATCAGTTTTGAGGCATTCTGAAACGATTCCTGAAGTCTGCGCTTTTTCATATACCTATATGTATATATACAGGGTGATTCCCTCGCAGATGCAAAAAAAAAATTTGGGTGAAACTACATCAAAAATGGAGTAAAATGCCGCCAACTGCATATTTTTATCTCAATCCGTTCTCGAGATATGATTTTTTAAAGGTTTTTTCAGGAAAACCATGTTTTTTTCCTCTTAATCTCAAATTTCTCCACTTTACTTCATTTAATTTTAACTTTTGTTAAATAGTGTACTTGAGTTCTTAAAAAGTACCATCCAAAGGCCCTCACATCAGCTGAAACATTAACGATTTTGAAAAAAGAATATTTCTGAAAATCTTTAAAACTTTACTACTCTTCCAAAACGAATCCTGGAAACTGGCAAATCTCATGAAAACTGCTTCGTCTAATATTCTTTCCAATGATATTATCAAGATTATTTTTATTTTGTTATTTAGTGGAGAAAATTATGTTTTAATGTTAAAAAATGTGGGTTTTTCAATGAAATTGTTGGTTTTCTCGAAAGATGGCCCTCCATGAATCTACGAGTATGGGGTCGGTTTCTGTTGTGATAATGAATAGGAAAATTACCCTCCACAATATTATGATGACGTTTCCATGTTCCCATAACAGTTTCATATTTAGTTAAACAACTAATTAGCTTACTTCCTTGTTTGTGTTCTACAGAAAAATATAATAGTTCTTGAATGACAAAGAAGTTCAATTGTGTCCGATTAATGTGTCAGAATAGTCACAACAGTTGACGACGAGGATAGAAGAAAAGTTGGGTAAGTGTGTTGATACAATTAAAACATACATAATGAATGCTGACCAGGTTCAAGCACTCATTGAGGCAATGAATCAAAATAATGAACGCCTCATAATGTCCTTACGCCAACATGCTACAGAGACATCTCCCCAAGTTTGTACATCACAAAATATCAAACCTGTAACGACATTACCATTTTCTCATGTACCTCCGTTTGAAAATTATGATCCAAAAATAGAAAAATTTTCATATTACAAACAGAGATTTGAGAATTATCTAGATCTGAAGGGACTCAGAAACGACAATAAAAAGTGTGCTCAACTCTTGCTTAATTCGATTGGAGCACATAGTTATAACATACTCGCCGCCTTGATGGCACCCAAGAAACCATGTGAATATGAATACGATTCACTAATAGGGGAATTAGAGAAACATTTAGATCCAAAAAAGAATATACTCGTTTCTCAACATTATTTTCTATCAAAATTTCAAAATGATAATGAAAAAGTTTCAGAATACGTAGCTGAACTTAGGAGAGACATAGGAGACTGTGACCTTCAGCAGAAATGTGAAACATGTGAGCAACCTGTTTCTGTGACTGAATTGTTTCTCAGAGCCCAATTTATCCGGGGTTTGAGGGATACATGGATAAAGGAACAAATTTTACAATCAGAGTTGACAGATTTCAAGGATATCGTAAATAAAGCGATAGCCCTCGAAGCGTCTAAAGTAGAAAGTAGGGAACTTTCCCAAGCTACACCTTCCTCAAGTACGACAATAAATTTAGCCGAAGATATAAATAAAATCCACGTAAAATCCACTCAACGAAATGCTCAAAAAACGGGATTTTTGAAATCAAATAGCACTTTCTACTCCAAATTAGGTTTAGCAAATGTCTGCCTTCGTTGTGGTAGAGATAATCACTCCACTGGATCATGCCGTATTGACCCCTCGCGCCTCCACTGCTCATCTTGTGGTTTGAAGGGACACATACAAAAAGTGTGCATAAAAGCATTAACGAAATCGAAACTGCCAGCAGAGAAACGAGGTACCGAGTCGAACGCCAATCTTGTGGAACCTGAGGATAGTGCTTCCACTGATGTTAGGTATTTAGAACAACTACGAGTAAATCAGATACTAGACATTTATGACCAAAACTTTTCAGGATATCAGTCTAGAGATGCTACCAAGTACGTAACTACAGTGAAAATAGAAGACCAAGATCAGCAGTTTGAGGTAGACACGGGGGCAGGTTTTACATTATTGCCAGAGAAGTTGTTCAAAAAACTGAATTTGAAAAACCCATTAGAACCCACAAATGTTGCTTTTCGGTCTTATACTGAGAATGTATTTTTGCCTCTGGGAAAAATTGTTGTGAGAGTTCAATACAACGGAAATGTGTCGAAGGAGGATCTTTACATTGTTCCAAATGGCTTCACACCACTCTTGGGGAGAGTCTGGGTAAGACATCTTAAAATTAACCTTAACGAAATTGATCAAAACATGAAAAAAAACCTGCAAAATTCAGTATTTAAAATAGAAACAATTCAAGACGCTGAAAGAATTTTCCCAAACGTTTTTGAACAAAGAGTTGGATGTGTTCCAAATGTCCTTATAAAATTGCAGCTCAGGAAAGGAGTCAAACCTTCTTACAACCCACCTCGCAGTGTTCCATATGCTTTACGAGAAAAGGTAGAGAAAGAACTTGATACTCTTGAAGCAGAAGGGATCATCTCTAAAGCGGAAGCGAGTGACTGGGGATCACCGCTTGTGGTTATTCCGAAAGCAGATGGAACTGTTAGATTGTGTGTCGACTATAAAGTCGGAGTTAATGATAAAATTGTCCAAGTGAACCATCCCATTAGAAAGATTGACGAAGTTTTGAATACCTTACGAAATTCCAAATATTTCTGTCGCCTTGATCTTTATAAAGCTTATTTACATTTACAAACAGACGAAGAAAGCAGCATAATTCAATCAATGTCTACCCATCGAGGAACTTACAGAATGAATAGGTTGAGTTTTGGTATAAAAACTGCTCCGTCCGAATTCAACCGAGTTCTAGACAAAATATTGTTCGGGTTACCTAAAACTGTATCATATTTCGACGATATTTTGATCCACGGTGAAACACTTGAAGAGTGTCAAGAAAATCTTTACACGTGCCTTCAAAGATTGCAAGAACATGACCTACACGTTAACAAGACTAAATGTAGTTTTTATGATACCAAGACAGAGTACTTGGGCTATCTCGTCCAATACAATGAAATTAAAAAGACACCGAAACGAATAAAAGCTATCACAGATATGCCACGACCACGAAATGCTCAGGAGGTTCAGCGGTTTTTAGGGATGCTCACGTACTACGCCAGGTTCATCCCACACCTCTCATCAATGACCTATCCATTAAGAAATTTGATAAAAAAGGAAAACAAATTTGTATGGACAAAAGATTGTGAAACTGCGTTCATGAAACTCAAAGATGAAATCGCTAGTGATAGGGTTATAGTGCCTTTTGACCCAAATATTCCGCTAGTATTGGCCACTGACGCTAGTCCCAACGGAGTCGCAGCAGTACTTTCCCATAAAATTGAAGACATTGAACATCCAATTGCTTTTGCATCGCGGTCTCTCTCCGAGGCTGAACACAATTACTCACAAATTGACAGGGAAGCATTAGCAATTGTGTTCGGCGTCAACCATTTCTATAATTATCTTATTGGAAAACAGTTCACGCTCATAACTGATAATCAGGCATTGTCTAGAATTTTTCACGAAAAGGCAGGATTTCCAAAAATGACTTCGGCAAGACTACTTCGATATGCATCTTTTCTGGCTGGCTTCGACTACAAAGTTGTCTTCAAAAAGGGAAAGGACAATCAAAATGTAGATTGCTTATCACGAGCACCAATTCAGCAACACTTTTTGTCCACTGATATGTGCTTGAATGAAGAGGTTCACCTGGTTTGTACATCCTTAATTACTCACATTTCCAACGAGGAGTTATCATGTGAAATCATAAAACGAGAAACGGATAAAGACGAAAATCTGGCCACCATAAAAAAGCAAATACAACATTCTTTAGTGGAAAGTGATTATACCCTCGATAACGAAATTTTATTCAAGGAGGGACGAATAGTCATACCTAAAACTCTCCAGCCTGCAGTTCTTAGAGATCTCCATTCAACACACATAGGGATAACGAAAATGAAACAATTAGCTCGACGGTATTGCACATGGCGAAATATTGACAAGGATATAGAGAGATTAGTCAAATCATGTGAAGAATGTAGTCAAATAAAGCACAGTCCGAACAAAGTACCACTTCACCACTGGGATCCACCTACAAACAACTGGGATAGAATCCACGTGGATTACGCGGGACCATTTCAAAATTTCTATTATCTCATTGTTGTTGATGCGAAATCCCGATGGGCTGAGATTGAAACAATCCGGGAACCTCCGACATCCAAAAACACTCTTGACTTGCTGAACAAAATTTTTTGTTCCCATGGCTATCCCATGATACTGGTATCTGACAATGCCACAGTATTTACCAGTGAGGAATTCAAGGCATTCTGTAATTCCAATGGTATTCGACAACGATTCATCGCACCCGGGCATCCAGCGACGAATGGACTAGCTGAACGAAACGTCCAAACTCTAAAGTTTCGATTAAACACAATGAAAAATGAGAGGGCTCCTATCCACCAAAAAATTCAAAAGATTTTGTTACGCTATCGTGCAACGCCCTTGTCTTGTGGTTTATCTCCTGCTGAGTTATATCTAAACCGACGGATCAGAATAAAATTAGATGCCATGTTCCCGAATCATGAGCTACCATCTTCCCAGCGAATACAACCGAAAACAAGGCAATTGCAGGTAGGAGATCGAGTCAGGACTCGCTTTTTTGTCCAGAATCATGCTCTGTGGAAATTCGGAATTATTACTAGGAAATTTGGGAAATTACATTATTGGGTTCAGCTAGATGAAGGTAGGTCGTTGAAGCGGCACATAAACCAACTTCAGAAATCGTATGTTCCTCAGCAACAAGAAAGTGACCCTCATATCCAACCATCTCGAGCAGCCGATCAGGAACCGAATTATATTCAAATCTCATCACCGCCATCTGTTGGAATCCACAACGAAAGAGACAGAGACGAGGACGAAGATAATGGGGGTGCTCAGATCGAAAGAGAAGTTAACAATGATCAAGTTGAAGTACGAAGATCAGAGCGACAGCGACGCCCCCCGGCATATTTACAAGACTATGTGTTTTGAAGTGTCACTCAAATCAGTCGGTCTTGACAGTTGTTGGCGGGGAAGATTGTTGTGATAATGAATAGGAAAATTACCCTCCACAATATTATGATGACGTTTCCATGTTCCCATAACAGTTTCATATTTAGTTAAACAACTAATTAGCTTACTTCCTTGTTTGTGTTCTACAGAAAAATATAATAGTTCTTGAATGACAAAGAAGTTCAATTGTGTCCGATTAATGTGTCAGAATAGTCACAACAGTTTCCATGTATTTTTTCTCGCTGGATCGAATGGAAACTCTTGCAGATCTCTCAACTACGTTATAATCGAGTTTTACACTTTAATCAACTAGTTTTACCCCATAACACACATACATTTAATCGTAACAAACAAACTAAACATTTGCGATTTTAAGTGTAAAACTCGGTTATAACGGAGTTGGAGAGATCTACAAATGTTACCATTCGATACAGCGTGAGAAAATACATAGAAACCGACCCCATACTCGTAGGTTCATGGAGGGTCATCTTTCGAGAAAACCAACAATTTCATTGAAAAACCCACATTTTTTAACATTAAAACATAATTTTCTCCACTAAATAACAAAATAAAAGTAAACTTGATTATATCGTTGGAAAGAGTACTAGACGGAGCAGTTTTCATGAGATTTGCCAGTTTCCAGGATTCGTTTTGGAAGAGTAGTAAAGTTTTAAAGATTTTCAGAAATATTATTTTTTCAAAATCGTCAATGTTTGAGCTGATGTGAGGGCCTTTGGATGGTACTTTTTAAGAACTCAAGTACACTATTCTTATAGTAAATTTAATGCTGATTCCGAAAATGTGGTCAAAAGTTAAAATTGAATGAAGTAAAGTGGAGAAATTTGAGATTAAGAGGAAAAAAAACACGGTTTTCCTGAAAAAACCTTTAAAAAATCATATCTCAAGAACGGATTGAGATAAAAATATGCAGTTGGCGGCATTTTACTCCATTTTTGATGAAGTTTCACCCAAATTTTTTTTTTTTTGCATCTGCGAGGGAATCACCCTGTATATATATATATATATATATATATATATATATATATATATATATATATATATATATATATATATATATATATATATATATATAAATCACTTGGTAAGAAAAGAAAACAGAAAATTACAACACAAAACTATTTTTAATATTTCGGCTTCTGCCTTTTTCAAAACTACGAGAGAAAATGATTAATTTGGGCTGTTTGCAACGTTGGCAAGGATTGTTGTAACTTTGGATATCGCTTCAACGTCTAATATTCAGACCTGGAGGATCGTAGGCACCTAACACGTTGCTATGGGCTTTTTCCGACTGGTGAAGTATTCTCTTGTTGTCGTATATATATGTATATACTGTGTGTCTGTGTGTCATTCAGACGATAACTCTCCTAGGGATTGAGATAAAAATCCAGTTCTTGAGCCAAAAAATTAAGCTATCCAAATGAAAGGATGATTTCGTTGGTCAGCACTTTCTGAGCATATTAAATGGGTCAAAATTCAAGAAATGCGCTAAAAAAAATTTAAAAACCGCCAAACATCGGCAAATTTAACATTTTCAGCAGAAATTTAGTCAAAACAAAATTATCAACGATTAACTAGATATGTTTGCACAAAATTATGCTGAAAAACGTAGTTAAATTTCATTTATATTAATTTGCTTTAAAATCTATATAAGTTCCAGTCATGCAGCATGATCGTATGAGCGAAATTTCGTAAATTATCGTACTATATTATGTTACGTTGTTTTGAAAATTAAGGACTTTGAGGGAAAAGAAATTGTTAACTACCAATTTTATGGCAAAAAAAAATCGTTCTAAATAATATTCTGTGATTCAAAAAGAGATTTTGGATTTACAACTTTTTTGCAGTTTGGCAACAACGACTTTCGTGTCGATTGTTTGGACTATTGGGGGTCCAATTCAATAATTTGGAATGCAGAGCTGAGATACTCTTGGCTTCACATCCGGACTCCACAGATGTAGAGTTGTTCTGTCAGTAGGTTTCTATAGGAGACCTTAATCGAAATTGCCATTCTGTTAATTTTCAGATACCCAACACAAAGTTTCCAGAGTTAGGTACGTTTTTCATCTTCCATTCGATATGGAACCTACCTACCTTTAATAATGTTAAAGGAAGACACTGGCCCCTTAGTTCAGGATATTTTTCAGAGAACTTGCATTGGGAATACCTTTTACAGTATGTATTACTGTGTTTTGTATTACTTCAACAAACCTGAAGAATATCCAATTGAGTGAGATTACAATTTTGTTCTCAAATAAGTAAATCAACGTACACGCCCTGAAGGGGAATGGAGAAATAATTTTATCATGTTTTCAGCCTGGTTATTTTTTTTTTTTTCTGAGACACTGCTATACATGGATCTTGACTCAACCTGAGAATATATATTTACAAACAAGAAAAAGTGTGCATGCCTGTGCCTGACTGACAGACTGCAGTTGGTGAAGAGACTTTGGCCAACTTAAATACTATAATTCCTGTTTTGGGGGAAGGTTTCTTTACTTTAGAGCAACAAACTGCTGAAAAATCTGTTCATAATAGTCCATAATCAAGGGCTGGAATTTAAAAAAAAAGTTGTAAACAATTTTCTAGAATATTTTTGGAAACGACACGAAATAATAAGGAAATAAGAAGTAGGGTGATTACCCATACTAACAATTTTAGTGGGTGTTATTAATGAGGACTTTATCATCAAAACCAGTTTTTCGTTTATAGCTAATTATGGGGAATTAGAATACTGAGTTAAGCTTCGTTCCAAGCACATCAATTGAGTTCCCGAATTCAAAATAAACATGGATTAATCCTTGAAATTTCTCAGTTCACGAACAGATTTGAATTCAGAAACCCATCCTTCGAGGGTACAGAAATCTTCTTGAACTCAGTTCAGACAGTTACTATCTATGGTGGTGGAAACGTGGGACAAATGAAGTTTTGAACTCAATTTGCCAACTACATAGTTTTGTGTACAGTGGGTTCTGTGCCTAATGAGTTTCATAACTCACCATACCTGGAAAAAAGCTACACTTATTCTAAATTTGCCGCCAGTCTGTGATTGGTACATGTATGGTAGGTGAAGATAGTTCGATTGTTAGTATGTGATTTTTCAATTTAGGACAATTTCACTTGTTTGTATATGATCGACGGAGATAGGGAAATGGGTATTCACAAATTCAACACGAAGAGTCAGTTTAGGGAACCAATATAGTAAGACAGGTCAAGGCTAATGAATGTAGGGAGAGTGAGGAGATATTGACATTTTGAGGGTTGAATGTTGCTTTCTGAGTAAAATCCCTACTGCACTCTTTGTGTAACTGTCATGTACTCTTAGTAGAGGACGTACAAAGAGTCCATGGAGATTTTCATGCGTTTGAAAAAGTAGCAGTTTGAACGGTCAAGAGGACTCTTTAATTTTTAGGGCCAGCACAGCAGTTTACCTAGTTTTAAAATAGCATTAACCAGTCAGATTAAATGTATAAGACTGACAGCTGTGAATGGGGCTTCCATGGTAAATAGTCGCAAACCTGATGGTGAAAATTTCCTTTGTGAAGGACCTCTTCTTGTTTAGTTTCCTACTAAATATTTTTGGATGGAATTCGGTTGATCGTATCAGTTTCAGCCTATGCCAGAAAGTGTGAGCATTAGTAACTCCATCAGTGAATGCCAAATATGTTGAGTTTTCATTATTTTTTCAATAAAAATTGGAATTTTCAAATTTCAGGATTACAAGTTCAAAACTTCAATTCAAGATTACATAATTGTTGAAAAATCATGATCACTTTTTCAAAGGAGTGCCTTTTGTAAGTTGTCTGTGAATACGAAACTGATCAATTTTCATTATTTCAATATTACTCTTTTACTTTTACATACCAGCTTTCAAGAGAGGGAAAATTGCCT
Source organism: Adelphocoris suturalis (assembly GCA_030762985.1). Classification (NCBI taxonomy): domain Eukaryota; kingdom Metazoa; phylum Arthropoda; class Insecta; order Hemiptera; family Miridae; genus Adelphocoris; species Adelphocoris suturalis. Next base: position 36,373,632 of record CM061051.1, read on the forward strand.
TCCCATGCAGCATCTTTTAGTTTAGAGACCAGCTTCTTTTTTTCTGAAAGAGAATATTAAAAGTAATTTTAAAAAAATCAATATAAAGTATTAAAAAGATGATCTTAAAGCACATCAATCAATTTCACTCATTCCACCAGTGTTTGTAAATGATCTTTCAATTTAAGAAATAGGTAACAATTTGGCTTTTAGCGAATTCAAAATTCAGTCAATGAGGAACTTGGACACATTTTTTATACAGTGGAAATTAAAAGTAAATGGTGTTTTTTTTTTTAGGAGTATGATTTTATAAAAATAAATAAAGTATGAATTTCCTGGGTGTCTGACAAAACGCCCACAGCAGCTGAATCCGCCCACTTTCAAATCATACATCATTATTTCTTATCTATTCAACTGATTCCTGCAAGGCGCTGTTTCACGTCATTTGTAACGTTGTTTTTGTGATTTTGGTATTTGGTTTGGTATTGTTGGCACTTCGTTTTTTTAATATTTATTACTCTCCACTTTGATGGACAGGAGTGATCAGTTGAAAGAGGGATATGAAAGGGTGATTTCGTTTAATTTACCGCCTCTAACTAGTCAGTTCATAAACTCGAAACTTTTGAAACGAATGGAGTGAAGATATCAAAGTAAATAAACTATAACTACTTACGTACCTAACCGTGGTAACTACATAAGTGGATAGATCTGTAGACATCTTAAAAGTTTGTTTTGAACTTGATTAACAAAGTGGATTCCAGAATCCAACTAACTAACGGCTAGTACTTCCCATCATTTCAAAATTAATTCCAATGGTTTCCAACAAGGCTAAGAATTTCGGCTCTCCAAAATCGAAATTGTGATGACACAGCACGACCTTATTTTCTGTGTTTACTCTCCCTGCGGACGTTCAAGTCTCCTTAGTTTGTGGATGTATCAGTATATTTATTATGTTACTCAGAAAAATCACGATATAAATGTAACATTTATATCATCAGAAAATAACGGTTTAAAAACCGTGTTATTGTGAAGTGATGGCATGAACACTCCGGCACTCAAACACCCGTTTCCGTTAACGCCCGTTTCTGCTACACAGGATCACTTCATCACAAACAACCACGACATTTATGAATGTAACACCTAACAAAATGATCAAATAATTTACGAAATACTAAACGAAATTTCTATTTATTCACGATGAAAGGAAACAAACATATGTGGAAACTCAAAATTAGAAACACAAATTTGATAATGGTGATAAAACATGGCCAACGAGAAATACCTACCTATTACCTATCATCAAAGATCAACAAATTGTTTCTTCATTCTTCTACACCCTATGCATTTTTTTTTAGATATACTGCTTGGTGATGTAATGCAGATACTTCTTGTGAGCGAGTAGATGTTGAAACATCACAGAAACTAACTAGAAAAACAAGTTTTACTTTATATTATGTATTAGTGTAGTTGATTCCAGAGTTGAAATGGCCATGCTCAATCAGGATTACGAAATAGTCACGAAACGTAGCGTTCTCAGTGCCACCCCCTTCCCTTGATTTGAAAATTCTATTTCAATCTTTAAAATAAATTTTGTTGACACGTTTCATCTTATATTTGTGAAGCAGAGGTTGGTCTATAGTATAGTAAAAAAGGTTGTAGGCCGAATTTCAGATGTGTGCAAGTTCCTCATTCTAAATATACTAAGAAACTTTCAATATAACATGGAGGAATATGGGGTGGAATTCCAGAATTCTGTATTTTTATGTATTCGTTTACTATAAATCAAGTACCTTCTGCTTAAGGTCAAACACATGCACTTGTACCATACACATGGTGTATTTATCTAAAAAATGACTCGATAATTAGCTGATTTCCAAAATGAAAACAACACACTTTCAAAACAAGCAATAATAATTTCAAAAAAGCAGCTCTATAAATTGTGGGGCCTAAAGCAATAGCTTAAACTTCTATGAAAATGTGATAAAATGGGTGTTCTTTTCTATTTAAATTTAATAATACCTCTGGCCTCGCGTAATAATTCCCTTTCAGCTGCTCTCTCTTCTGGAGTTACATTGACTTTCAGTCCCAATGCACCGGATACAAGTCTGCGAGCCAAAGCAGTGCAAGTTTTGGGTCTCAAGGATGATGGGAGCACCAATGTTCGTGCTCTTTCCTGAGATAAACTGGTACCCTGGGAAATGGGTCGAACCTTGACGAGAGGTAGATTGCTGCCAAGGACTTCCTCAGCTGAAAAATATAATGATGATGAATCCACAATGGGTGACATTTAACTGTAGGGTTAAGAAGCAAAAAATGGACAAATTATCATAGAAAATTTTGTATTAGCAAATAAATATAGCAAAAATGTGATGCGTCTCTTTATTTGGACAGTTTGAATGTTTTAAAACTTAACGAAAAAGATATTTTTCTGTCTTTAACTTAATTATTTATTTTTCCTCCAACGCTCAGGAACTGGGGCATCTTCAGGAATTGTAAAAATGTCTACAAATTTGTATCTTTGTGTTGAATACCTAGTTCGTTGGTGACGGTAAGTATAAATTTATAGTCTCTATCAAATACGAATAAATGTTGCTCCAATTTTTAACATCTCTCTGGAAGTTGATTGAATTTTTTATCCAATTTTTTAAACATTTTTTTTTAAATGTTCTCATCCCACAATTTTGAAAGTTTTGAAGTCTATTGAATGTCCTGAAGGTCGCAGTGAGCAACCAACGTGGTTCTTGTTACAGCCCTCAGTCCATTTTGTGGTAGTGGTAAGTGTGGAAAAGTTTTATGGGAGAAACATACGTATCAGTTCATACGTACGTCCGTACGTCAGTTCATTCGTACGTATTCGGCGTCATTTTTCAAAACATAAATCAGATCTACAAGAAGATCCTGGGGAAAAATGTTGGAGGAAAATAAAAAACTAAATTAAGGACAAAAAAATTATATTTTTTCCAAAGATTTTAAAATTTGAACTTTGGAAGTAGTCTAGAACAAAATTTTGTTCAAAAATCAGAAAAATATGAAAAATCTTTGAAAAAAATTAGCTAAAATGCTGCATGACTGAGGAGGTTGGTTTCCCTAGTAATAGTAGCGAGTAAGAGAGAGCGAGATCAATGAAAAGAATATCCCCTCTTCCACCAATGCGATTTGGATCAAGAGGCAAAATACAAAATATATATATTTAAAAAAATGTATTTAGTTACTTAATTTTTTTAATCTATCTACATTAAAAAACTATAGATAAACAAAAATGACAATCACCAAGAAGAAGATGCTTTGAGTTAGATTGAGTAACTATTCCATTTCCAACTGCTTAGGACACCCAAATGCAACACATGTCACCTTGATTCAAGGTACCTACTGACGGTTTTGTGATAAACTAACAGACCCAATTGTGACCCAAAAATGTATCTATATCTGAATTAATTTCTCACAATCCAGTTAATACAAAACTGAGATAAAAATTAACCATGACAGAGGAATATGATGAACAGATCCACATTTCTAGGAAAACGAAGAGACAGGTAGGTAGGTGCCTTCTAAGCTATCGAGGTGAGTGCAAAACAGTTGATCATGATCGAACCACTAGGTCATTACTGTTGGTTGGCCAGCTCACAAAGAATTTCACAGTTTTTAATTCGATGTTTTGAACGTATCAGAAGCTTTCCCCTACTCCTGCTTGAATTTTTGTGTTCAGTGTCACTGAAGATGTGAGGGTCACAGATACACAAAGAACCACTCTACACATACTTGAATGAAGGGTTAATTTAACATGATATACCGTATTTGAAAATAGCGAGTTTCATGAAACTGGTACAATACGCATTCTGCTGATATGATGGGTATCTGTAATGTTGATACTTACAACAATGAACAATCTCAAGCAAGTTCAACATCGAACTGGAAAAGATTGAAGTTGCATTCCAATAAATAAATTCTCAGCCACCTAAATCTGATTGGGTACTATTTCTTACCTAGGGTAGGTGAGGGGAATATTCCCAAAGCATGGGTATTATCGACCCATTTCAGATTGAATCCTCTATGAACCCAATCCCCAAAAGCTGCCAAGATGTCACTTGTTTTCAGTTCTTCTGAAAACCCATATATTTCGATAATGGAGCTACTCTCATGTGGTTTGTCATCATCATCCACCTGTTTGGGATCTGAAGATTTCGCTTCCACATTACTCTTGCTAACCTGCAAAACATCAACTGAAATGATAACACCAAGCGATAAAGATAGATAAAGAGGGAGAATGAGATTTTCCTTGTTCTTAACCAATTTAATGTTTGTTCAAAATATTAGGAAATAACTGAGGTTTATCAACAACACAGATGGTCACGAGGGTGCTCATCCCACTGGTATCTCGCTCAATAAGCATAATAAGGATTGTTCCAGACAAAGAGGCTCTAAACAGCAGATTGCTGTTCCAAAGGTAAACGTGCAAAATCCATAAGTCAGAAAACTAATTTTTATATTTTAGAATGACTGTGAATTATAGCCTAAAATTGTTGACACAAAGTACATACTACCATGCCTCAACTATTGTTATGGGTTTTCAAAGTTGGGAGCATCTGTGATGTCATTCCATTTGCGTGGGACCCTCTTGTCTGTAGAAAAGTGTGATTGGTTTGAAAGATTTCATGTTGAAATACACTTTCATTAACAAATAAAACGTGAAGGGAAAGGTGAAGCTCACTAGACGAGGATTATCAAAATTCAGACAGAAAGGATGTTGCATATGGTGGAGCTTGAGTGAAAACGCCCGCATTTGTTGTGATGTTGGTGTCCTCAAGTAATGCAAGTTTTTCCCAGGCACCAAATATTCTAATCACTAGTTATTAATTTATTTACCTATTGTATGGGTAAATTCAAACCAAACCAGGTCACAAAAGGTCACAGTTTTCAAATTCGAACATTTTATAAATTGTACAACAATATAATGGGTGATCAGAAACTGATGGATTCTAGTTTTCACATAAATTCTAATAAATACTGCCAATATTGTTACTACTATTTTATCATAAAGGTAGAATTCGATTACATGATCCCATCACCTCAAATCAAGGCATTTTATTATCCTAACTAGATAAGGAAGGGGATCTACCCTTACAATAATATAAGCCTTAAAATCATAAGCCTTATGATCTTGGAAGCAAAACGTGAACTTTGTAGTAACAAGGAAGGAAGTTGGAAAGGGCAAACAACGTTGTCATAGGATCAAGAGTAGGTTTTTTTTTTTTCTTTTTTTTTTTAATAGAAGAAATTTCTTGATTTTCTAGTACATGGGTTTCAAATTCATCCACGTCTGGAAAATATTAATGCCATGACTTTTGCTGATGACAACGTTCATGTCAATAGTCCTGAAAGTGCTGCTGTGACAGTTGACCTGATGAAGGCCTGTTTAGTACGGTTAGGACGGTAAAAAAAAGTAAGCAACCATTCCAGGTTGGGGCTTTTCGTCCGACTGCCTCGGGCGTCGCGGACGTCATCAGCTGTCCTCCAAGGAGGATCAGAATTTATTCTAATGATTTTGCTTAAAGCTACTCATTGCCTCGCCCCTTGAGTTGAGAGGGGTTCGCCGTACAGAAGGGAGAAAATTACTTGGAAGTCTGACCCTTACCTGGGCGGTCACCCATCCAAGTACTCACCACCCTCGGCGTTGCTTAACTTCGCTAATCGCATGAGAAACGGTTCATTGCAACGCCTAACCCGTACGGCTCGGTTAGGACGGTTGTCAACCCAAAAAAGTCTGTAGCGATTAATATGAAAAATGGTAGACAGGCAGACAACAACTTGGTGCTAAAATGGGTCAACCATTCCTATCTATTGGGCCAAATGATCAGTCTCGATATTTGGGGGTCTCATTTAATGATCAAATCGTATTTGATAAAAGGAAATTTGCTGAGGGCCTGGAAAAGGATCTGAAAAATCAGCCTATTCGTTCCAGCCAATTTGAAGGCACTGGAAAAACTTGTTGACAGATATTTGAGGGAAACCTCCCCAACAGCGAGGCCCATACACCCCAATCAGTTTTCCTAACAACAAGGCAAATCCTGTGAGGTGGCATTGCATCATCTGGCTGACACAAAACTGTAACCACAGTCCGTCTGGCTGACCTCAATTATTAGATCTACTAGTAGGCACAACATTAACAACACCATAAGTAGGTGGATATAATCAACAATGCATAAGAGTAGAACAGTAAGAGCTGAGCTCCTTGGGGGGACAGTGGAAGTGTTTGTAGTGAAGGGGCTGCCAGGGACGGGAGGTGCTCTTCCCTTTGTTGTGTACTCAAGTGGAGGGGCTCATAGCAATCAGCTTTTACACTCAAGTTACGCCAATGATGTGGTCATCATAGTTAGGAAACCATTTCTTGGAAGAAGATCTGGCTCAGTCAGCTCTGAAAGAGGAGGAGGAATAGTGTGGCACTGAGGGTTCAAAAGTAAACCCAAATAAAACCACGCTTTGTAACTTTCTCTAGGAAAAGAGAAATTCTATCCCTCAGAACCCCTTCTCTTTCAGCGTGAGGTAAAGTATCTAGTTGTATACTTGCATGCAACACTCAACTGGAACAAATACCTAGAACACATTACAAGCATATGCAAAGCCCTCATGTGAACTAAACGCACATGCGAGAAATTATGGGGACCACAACCACGGATACGCGGATTTACACTATGATCATTGGACCCACAGTAACATAGCGCTGAGTTGTCTAGTGAGAAAACAATCAGTTTCGTTTGGAGTGGGTAATAGAGCATAGACGTACTATTAGTAACAAAAAAGAGGTTTAGCTGGTTAGAATGGGCTCCCGAACCCCATTGCTGGGCCTGAGCCAGCAGTTTGTTAACTAAAAACTACTTCAGAAGGATCATCAACGTGATGGTCAACAAACAAACCACAAAAAGATGGTCTAGTATTGAGAGACATGTCCAAAGAAAACACAAGTTGGCTGAACCCAAAACCAAACTTCCTGAGGAAAAACTGCAAGGGACTAAAACTAATTATTGGGCTCATGACACACCCCTAGAATTTAATCTACAATACATAGGGGACACACTGAGTTCAACTCTGTGCAGGATATGGGGAGGAGACATATGAGACAACAGCCCACATGTTTGAGTGCCCTGTACTCACCCATCACCAATTTTAACTCTTTGGGGCACAAAACCCAATGAGGTCTATTCAAAGGGAACAAATAATCTAAGGCCTCACATTCCTCACAAGATGGCTGAATCTCTTTGACTAAACACAAAACTTTCAGGAAAATGCAACAAACCAATAGCCTTATTAGGAGTTAAAAAATCCCCTCCACGAGAGTTCTATTATAGGTACATCTACATTCACACCACTCATTACTTCCTGTGAGGTAGAGTTGCACAAGGAATTAATTTCTTTTCAGGGAGCATTGTTAGCGGTTCAAGGGAGAAAATGGGAAATATCAAGGTCACAGTTTTAAGGATGGGCTAGGACCAAGATCCAAATGGCCACTGTACGAGCTAAATCAGTGAGGCTTGGACATTGAAATGACATGCTCATAGCATTCAAATAATTAGCAACAAGATGCACTACATCATACACAAGATGGTTCTCCATTTCCCATAATGGATGGTGAGTGAAGGTGATTTTGAAAATCACGAAAAACCACGGACGAAAGAAATCAAAGGAAAAAATGAAGAACTAGAAGCATGTTAAGGTAACTGAGAAGTCATGAAAAGAATGGACTGAATCAATACAACCACCATAGAACAGAAAACTCTCTTCTGCATGGAGAAACATTCAAATGCTCACCCTACCCACTGTTGGAGAATTTTCTAAACGCTAACCTTCACTCAATGTTCTTTGCCATCTCAATAAGAAATGACCAGCAAGATATTCCTGCTAAAATTCGATTTTTAACCAATAAAAGCCTTGGAAGAAGGCCTTTCCTGTGCATCGTTTACAAGGCATGAAGCATTTGACAAGAGTGTGCATAAAGTGTGCATGGCGGTCGACATGTAAAAATTTCAATTTCTCCCCTAATTATCAACGCATAAGTTAAACAGACTATACCATTGGAAAGCTGATAAAATGCAGATAACCTAATCGTTGTTGCACCTAGCCAGTCATGTGGTATATGAAGCAGGAAAATACAACAAAAGGAATCCAAGTTTTGCGAAATTCTAAAATGTTCTAGTACGACCTGAATTATCATGTACCCAGTCACTCAATTCAGTTTGGTATAAAGGAGATAGTGAAGTTACTGCTCTTTCCATTAGCACCATCAATTTTAAATTGAATGTAGACATTATGGGCGTTATGGTCACTTATGTCACACATTTCAGCCATCGCCATTCCGGAAGTTTGAACACTTTGATACTCCTTGAGACAGCTGTTTAAGAGACACTTATTCAACTAGGAAGAGAGACCTTGTCCTCTTTTTATACGAGACTTTCTGTCTTGATCATTCGGAATCCGATAAAAGTTTGTTCACGCCTGTTTAATTTTCTCCCATTGTTAATTCATACAAGAACTATCAGTCTACTATGAAGAGCATAGTACTCATTTTTCATGAACTGTTTAGTACTTCTGACCTTTTTAATATTGATTTTAACTCACTACCTAATACAGTTAAAAAATTGATTAATTAATTGAAAAAAATAATAATAAAATTAAAAAATAGGGGATTTTTATAGCAAATGAATAGTAGAAACGGCCACTGAATTTAATGTACTTAAACCTGAGACAGCTCGTTTCTTCAAGAGGTTGAATAAATTATCATGATAGATTTGCATCAATATCAACTCCCTTAACAATTATTAATCATTTCTTAATAAACTTTATCAAACCTGAACACTGGGTGTTCCAAGAGGAAGGTTCTCTCATTTTCCCTGCTCATTTCACACTACATAATGAAATAAAAATAATGATAATATTAAAACTTTATCAATTGGCCATTTAGAAATCAACTTATTATTTAAAACAAGAACTCCTTTTTTCATATATTCGGATTCTACCAATTTTTCAATCAAAATTGAACAAATTTCAACGCTACTTCCGAAATTAGTTAAAAATTCAACCAAAATCAAGTGTGACACAATGACAAAAGGCTTTAAAATTTTTCTCGCTAAATTTAATTTCTGTAATGTCTGATACATTTTAGTTTTCAAAACTATGATTTCGTAAATTTGTTGAAACTGATCCAATTTTCATTTTTGCCTAATTTGACCCATTTCAAATGTGGTATACAAAATTTGATGAGCAAATTTTGCATGCAATTTCACGTAGGTTCCGAATCTGAAACGCTAAACAAGACAAACATGACCCACCAACACACTCATTTAAAATAACTAAGTCAAAGCCTATTTGGCTAAATGAAAATAGGATAGTACCTCAATAAAGAATTGTTAATTTAGTAGGGATGGACAGTTTTGAATTTCTTTAGATTGTGAAGTAAGCAAAAAAAAAAAGGGGGGGGGGGGTGGATCATCCTCTTGGTACACCCTGTGTATTGAAGATAGGAAGGCATAACGTGGTATTGAGGTAAATACAATACCTGCTAATGACAGTTTTTGCATATAAAATAAGCACCAATAGAGAAACAACCATAAACTATATGCTTCCTTTTCTTATTATTCAATTGTTATGAGTTGCAAGTTATTTCACCATTTCAGTGAAATGTTGATAATTTCATAAATGTAGAAAATTAGACTAAATTAAATGTTTTTTCTGGAAACTTCAGCCATAACAACTCAACCAAGGATACTAACATTATTATATTTTGCCAAATATAGAAGAATGATTGATTAACTGCTTACCACAACTGGTTTTGACTTGACTGAGCCAGTATTTGATGGAAGTAAGAATTCTCCTTGATCATCATATATTGTCTCCCAATCACCATCTTCGAGACTATATATTTGTGAATTATTATTAGTCTCATTCCATTTAGTCAAATCAGAACTCACAACAGGATCACTTTCTTTCTGAGAGTCCTTAATTTCTGTGGTACCACTTGAACTGTCATTTTTAATGGCAAAATCAGCATCTTCACAGTCCGTATAGACAGATTCTTTACTGCTTGTCCGAACATCATCACTGATATTAATTAAATAATCGACCGGTAAACTAAGTCCTGGGCTTCGAGAGTCCAACTCTGAAGTAGGATCATTTACTATAGTGGTAGATTGGCTGTCTTCACTAGACAAGTCTTCGATTTTCCCGTCACTTGGATTAAACGAATCCAACAACTGATTGCCGGCATTCTCAGTTACGTGTGTATCATCGGGGATTGAACAAAGAGGTGTTGGTAGTTCCACCTCATTTTTCTGTGAAGTGTCACTTGAAATAACTATTGTTAAAGAATGCAACCGATACGCAACTTCTTCAGTTATACAATCACTAGCGGCTATATTACAAGTTGCATCCTGATCACTAGGGGTATGCAATGTATTACATATTACATCTTGATCAGTAGAATGAGGAGGTCTTAATGGAGTCATCAATTTATCCTCTTCTTCATGACTATCTATAGGGGAAAACTCTACCGGATGACACTGCTTCAAGTTCTCAAGGCCAGTCAACGGTTGTACTGCTTTAACGGAGGCCTTTTCTAGAGCAACAAAGGGATCAGAACCAGTCTCTGAGTGGAAATTGGTGATTCGGTCAGCAAACCCGGGAACGTTGGAGGATAATTTAGATTCCACGTCATTCTCTACTGGGAGAGAAGCATTTTCTGCATCAGCTTTCTTGGTTGACCGTTTACTTCTTCTAGAACGCTTTGTTTTCTCCTTTACTTTATCACTGCTTTCTCTAAATAACAGACTGCTGTCATTACATAACTTCACGCCTCTGTTTTCACTTGTTTTTAATGGCCTGTCAACATAAAAACAAGCAAAGGGTATGAATGTCATGTTCACACAATTAGCATACGAAAATGAAAACTATACCCACACAAGATTTAAATTAGAACTAACTCAACTATGAGGGAAACAACTGTCAGCACAACTTTGAAAAATCAAAGAAAAATTGCCCCGATAGCATGACAATGTTTTTGTAGAATTCCTTCAGTACATGGGTCCCATGACCCAACCTCAAGCCACTGACCCAACAACCAAAAATCCCACTCCACACTACAAATAAAGAGATTGTCAAGGTTTTACTGAACTATGAACCACTATTATTATTTTTATTATTTATTTATTTTATTTTATTTTTTTCGTAAAGAAATTTGAAAGATATACGTAGAATAGGAAAAATGGTTTGCTGATATTTTGAACAAACCTAGATTACACGAATTTAAAATTTTAGCTAAATGTTTGGTTGGAATGGGTCAACTACTAGTGTTCTACTGATGTAGGTAGTTTGGTCGTTGGTGGTTTGGTAGTTTGGTTGGTTTCATTTATTTTCCTTGGGCCGCATCCCGATAAATTCCAAAAAACAATTACTAGTGTTCTACTTAAGCCCGGTATTTATAAGCAGAGGTAACCCTGGTGGCAGCAGCGCCAGGAGGTTTACTCGAGGTAGAGGGTATCTGTGAAGCATAATTGAGTCACTAGGTAGGGTTAGGACAGCTGCCTCTGGTATTAGCAACCAGTGCTACCTTCTCCAGATGAACATTATGTAATGGCGGGCCAGAAAACTGATTGGGAGGGTGGCAATGCTCGTGGTTTTATTGTTAGTATGCACCGACATTAGCATCCGAATAGCTAAATCACGTCTGAATCACTACCCTATCAGCAATATGGATACGATAAGTACTAACAAGTTCAGGGACAACCATGACTCAATTTAGTCTCCCAGACTGCTACATCTTTCAGTTTTGAATCAGGTGATCAAATGCATAAGCCTCCGTTGGTAGCAATGCATGCCCTTCATGTAAACCCTCCTTGTAAGCCTTCCATTATAAACGAAGTAACAAAAAAACCATGAGAGGCTTGTTGGAAAACGCATACCAACCATTAAAAATTAAATGTCACACGCCACTCATTTCTAATTGAAATGCAAAAATGGAAATAATCACCTATTGCAATTCATTATATTCCATTTATGAATTCATAATAGTGGATCATCCACTCTGATTCTATACATCGATGACCCAATGAATAATTATCCTCTCATTCACATATCTTAAGGGATGAGGGTGTTTAATTATTGAATGAGTGATAGACAAATATATGGTTTTTCACTAGACAATATGTTCACTACCCCTGAAAAATAAGCTACTAAGTGCGACCTACTCTGTGTGTGGAAAGAAATGGTGCGACCGACGGAAGGTAAATCAATTCCCAAGTTAACTGAGTATAGCATAGTACTATCCTCATGATCAATCGTGTAAACCTTACTTGTGTATTTTATCCATGCCAAATCATCTAGTATAATCAATTATTTACCTGAACAGTTTGGAGGTCAGTGGAAAAATACACCCCTTGTTTTACATGGCTTCAACCAATACAGTAAATTTGTAAGAGGACAAACATTTATTACTGTTGATCAATGTAATACCTAATTATTCGACATGAAAATAATTACTATATTCAATTACTATAGTATAATTTTTGTAGCCGGTATTTTGATAAATTCAGAGGACATTTTAGCGATTTTCATTGGTAATTTTTTAACTACTAATTTTACATGCAAAGCTCTGGTTCAATGTTATTATGCCTTGTCTAGCTGTTGTAGATTCTACAACAGCCTCTTTTTTAAACAAAACCTCACAACCACTTCTGTAGCATTCCATATTTCACAATGTACTCTTTCCGATACCGTAATAAGGTCTCCATTCTCACACCAAAAAATAGAAAATTGCACTGCTCTTGTTGTGGCTGCTTTCCATACAAACCCCAAGCAATGGAATGCATACTAGTGGGATGAGTATACAAATCAAAAAGGAAATAAATTATTACAATCAACATTGAAAATGTTAAGTGCAGTAAAACACTAGGTACTATACAAAAAACTGACACACTTTATTACATTAACACATTCCCCATGGATCACACACCTGGTGCGTGTACCTGGTCGGGTTCATCAGGTGGGTCTTGTTAAAAATTGCTTATTTAAAATTAAAAAAAAAAAAACTTTTGTTCGATGGTTTAGGTATACAGGAAATATCCACACTGAACGTGTTAAAGAAGCTGGGATGAACTCACTAAATTTAAGTTACATTTTTATCTAGTGACCTGAGTACCAGATGAATTTAAAAGCCAAATTGGGTTCAACTGAGGGGGCTAAACACCCACAATTGTTTCATCATAGGGCTATATTGCTATCCCATGGATATAAATTATATCCATGGGATAGCAATTACCCTATGATATTATCATTGGAATAAATGTATTTTCGTGCCTATTATTTACAATTGAAGTTATTAACTGCTGCTGAACAACAATCACGTAAATATTTACATTTTTACAAGCTATACTGGTGTCATTACCTTTCTTTATGTCGGGTAATTTCATTTGAATCAGCAACACCTTGCTTCCGTGCTGGAGGGGGTATATAATGATTCCCGATTCTTTTTGGCCTCACTGATTTCTCATCCATGGTCTCCAGAATTTATGTCACAAGAACCTACAAATTAGTAGCAGTCTTATAAAAATCAATATGATATCAATATCAAATTTTAAATTAGAAGAATAATGTCTAACGTTAACACAAAGGAGTCATAAAACAGGAGAGCCATGTGATACCATTGAATTAATGGAATGCTTATTTAGGTGAGTTAGCTTAGAGTGCCAGCAGTCACACTCAGATCTGTCTTCTCCTTAAGTGGGAAGATCGACCAGAAGGATGCTGATCTTTACAGCTTTGTTCCAAGCAAGGTGAGTCAAACTCATTTCTCGCATCATGTTCCCACTGCCATGGGTTCAGAAAATTTCTGCACAGTTCAAGAAATATTTGGCATTCACCTAGTAGTCTGGTGCCCATGGCAAGAATGGCAGGAAGTGACTCAAAGGGAATGTTTTTAAATCTACTGTTCTAAAGTATTGAAATAGAAAATTAATCGTAGCTAATTAATTGGCTACTTCAAAACTCATAGAATATGGCCGTATAATTATTTACAGTAATTAAAATGTCCTCAAAAATTACTCATTAAACATGCAGAAGGAAACCGGCATAAATTTCTCTTTGGGTAATGCCAGTATAAAAACAATCGTCTGGATGTACAAAAGTTCCAACTAAGGTGTGCCAAATGTGCATACAAGCATCTGTCCAACCTCCCAACCTCAAAATTTACCCATGAAACATATGATTATTTTTTTTTCAGGTTCATTAAACATCTCGCAAGGCCATTTTTGAAGTCTGGTTAGTAAAAACCCATACTAGCCTGTCCCAGACGCGATTATAAAATAATATAAAATGCCTCCTACCTATGCTTTACTAGTCCATCTAAACGTAACATAAGTTTGATATTATAGCAGTTGGTTGATCATAGAAGTTTACAGGGGGATTATTACTTGGTTTACACATGGCTTCATTCCAATCATGTTTTTATTATTAACGTTAGTTTTTCCTGCCAAATGTGGCCCTTAGGGAGAGTAAATGGATGACCGTGCAGCAATTTGGGTGAATTCATTGAAGTAATATCTATAATAACACTATTTTTATTTTGAAAGTTATCAACGTCTTGATTTCTTCATATTTCAGTCCTTAGTGATGATGAGGATTCAAGACTTACTTGATCTTATGAGATTTTTGACCGTGGTTTCAGAAACTTTGGTCTGGTAGTTTGAGAAGCATTCTGGACAGTGCACAAAGGCCCAGAATAGACATTTGGCAGAAACTAATCATGATTCTACTATTATGATTCCTGATTGATTTTTATTCATTTTATAAACTAATTTAATAGGACGTTTTGCACTAATTGTTAACATATACCTTGATCCTACATCTAAAATGAACTTTTCACCGAGTTTTTAATGAAAAACCATCAAAACCACACTTTGAGGTGAGCATGTACTCCTATCCAACTTCTTATGAAAGAAAATGTATAGATAGTTAAATTCTTCGTCATTGAGCTCAAAAGCAACACTATGGGATGCAAAATAAGAAAATTATGGTGTGCAGAAATTTGAATTTTTATAAAATTACCATTAGTTGTAGGTATATTAAACCTTTAAATATGTATTTAATTGAATTTCATTATAGGAACAATGTTGCGTAACAACATGTTCTTTATTGATTAAACACAAAAAAAGTTGAAAAACTTGCAAAACAGTAATTATGGCCCTTGGAAGTTCACTCTGATTAGTATCTTTTTCTTTTTACTACATGCGTACCCGTCCTTTTGGATTCCCGTCTACTGGATGCTACGCATCTCGAAACGTATAACAACAAACTTTGTGGGGAGTTCGAATTTTTTTCTTGGTTGATTACAAAGGTATTATTGAAAATACAAAACTAAAATATGGTTTTTTTAATAGCCAGGCTTCCAAAGCTGCCTTGTGGGACACAAAATGAACCTAACAAAAAATGAATCAATTGTATAGGGTAGAGACACCAGTAGTAGCCACCCTTAAGCAGCCCAGTTTCGGTATTTACAACGTAATTTTTTCATTTCTCCGTTCTTTCGTCCAATCCCGTGTTTTTCCTTTCTCCCAATGTCTGCTCTATCGAATGGCTATTTTTAAAAATCGAATGCGTTGATTAGTTTTACGAAAATCGAAGAAAATGAAACCAAGATATGTCGCTTGTAGCAGCCACCAAAATCTTTAGTAGTAGCCACTGTAAGGGACCAGTAGTTGCCACCCCCTGGCTACTACTAGAAATACTCATTTTTCAGGAAAACTAATTATATCACTGTGATACTGATGACAATCTAGCTTATTTTTATGTTGAATATGAAAAAACACGATAACTCAGTAGTGGCCACGTCATGGCTACTACAGAAATTCGCTAGGTTTTCAAGAACTGGTAGTAGCCACCAAAATCTTTATTAGTAGCCACTGTTAGTTACCTAGTAGTAGCCGACCTCCTGGTTACTACTGGAACCACTCATTTTTCAGGAAAAATAATCATAACATTGTGATCCTGATGAAAATCTAACATATTTTCATGTTCAATGTGATAAAACACGAAAACTCAGTAGTGGCCACATCATGGCTACTACAGAAATTCGCTAGGTTCTCCTGATTTAAAATGGTGCTAATGTCGAATGTCTTGATGGTGCCAAATCCTTATTTTTCAAATCTAAAGTTCATGGGTGGCTACTACTGGCAGGGGTGGCTACTATCGGTGCCTCCACCCTAATGGTTTTTTTGGGGGCTTTAATCAGGCACGCGCACAAGTCTGGTGCACCTTAGCAGGAACTTTACTACCACCCAGACTTTTTGTTCTTTTAATAGAGGTATTGGAACTCATGTATAATACAGAAGCCACTATTTTTAGAGCACTCACCGGTGGTTAAGTGGTTTTTCCTTAGATCCAAACGTCGCATCTCAAACATATCATTAAGTAGTCAATCTATTAATAAAAATTCAGATTATTTGGACATATGTACTGTGGACTTAAGTATAAGGACTGTCCAACTAATCTCAATTGTTACTAATGGATTGATTACTTGATGCAATGCATTATTGAGATGCGACCATCCAGACCAGTGGTCTAACAATAAAAAAAACCACTTAACCACCACAAGGTGGTCTGAAAATAGTGTCCTCTATTTTAATACATAAGTACCAGGTATTACCCTAACAGAAATTTAAGTCAGTTTCCGACTGTATGTTTTATTAGTAACTTTTGACATTTTAATTGCTGTAATTAATTATACATTATACAACCATATAATATTAGTTTCAAGGTATCATGGCAATTATTTTTCCACTTTACTACTCTAGAACAGTGCATTAAAGAAAAAAATGAATAATTCCAGGTGTATGATTAATGAGTCACTTTTCCTGCAATAGATCTTGGTCTAGCCCAAATTCATTTGATAACATAGAGAGAGATGCTCTCGTGGCAGATTAGTTCACATCGTTCCAAGCAATGATGATGATGAGTTACTCACTCAGTTACTCACCATGGGAATGAGTTCGTTTGAGGGGACACAGATGTTAAAATCCTGTATGTTACGTATGATGTCTACTTGGAACCAGTTTGTGATCAAATGAGTGACTTAAAAAAAAAAAAAAACTAATTTGTCGATATCTTAATCAAAATTACATTGTGGAATCGTTTATAACTTTTTCCATCTTGGATGATGCACTTAAAGATCAGGACCTACCTATGTGTTAAAAAAAAACGTCAAAATGACGTACAATATACGACGATTGGTGGTCTTGATGCCCTCAAACTCACATCTCCAAAATAAAAAAATACCCAAAATCAATCCTTTCAGTAAAATATAGATTAGTTTGACAATAAGATCAGAAGTGGTGCTTGGTGGGCTAAAACCGAATCTGACGTATAACAGAAAAGCTCTCGGATCGGTTCATAATATAATAATGTGAACAGAAAAATTCCATAAATGTTTTGTAGATGTTGCTATAACTGGTAATAGTACCAGTAGTAGTATAAGGTAATGCAACGATCCTTAAAGGATTTACATACCGATTGTTACGATATCTGTGAACTTTGGTTGAAATACTTGTGTAGTGGTAAATTAAGTAGGTACCTAATTATAGGTACCTACCTATATATAAAATTGAATGTTTTCATGCGACATATTCAGATAATGTAGAAATTATACGTGTTTCGATACAAGCTCTCTGTGAATGAGAAAATTGCTCATACTAATGCTTCAAATAAAGGATATTCTACAGTAGGTACTTACGACGAGTATGTAGTGTAGGCACTACCAGAGCAGCTGTTGAGTTATGCTCCGATGTCGAAATATCGGAGGAGCTGGAGGTCTTTTACCACATTCTGACTGAATGTTAACAAACTGAAAACACCACTAGAATTACTTATCATTCAAGCCTTAACAATTATAGTACACGTATCCAAAACCATGCTGATGGTAATCGTCACCTTATAAGTCGAACATAATTGTACGTGATTTAATGAAAAATACAATTACACGCAACATTAGAGCAAAGTTGCTATTCAAAACAAACTTGAGGGTTAGAAGTAAGAATTCATGATTAAGTTATAACCTATGCAGGATGAAAAGCGATTCTTTTAAAAAAATTTAGGAATTGAAAAATTGAAACCCGAACTCAAGACTGAAACTTTACTAGTCCTATAAAGTTACGAGTGACAAACCAAAGTTCAGGAACTAAAAAAAACAAAGAAGATAGGTTAGAGTGGTTACAAGAAAGAAAGGGAAGAAGGAGTCTTATCAATCATTCGATAAGAATGATAATGAAGCAAAGAAGCAAGAACGAAGGAACGATAATTGCGTACCCGGAGCTTGGGTTAGGAGAGAGAGCAAACTTGGCTCTTATCCTTAAAAACGTCATAAACGGAACATGTGAAGCTTCGATCACAGAAGACCGATCACAGAAGATGGAGCACGCCTATCCAACTAACATTACAACAGGTGAGGCGTAGTCGGCCATCTTGTAGGCAGAAAACGCTAAATGTTGCTGGAAATGGCGCAAAAACTCAATGCTACGCTTGCAAATAACTCGACATCTAGCCTATTTAGAATAAAAATAGTGTTGAAACTTAGTATGAGTGAAGTCAATAAGTCTTGGACGCTATTAGTTCTAATTAAAAGTTTGAGAACTGATGTTTTTTTATTATTCAAATAAAGTCAATACATTTAGGGTGTCCTTTAGTCCTGCCCCCCATTTTCAAAACAAGATTTCTCCACCTCAAACCATCGTTTTCTAATTTTTAAAATTAGTTATGGATATTTGCCCAGTCCTTCGTAGGTTTGGTGTGTTGAGGGTAGAAAAATTTTTATAGGCTTCTCGAATAATATGGTTTAATTATAGGCTGAGCGGTTTCACCGTCATTTGGCCTTTTCAGAGCTAATTATTGTTTGGTGAAATGTATCATGTTTAAATATAAGTTTTTTGGGGTCCTCCTTTAACATCTCAGTCATAACCAGTTATATTTGGAGATGTTACTTGCGTCAATTATGTTAAAATCGAGGGAAATGTGAAAATATGTGTGGAGAGACACATTGTCTGATAGTTGAACCTCTTGGTCTTGACATTGCAAGTTTGATGTTATTTACTGGGTTTAATTTGTTGTTAAATTGAGAAATATTCAAATTTTGTGGGGATGTGCACATTAGGGTGGTTAAAAAAAAAAAAAAAAAATGCTGGGATTTCTTGTCCCCATTGTTTTTTTGCTTCCTCGGTATGTCAGGATGACCCTCCTAAATTTTTAGCAAAAAATATTAATCCTAACCACTTTACCTGGGTTGATTTTGGCCAGTTATCGGCCGCTATTGTAAACAACCTCTAAATTGGTGCCAAGGTGATGATTTGAAGGACGGGTTCAATTTTTTTGGGTCAATTTATGGGTTTTTGCATGCGCTGAACACGATGAACTTATTTATTTTACGCTCCGTCCACTAGTTATCCGGTAAACTGGCAGAGGGCGCTGCTTGAAGAGAAGTAAAAATCGAAAATTTCACTGAAAATGCTGTCGCCTGGTTAAGAATTGTACTAGAAACATCCTATTATGGTCGTACAATATGCTTTTTCATGTTCTGAACATGATTCCGTTTTTTACTATACATTTCCGCCGATGATTGCTTCGTTTATCAGCCATAAACCTCAAATTAATTGTAGGATAATAAACAAATTCACCCTAATTTCACCGGAAATTATGTCGCGTTGATAATTTAAGGTCCCGAAATACCTTGTGTCGATAAAATTTGGTATTTTCCAGGATACTCAGTACAAAGCCGTTGGTAATTTGGCAAGGACTTGAATCGGCATTGTACTTATTCGCTTAACGACCCGATACCATTGTACAAGCTTTTACACGTGACCGATACCGCTGGCAATAGCTAACCCTACGCTCAAACGATCCAATCACAGTTCAGACAATTCAGAACTACGAATTTGACCCCGGAAAACCGATAGAAACTAAGGAATTTTACAGAAAAATGGGAAAATTTAGCTATTTTCTCCATTTTGTCACTATATTTGGTAAATAAGTGCAATGAAAAATTACCAATGGCTTTGTACCGAGTATCCTGGAAAATACCAAATTTTATCGACACAAGGTATTTCGGGACCTTAAGTTATCAACGCGACATAATTTCCAGTGAAATTAGGGTGAATTTGTCTATTACCCTACAATTAATTTGAGGTTTATGGCCGATAAACGAAGTAATCATCGGCGGAAATGTATAGTAAAAAACGGAATCATGTTCAGAACATGCCAAAGCATATTATCCGACCATAATAGGATGTTTCTAGTACAATTCTTAACCAGGCGACATCATTTTCAGTGAAAACATCCGATAAATTGACCCATAAATTGACCCATAAATTGACCCAAAAAAAATTGAAATCCGTCCTTCAAATCATCACCTTGGCACCAATTTAGAGGTTGGTTTACAATAGCGGTCGATAACTGGCCAAAATCGACCCAGGTAAAGTGGTTAGGATTAATATTTGTTGCTAAAAATTTAGGAGGGTCATCCTGACATAGGTAGGTACCAAGGAAGCAAAAACACAATGGGGACCAGAAATCCCAGAACTTTCTTTTTTTTTTGAACCACCCTAGTGCACATTGTCTGAACTGATAACACTTTAATAACCACATCAGTTCAGACAAAGTTGCTTACCTACCTGGAAAAATATATTTTCAGTTCTGCATCGAACCTGAGTAGGTATATTATAAGACTTTTGCCTCACGTCGAACCTGGCGTGCTCCATCTATTGGTCTTATGTGAAAGATGGTAATGCTGGTAGGTGTCTTCTTGTCAGCACCCGGCCGTTCCAAGCAGTTGCTATTCAGCCTGTCCGTATCCATTCTACTTTACCTATTTTCTATCCGCATCTGTACCGCGTCCGCGTAAAAAGTAAACCAAACTAATAAGGGGGTTTACAGTGACTACTTCGGAGATATTTTCTCAATTCCATATCGAAAAAAAGGGGACACGTATTTTTTTCCATACAATAGGACCTCTGAAGTTTAGATTGATTTATGCTGTGTTTTTCTAGTTAGATTTCGATAATAACTTATTTTTAAATGAAGGCGGGTTTGAAATCTGCGATCAGAAAAAACTCTGAAAAAAGTACCTACCTGGGTCATTCTCATTTCATATGCCGCTTTCATGTCCCCGACGACGAATTCTCACATTTCTTGACCAACTCTAGCGATTTTGGGGGAGAAAAGGGTAGTATAAGTTGGGAGATCAACGAAGAAATAATTTGTCTGCCCAAAATCCCCTTTAACCAATACACAGTGTCAACAAAAAACCTTGAAATCCTGGAAACTGATGAGTGTTACCGTCCCCTCCTACCTAACATGTAAGTAGAAGTTAGGTAGTTAGGAAACAATGACAATCTAGAACTGGCCAGGGTTACTAGCTGCAGTAGGTTGGTTCCTCTTTATTTAGAGTAAGGTTTTACATTTTTAAGATTTTTCCCGACCCGTGAAAAACTAGTTTTTCAGTCAGTCCCCCATATCTCATCTCAATGGGACCTCAAGAGTGTTATCATTTTTGTGATCAAGAAAGCCGATGGAAAATGGCGGGAAACAGTCAGATGTGAAGGTTATGTTGTCCAGTTGAAGGTGTGAGACTGCAGTGGAGTGCTTGGAGTTGCAGCAGTTTTTACAGCGAAAGAAGCCTAAAATCATGGAGAGTATTTTTATTTTCAATCATGAGTGTTACACTAATTACGAGTGTTTTTAGTGGTTAAACAAAATAATCCTATATCAAGAACCATACTGCTTGATGGCAGGTTTCAAACAATAGCCATCCCCGAGTTTTGCCACTTCACCATCCTGTGTGACGCCATTTTTAGTGGAAATTCTCATGAGTGTTACCTCTCAGGAGTGTGACCAAGGATGGGTAAAAAATATGTAAAATACAACATCAATGAAAAACTCACTGTTCACCTATAGAACACAAATCTGCAATGTACAATGAGTAGTATTTGCCGATCTAACCTCATTTTCGAGCACTTTCATATTTCACGTCTTTGAGGTTCTCAAACGACCCAAAGCGGCAAATGAAATGAGAATGACCCACCTACATTTTTATTTTATTTTACTTTGATGATAGGGTTGAAAACCCGAAATACGCTAAAAATTATGATACCAAACTCGCTGGGGTGCGTGAGGTAGAACTGGGTGCCCCGTCATTTCTTACATCATGAGGTCAAACAGGGTATTGTGGCACGGTCTCTTAGCTTGGATGCCATTCCGTTCATATAAGTGCTTATTAATAATCTATGGTGTTTATAAAAAAAAAAAAAAAATATATATATATATATATATATATATATATATATATATATATATATATATATATATATATATATATACTCTTATATTATATACTATAGTATTACATTATAGTATATAGTATTATATATATTTACTTTACTTACAATGTCACGATTGGCTCCGTGCCCTGCTGCTTTGTTGTTGGATACATAAGCCCTGAACTCCGTAGGGAACCTTCAGCAGAAGGAATGGAGCCAGCAACCTACTTGCTGGTGAGTGTATGTACCTACCATAGTTTTATCAATTCGCGTTACAAAACCATGTAAGTAGACTGTACAATTGCTGTCAGCATATTTCTGCAGAACGACTGGGAAAATGTTTGATTCATAAAAATCAACGGAATTCTTATACCTAGTTTGTTAAACTGTCCCACGTATAGTGCACAAAAATTTGCCTGCACATCACTTTGTCACTTCACGCGTAATAGTTATAAGAAAATGGGTGTCCTTCTACGCAGGCTCATTTTATGCCCTTCGGTTTGTATATGTAACTTCATAATATAAATTAATTATTTTTCTTCTGTCTGCCGTGTGAGGCTAAATTTTTTCATACTGCTTGTATAAGGATTATTACAATTTTGAATGAGAGATACATTAGTTAGTTAGTACCTTTGTTATTACGAGAGGACCCTAATATTTCAATGAGAATTTTTGCGTACCTAATCGCTTTTCGTTTACCACTGATATGAGATTTTAAAAACACCTCATCACCTGCGCAGTACTTCATGTCAACATGTTTTTTGTTGTATGATTTTGCATGTTTTTTTAAATATTTTTTTAGGAGCTCCTGCAATGTTGCTGATTGCAGTCTTCCATGAAGAGGGTAATTCTAATTGCTCTGGTGGGATGTTCCAAATTATGTTGAGAGGAGTATTGAGAGTCCTTCCGAAAAATGATTCCGTTTGTCCAAATTTTGTCGACTCCAAAGTACATGAATTTAAAGACATTTGTGTGAGGTGTAGATCCGTTACCCATTTTGAATGATCATCGTATGTAGCGCTGACTTTAGATTTTGAATTTGGCGTTCTGCCAAATTTGGTTAAGAGTTTTAAGGGATTACCAGTGCTTTGCGAGAACCGCATGAATATATAAAATTTGTAAATTTGTTCAATGAGAAATAAATTGCGTTGTCTGTCATAATGCATTCCAGTAGCCATAATACTTGAAAACATGATAGTTCAGAGCGTTGATGAGTACAGGTTACTGTGATCATTGTTACAAAGACAGAGTATCGGGAAAATCCGTCTACTGCTATTGAAATGTGTTCATAACCAGATGATTGGGTCACTGGTCCTACTGTGTACAAATAGTGCTTGCCCCACTCTCGAATCCGTGGTCGATGTCAGTTTTCCTTTCGGTCTTGTTTTTTCAGATTTTGTGATCACACAATCAATGCACGTTTCGATTCGCTCCTTTATTGTTTTGAACATCTTGGGTCAATAGAAATATTTTTGGATCTTATGAAAAGTTCTTTTCGTCCCCCAATGTGAACCTAAACGCGAGTGGTGGTAATAAGTAATCTTGTTATATTGCATGTTGGCCCATTGTTTATTCAAGAATCCCGTAGATTTATATGTATGATTGCCTCGAACGCTCATTACTTTGTTTCGTCCTTTCCGTGAGTTTCTGTTGGATTACGAGTGTCGTCTGCTTGTTTGGAGGCCGAGAAAAATGTGGAGTTGTTTTGAAATTGATAAGTTTGTCTCCTAGCAGTTCTTGTTGAACTCGAAGAGCTTTGCTGAGATCCTACAGATGAACTGCTTCCTCGATGAGATTGTCGGTCCATAATTTGGAGTTGGGGGGCATTATGAGTTAGTGGGGCGCATCGTGCGTAACGTGGCTGTGTGTAAGGATGATAGTACTGTGGGGAAGGGCGCTGGATGACTGACTGAAAAATATGCTGTTGTTGGAATTCTCTACTTTGTGAACCTGTACTCGGGTTGATGGTGTTACTTGGCGGTGAAAATTGTGAATCTTGTTTGCTACAAGAAGGTCTTGGGTCAGTCCCCTGCTCGGTACTATCTTTCATTTTTGAATTTGAACTGGCAGTCCTTGTAGAACTCGATGAGCTTTGCTGAGATTTTACAGATGAACTGCTTCCTCGATGAAATTGTCGGTCCATAATTTGGAGTTGGGGGGAATTATGATTTAGTGGGGCGCATCGTGCGTAACGTGGCTGTGTGTAAGGATGATAGTACTGTGGGGAAGGGCGCTGGATGAATAGCTGAAAAGAATGCTGATGTTGGAATTCTCTACTTTGTGAACCTGTACTCGGGTTGATGGTGGTACTTGGCGGTGAAAATTGTGAATCTTGTTTGCTACAAGAAGGTCTTGGGTCAGTCCCCTGCTCGGTACTATCTTTCATTTTTGAATTTGAACTTGCAGTCCTTGTAGAACTCGATGAGCTTTGCTGAGATCCTACAGATGAACTGCTTCCTCGATGAGATTGTCGGTCCATAATTTGGAGTTGGGGGGCATTATGAGTTAGTGGGGCGCATCGTGCGTAACGTGGCTGTGTGTAAGGATGATAGTACTGTGGGGAAGGGCACTGGATGACTGACTGAAAAATATGCTGTTGTTGGAATTCTCTACTTTGCGAACCTGTACTCGGGTTGATGGTGGTACTTGGCGGTGAAAATTGTGAATCTTGTTTGCTACAAGAAGGTCTTGGGTCAGTCCCCTGCTCAGTACTATCTTTCATTTTTGAATTTGAACTTGCAGTCCTTGTAGAACTCGATGAGCTTTGCTGAAATCCTACTGATGAACTGCTTCCTCGATGAGATTGTCGGTCCATAATTTGGAGTTGGGGGGCATTATGAGTTAGTGGGGCGCATCGTGCGTAACGTGGCTGTGTGTAAGGATGATAGTACTGTGGGGAAGGGCGCTGGATGACTGGCTGAAAAATATGCTGTTGTTGGAATTCTCTACTTTGCGAACCTGTACTCGGGTTGATGGTGGTACTTGGCCGTGAAAATTGTGAATCTTGTTTGCTACAAGAAGGTCTTGGGTCAGTCCCCTGCTCAGTACTATCTTTCATTTTTGAATTTGAACTTGCAGTCCTTGTAGAACTCGATGAGCTTTGCTGAAATCCTACTGATGAACTGCTTCCTCGATGAGATTGTCGGTCTATAATGTGGAGTTGGGGGGAATCCTGATTTAGTGGGGCGCATCGTGTGAAAGGTGGCTGTGTGTAAGGATGATAGTACTGTGGGGAAGGGTGCTGGATGAATGGCTGAAAAGTGTGTTGTTGGAATTTTCTACTTTGTGAACTTGTACTCGGGTTGTTGCTGGTACTTGGCGGTGAGAATTGTGAATCTTGTTTGCTACAAGAAGGTCTTGGGTCCGTCCCCTGCAGGGTACTATTGTTCGTTTTTGAATTTGTTGTACCATCGTTCATTTGTACTATGTTGTGACGATCGTCATTAGATTTGCTTTTCAGTGCTTGTTTGAAAGGTGCTGGCCACGATTTCTGCATAGTTGTAGTTAATTCAAGTTTTTCAACATCAGCTACCAGTGTTTGCAATTCTTGAAACGTTTTAGGTTTTGTGTTGACATTGCATTTCGCTCGTGTTGCATCGTTAGCCCCCTGAAGTATGCATTCCACAAGCTCTTGCTCGGTGAATTGGGATAGAATCGTGTTGAATTTTATCACCTGTTCAACATAGGTCCTGAACTTTTCAGAGCAGTATTGTGGCCTGAGTATAATTTCTTGAACAAGTTTTAGTTTTGTGTGATAGGTTGTGAGCTCATCCAAAAGCTTTTGTGCCACGTACGCAAACGTTATGTCTTCCTTTGTTGTAGCAAGACGCAACAGTATTGAATTTTGTTGGTACGTTGCCAAACGTTGAAAAATTTGTTTAAATAAGTGTTCGTTCACTCCGCTCAGGTAATGAAGCTTGTCTAAAAATGAAATGAGTGTCCATGGATTGTCGTTGTTCAATTTAGGTACTTTGACAATTTCTTGATCTATATATTGAAAAATATTATCGCGTCCCGTGCTCCCTATTGCTGCCGGTGATGTGGTGTTAGAAAATTCAAGATTTTTGCGGGCGTTCGTCTCTAGTACAATAATACGGGACTTTAACTCGGAATTTTCTTGTTGAAGTCTCGCCAGTGTCTCCTTGATCGCGCTGATTTCGGCCAACAAATGACCGCCTCCAACAACAACCATGCTACAATATCCACATTTCCATGTTTGCCGATCGCTCATATTTTTTCTAGTCCAATTTCCTATGGTTCTTAATCGAGTACAAGCAGCATGGTAGTTCTTTTTACAGATAGAACATAATATGTTTTCAGAGCTTTCCAATCCGCAATGGCCGCACTCCATGGTTATGGTTTTGATTAGCTCAAATGCAGAGATCGAAAGATGTCGGATTCTACCAATATTTATTTTGTCCCAAGGAGGTCTTGAAGTTTCAATCTACAACCAATTTCGGCACCTTTACTAGGTATGGACGACGAAAATAAGATGAGTGAGCCTTCAAATTTGGTAGGTTTATTACAAGTATCGAGTCTTTGCCTACCAAATTTTTATGAGTTCTGAAATTCTGTTATTTATTTATTTATTTATTTTATGAGAATAAAAAGGCAGCTATTAGATGAATATTCTCGAGACTCAGTATCGCTCCAAGTTTTAGGAGAAGGGCTTCAAAAAATAATATCAATAGGGCACCATTCAAAACGGTGTGAAAAAGTAAAATGAAATTTACTCTTGTTGATCGTCTTCTCTACTTATTGAAAATTGCGGGGTAAAGAATAATACGGGTGACCTCAACCCAAAATAGATTAATGATCAATTCACCACCGATTCACCACCGAGTTCCTGAAGGAAATTATACCAAAATTATCAGCGATTCGAAAAAATATAAAAGATACGTCTCACCAAACTGTTCGTAGGGGTATCAATGATGGGTTTCCGTCTAAAAGAGGGTAAAATGTCGCACTTCTAATAACAATATGAAAACGGGTTCGCACGGTTGTTTACTCATATAGAACGCGGCGACTACTGATTTCCACGAGAGATCTTGAGGGGGAGGTGGCCTGAAACTATCTATATAAACAATCGATTTGGCGACCCGGATGTTTCCAATATTGATAAATCTAAGAAAAATTTCCACCAATGTGTGCTCGTATGATACTGGATCACTCACTCTATTGTAAGTACAAGAAAAAAAAAAAAAGATACTCGTGGTTATGACGAAAATTAATCTATGGTGAGTTTTGTTCTGATTTTTGCTTCTTCACTACCGAAAGAAAGGAAGCTTTGTGTTCGTGCGAGAAGCCTTAAAAATTTTTGTCGTCTAAAATCGAAATTTCCACTTGTTTTTAGCCCGTCTGATGCCTGTGGTAAATCCTTCTCACGCCAAAACTATATCAAGTTTTAGTCCGATTTTGATGCTACTTTCAGGGATTGAGCGGGTTAGCTCCTAGATGGTCCAGAGTAACTTACATTGTTGTCGAATTAATATCCAGTGAGCATGCGCAAATGAAATTTTTATATAACGTCGATTATTCATTGTGTATGGGTCCGATTTTGTTGAGACTCGGGGGATTGTTAGGTAGGTATGTTGCAAAAAGATGCCCTATGAATTATATCGCGATTGGTCGAGTGATAACTATTACGCACCGCAAAACTAAACGCTGCAAATTACTACTCAAAGGTTTATTATTAGAATAAGATAACCCTTCTGCGCAGATCATTGGTCTATAATTATTATTAAGACCCAAATATACAGGGTGATTCCCTCGCAGATGCAAAAAAAAATTTGGGTGAAAGTACATCAAAAATGGAGTAAAATGCCGCCAACCGCATATTTTATCTCAATTCGTACTCGAGATATGATTTTTTAAAGGTTTTTTTCAGGAATACCGTGTTTTTTTAATTTTAAACTCGGATTTCTCCACTTTGCCTCATTAAATTTTAACTTTCAACCTCATTTTCGGTATCAGCATTACATTTCCTATAAGAATAGTGTACTTGGGTTCTTAAAAAGTACCATCCAAAGACCCTCACATCAGCTCAAACATTGACGATTTTGAAAAAAGAATATTTCTGAAAATCTTTAAAACTTTACTACTCTTTTAAAAAGAATCCTGGAAACTGGCAAATCTCATGAAAACTGCTTAATCTAATATGCTTTCCAACGGTATTATCAATTTTACTTTTATTTTGTTATTTAGGGGAGAAAATAATGTTTTAATGTTAAAAAATGTGGGTTTTTCAATGAAATTGTTGGTTTTCTCGAAAGATGACCCTCCATGAACCTACGAGTATGGGGTCGGTTTCTATGTATTTTTTCTCGCTGGATCGAATAGAAACTCTTGCATATCTCTCAACTACGTTATAATCGAGTTTTACACTTTAATTAACTAGTTTTACCCCATAACACACATACATTTAATCGTAACAAACAAACTAAACATTTGCGATTTTAAGTGTAAAACTTGGTTATAACGGAGTTGGAGAGATCTACAAATGTTACCATTCGATACAGCGTGAAAAAATACATAGAAACCGACTCCATACTCGTAGGTTCATGGAGGGTCATCCTTCGAGAAAACCAACAATTTCATTGAAAAACCCACATTTTTAACATTAAAACGTAATTTTCTCCACTAAATCACAAAATAAAAGCAAACGTGATTGTACCGTTGGAAAGAGTATCAGACGAAGCAGTTTTCATGAGATTTGCCAGTTTCCAGGATTCTTTTTAAAAGAGTAGTAAAGTTTTAAAGATTTTAAGAAATATTCTTTTTTCAAAATCGTCAATGTTTGAGCTGATGTGAGGGTCTTCGGATGGTACTTTTTGAGAACTCAAGTACACTATTCTTATAGGAAATTTAATGCTGATTCCGAAAATGTGGTCAAAAGTTAAAATTGAATGAAGTAAAGTGGAGAAATTTTAGTTTAAAAGGAAAAAAACACGGTTTTCCTGGAAAAACCTTTAAAAAAACATATCTCGAGAACGGATTGAGATAAAAATATTCAGTTGGCGGCATTTTACTCCATTTTTGATGCAGTTTCACCCAAATTTTTTTTTTTGCATCTGCGAGGGAATCACCCTGTATTTGGTAAATGACCAAAACTTGGCGCATTGTGCCTCCCAAAAGGGTTCTCACCTTTACAGCTCAGGACCCCACAATGTTACGGTTTATAGTTGGTGAACGTTGAACAATTTTCTAAGAATGTCATAACAACAAAACAAAAAACTTAGGAAAACGCCAGGTCGAAAAGGAAAGAAATTAGCCTCAGAGGCCCCATTAGCTCTTCAGTGATCCTCCGAACCTCGTAATTGTTTTTGAGGTGTGCCGAACGAGATCCATTAAATTTCTACAACGTGAGTCGATTAGGGAAGAATAGCCTCGGAGGTTCCGAAGCTGATCAGAATAACACGAGAACTGAGAATATTACCTGGTGACTCAGGAAAACTACCACCTTATCCGCCCTATCCCGATTTATCAAACGAATTAACGCCTCTGCAGTTACGAACGCACATACAAGGTGCCACCCGGCTTTCTCATCAATAAAAGGAAAAATACACTGCCAAGGAAATGGCACATGAGCTTCCTCGTGACCTTCACAGTACGTCACCATTAAATTCCAGAAAACTAGAAACGACCGGTTCTGGCATCAGGGAATTAATAAGGTGGGAAATTGGAAGCTGAATGGTACATATAATAAATGAAATTAACAAGGAAAATTTTGATTTTAATATGGGACCATCCAGGATGTAGTCCGCATGTTCCTCATAACTAAGCTGTGACCGTAACATCACTTTCGCGCATGCGCCTAGCGTACCGCTGCTGATGATCGCGAAGAATGTGATACGGGACCTCAAGAAACCTTGCCCGCATCATCCCTGAAAATCTGACCGAAATCCGTTCACAATTGCCTGAGTTATGACCGAAACAAGAAAATTTGGTTTGCGTCTGCGCAGAGGCTACCGTTGATTCGATCATGACGGAACTGATAGGGGACCATGTAGAGCAATACCCGCACGATCCCTAAAAATTTGAAGAAAATCGTATCAAAATTGTGGAAATTACGGCTGTGGCAAGGACCGTAACAAGAATATTTCGTTCACGCATGCGCAGAGCGTACCGCTAATGCAATTATGATGATTGTCTTATGGGACCTCAAGGGACCTTACCCACATCATCCCTGAAAATCTGACCGAAATCCGTTCAACATTGACCGAGTTATGACCGTCACAAGGAATTCACGTTAGCGCCTGCTACCGTTGATTCGATCATGATGAAGTTGATAGGGGACCATCTAGAGCTTAACCCGCACGATCCCTGAAAATTTGGTTAAAATCGGATCAAAATTGTGGAAGTTATGGCTGTTACAAGGAAATGTGGACGGACAGACAGACACGGAACCTAATTTGTTCAGGAGGCTCTAAAACGCAAAATGCGAGTGGAAATTTTGATTTTGGAGCAAAAAATGTTTTTTCATTTCGAAAGTGAAAACAAAGCTTCCGCTGCCTTGCAGTCTCGGAAGCAACACGGAACCGCAGTTGTTCTGAATGGTATAAAACGTGAAATGCAAGTGGAGATTTTTTGTGTGAAAGCAATGCTTCCGCTAGGTATAGGTAGACTCGGAATTAAATGTATCTGGAAAGTCGTGGAACTTTCAACACTTCTTCCCTACAACATTGCTGTCAAGTTCAGAATATATTGAGAATTGACGAAAAATACAGTAAAAATCACTGAGGCACATTCCCCCACCCGAGCAAATTATCTTTGTCAATCATCAATTCAGTACAGCAGTACTTACTTGTCTCAAAAACGTCCATTACGAAGTTTTCATCTCCATCTGACCATCGGCAAACGCAGACTGAGTGATAATGACGATTTCGTTGAGAAAACCAAAAGCACTAGTTCTAACACAACTGCATACCCCCTGATAACATGTGAAAAAAAGTAAAGCTGAAGAATACTCTCGTTTTCCGAACTTCTACATTGTTGTGAACAATAAGCGAAATTAAAAATCTTGATGTTTCACTTTGATTTTCTGCGAATTCTCGTAGAAAATCAAGCTATTGCAATAGGTCGGGGAATTTTAAAATCAAAATTTTTAAAAATCTCTTCATTAAAATCCATTTTGAAGCATTCTGAGACGAATCCTAGAGTTTAACACTTTTTCATATGTACACACACACACATATGGCATTCCAGACGATAACTCTCCTTAGGATTGAGATAAAAATCCCGTTCTTGCACCAAAAAAATCAAGCTTTCCAAATGAAAGGATGAGTTCGTTGGCAAGCTATTTTTGAGCACATTAAATTGGTCATATTTCAAAACATGTGCTCAAAAATCAATAAAAAATGGATTAAGTTCTCAGTCATGCAGCATGATCGTATGGGCTAATTTTCTTAAGTTATCATTTTGTATTATGTTAAATTGTTTGAAAATTTGAGCTTTTTGAGTGCAAACAAAATGGTTTCCATTAATTTTAATGGCAAAAAACTTATTCTAAATAGTGGTCTGCTATAAAAAAAAGAGCTTTTGGATTTCTCGCTTTTTTTTTAAGTTTTGATAGATTGTAAAGCAAATTTCTATGATATGAATGATGAAGAATGGTTAAATCCACAATTTTTAGCAGAATATTGCTCAAATAAAGTTTATCAAATATAAAATTGAACATCAAAAAATTATGTACAAAATTATGCTGAAAAATGTACTTATTTTTCAGCATAATTTTGTACATAATTTTTTGTTGTTCAATTTTATATTTGATAAACTTTATTTGAGCAATATTCTACTAAAAATTGTGGATTTAACCATTTTTAGCCAGTTTTGGTGATTTTTTTCAGCACATTTTTTGAAATTTGACCAATTTAATGTACTCATAAATTGCTGGCCAACGAACTCATCCTTTCTTTTGGAAAGCTTGCTTTTTTGGCGCAAGAAGGGAATTTCAATCTCAATCCTAAGGAGAGTTATCGTCTGGAATGACACATGTATGTATATGAAAAAGCGAAAACTTCACGAATAGTTTCAGAATGCTTCAAAACGGATTTCAATTAAGAAAATTTTCAAAAATTGTTGATTTAAAAATTTTCCGAGCCTTTGCAATATCTTCATTTTCTACTAAATTCGCTAAAACCACAAAAAATCGTTGAATTTATCATTTTTAGCAGAATTTTAGTCAAAACAAAATTAACAACGATTAAATGGGACATGAAAAATGTTTGCACAAAATTATGACAAAAATCGTTCTTAAATTTCATTAATATTTGCTGAAAACTATAGAAACTTTAAACAAAAAATCTTAAAATTCAAAATCTTTTTTTGAATCACCAATTTTTATTTAGATCGAGTTTTTTGCCACAAAATTGGTTGTACATTTATTTCTTCGTACTCAAGTAGCGCAAATTTCAATACAATTCAACATATACCTATACACCTAATACAGAAAGTGGTAATTTAAGAAAATTCGCTCATACGGTCATGCTGCATGACTGGAACTTTTTTTTGCCAAGATCGGGTTAAATGGCCTCAGTGCGGCGTGCAGCATCTTAGACGCTGTTATTGGCTCAACTTAATTTTGTTTCTTTGTCGCGTACTCGCACGCGCAGTTCATTCTCTCTCACTACCTAAGTGATCTTCCTACTCGATTGCAGCTAGATTTGTCTAGACATTACCTTCTCAATTCCAATAAAAATTAACATTACGTAAAATAGATAGATCAAGCTGGTCACGTTTGACACTTCGTGAGGTGAATCTTATTATTGCAGAATAGACTTGCTGCATCTCAAGCTGCAATTACACTGGGAACAACTTCCTCGCGAAATTAGTTTTGCGCCTTTTGTTGTAGATGTATATCCTCTCCTCAACCGCTAGGTTGGGGTGGGGGTTCTCGCTGTGAGCTCTGTCGGTTTTTGTTGAGAATAAATTGAAAATTTACGAAAAATACAGTAGAAATCACTGAGGGCTATTCCCCCAGCCGAGCAAATTACCTTGTTACTCATCAATTCAGTATAGCGAAGTTTTCAGCTCCATCTGACCATCGGCAAACGTAGACTGAGTGATAATGACGATTTCGTTGAGAAAACAAAAAGCACTAGTTCTAACACAACAGTAACAAGTGAAAAGTTGTCAAGGTTAAGAATACTCACGTTTCACGAACTTCTACATTGTTGTGAACAATAAGCGAAATGAAAAATCATGATCGATGTCCTGATGTTTCACTTTGATTTTTGGTTTATTATTTCCAATAATAAGCCTATGTGATCGTATAGCAAAAACTTTTTATAACCCCCTCTCAAACTTTGTCATTTTACGTTTTAAGGTCCTTAGAATCCAAATTTGAAATGTCCGTCCGCCGTTCGGGCCATAAAAGGCCTAAGAATTGACTTAAAAACCCCGTTCTTTAGCACATAGACTCCATTTGGGGTCTAGTTGGTCTAAACGTTTAACCATCCCGATCGCTTTACTCGCATAGATGCTATGGGCCAAAAAAAAGCGAAATAGTGTCTTTTTCGAGGCTCTGAGTGTTAGACTTACGTGTTAAAACTCCAACCTGCTCAACCACAACTCCGCAAGCTAATATTCCACGGTTAGGATAACAATGGGCAGTAGGACTTCGCAACAGCACACTTTAGAACCAGATCATGCACAACCACAACTGCATGATCTAATAATTATTATTCTCATGTTAGGACAAAATTCACTCATCTCAAAATGCACAACTTTCAAATGAATATTGATGGAAAAATATGAGTGATATGATAGTGTAAGCGTAATAGGGCGGTGAACCTCCGGTTGTGAGGTAACGAGACCTAGGGAGTACCTCCAGGGTGGCGTGGAAAACTTCCTACACTTGTATTGCTATCGAATTTCATGTTCCTTCGAGGCATGAATATACGTTTATTTCTGGGTCATGTTTGTGTGTTAATACCAATGCTTTGCCTACTCATATTTAATAACAAATCCTCTCGGCTTTTCGTACGTACTTATATAATGATATTATTAAGGCAATGATTATTTGAATAGATAGGAGCTCAAATCGAGAAATATCAACATACGTATATAATTATAGAAATATAGGTTGTGGCAACTCGAAATAGGAAACGCCGAGGAGTCTGGACGGGCCTTATGACGTACGCAAGCCAACTAAAACTATGATCATACTCAACTGAAAAAATAATAAACCTTTGTGAAATAATTTGCAGCGTTTTTCGGCCTAGTTCGGGTTAATTAGCCACAGTTCGGTGTGCAGCAACAAAGAAGCTGTTATTGGCTCAACTTGTACTCACACGCGCAGTTCATTCTCTCTCTCTCGCTGACCTTCCAACTCACTTGCGGGTAGATTGTCTAGACATCGCCATCTCAATTCTAATAAATTTGACATTTCGAAAAGTAGAAAGATCAATCGCGTTTGACACTTCCTAAGGTGAATCTTATTATTGCAGAATAGACTTGCTGCATCTCAAGCTGAATTTACACTAGGAACATTTTCCTCGCGAAATTAATTTTGCGTCTTGAGTTGTAGTAGTCCAGGAGCCATGGCCGAAAATAGGTAGTAATTTGAGGAGAAGGTTAAGATTAGATTTTGAAAATTTAGTCCGTTCTGAGAGAAAATCTTTGTCTGCTATCTCAAAATTGATGGAATACAAAATGGCGGCCTCATAAAGATGACTTAACTTGCCCATTTAAAAGTTTTCTCTAATAATTCCTAAACCGTACATCCAACAGAAATTTTTAAACGTAGTAACGTTGTAGAGCATACAAAAACAGAACGATTCGATCCCAAAACTCTGAACTATCTCTCAAAATAAGCGAATTACAAACGATTGAAAACCGGGCTTATTTTGGGCAAGTCCTCTCCTCTCCCCATCTAGACTTTTGCCTTTCAAAATCACCTAGTGGCGTTAATATTGGTCTGATTTCAGTCTGCCAAAGCTCATTCCTCTCAAGATTAAATACTTTCCAAAGTTCGTACAGAGCATATTTTAGCTGAGACCTTTCCCCATTGACTTACAGCCGAACTTTTGAATTTTATGTCATTTTACACATAATGTTCGCAAAAACGGCCTTTTACTTAGGTACCACTTTAATGGGGAACGGTCTGAGCAAAAACCTGCTCGAAACAAACTTTAGAAAGTATTTAAACCTGAATTGAATGACGTTTGGCAGACCTGAATCAGACCAATATTGAGATGGATTTTTGAAAGGTAAAAGTCTAGACGGGGGGAGGAGAAGACTGGCCCAAAAGCGCCCCGATTTTAAATTGTTTGTAATTCGCTTATTTTGAGAGATAATGCAGAGTTTTGGAATCGAATCGTTTTGTTTTTTTATGCTTTATAACTTTGCTACGTATAAAAATTTCCGTAGGATGTACGGTTTAGGAATTATTAGAGAAAAACTTTAAAATGGGCAATTCGAGCCATCTTTGAGGCCACCATTTTGTATTCCACCGATTTTGAAATGGAAGACGAAGATTTTCTCACTCAGAACTGAATTTTCAAAATCTAATCTTAAACCTTCTCTTCAAATTAATATTTTCAGCCCTGGCTACTTGACTATACAGGGTGTCTCGACTTAAGTAGGTAAGACTTCAGGGATCAATTCTACAAGTAATTTGCAACAAAAAGTGCCTTTAAACTTTTCCTTTTAGAGGCTTCGTTTCCGAGTTGTTTCTTTTTCAAGATTTTTTTCGTGTTTTCAACCTTACATCACAAAAACAGCTCTAACTCCCCAATTTGTCAAGTTTTCTCAAATCTAAGGATGTCGTTAGAAAGAGCGTTAAATTTCCTATCATTCTGATATAAATTTTTTTGATTAGTTCTAGATAGTGAAAAAAATGGACAAAGCTTAACATTTGAAAAAAATATAAAAATTGTCGATTTTTCTTCGTTTTTCTGCTCCTCAGTATGGAAGTTTTTCAACAAGCGCTTTCCGGGAAAAACTTCCTCAACCTGTCAGCTTTCCAACGGTTTACTAAAAAAAAATTTTTTATGAGGAAGTTTTGGGAGAAAATAGCGTTTGAATGACAAAAAAAACGTGATTTTGTCGGTCAAAATCGACGTTTCATTTTTTTTTTTTTTTTTTTTTTTAATATTTCATCATGCACAGCTGTATTCAATGATAATAAACCAAAAAAATAATAGTGTCTCTACCTAACTCATCACCTTAAAATTACTGCCTCATCTACTTGAGCAAAATTAGATAATTATCGGAGAGGCAGGCGGAAAAATACGATCGGCTACCTCAGTCAATTGTGCTTCAAAATTATTCCTCGGATTTATCTTTCATTTGAGTGAGTACCTAATAATACGGAGTGGATTACCAATGAAAATGCTATTGTGTATCAGAGATCGCTCGTGTTATAAAAAAAAAAATAATAATCACTTAATAAAAAAAAAAAAAAAAATTAAAAAAAAAAAAAAAAAAAAATTAAAAAAAAAAAAATAAATTAAAAAAAAAAGCAGGTGTTCAAAGTGTCTCCCTCCTTCCTGTATGCAGAATGCACATACCTTACGTAACGTCACATGATCCGCGAGGAAGAGATGCCACCAACGCATACAGGAAGGAGGGAAGCACTTTTGAGAACCTGCTTAGATTTATTATTATTATTTTTCATTTTTTTAAGAAGTAAAATTATTATTTTTTTATAACACTAGCGATCTCTGATACACAACAGCATTTTCATTGCCAACCCACCCCGTATTATTAGGTACCTACCTACTCAAATGAAAGATAAGTATCCGAGGAATAATTTTGAAGCACAATTGACTGAGGTAGCCGATCGTATTATCGTATTTTTCTGCCTGTCCCTCCGATAATTATCTAATTTTGCTCAGGTAGATGAGGCAGGTGGAAGATGAGTTAGGTAGAGACACTATTATTTTTTTGGTTTATTATCATTGAATACAGCTGTGCATAATGAAATATTATTTAAAAAAAAAAAAAAGTTGATTTTGACCGACAAAATCACGTTTTTTTGTCATTCAAACGCTATTTTCTCCCAAAACTTCCCCATAAAAATTTTTTTTAGTAAACCTTTGGAAAGCTGACAGGTAGAGGAAGTTTTTCCCGGAAAGTGCTTGTTGAAAAACGTCCATACTGAGGAGCAGAAAAACGAAGAAAAATCGACAATTTTTACATTTTTTTCAAATGTTAAGCTTTGGCCATTTTTTTCACTATCTAGAACTAATCAAAAAAATTGAAATTTACATCAGAATGATGGGAAATTTAACGCTCTTTCTAACGACATCCTTAGATTTGAGAAAACTTGACAAATTGGGGAGTTAGAGCTGTTTTTGTGATGTAAGGTTGAAAACACGAAAAAAATCTTAAAAAAGAAATAACTCGGAAACGAAGCCTCTAAAAGAAAAAGTTTTTAAGGCACTTTTTGTTGCAAATTACTTGTAGAATCGATCCCTGGAGTCTTACCTACTTAAGTCGAGACACCCTGTAGATGTAGACCCTCCCCTCAGCCCTAAGTAAGTGTGGGGTGAGGGTTCACTGTCGGCCGGAGCCCTGTCGGTTTTTGTTGAGAATATATTGGCAAATGACGAAAAATATTACTCCCCCAGCCGAGTAAATTATCTTTGTCAATCATCAATTCAGTACAGCAGTACTTACTTGTCTCAAAAACGTCCATTACGAAGTTTTCATCTCCATCTGACCATCGGCAAACGCAGACTGAGTGATAATGACGATTTCGTTGAGAAAACCAAAAGCTCTGGTTCTAACACAACTTCATAACCCATAGTAACAAGTGGAAAGGTGAAGAAAACTCTCGTTTTCCGAACTTCTACATTGTTGTGAACAATAAGCGAAATGACCCGCTAATGTTTGATGACCGCTAATGACTGCCGCTAATGACCCTTCCGGTTAAGACACGGCTTAAATTCTTTTAAAAAAAGAAGCGAAATCAAAAATCTTGATGTTTCACTTTGATTTTTTCTTCCTAGATCGGGTTAATTGGCCACAGTGCGGTGTGCTACAACATAAACGCTATTATTGGCTCAACTTGTACTCGCACGCGCAGTTCATTCTCTCTTTCTCTCTCTCGCTGATCTTCCAACTCACTAGCGGCTAGATTGTCTAGACATCGCCATCTCAGTTCCAATAAAATTAACACTTCGTAAAGTAGATAGATCAAGCTTGTCACGGTTTTCTGGTCCTTACCTGTTTATATTATTCATGAATAACCTATTTTATATCAACCATTAAATTCTGGTCACTTAGTCCTTTTTGCAGACGACATGTCACTCTTATCAGCTGCACCTTACAATGAATTCCTTGAATGCAACGTATCCCAATCAGAAAGTACAGTAAAAAAATTTTGCGCTGCCAATGCTTTGATTCTAAACATTACCAAAACGCAAAAGTTGTCATTCAAGCTAAATGGTCGCCTCGATGACACTGTGATGAACCTGTTGGAAGTCTCAGTGGACAATAGGTTGTCCTGGCTCAGCCATATTGACACAATTTTGACAATATTGACTGCAATTTCCTTCTTCGCCGACTCGCTTACTCTGTGTCGTCTGAGGTTCTGCTTATGGTGTCGCACGTTTCGCAATCCGTATTTCTTACTGTGTGGTGTTGTGGGGGAACTCCAGTCATGCGGAGGACATTTTCAAACTACAGAAAAGAGCCATCCTTACTGTCCTTAAGCTTGGATGGAATAAAAGTTGTCGAGGACATTTTAAAGAACTCGGGATTCTGGCACTTCCTTGTACCTATGCGCTCAATTGTTTGTTGCTTGTGAAGACGAATTTGGACGTTATTTCCGAGGGCTCGTCTAATCACAACCATTTCACCAGATCTCTCAAAAACCTCCGTCCCCCGCAAGTTAGGCTTAATTCTTCAATGATTTCGAACCCCTATCAAATGGGATGCCGTATGTTTAATCTACTTAGCGAGGAGACTAAAGAACTTTCTTTCAAACATTTCAAGCGCACTATAAAACGTGAACTCATTGAGCAACAACTGTACCACACAAGCGATTTTTCAAAATGAAATGTACAATTTTTAATTAGTATGTCGTCAATTTTTCAAGCAATCAAAACCAAGCAATAATTTTTTTGACTAGTGGGACGTTGCACCCCACTTATTCACTGCTGCATAGTTTTAGCGAATTTTTGAAGAAAATTAAGCTATTGCTCTCGCCTCAAAATTTGTAGAATGTGAATTTTTGAAAACATTTTATACAGATATCCGATTCAGGCTATTCTGAATCATATTCTGAAGTTTAACGCATTTTTTTATGTATGTAGGTGTCATTCCAGACGATAACTTTCCGTAGAATTGTGCTAGAAACTTCAAACAAATTTTAAAATGTTAAGGACACAAAACGAAAGTTCAAGTTCGTTGGCCAGCATGATCGGATTACATCTTCGGGTTGAAATTTCCAAAAATGTAGTCAAAAATGTCAAAATAGCCTGTTTTTTGCGATTTGTTGTGCGAAATAATTTTTTCAGCATACTAACATGTGGTATATTCGGAATCAGCGTAAAATTCCTATAAGAATATGTATCAAGTTTTCAAAAATTTCAAAGTTGAAAAATCAGTCAAAAATCGAAATAATGCCGTTCGCTAGTTGTAAAAATCGGTAATATTTGCATGAAACATTGTCCAAGTTCAGATTGAACTACTCTTATGGAAGTATCCCTGTATAACCAATCCTAGAACCATGCTGTTTAAAACGTAGGTAGTAGGTGTTTGTTAAAAAAAAAAATTGTAATCACAACTAATGAGTTTACTCTGTGAAATATTCTGTCCTCCGATTCTCTCGGTCGCTCTCTTTAATGTTTTACGCTCAACTGTTTTAGGACTTGATGTAGCTTCAATACTGACTGTGGCTTAGAAAATATCAGCCATGAAATTATGAAGAAGTTCTATTTATGTACGT
Organism: Adelphocoris suturalis; assembly: GCA_030762985.1. Taxonomy (NCBI): domain Eukaryota; kingdom Metazoa; phylum Arthropoda; class Insecta; order Hemiptera; family Miridae; genus Adelphocoris; species Adelphocoris suturalis. Next base: position 36,413,841 of record CM061051.1, read on the forward strand.
ACTAGCACGCAGACCCGTCAGTCACGTTAATCTCAAGGCCTCCCTCCATCAAAATCTATGAATATTTACCCACATTTGTCTTTAAATCTACAAGATTAGTTTAATAATAATAAAGTATGAGTACCTCCTAATTATTTTTAATAATTTGATTCCATGTTTGTCTATCAAAATCATAAACTAAAATTTCTCTACACGATCAATAGCGACTGGAATGTCGAAAATTTCTTCAAAAATTCGCTCATGGGGTCATGTTGCATGACTGGACTTTTTTCTCTTCTTTATTGGCTACAGGAACGTTAATTTACCTACAACGAATTATGTTGACAATTGTCCTATATTCTATCATGCTATGACAAAACATACGATTTTGATTTTTGACACTTCGTAAGGTGAACCTTATTATTGCAGAATAGACTTGTTGATAGTTACAGACTTGCTGCATCTCAAGCTGTGTTTACACTAGGAATGGGTTCCGGTCAGCTCGTCCGATTACAGTGTCAACTCCTCCGATGGGGAGTTTGTCAGCTCGTCCGGTTTCGTTAATCCTACCCTCCGGACGAGCTGACACCACGGATGGGTAATGTCAGCTCGTTTGCTGCCACATATAACGAATATAGAAATATAAAACACGAACAAACCTTAATATAAAATCCGAGGTGATGTCCACTTCTTCATCGTAGATTCTCCAGCATCAATCAGAATACCGGCTTATTAAGGGACGACAGCTTCTTCACATATTCCGCGCGCGTAATTTGACCCGTAATATAATGCTGAATGTAGCTGTCGATATTATGCAATTTATCTTGGTATTTTTTACGTGGACGCGCCGGTTCACTAACACTGTTCATGGCTATCGTACTGTCTATCTGAATATCAAGCAGACCTTCCACAAATGCAAACGAGTTCGGGTGCTTGCTGCAGTTAAATTGTTTATTAAATTTAGAATGGAAGGATTCGCAGACGTTGACTCAACATTTCGCTGATTTCCATAATACAGAGAAGAACAGCACGTAACGATAGCCGAGTTATCACAGACTTGATACTGTACTGGTCTGACCTCTTGACGGACGAGTTGACACATGCCTCACACCTTTTACCCGAGGGGGGCTCATTAGGGAACCGAACAACAGCTTACTATAATCCTCTTACTTCGGACGAGATGACCTGTACCCCTAGGAATAACTACACTACTTTTACACGAGGAATTCGCGAAATTAATTTTGCGTCTTGTGTTGTAGATGTAGACCCTCCCTCCCTCCCCTCACTTCCATGTAAGTGAGGGTTCTCGCTGTGAGCTCTGTCGGTTTTTGTCCGCGCATCGAAGGGTTTCACTCATCGAGTTTTGCTCACAAGGGGAGAACGCAGTCATGGGGTCTTGGTTTTTAATCAAACCTTTTCTGTATGTTCTGCTGCCCCAAAAGATAACCCCGTGCATTTTCCTTCTTCAGAATGGGACCACAGGACCAACGAAATTGCATAATACAGGGTGGTCCGTAATAAACGGACACATTTTAAAATCCTGTAACATTCACAAATTCGATCGTAGGGATTAAAAATAAGCAGAACGTGTAGAGAAAATCAGTAAGTTTTATTCACAATCGAAAAATCGGAAAAAAATTATCAAGTTTTAAAAATTATGTCATTTAAATGACGACCGTGTTTGGTAACACAGTCAAGACGGTCCTTGAAGTTCTGCATCACTCTTGGCACCATATCTTCCGGTATTTCCGCGATTTCTCGTCTTATTGACTGCTTCAATGCTTGAATGGTTCGTGGTTTGTCCACGTACACTTTAGATTTCAGGTGGCCCCATAGAAAAAAGTCACAGGGGGTGAGGTCTGGGGAACGCGGAGTCCAGGGAACATCCCCATGCTGGGAGATCACGCGTCCGGGAAAAATCGTTCGCAAAAAGCCACCTGAAATCTAAAGTGTACGTGGACAAACCACGAACCATTCAAGCATTGAAGCAGTCAATAAGACGAGAAATCGCGGAAATACCGGAAGATATGGTGCACAGAGTGATGCAGAGCTTCAAGGACCGTCTTGAACTCTGCGTTACCAAACACGGTCGTCATTTAAATGACATAATTTTTAAAACTTGATAATTTTTTTCCGATTTTTCGATTGTGAATAAAACTTACTGATTTTCTCTACACGTTCTGTTTATTTTTTAATCCTTACGACCGAATTTGTGAATGTTACAGGATTTTAAAATTTGTCCGTTTATTACGGATCACCCTGTATGTGCCTAAATTTGACCTTTTTTTAATTGATTTTTTTTAAAGGTTTAAGCCGCACCTCAACCATAAGGGTCATTAGCGGCATTGAACAAGGTGTCTAAAAGGACACTGGAAGTGGCACGATTCTAAGGGGAGCCATGTTGCCATCCTTGACTAAAAAGGAGCGCCATCATGGACTCCACTGACAACTGAGGGGTACATTGATGACCACTGTTTAGCCCCCAAAGTGGATTTAAAAAAAAAAAAAATAAATAAAGTAATAGAACTAAGACAAGATGTAAGATAGGCTAATAACTATATACATGCTAGTATATACAATCAGCCAAGTGAAATAAAACTACGACTAGATATATATAAATATATCGTAGATCAGATATCACAGTTCGTAGTAGAGCTCAGCGGCTCTCAGGTACAACATCAGGGATCGGACCTTGTCCCGGATAAAACGTCAACCCACTGAGGGGGCTGATGCTGTATGTATGCTTGACATTTCGTGAAATAAACCGAATTATTGCAGAATAGACTTGTTTTATCCCAGTGTTCACACGATTGTAATGAACTTTTCGCCCAATCAGTATTGTTGTATTAAGGCGTTTTGAGAGTTTGAATTTAAACCAACCATACATTTTTGTAATCTATCGCGTAGTCGCATGTTTTAGTCAGGGGTGCCCACAAGGGGTGGTCACGACGCAAACTGTGTCGTTAAAATTTGGGGGGGGGTTTAGAAAAATGGGTATTTTTTTAATTTTTTTATGAACAACAAGTAATAAGATTTATACTAACAATTTGCTTGCGTCAGCTGTTTTCAATTCGAATTACTTTATTGGATAATATGTGGTAGAAACAGGTATTGTGCAATGGGAGATGCTTGGCTGTCAAACTTGTTGGTTCTTTCTGCAGAGAAAGATGTGATGGAGTCTATATCTAATGAGGAAATAATTGATGCATTTTCTTTATCAGCACAAAGAAAAAAACTGCTCTGTCGATTGTAGGCAAACCTAATAAGGCATGTAACTAATAACGTTAAATATAATATACTTTGGCTTGTTTAGCTATAGTAGCCTAAATGGTGTATTTTGAGCAATGTATATAGTTACTGTAGATAATTGAAATTCTACATATACTTATTGTACTTGTTTTACTGTCAATTAAAAATTAATTACTTACATTTGTAAAACAAGAAATACAACATTCTTTATCACATCAGTGTATCATTTACATTACCTATTTAATAAATATTTTAGTGGGGGGGGGGGGGGCTCGAGTCGTTGCGCTTGGGGGGGGGGGGACCCCTGTTTTAGTCATGTAATAGCAAAAATACCAACAGCTTCTCAACATTGACATTTGGATATAAGACCACTTGCTGCTTGATTATCAAAAAAGTCAACATTTGGTAAAGTAGATCATTGTTTACATTTGATATTTTGAGATGAACCCTATTGCTACAGAATAGACTTGATGCGACCCAGTGTTCTCAAAATTGTAATAAACTTTTTGCCCAATCAGTATTGTTGTATTAAGGCGTTTTGAACGTTTGAATTAGAACCAACCATAAATTTTTGTAATCTATACTGTAGGATCATGTCTTGGGCAGGTAATAGCAGAAGTACGAACGGCTTTCCAACTCTGATATCGAGTTTTTTGGCCACTTGCGGCTAAATTGTCAATAAAATTAACAATTCGTAAAGTAGATCATTGGCTCCGTTTGAGATTTCGTGAGATGAACCGTAATGTTGCAGAGTAGACCTCTTGCTTCGTTGCTTATTGGCTTGCTGCCTCCTAGGTTATGTTCACATGATTTTAATAAAATTTTCGCCCAATCATTATTGTTGTATTAAGGCGTTTTGAACGTTTGAATTAGAACCAACCAGACATTTTTATAGCCTATACTGTAGGATCATGTCTTGGGCAGGTAATAGCAGAAGTACGAACGGATTCCCAACTCTGAAATCTGGATTGCTGGCCACTTGCGATTGTCAATAAAATTATCAATTCGTAAAGTAGATCATTGGTTAAGTTTGAGATTTCGTGAGGTCAACCGTAATGTTGCAGACCAGACCTGTTGCTTCGTTGCTTATTGGCTTGCTGCTACCTAAACTTTTCGCCCAATCGGAATCGGTGTATTGAGGCGTTTGAATCCGAAACCACCATCAATTTTTGTAACTTATCAGGTAGTCTCATGCCTCGGGTAGGTAATAGATGAACCGTATTGCTACAGAATTGACTTGTTGCAACCCAGTGTTCACATAATTGTAATAAACTTTTCGCCGAATCAGTATTGTGGTATTATTAAGGCGTTTTGAACGTTTGAATTAGAACAAACCATACAGTTTTATAACCTATATTGTAGTATCATGTCTTGGGCAGGTTATAGCAGAAGTACGAACGGATTTCCAACTCTGAAATCTGCATTTTTGACCACTTGCGGTTAGATTGTCAATAAAATTAACAATTCGTGAAGTAGATCATCGGTTAAGTTTGAGATTTCGTGAGGTCAACCGTTATGTTGCAGAACAGACCTGTTGCGTCGTTGCTTATTGGCTTGCTGCCGTTATGTTCACATGATTGTAATAAACTTTTCGCCCAATCAGTATTGTTCTATTAAGGCGTTTTGAACGTTTGAATTAGAACCAACCAGACATTTTTATAACCTATACTGTACGATCATGTCTTGGGCAGGTAATAGCAGAAGTACGAACGGATTTCCAACTATGAAATCGAGATTTTTGGCCACTTGCGGTTAGATTGTCAATAAAATTAACAATTCGTGAAGTAGATCATTGGTTAAGTTTGAGATTTCGTGAGGTCAACCGTTATGTTGCAGACCAGACCTGTTGCGTCGTTGCTTATTGGCTTGCTGCCGTTATGTTCACATGATTGTAATAAACTTTTCGCCCAATCAGTATTGTTGTATTAAGGCGTTTTGAACGTTTGAATTAGAACCAACCAGACATTTTTATAACCTATACTGTAGGATCATGTCTTGGGCAGGTAATAGCAGAAGTACGAACGGATTTCCAACTCTGAAATCTGGATTGCTGGCCACATGCGATTGTCAATAAAATTATCAATTCGTAAAGTAGATCATTGGTTAAGTTTGAGATTTCGTGAGGTCAACCGTAATGTTACAGAGTAGACCTGTTGCTTCGTTGCTTATTGGCTTGCTGCCTCCTAGGTTATATTCACATGATTGTAATAAATTTTTCGCCCAATCAGTATTGTTGTATTAAGGCGTTTTGAACGTTTGAATTAGAACCAACCAGACATTTTTATAACCTATATTGTAGTATCATGTCTTGGGCAGGTAATAGCAGAAGTACGAACGGATTTCCAACTCTGAAATCTACATTTTTGGCCACTTGCGGTTAGATTGTCAATAAAATTAACAATTCGTGAAGTAGATCATTGGTTAACTTTGAGATTTCGTGAGGTCAACCGTTATGTTGCAGACCAGACCTGTTGCGTCGTTGCTTATTGGCTTGCTGCCTCCTAGGTTATGTTCACATGATTGTAATAAACTTTTCGCCCAATCAGTATTGTTGTATTAAGGCGTTTTGAACGTTTGTATTAGAACCAACCAGACATTTTTATTACCTATACTGTAGGATCATGTCTTGGGCAGGTAATAGCAGAAGTACGAACGGATTTCCAACTCTGAAATCTGGATTGCTGGCCACTTGCGATTTTCAATAAAATTATCAATTCGTAAAGTAGATCACTGGTTAAGTTTGAGATTTCGTGAGGTCAACCGTAATGTTGCAGAGTAGACCTGTTGCTTCGTTGATTATTGGCTTGCTGTATCCTAGGTTATGTTCGCATGATTGTAATAAACTTTTCGCCCAATCAGTATTGTTGTATTAAGGCGTTTTGAACGTTTAAATTAGAACCAACCAGACATTTTTATAGCCTATACTGTAGGATCATGTCTTGGGCAGGTAATAGCAGAAGTACGAACAGATTTCCAACTCTGAAATCTGGATTGCTGGCCACTTGCGATTGTCAATAAAATTATCAATTCGTAAAGTAGATCATTGGTTAAGTTTGAGATTTCGTGAGGTCAACTGTAATGTTGCAGAGTAGACCTGTTGCTTCGTTGCTTATTGGCTTGCTGTATCCTAGGTTGTAATACACTTTTCGCCCAATCTGTATCGGTGTATTGAGGCGTTTGAATTTGAACCCTACATCAATTTTAGTAACTTATCAGGTAGTCTCATGCCTCGGGTAGGTAATAAGGAAGAATCCAACGGTTGTGATCTCGAAACGGTGAACTCGGCCTCGTTTAAAAGCTGGCGGGCCGCGGGTAGACAACCTGTCATTGGCCTGTGGCGGGAGCCCCGAGCCACAGATCCCCCCTCCTATTGGCTGACTCGGACCACTTCAGAGCCGACTCTCGCCAATCCCCGGCCCACTAACAAGAAATTTTGACTGCACCTCTCTCGAGTGGTGTACGACGGTGAAGAAGACTTAATAGTATTGTGTGACCTGTGGACGTTGTTTGAAGCTGACTTGATCCGAGGTCGTGTTATTGGTTTACCGTGAGGGACCGTTTTGTGTTGATCCGCTGAGCAGCAGATTTTTCTGGCAGTTACTGAGGTGAGTTTGTTGTTTCTCCCTGGATCCGTAACTACCCCGATTGATCGCTTCTATCGAATTTCCTCGGCGCAGGCTCACTATAACCCATCGCCATTGCCTCGCCGTTGATTTTATAATTATCCCGCGTAGTTTATCTGCTTATCTTTTTTATTTTCACCACCGAAACTTAATATACCACACCTCATCATTATTACTAATTACCTGAAACTCGGTTTTAATCATCACAAATATATCAATCTATAATCTACTTTTTATTATCCCGGTCTCTGGCAAGGCCAACACAAAATTGGCAAGAATATTCTTAATTTTTTTTACCCTTTCAATTCTGCCTTCAATTTTGATACATGATATCACTCAATATTATTGAAATCGACATAATTTCCTTCTCAACTTTAAAAATGTGTCAACGTTCTAAAATCACCTGCTTCACTTGTTGGAGCATGGTGATAATTTTGACCGCTGGCGGCAGCCAGCTAATAGTCACTAATTCATTCAATGTCATAACTAAAGCAATTAATGAGTTCATTTCACAAGTACACATGATTTTTAAAATTTCGGCTGTTGCCTCTGCGAAATTACGTTTCCTGGTTTGTGCAGTGGAGATGCCCATACAGCTGTTCTATTTTTCTCTCACGTTAAAAAAAAAAAAAAGTCAGAATTTGTGTTTGATTGATAGTGAATTAGGTGTTATTACTATCTGTGTAGATGTAATGCCGCAAGTTTAATAGCGGTGGTTTCATATTACGTGTACTCGTTTGTTTGCCATGCTGTCATTGGTTCGTCTCCATGAGGACGTAAACTGTTTTTGGTGACAATTCCGCCTTATTCGGAGGAATAACTGAGCCGTGTTACGTGCCCTGTTTTTCTCCATTACATAACTCTCGCGGTAGGTGCCTTTGAGAGGATTTCGAGGTGAGAATCCAGTTGAAAATCTCGAGTATTTTTTTTCAAACTTAAGTCGGGGGCTTTTCCTCGGGAACGGTTTCTTTTTTGGGGAAGTCTGGTGAATTAATTGTAGGGGAAGTACGTTGGGAAAGAATTGGCGCCAAGTGGCTTTTGTGCGACCATCTGTCCCTGCGCCGTTGGCCCCTTCACAGGCTGAGGCTTCTGACCCCCCCCTCTTCGCCGCCATTGCTATCTCTCTTTTTCCTTTCCTTTCCATAACACTCGCACGCACGCACTGCACCCCTCTTCTACTCAGCTTCCCGCCTCTTCACTAAAAAAATTTTAGCCCCCAAGATACCGAAACTATTCGTAGCCTTTTCATGCCGCGTGGTGTGCGTTTGAATTGCATCGCCGACGCGACGCATTTGGCCGCCTAATGAGAACAACCGTATCAGAAAATCTCCCTTCAACAATTTTGACGGGAAGCTTCTGAAAAATCTTACAACATTCGACACCAATATTTCTTGACAATTTTCTTGCAACTTATGATTTTTAAAAGTTAGATGCAGTGGTGAAAAAGGTATGCAGTGATAACCAAGTATGACGTCATCATCGCACAAATAATTCATCATAGAACACTGCCATTTTTACCAAAATTCTTATGTTTGTAATGCACATACATTACAAACATAAATTGAAGTTAGAACGAATTTGAACACTTTTGCATTGGAATTTTTAACTAAAATTTTTATGCAGCAACACTTCCTAAATTGGTAAGCGTTCTAAGTGTTCTGGTAAGGTCCTAAATCTTACAACATGCGACACCAATATTTCTTGACAATTTTCTTGCAACTTATGATTTTTAAAAGTTAGATGCAGTGGTGAAAAAAGTATGCAGTGATAACCAAGTATGACGTCATCATCGCACAAATAATTCATCATAGAACACTGCCATTTGTACCAAAATTCTTATGATGGAATGCACATACATTACAAACATAAATTGAAGTTAGAACGAATTTGAACACTTTCGCATAGGAATTTTTAACTAAAATTTTTATGCAGCAACACTTCCTAAATTGGTAAGCGTTCTGGTAAGGTCCTAATCCAGGGTGGCCCCCAAATGGAAATTTTGAAATTCCCTGACATTTCCCTGACTTTTCCCTGACCGAACTTCATATTTCCCTGACAAAAAATATCAAACTCATATATATATATATATATATATATATATATATATATATATATATATATATATATATATATATATATATATATATATATATATATATATATATATAGTGTCACCTTTAATGCTTCCAAAATGAAAATCGTATAATTTAAAAAAGAAAAACAGCCTACTCCAGAGTAATAATGAAGGTGAAACATGGGAGAAAAGATACTTTTTAAAGTAATTGAATTTGTGAAAGAATTTACTTAAATAGTTTTTACAAAATCGCAGTTAGACGAACAGAATGGTTTTGACACACTACATACTTAAGGTACATAAAATATTCCACTGTAAATTCAGGTAAAAAATAAACTGAGAATGAGGAAAGAACTACAATAAGTTTCAAAATCCAGTTTTGGTATTTCGAATTCAAAAACATAATAACGAATGCCGAACGGCCACAAGGTTCTTCAAATACTATCGTATCAAAACACTAGATTCTATGACTAGTGACCAGAATAACACAAAATGATAACAATTAACTGGAAGCTCTTAGGAGATGTTTGAAAAACAACTTTTGCTGAACCATAATTATGGTACCTACACTTTATCTACGTACGTAATGAATAAATGCTTTGTTTTCACATAAAATTGTTATTTCATCACAACTAATTATTTAAAATCGGCCATGTGCTGTGCAATAAGTATTTCATAAGAAAGAATCAGTTCGGTGGACGACACATTTTCAGTACGTTAAATTCGTTAAAAAAGAGCTTAAAAAGCACCAAAAATGGAAAAAAACTGTTAAAAATAGTTAAATTTATATTTTTAGCGGAATACTACTCAAATAAAGTTTATCAACTATAAATTAGAACATACAAAAATTCATGCACAAAAGTTCGTTAATATGTGCAAAAAAAAAAAAATAAAAAAATAAAAATAAAAAATAAAAAATAAAAAAATAAAAATAAGTAACTATAAATAAATAAAAACTGCAGAAAAAGCTAGAAACCCGAAATCATTTTTTGAATAGCAGACCATAATTTAGAATGAGTTTTTTGCCATAAAATGTATATTTAACAACTTCGTTGCCCTCAAAGTTCTCAATTTTCAATACAATTTAATCTAAATGTAATACGACAAATTACGAAAATTCGCCTTTAATCATGCTGCATTACTTTTTATTTAATATTTTATGGTCTCTCAATTTGTGATCTGAAGCGATTTGTTGAAGATCAAATTCAAATTTTAATCATTTGTGTTGAAAAAAGGAAAAGTTTTTAACTAGGATATTTCTTAGCTATGTGGGTAATTCCAAATTTTCGCCCGACTGCAATAAATGTCTCGCTTTTTTCCACCTACTTCCAATCGGTGCCTTATTTCCCATCCCATTTTCCATTGTTGGAAAGCTATGAATTTATTACACATGGCTTCACATTCCAATAGGCCAACATGAGAAGTCCTAGCTTATGTACACCAACTCGTTGTTGGGACTCTTACTGGATCAATCCGCTACTCTGTTGGGTTTGCTCCCTAGTTCAATAACCTGTTGATTTTTCTCACATATAGTTTACTAATAGGTGATGTAGTAACCAGGAGAGCCGAAGACATATTCTTGTCACAATGTATCTGTGTGTAGCGTTGATAATCTTTGAACAGTACCACGACTCTTAACAATTATGTTTTTTATTCGTATTACCCATCTATAAAATATTATGTAGTATGATAAAGTACGCCGTTGAAGTTTTATTGTTTAGGAGTTAAAATAAACCTAAAAACACTGCAAATTATTACACAAAGTATTGATTGCAAAAATTCCCTGACTTTTTGGTGTTTTTTGCAAAATTCCCTGACATTTCCCTGACTTTTCCCGTCGCACAAAATTCCCTGACAATTCCAGGTTTTCCCTGACTTTTCCCGTTGGGGGCCACCCTGTAATCTTACAACATTCGACACCAATATTTCTTGACAATTTTCATGCAGCTTATGATTTTTAAAAGTTAGATGCAGTGGTGACAAAGGTATGCAGTGATAACCAAGTATGACGTCATCATCGCGCGTTAAATCGCACCAACAATTCATCATAGAACACTGCCATTTGTAATAAAATTCTTATGATGTAATGTGCATATCTTACAAACATAAATTGAAGATAGAACGAATTTGAACACTTTTGCGAAGGAATCGTTAACTAAAATTTTTATGCAGCAACACTTCCTAAATTGGTACATAACATTCAGTTTTAAAATAACCTTTTTAACCATTTTTCGCAGTTTATATCAAACTTTAGTCCATTTTAATGAGCTTTAAGTACATTTTTCAGCATAGGTAATTACGAATTTGAATGATTTTATCCACTATTGAGGTAGGTACTTTTTGTGAGTGAATGATGTACTTAAATCTCATTAATATGAACTAAAAAATTTTTATAAACTTGAAAAAATGGTTAAAAAGATTGTTGTAAAACTGAATGTTAGGTACCTATTTAGGCGTGGCCTACAGGTAGCATAACAACGGCCAATGATCGGGGTGTCTACTGACAACCACCGTATCAGAAAACCTCCCTTCAACAATTTTGACGGGAAGCTTCTGAAAAATCTTACAACATTCGACACCAACATTTCTTGATAGTTTTCATGCAGCTAATGATTTTTAAAAGTTAGATGCAGTGGTGACAAAGGTATGCAGTGATAACCAAGTATGACGTCATCATCGCGCGTTAAATCGCACCAACAATTCATCATAGAACACTGCCATTTGTAATAAAATTCTTATGATGTAATGTGCATATCTTACAAACATAAATTGAAGATAGAACGAATTTGAACACTTTTGCGAAGGAATCGTTAACTAAAAATTTTATGCAGCAACACTTCCTAAATTGGTACATAAAATTCAGTTTAACAATCTTTCTAACCATTTTTCGCAGTTTATATAGATTTTTAGTAACTTTTAATGAGATTTAAGTTCATTTTTCAACATAGATTGGTAATTGAAAATTTGAATGATTTTATCCACTGTTGAGGTACTTTTTGTGAGTGAATAATGTACTTGAATCTCATTAAAATGAACTAAAAAATCTTTATAAACTGCAAAAAATGGTTTAAAAGATTGTTGTGAAACAGAATGTTAGGTACCTATTTAGTCGTGGCCTACAGGTAGCATACAACGGCCAAAGATCGGGGTGCGAAAATGAGTGTAAAGCTTGATTGTAACTTGCACCTTGAATTGAAACTATGTGGGGTAGTTGGCTTCAAGGAATTCCTCCTAGGGTTGTTTGAGGGTGAGAAATAGGTTAGCTTCTCGTATTTGTTTATTTTGCTTAGCGCTTTCGCCTTAATGGACTTGTCAGAGCTTATTTTATAGTCTCTATATAGGTCTTTTTTAGAGATTAGTCGATACCAAATTTATCGATTCCCGATACCGATACCTAAAAAATCGATTCTCGATACCGATACCATCGGCGCATAATACCTAACTTACCTGTAGGTGAAAAACAAAAATTCCTCTTGAACTAGTAATATATTCAAATTTTTTTGTACAACATATAACTTATAGATACTTACAAAAAATTGATCCCAATATATTTGCAAATGAGGTAATTTTTAAATAAAAACAAAACATGGATAATAAAACCTTATTCGTTGTTACTGCACATCTATCGATAGCCTCTCGCAATAAATACTGGCACCAATAGCTTACCGTTCCGTCGTAGATGAAGTTATTAGTCTAATTAGCTAATATATTTTCCATCTCTATTTATTGTCATTACGAGTTCTTGTTCAAATGAAGCTTTAATGCTTTAGTTACTTATTAAAATTAAATAAATTTTAAAGATTAATTCTTATTACAAATTCTAAATTTCAGATTTATATTTTCATTCAAGGCTTTAGTTAATTTGATTTGTGCAAATACAAAATTTGATATTTTTTTGTTATCTATCAAGTATCAATTAATAGGCAACTTTTACTGCCTAGGATTGATTTCTTTCTGAATAAAACAAGTTAAGCAGACTGACTTGGTTTTTTAGTCTTTCGTCGGTAACAGTAAGGCATTTCAAAATAAGACTGGCTCTAGGCTTTTATACTTGGAAAACATTGCTTTGTCTAATGCTTCTGTTGTCACAAACAAAATAACACAAGCTTACTTGTAAACAAAGTTATAATTGTAAGTTGTGTTTTGGACAATTCATGTTTCGCAACTGCTAACTTCACACAACGGTTACACGGTACAACCATCTTCGTTGTTAGATGGTTGCAATAGTACCGTAGTGTAATAAAACGCCCATCACCGCGCGGTATCGGTATCGGCTTTAGGCGATCGATTCTCGATACCGATACCAATGCCTAAGAATCGGTGGTATCGGGAATCGACTCATCCCTAGTCTTTTTTATTTATCTCAATCATTAGGGGGACCTATCCTCTTGTTGCTGTACCTTTTAGCATTTTTTTTTTTTTTTTTAATTTTAAATTATGGTTTGAGCCGCATCTCAACCAGAAGGGTCATTAGCGGCATTGAACAAGGTGTCTAAAGGGACACTGGAAGTGGTGCGATTCCAAGGGGAGCCATGTTGACATCCTTGACTAAAAAGGGGCACCATCATGGACTCCACTGGCAACTCGGAGGGGGAAAAACATGAGGGGTACATTGATGACCACTGTTTAGCCCCCAAAGTGGATTAAAAAAAACCCCAAAAATAAAATAATACAACTAAGACAGGATGTAAAATAGGATAATAACTATATACAGGCTATTATATATAATCAGCTAAGTGAAATAAAACTACGACTAGATGTATATGAATATATCACAGATCAGATATCAGCTGCATCAGATATTTGCAAGTTGTTGACGGGAGGGGGGTTTAATTTTACTTTGAAAAATTAACAAAATATGAAAATTATGGGAGCTATCACTCATCTTCATCTTCCATCGTTTTAACTAATGATAAGTGATAGCTCCCATAATTTATTAATTTTAAAAGTAAAATTAACCCCCCCCCCCCCCTCAACAACATGCTAAAAGGTACAGCAGCAACCAATATAAAGCAGCAACAAGAGCAATAAAAAAGACCTATAGACTACAAAATTGTACAAGATACATTCAAACTGCCCAAAATGAAATTGTACCAACTAAACGACCCTCATATATAAATAAGCTCTGACGAGTCCATTAAGGCGAAAGCGCTAAGCATAATAAACAAATACGAGAAGCTAACTTATTTCTCACCCTCTAACAACCCTAGGAGGAATTAAAACTTTGAAACCAAACTCAAAACGAGGCACAACAGCCGAAATTAAAATTAGGTACCTACCATTGAGTCACTAAAATGAAATATTAAAAATTAACTAAATCTCGCCAGGTGGCTTAAACGCAACTATGCCCTGCATAATTATGTCGAATGGATATTATAAGAACGACCAACCTTTGTTTCAACAATATCGTCAAAAGCAACGAAGTTCTAATAAGGAGACAAAGCACACGCACTAGTGAAAACGACCGAGGAGTGACTGAAGGGTCAAATTACTAATGTTTTCCAGTATCACTGGGTAGGTTATAGTTAGGTTATAGTTCAAACAACAACTAGATTAAGTTTTCCAGCTTCATCGGTTGTAGTTGTTCAAACAACAAATAGATAACGAAGATAACGATGCTTTACATTACGTTGACGGCCGCATTCAATCCATAGCTACACGACGACGCCCGCCTGAAGTATACTACTCCATTACCATTCTCTCTCAGTAATTATTCAATATTCTAACATGGAACGTAAAACATGCTTCATGTCTAAATTGCTAACTGTTACAAAATGGTCTACTAAATCTGTGTCACGAATGTAGCCAGTCGAAAGCATGTGTGATTTTCAGTTACGACCTTCTTTTCCATTTTCAGATTTGTTTATCAAGATTTATTGTAATTTTCTCTTTCATATTTACCTTCTTTAAAACTCAAGACCCTAAATTTCGAAATGAGGCTTCCTTTTGACAAGTGGGCAGATGGGAGAGTGCTACAAGCACTTCCAAGTCGATGCTATAAGCTGAGAAAACTTGATAAACTAGGTAAACTTGACAGACTTGATAAACCAAGAAAAATAATACCTACTAAAATGTCCAAGTTGGAAACACGGTGCGGAAGGAATTCGGGGCAGGCTTACTCGGGCAGGGGGCTCTATTTCAAACAGAAATGCAGGTAGACCCACGGTTACTTTACTAGTGAAGTAACCGTGGGTAGACCTACCTACAGAATCCCAGGTAAAATAACATCCAAACATGCGGAGCGGAGAGATCGAACTCGGCTACGCGGTCAGGTTTTTCCGGCGAACTCGCCAACGGTCAGAAAAGGATCAGGGGATGATTATCTAGGTCGAACCCGGCGACAGCCCCTGAGGTTTCGTCAGATCATTCTTACCTGTATGTCATTCTGACCTATTTTGGTTTATTTCCAATAATAAGCCTATGTGATCGTATAGCAAAAAGTCCTGTCATGCAGCATGACCCCATGAGCGAATTTTTGAAGAAATCTTCGACATTTCAGTCGCTATTGATCGTGTAGAGAAATTGTAGTTTATGATTTTGATAGACAAACATGGAATGAAATTTTAAACAAGCACCTACTACCTACGTTTTAAACAGCATGGTTCTAGGATTGGTTATACAGGGATACTTCCATAAGAGTAGTTCAATCTGAATTTGGACAATGTTTCATGCAAATATTACCGATTTTTACAACTAGCGAACGGCATTATTTCGATTTTTGACTGATTTTTCAACTTTGAAATTTTTGAAAACTTGATACATATTCGTATAGGAAATTTTACGCTGATTCCGAATATACCACATGTTAGTATGCTGAAAAAATTATTTCGCACAACAAATCGCAAAAAACAGGCTATTTTGAAATTTTGGACTACATTTTTGAAAATTTCAACCCGAAGATGTAATCCGATCATGCTGGCCAACGAACTTGAACTTTCGTTTTGTGTCCTTAACATTTTAAAATTTGTTTGAAGTTTCTAGCACAATTCTACGGACAGTTATCGTCTGGAATGACACATATATACATACATACATACATACATACATATATACATACATATATACATACATACATAAAAAAATGCGTTAAACTTCAGAATATGATTCAGAATAGCCTGAAACGGATTTCTGCATAAAATGTTTTCAAAAATTCACATTCTACAAATTTTGAGGCGAGAGCAATAGCTTAATTTTCTCCAAAAATTCGCTAAAAGTTTTTATAACCCCCACTCAAACTTTGTCACTTTACGTTTCAAGGTGCGTAGAATCCAAATTTGAAACTGATACGAGGCCATCCGCACCCTAACTCGATTATTCCTTGAAAATGTCATCCAAATCTGATGAAAACTGTGGAAACTAGGATTTCATATAGTCGTATGCGCAGTCGCTATTAATGATGCAATCATGTTGAAAAAAAATTTTGTTTTGCTCGTCATATTTTATTTATTTATTTAATTTTTTTCATGTATCAACTTTTTCAATTGTTACCCACTGGTTTCTTTCTCTTCTGTCTGTTGGCTGTCACACCGTGGTAGTGCAGCTCCGTCTTCCAATCACAGGGACCTAATCTTCTTCCTAGTTTATAATTACCGTTAAGGTTTCAGTTTGTGTTTACTACGAAAACCAATCTCTTAGTTCGTGAATATATTTTCATACGAAATACATCGTTGTATTACAAAACCTGAATGCATATCAATTTCACCAGCATTGATGTTGAAATTGATATGGGATAATCAAATCGTCAATCACCCAACTATTATCCAAATTTGAGCGAAAATAAGCAAATAAGCTTGTTACTAGAGTTTTCGGACACATGACAGACACACACACACACAGACAGGCAATAAACCAAAGTTGTTCAGAATGGTCTAATACCTACGTAAAATGCGAGTGGAAATTTTGATTTTGAAGACCAAAATGCTGTTTTTCTCCCGAAAGTGAAATCAATGTTTCCGCTGCCTATATAGACTCGACTCGGAAGCTAAATGTATGCAACCTACCGACATATTAATTGTAACCGTTTTCTTTAGTGTGGTGTCAAAATACATACTTTTTATAGTCATGACTATAAACAGCAGTACCTAAGGAGGTTATGAGGACTTGAAAAAATTCAAGTTCCACTTTTTTGTGGACCTCAATTTACAGTCTTTTCCCCTGCCCAGAGTAAGGTGTTGAAGAATTGGCGTTATTTCGTAACTCTTCGGAGATATTCTGGTTACTAGTCATAACACCCGTCCAACCTACTACGACCTCCTTTTCCCACGATATTCAGCAGTAGCTCGAGCCATGCGATATTGTGGAATCAATTGCGATTTCGCCATAGTATTTACCAGGAAAAAATTGTATCATTCGAAAAAATAGGAAAATGTAATAGTAGCCATATTGGAACTGACAGCATACCACGTTTCCTTACGTTATTATATCAATTACTAAATTTATTAGCATCAATATACACTGTTTAACAAATGGATTGCAAAATAAATCTATCGTTCTCTCCAAGAAAGAAAAGATTTTTAATTTGCATGCGTTTGAATTGTTGCTGAAAACAACGATTTTCCCCAGAAATCATAGTTTATACCTGCCTACGTAGGTATAAATTGATTGAATATTGAATTCCAAGAACCCGATTTGAGCTAAAGATAAAGTTCTAAAAATGCAGCATGATCGTATGAACGAATTTTCGTAAATTTAAATTTGTTCAACTACTTTGAAATTTGAGCGCTGGCAGCACTGAAATTTTTAATTACCTATCAACTTTATAACAAACTTATAACCTGCTATTCCAACAAAGAATTTGGATTTTTAGCATCATTTGCAGTTTTATTTATTATTATTATTATTATTTTTATTATTTTTTTTTTTTTTAGCACGTATAATGAAATTGAAGTCCATTTTTCATAAATTTTTTGTAATTTTGCATTTTACTGTATATTTTATAATAATTTGCGTTTTTTCATAATTTTGCATAATTATTTCATTTTCGTAGTTGTTTTTAGCTCGTAGTCGGTAAAACCTTTTTTGTATAATATGCCCTTAAAATGTATAAAATTTGATCAATTTTTTGAGCCCAAGAAGTGCTGCCAAACGAACTCATCCTTTCTTTCGGAATACTTGAATTTTTGGCGACAACGGATTTTTTGTCACAATCCTAATGGACTGGAATGACACGAATATATGAAAAAGCAATTAACTCCAGAAATTGTTCCAGAATCCCTCAAAACGGATTACTATGAAGAACAATTTTGAAAATTCCCCCTCACAACTTATGCCCTGCCCACAAGGACGTATACAGTAAAGTGAAAAACAAAGCCCATGTCAAAAGAAATTCACGTTTGCGCATGCGCACACGCCTATTATTGATCCGTCGGCAATGATAGTTAAAGGAGACCATGTTGGAGCTAACCCGCAGTATCTCTAAAAATATCATCAAAATCGAACTGAAAGTTAGTAGGTAGGTAGGTACGCAGGTATAGTTTTGGGAGTGACTAGGATTTACCACAGACTTCGGACAGATCCAAAACCAAACCAAAATTGATCAGCAAGCTCTGAAACGCCATAGCAAGTGGAGATTTTCATTTCGGACGACAAAAACTTTTTCGACGCAAATTGTTTTTTCATTCGAATTTGGACCACTCAGCGGCGTACGGACAGGTTTTATTTTTCGAATTCGGAACCAGGTAGCTTGAAACGGAAACCAATAAATTTTTATGAGTGGAAGGGGGGGGGGGGGGGGGTGATATACTCTGGTCGATTACAGAGATTCACTATTGAAGATAATAACCCAAAATATGAGAAGTGTTTTCTAAAATTCATTTTGGAAATGAAAAATCCATTCATCAACCCTTGGTTAAAATTAAAGTGTTATTTTACATTTAGGCGGCTGCTCCATATTTTTTTGGACCAATATTCCATAACGGTTTTGCCCATGAATTTCGACAACTTTTAACGAATGAGTCTGTATTTTTCTCGTGTCAAATTGAGTCAGTGTCGTCTGAAATAACTTTCTTTTTTGACGGTTATAAGATAAGTGCTGTTGGTGCGCCGCGATATCTCGAGAGGTTTCCTTATCGTTCATAAAATTGCTCGGGACGGGTAGATGTTGACTCCCTCAACGCATTTTCAATCAAATGAGATTTGAATGTAGTTTGTTGAAATGCCCAACGAAAGCGTTCAGTGACAAATTTATAAAATTGGATTATATGATCTTGACTGTGGTTATAAGTAAAGGAAATGCCAGGCAGCATAAGAGCGAATTTTCGTAATTTATTTCTTTGTATTCATGTTAAGTTGTTTTGAAATTGGGACACTTTGTGCACAGGCAACTAGTTAGTAGTTATCTTCTTCTCCCTATGAACCACAAAGGAAGGGAGGGCCTCAAGTAGAAACCCCGGTTGGGGGGAAACTGCCAGACCAGGAAACTGTCCGAAACGCCCTTCCTGGAAAGTCGGGGAGATCGGGGTTTCGTTTCAAAACACCCGGAAAACCTGTTCCTCCAAACTCCCCGAAAAGGTGGAACGAGGATTCTGCCAGAAAACTCGAAACACAGATTGCGAAGAGGGGGAACTGCCCGAATCTGTACTAACTGAAAACTGTCCGAAAGTAGGGTCGTAGATCCCTTCACCAGGTTCCACCTTGGGCCTTATCAAAGAAATACGAACGTAAGTAATTAGCTCCTGAGGAACTCCCAAGTTCACTGCCAGACAACAGAAGGCCAGTAACATTATTTGCATTATCTAGGCCCCAGTGGGACATAAAAATATACCCCAAATCATATATATTATGACTAGGGCTCGGATCGATATGCTCGATAAAATCTCAGATATGCTTGAAAAACATCTGTTTTATGCTCGATAGCAAATACCATTATATGCTCGAAAAACACCGTTAAAAACTATAGAAAGGAAAGTGAAACGAAAAAAATCTACAACTTATCTTTATATGCCTACGAGCTTTATTTTCAAATTGTATGTATATATTGTATGTATAATTGTATCTACAAGTTTCAGGTATATATATGACAAGTTTCATTTATACACGCTACAGTTTAAAAGTCCTATTTACAAAATGTACGGCATGTCGGTCATCTTTGCTGTTCCAGGACATGACGTATGCGAACGTCTCATGTACCACACTGAGTTTTTCTTTTTATCTCTAATATGTACGAAATTATTGCACTCGTCAACGTAAAGAAGTGAGTTGGCTCGTTGGCCCTGCATTACAAAAACCATGTTGAACGGACAGAAACACGTCACAGAGATGGGAAAACGAATATCGGATTAGAATGTGAAAGAAAAGAGAACGGAAACGAAAAGACGGATTAGAATGTGACTGGATTAGAAAGGACCCACTCGGAGTTCAATGCCCTGAGCAGACATTCGGACAGTTTTCGAAGTCGAAACGGGGATTTTCCATTCTGCCGGAATATTTTCGGACAGTTCTGCAGCTTTCTGTTTTCCGACAGTTTCCTGGCCCTACTTTCGGAGACATTTACGTGAACTCCCCGAATCGGTTTTGGGGCAGAAATTCGGACAGTCTCCTGGTCTGGCAGTTTCCAAGTTCCCGAAACCCCTAGGTCTGTCATACGCCACATCTATAAATAACTCAACACCTCAAAAGTAAAAAATACGTTCTTTCCTCCTTTTGCGAATTGCATCTCGTTGAAGAGGAGCTTTGACTAAAAAGAAAACTGAATGAAATTATGAGCTTATTTTAGATTTTGGGTATATGTTTCCTTGCTTGATATTGACCGAAATTGGAAAACTAGGTAGCCTATGATCGTAAAATAGCCTAGCTCTACCACTTTCATTGATGATTTTTTTTTTTTAAATTTAGATAACCCATTATAGAGCTGGAGATATAATAAAAGTCTCCCAGTGTAAATTTCTTCAGAGTTGGTAAAAATTGTTGTTTTTAACTCACAATTACGCCCATAATACTGAACGTAATTTCAGCTTTTAAATTATTTCTCGACGCGTAATTCAATGCTCTTTCATTTTGATAATGGGCAATATTTTGATAGGATGCGTTATTGTCAAGTTATAATCCGAAAACTGAAAAAAGGGCAAACATTTCGTGTTTTTTTCGGCCCCACGAAATTTTGCCTAGGGTAAGGAGGTCGAAAACTTGGATTATTCACCTTCTCTACAACATATACACGATAAACCAAGAAAAGCTTCCACCTCATTTAACGCTTCTGTCACAAACTTTTGACGACGCCGTTCCTGGACTATTTAAGCCTAGGAAGGGGAAAATGCGAGATTTCTGGCAATCCAATGGTTCTATACTGAAAATGCTGAATGTTGCTGAATTGCAGTCAATTGCTGAATGCAATTTATTCTTGTAAAATGTACGAATTTCCCCAAAATTAGGAAAATGGAAGTTCTGTTGATCTCGCCTGCAATAAATTTTGTTCGATTATAGGATGTAGTTTGGGCTGGTTTCAGATTACCCACACAATCTCTTCTCTGCGTCTTTAATAAGCCATGTCTTGACAAAATTTACGTCAAGTTGGTGTTCTAGACACGATGTGTAACACGATAAGATAATTGCATACTCTCGTTCGTCTACTTTCTAGTTACCAACTATGATTTGATTTACGGCTCACACAACGCAAGCGTAGGTTCTTCAAGGTTGGTTAGCGATGCAAAACTATTTTTCCAGGTCAACGTTTTCAAATCAATTATAACAAATTTCATAGATTACATCAATTATTCGTGTGTCAATTATACCGAATTTCATTAACCTTCGAGGCCTATTGTTTAATATGCACCTTGTAGTTACCTACCCCCTTGGCGTTAGACTGATTCCACCCGTCATTTCATGAAAGCTAAGGTTTGCTAGCGGCCAGATTTCATTAGCTAATAGATAACTAATAGATACATTTTTTTTTTTTTTTTTTTTTTCGATGAAAACATCAAAATCGAAACCAGTCAAAATGTAGCAGGAAATTTTCTTCGCCAACATGACTTTATGTGCTAGTTTTTATGTAAAACAACAAAAATAATTAGTGTTTGCTTGTATTTTGACCTGAAAAATCCAAATATGTTCACTATTTTGATGCATTTATACGAAAACAAAAAATTAATAAATTCGCTCATTTAGTCAAAGTTACAGTCATGCCATCTTCCGAGAGTGAAAACAATGTTTCCACCACTTTTAGGTAAATTCAGACCGACATTTAGTTATTAGTTATTATTCGCGCGAGTAACGACTAAAAACTAATTAGTTTCTAGTAGTAGTAACTAAATTGTGTAACTAAATTAGTTGTTAGTTACTAGTGGTAACTAATCGAATAAATCGATTAGTAACTCTGAAAATGATAACTAGTAGATAATTAGTTGTAGTTATTAATCGCCATTGTAGTAACTAATTAAGTTGTAGTTATTAGTCCTGACTATAGCCCAACACTACTGCGTAGGCAGGATCGGCCTGAGGGGTGTGCGTCGTATGCAGCCGCACTTGCGAGTCTTTTGGAGGCGCATAAAATTGGCCAATTTTGGTTTAAAAAAAAAAAATAATAAACGCAAATTTGTAGGAATTGATTTAAATTTTGGGCAGAAATATTTAAACTAGAAGGAACTTTGTCTCAAAACTATTACAGTTGAATTTCAAGGTAAAGGTGAAGATCTACCCCAATGAGTTCTGAAATACAGTAGTGTGATGATGCCCTTTACCAAGGGAGGGCAGGCTGACAAGAGTATTGAACCTATCAAGTCAATCAATAATAAATCAAATTGAGAGACATAAATGTAATGTTCTAAAAGGCACAAAAGTGCAAAATAATTGTGGTTTTAGATCTTAAATTAAAAAAAAAAAAAACCCGTATTCCATACCCCTCCCCACCGGTAGTGACATAAAATGAGAGTCTTGCACACATCTAAACCCTTCGAGGTCACTCTGGGGTCAAAATTGACCCCACCGAATATATTTCGTATGATTTTCGGGCTTTACAATTTTTTTTTAGCCAAAAGGGATATTTTGTAAATTTGCTTGGTAGCATTGGCTAGGCGAGGAAGTGATAACAATCTGGCAGTATACGTTGTGACCTCGAGCCAGAGGGTTGTGAATCTCTTGTGGGACACTTTTGACCCCAGTGTGTCTTCTGTGTTCCTATTTTTGTTCTGTTGGGGTAGCCATTGACCCCAGTGTGTATTTTGGATTTCCTCACAAGGGAAGTCAGATAATATCATAATTCACTTAATTTTCTCATAGAAAATAAGTATTTTTATAATCTGGTACTCAGTAGGTATTTCTTTTTCTCGTCCACTTCTACTAGGTGACTCAGGTGAAGATTCTCAACTGGGTAAATGTGTCTAGTTGATGGGCTATCATAGGTCAGGGTATATTTTGGTTCAAAAAATGGTTTGGGTTTTGCATTTTATGTACCCTGAAGAGCCAGGGTACATCCCCAGGCAGGGGATCAGGGGTCTTCGAGACCTGCTGAACAAGCTGTACGTGGGCGAT
Source organism: Adelphocoris suturalis (assembly GCA_030762985.1). Lineage (NCBI taxonomy): Eukaryota > Metazoa > Arthropoda > Insecta > Hemiptera > Miridae > Adelphocoris > Adelphocoris suturalis. The sequence goes on from CM061051.1 coordinate 36,437,229, forward strand.
GCTACATTTGCCCAAGATCTAACGATAAAAAGACGAGTCGGTCGTGCACAGAGTGCAACCGTCTCGTGTGTGAAGTGCACAGTCATACCGAAACGACCTGTGAAAAATGCAATTACTTATAACAAATAATGATACTAATTACCTAATAATTCCGTCGTGTTTTTAAAAACAACTTTTAAAAATACATTCATATTTCGTTTTTTATGTGTGCCTATTGCTTAAATATAATCCTGCAATTACCTTTAATTATTTTGTCATAAAAATTAATAAAATGAGATGATAAAAAATTGAATGCGGAATAAAAACAGTGTATCAGTTTAGGTTAGAAAAAAGGAAGAGATGTGAAAAATGGGGTAAGTTTAAGGTATCGTGAAAACTTTACTATTTAACTTACAAAGTTACAGTTTTTTCTGACTATTCGACAGATAGTCAGCTTTGATAATTTGCTTTTAATTATTGTGTATCTTCAAAACTGAATTTTTAATATTCTTATGCCCCAAATTTTGATTTTTGAACATTTTACCAAGAATGGTTTCAAGAAACCACGAATAAAATATTCAATTCTACCATATTCAATTCTATTTCTTGTTTCTTTGCGTAGGTAGGTTAATTTTTGATTTTTTAAAATAGGTAGTTATTGTGAAACTATTTATTGAGTATAATATATAAATTAAAATACATTTGGGGTCAATTTTGACCCCAGAGTGTCTACCGTGTCACAAAAAATAAGGTGTGACCTAGGAGGGTTAATTTTCGCCTTAGGCGCTGGCCCTGTGTGTAGGCATCAAAGAATGCCCAACACTGATGTTAATGAGCCCCAAACTGAAACTACGAGTATAATCTTGAGCGCAATTAAGATGAAACGAATGAGGAAGCTTTCGAGACGTTATCCGCTCTAAGTTGATCACATTTCACCTCCACCATAAATCTAAGGTCTTATCTCGTTCCTGACCTTCCTCAAGTTCAGCCCTCGTCATAAAATGAACTCGGGTTGACGGAAGGTCATGAGCGTTGACCCAAACGGAACGGAAGATCCGACAATCAAGTCACTTCATTAGCTGGGAGGAACGGTGAGCCCGGTCAACAATAGCCGCCGACAGCTCATAAATCAGAGAGACTCTTCGCCGCGTGCAACTAACAATAGGTCAGAAGGCGTCAGACGACGGAAGGAAGCGCTTTGTCTACAACGAGTGCAAGTATCGCCAAGTACCTACTTATCTCTTGAGCTAGACATGTGGGTGACTTGGCGACGTTCAGATAAGACATTATCTGTTCTTGTCTCTATTAGGCCAGTCTCATTACTTGACAACGGTATAAACCCTTTAGCGTCGGAATTTTCGAGGCGCTAGAGCCTGAATTATTTCAACTTCTCAATTCTGGTTGCTTCATGCCAATATACCACTTTTATTCAAATTTTGACAGCATATTCTAGTAACCCTCTAGTACAGGGGTGCTCAAACGGTCGATCGCGATCGACCAGTCGATCGCGAGTGCTTTTTGAGTAGATCTCGAGAAGAAAAAATTTTTTAATAAGTAGGTAACTAAACTACAAAAATTTATTACGTAATAACACTGCTTGCGGCAAAAGGCGGCTTTATCAAAGGAACGCGCGTTCAAAGTTTGTGTTCAAAAGTTTTAAACACGGAGGAAATTATGGGCATTGCAACAAAAATTGTGAATTCCATCCGTGCACGTAGCTTGCAACGGCGGCTCTTTAAGTTGCAGTTGGAAGATAGGGAGTCAGCTGAACACACTGATTTAGTTCTTCACACGGACGTCAGGTGGTTGAGTCGCGGAAAATTCCTAGAAAGGTTTCAAGAATTATTGCCCGAAATAACAGCTTTTCTAGACGAAAGAGGTGATGACACTGAGATGTTGAAAAACGAAAAATGGCTGACTGATTTGGCATTTTTGACTGACATCACAATGCACTTAAACACCATTAACTTGGAGCTTCAAGGTAAAGGAAAAACTATTATTGAGGTGATTAGCGCAGTAAACGCATTCAAAAGTAAATTGCAACTTATGATAGATCAACTGAAAAGAAAGGATCTGAAACATTTTCCGTCTTTGAAAGCAAGGATTCCTCAGTTGAATTATCATACGTATGAGGCTGAATTATCAAATATTTTGGGACAATTCGAAATGCGTTTTTATGATTGCAGTAAATTGGCAAATATAGCATCATTTATGAGTTATCCTTTTTCATGTAAAAACATTGAGGAATTAGCTACTGAAGTAGCAAGTCAGTTTAATATGAACTCATGTTCTGTTGAAAATGAGTTGGTGCAGATTATATCAGATATACATCTCAAAGCTACAGCATCTGATACAAATTTCTGGTGTTTTATATCTGAAGATAAATATCCGAATCTAAGGCAAATCGCCCTTCAACTTACGGCAATGTTTGGGTCAACTTACTTGCGCGAGTCTGTATTTTCTGAAATGAAGATAATTAAGTCAAAATACCGCAATCGACTAACTGACGATCTTGCGATTGGCACTCAGTGGTTACGCACCATCTTATGAAAAGTATGCTGAGGACATGCAGTGCCACGCTTCAACATCCAAAGTCACTCCTTAGTTGAGTTTAACACCATATGTAACTCTTTTGTTTTGTAACAACGAATAAACTCGCAATTTTGAATAACTAGGAGTTTTTTCATTGATATTGTAGAGAAGAACTTGAATAAACCTAACCCAAACCTTGACTAAAATAATGTAAATTGTGCGGAAAGCTAATATCTATATATGCTACGGTACACCCTACCTAGGTAGGTAGGGTGTATCGTGTATGTACGACAACCCTGCATCACACATACTTGCAGCCTCTCAGAGTCGATCGCAAGTAGTCTAAAAATATTGAGGTAGATCGCCAGCAGTTCAAGTTTGAGCACCCCTGCTCTAGTACGTACCAAGAAAATTTCATTACGTACTAATCAGTGGTTCATGATTTATTGCTACAGTTGTAATTATTTAGCTTATAACTGTTCTTTGGGCACCTTACTGGCCATGACGGGTATCGAATATAATTTTTATCCATAAGAAAAGTAACTCCTGTGAATTTCATCAATATCCTTCGAGCCATATTGAAGGAGAGACCAAAAAGGTGCTGAAAAACTACGTTTTAGCGAATTTTTGAAGAAAATTAAGCTATTGCTCTCGCCTCAAAATTTGTAGAATGTGAATTTTTGAAAAAATTTTATGCAGAAATCCGTTTCAGGCTATTCTGAATCATATTCTGAAGTTTAACGCATTTTTTTATGTATGTATGTATGTATGTATATATGTATGTATATATGTATGTATGTATGTATGTTTGTGTCATTCCAGACGATAACTGTCCGTAGAATTGTGCTAGAAACTTCAAACAAATTTTAAAATGTTAAGGACACAAAACGAAAGTTCAAGTTCGTTGGCCAGCATGATCGGATTACATCTTCGGGTTGAAATTTTCAAAAATGTAGTCAAAAATTTCAAAATAGCCCGTTTTTTGCGATTTGTTGTGCGAAATAATTTTTTCAGCATACTAACATGTAGTATATTCGGAATCAGCATAAAATTTCCTATAAGAATATGTATCAAGTTTTCAAAAATTTCAAAGTTGAAAAATCAGTCAAAAATCGAAATAATGCCGTTCGCTAGTTGTAAAAATCGGTAATATTTGCATGAAACATTGTCCAAATTCAGATTGAACTACTCTTATGGAAGTATCCCTGTATAACCAATCCAGAACCATGCTGTTTAAAACGTAGGTAGTAGGTGCTTTAAAAAAAAAAATAAATAAATAAATGTAATCACAACTGATGAGTTTACTCTGTGCATGTGTTAATAATTTGATTCCATGTTTGTCTATCAAAATCATAAACTAAAATTTCTCAACACGATCAATAGCGACTGAAACATCGAAGATTTCTTCAAAAATTCGCTCATGGGGTCATGCTGCATGACTGGACTTTTTTAACCTATTTTTGCAAGTATTTTGCTAATTACCTCTCTAAGAGTATTTTCCCAAGCATGAGGGGTGTCTAATATAATTTTTACCCTCAAGAAGAGTAAATCCTGTGAATTTCATCTAAATCCCTCGAGCCATTTTGGAGAAAAGGCAAAAAAAGTGCTAAAAACGACGTTTTTTCACCTATTTTGATTTTTTTAACCCCCTAAAAATGATCATTTTAAGCTGATTTTTCTACAAGCAAGAAGGTCGTACCGAAAGGTCGCAATCCTGTACACGAGTTACGACATAAATACACACAAACACGTACATGCATACACGCATATATACATTTTCATGAAACGTATAGATATGGGTTCAGATTGAACAAAATACCCATCCTAGCCAGAGTTTCAGAAATCGATTTTCAGAGTGATTGCAAAACTTGACCTTTCACACTTCGGGTTAAGTAAGGTAAGTAAAAATAACGAAGTTTGTTAGATTCAAGGCACCTTCTCAACCTACGAACATTTGCAGTGAAAGAATCCAATCCGGGGAGTGGCTGTTTATATTGGAAATGATAAGGCTGTTATCGGCGACGTTCTGAATCAACTCGGCTGCGGAAAAGGGAATTTCTCAACGTAGTAACGGCGTAACTAATACATTTCTAATACCTAAAACGATTAAGCATTTAACAACCGTAAAATGCCGAAAAGTATAAGACGCCGCCGCTAATGACCCTTCCGGTTGAGATGCGGCTTAAACATTTACAAAAAAAAGTCCAGTCATGCAGCATGACCCCATGAGCGAATTTTTGAAGAAATCTTCGACATTTCAGTCGCTATTGATCGTGTAGAGAAATTTTAGTTTATGATTTTGATAGACAAACATGGAATCAAATTCTATCTACAGCATAGTTCTAGCCTTAAACAGCATGGTTCTAGGATTGGTTATACAGGGATACTTCCATAAGAGTAGTTCAATCTGAATTTGGACAATGTTTCATTCAAATATTACCGATTTTTACAACTAGCGAACGGCATTATTTCGATTTTTGACTGATTTTTCAACTTTGAAATTTTTGAAAACTTGATACATATTCTTATAGGAAATTTTACGCTGATTCCGAATATACCACATGTTAGTATGCTGAAAAAATTATTTCGCACAACAAATCGCAAAAAACAGCCTATTTTGAAATTGTTGACTACATTTTTGAAAATTTCAACCCGAAGATGTAATCCGATCATGCTGGCCAACGAACTTGAACTTTCGTTTTGTGTCCTTAACATTTTAAAATTTGTTTGAAGTTTCTAGCACAATTCTACGGACAGTGTTATCGTCTGGAATGACACATACATACATATATACATACATACATAAAAAAATGCGTTAAACTTCAGAATATGATTCAGAATAGCCTGAAACGGATTTCTGCATAAAATGTTTTCAAAAATTCACATTCTACAAATTTTGAGGCGAGAGCAATAGCTTAATTTTCTTCAAAAATTCGCTAAAAGAAAGAAAATAAATAAATAATATTAATAGTTACTTAATTATTTTATAATTATTTATATTAATATATAATTATTATATATTATAATCATTTTTCTTACTAAAATAGTTTTTATTTTATCTTTACATTAAAAGATGCCAATTAAGTAGGTAAATCTTTGGATCTTGACACTCACTTGGCTAGCGCAGGTAAGAATTAATTTCTTTGTCTGACAATTTTTTCATTACGGACATTATCATTAGTAACTATATTACTTGGCAGTCTAACACCAATGTTGATTTATCTTATTCATTTTCTCTTCTTCCAAGTTGTGAATTTCTTCGCCGGGCTTGATTTCCCGATTTTAATGTATTTGGATTGCATCACGTTGGATAGTTACGGAGTCGATAAATCAAGATAGATTTGAAATTGTATACGCGAACGACTCTGGAGTATTTATGTAGGTATTGGCACAAAAATTTCCAAATGAAAACTTAATTTTCCCTGTGTTTACATTGTAAAGTAGGAATTTCCGTGGACATCACGAGTTCGCTCTGAAGTGAAAGAATCATTTCCGTAAGTTGTATTTTAGGTGCCCACCTTACTTCTTTTGATTTCTTTTATCCAAGTTAATTGATAAAAAAAAAAAAAAAAAAAAAAGGGTAAAAATACATCAAAAATGGAGTAAAATGCCGCCAACTGCATATTTTTATCTCAATCCGTTCTCGGGATATGATTTTTTAAAGGTTTTTTCAGGAAAACCGTGTTTTTTTCCTTTTAAACTCAACTTTCTTCACTTACTTCATTTAATTTTAATTTTTGACCACATTTTCGGAATCAGCACTAAATTTACTATAAGAATAGTGTACTTGGGTTCTTGAAAAGTACCATCCAAAGGCCCTCACATCAGCTCAAACATTGACGATTTTGAAAAAATGATATTTCTGGAAATCTTTAAAACTTTACTACTCTTTTAAAAAGAATCCTGGAAACTGGCAAATCTCATGAAAACTGCTTCATCTAATATGCTTTCCAACGGTATTATCAATTTTACTTTTATTTTGTTATTTAGGGGAGAAAATAATATTTTAATGTTAAAAAATGTGGGTTTTTCAATGAAATTGTTTCTTTTCTCGAAAGATGACCCTCCATGAACCAACGAGTATGGGGTCGGTTTCTATGTATTTTTTCTCGCTGGATCGAATGGAAACTCTTGCAGATCTCTCAACTACGTTATAATCGAGTTTTACACTTTAATTAACTAGTTTTACCCCATAACACACATACATTTAATCGTAACAAACAAACTAAACATTTGCGATTTTAAGTGTAAAACTCGGTTATAACGGAGTTGGAGAGATCTACAAATGTTACCACTCGATACAGCGTGAAAAAATACATAGAAACCGACCCCATACTCGTAGGTTCATGGAGGGTCATCTTAAGAGAAAACCAACGATTTCATTGAAAAACCCACATTTTTTAACATTAAAACATCATTTTCTCCACTAAATAACAAAACAAAAGTAAACTTGATTATACCGTTGGAAAGAGTATTAAACGAAGCAGCTTTCATGAGATTTGCCAGTTTCTAGGATTCTTTTTAAAAAAGTAGTAAAGTTTTAAAGATTTTCAGGAATATTATTTTTTCAAAATCGTCAATGTTTGAGCTGATGTGAGGGCCTTAGGATGGTACTTTTCAAGAACCCAAGTACACTATTCTTATAGTAAATTTAGTGCTGATTCCGAAAATGTGGTCAAAAATTAAAATTAAATGAAGTAAAGTGAAGAAAGTTGAGTTTAAAAGGAAAAAAACACGGTTTTCCTGAAAAAAACCTTTAAAAAATCATATCTCGAGAACGGATTGAGATAAAAATATGCAGTTGGCGGCATTTTACTCCATTTTTGATGTAGTTTTACCCAATTTTTTTTTTTTTGCATTTGCGAGAGACTCACCCTGTATATATATGCAACCAATTCCCACAAGCTCAATATGAAAGAGATGATTCACATCGAAAGAAATAAACATGATGCATTAAATAAAAGAACTGACACGCAGAACCTGAGCCAATGTTACTCCAATACAATAAGGAACCATAACCATAAACCAAACCACCATTAACAACCTCTTCTGCTTTCTTCATAGTTATACCTACCGCCATTCCTATTATTAAAAATTCACATTTATGACCGAAACCGTTAACCTTCCACCACTCTTTTTCACAAGAATGAACTAGCACAAGTAATCCCTTAAAGGGTTACCTACTACCTGTCTGTTCCACACCTTCAGTGTATAAACAGTGCTTGAAGGAGGTAGAACTCCCTCAACTGTCCGACGCTTTTCAGCCTACTGTAAGTAAATTCATACCTATATATTTTTAAGTCATTACCACACCTAGAATAGACACCACAAATAATTATAAAAAACAACACCACAGATTCCTATAGTATACCTTGTAATTCTTATCTTCTTGTTGTAGGGCTTGAAAATAGAAATAAAAAATTTCAGAAACGTCGCCAAATCATTGCATTTGTGATTCAACCGACCGATCCTCAAGAAACTATATACCTACACACACACACACACACACACACACACATATATATATATATATATATATATATATATATATATATATATATATATATATATATATATACGGATTTCCAAGGAGAAAATATTCAAGAATTTTTTTTTTTTTAATGTCAGGAGCCATTGCACTAGGTTAATTTTGCGAGTAGGTTAAAAATGAGCTAAAAACGCGAAGATATGGCAGTCGAACGGAGGTAAATTATGTTTGATAGCCGTGTGTACCAAAAAATGTTCAAAAATTTGTCTGAAAATCCACTGAGGACGAACCTTCACAATTACTGTGGGTCAGTTCCTAAACAGCGGTAGAAAGGCATGGCAATTGACGATCTCTTATCATCGATACGAGATCGTTGCATAATACCGATTGTCACCGATAATGTTTTGGAGGGCGCCCCATTATTACGATTTATTCCATTTCTTCCGGCCTAATCAGTTCTAATAATTTCCAAGAGTATGAAAAGGTACGTCCAGGGGTTTTGTCGGCAAATAGCTGTCGTGGAGTTATGTAAAGTTACATGTACATACCTATACATATTTATATACGACTAGCTGGTTCACCCGTGCGTTGCACAGGTTGACTTGAATATACGCAAGCCCCCCCTCACACATCACATTTTGGACACCCCTATGGATCCGATTCAAAAAATTCCTCACTTAAAAGTACTTCCTTAAAGTACTTACTTATAAATTACCTATTAGGACCAAACTACTTAGATCAACCTCCACTCCCTCTCCACAAACACCCCCCCATATTTCAGATTTAAAATATTCTTGACAGGTAGCCCAAAAAAACGTTCAAACTAATCCAATTTCATTCGTCCGAACATCAGATCACCAGTTCGTTGGAAGATGACCAAATTATTCAATTAACCACCCCCTCTCCTCCCTTTCAAAGAATTTTTGAAGAAAATTAAGCTATTGCTCTCGCCTCAAAATTTGTAGAATGTGAATTTTTGTAAAATTTTGATGCAGAAATCCGTTTCATGCTATTCTGAATCATATTCTGAAGTTTAACGCATTTTTTTATGTATATATGTATGTATGTATGTATGTATGTATGTGTCATTCCAGACGATAACTGTCCGTAGAATTGTGCTAGAAACTTCAAACAAATTTTAAAATGTTAAGGACACAAAACGAAAGTTCAAGTTCGTTGGCCAGCATGATCGGATTACATCTTCGGGTTGAAATTTTCAAAAATTTCAAAATAGCCTGTTTTTTGCAATTTGTTGAGCGAAATAATTTTTTCAGCATACTAACATGTGGTATATTCGGAATCTGCGTAAAATTCCCTATAAGAATATGTATCAAGTTTTCAAAAATTTCAAAGTTGAAAAATCAGTCAAAAATCGAAATAATCCCGTTCGCTAGTTGTAAAAATCGGTAATATTTGCATGAAACATTGTCCAAATTCAGATTGAACTACTCTTATGGAAGTATCCCTGTATAACCAATCCTAGAACCATGCTGTTTAAAACGTAGGTAGTAGGTGTTTGTTTAAAAAAAAAAAAAAAAAAAAAGTAATCACAACTGATGAGTTTACTCAGTGAAACATTCCGTCCTCCGATTCTCTCGGTTGCTCTCTTTAATGTTTTACGCTCAACTGTTTTAGAACTTGATGTAGCTTTAATACTGACTGTGGCTTAGAAAATATCAGCCATGAAATTATGAAGAAGTTCTATTTATGTTCGTACTAGCACGCAGACCCAAAATCATAAACTAATATTTCTCTACACAATCAATAGCGACTGAAATGTCGGATTTCTTCAAAAATTCGCTCATGGGGCCATGCTGCATGACTGGCCTTTTTTTTTTCCTAACCACAAACACCTCCCTATGGTTGAGGCTACACAAAATTTCAACAGTCTGTGATTGAGGTTGACGTAATCTAAACATATTCGCCCAATCAGATCCCCAGTTTGTTCAGTGATGTCAAAGCTACCCCTTTCCTAAACCCCTACCCCAAAAACACCCCTATGAGTCGGGGACAAAGATACCCCCTCCCGTAAAACACCCCTTTCCTTCCTCCTTTCGTTTGGAAAGCTTGATTTTTTGGCGCTAGAACTTTTATCTCAATCCTAAGGAGAGTTATCGTCCAGAATGGCACACACACACACTCAAAACGGATTTGACTGAAGAAATGTTTCAACAATTTACCGAGCCATTGCAATAGCTTCATATTCTACGAAAATTCGCTAAAACCCCAGAAGTTTATGATGAACGTTGTATATTTCCACGAAAAATGAAGAGTTACAATGTTGAATTGATTTTGACGGTTATGTCATCATCAATAACAAACAGTAACACTCAACATTGTAACTTCTTATTTTTCGTGGAAATAGAGACCACGTTCTTAATTAAGTTCCTTTATCGTCATTCAAATGGGCAACGATTTCATCCTCAATTAGCATTGGAGTATTTAATTCTTTGAAAAATAGTGTTTCTACGACCACTAATGTTATCATGGAGAAACAAATGGAATCGTGAAATGTCTCTCTGTGTTGCGGATTTGTACCCAAGAATTCATCATCACTTTATACACCTAATTATAACATCTTTAATTTCCAAATAAGTAAACGATTGGAAAAGAACGACTGCTAAGTTGGGTGGACTGAGCAGTATAGCTGCCGCCCTTAAGGTAACATTGGCGTATAAGCGCCAATCAAGGTTTATCGTTAATACCCCTCCATCATGAAATTTGAAACTCTAGTTACATTTTCCAAAACTAGGCCAAATTCAAAGTTCAACAACAAAAGAATCACGAAAATTGGGCGAGAATAGTTAGAGCATCATGATTTATCAGTATCACCCCCTCCATTCACCCCCTTTATTGATGAAATTTGAAAATCCTGACATACTTCCCAAAAGTATATCAAATTCATAATGGAACAAAAAAAGAATCACGAAAATCGGTAGATTTCAAGCTTGGACTGCGCTTGAAAAAAATCTGTAATTATCCCCTCCACCTTTGCAGCAAATCCGAAATTTTCGAGGTTTGTTGCACAACTAGACTGAAATTAGAATCGAACAAAATGAGAATCACGAAACTCGGTTGAGAATTGTAGCTAGGAAGCTTCGACAAAACCTGAAGGGGGGAAAAAACGCGTTTTTTTCGGCTTTACCCCCTCCATTCCCCCTCTTCCATCTTGAAATCCAAAATTTCCGAGGTGTGTTGCACAACTAGGCTAAAATTAAAAAAAAAAAAAAAAAAAAAAAAACGCTGCAAATTATTACACAAAGGTTCATTATTTATGTATTAGACAGCCCTTCTACGTAGATCTCTGGTCCATAATTATTAAACGCCGCTTTTAGTATATTTATTATCGGAACTCGGAGCTTCGGACCTCACAAATGGGTTCAATCCATTACAGCAGCGGAATCTCACAATTTTACGCTTTTTAATATAGTTGATAAACAAAACAATTTATTACCATGTCATCTTTCCAACACATAAAAGTGTTACCTATATTGTATACTGATATCATCTAATTGGTCAAAATTCAAAAAATGTGCTGACAAAATCACTGAAAATGGCTAAGAATTGTTAAATTAATATTTTTTAGCATAAGATTGGTCAAATAAAGTTTATCAACTATGAAATAGAACATTCAACAATTTATGTACGAAATTATGCTAAAAACTTGAACTTCATTAAATTTTGTTTTAAAAAATCTATAAAATTGCAAAAAATAGCCTAAAATCCAAAATCTCTTTTTGAATAGAAGAGTATCATTTAGAATACTTTTTTTTCCATAAAATTAATAGCTAACATTTTCTTTTCACTCATCAATCCCCAATTTCTATACAACTTGAAATATACAAAAAAAAGACACTTTTTCACCTATTTTTGGCTCATAGCACCCATGAGAGTGGAGCGATCGAGCTGGCGAGAAGTTAGGACCAACTAGACCCCAAGTGGAGTCTATGTGCGAAAGAACAGATTTTTTAAGTCAATTCTAAGGCCTGGACGGCGAACGGACATTTCAAATTTGGATTCTACGCACCTTGAAACGTAAAGTGACAAAGTTTGAGGGGGGGGGGGGGGGGGTTATACAAATTTTTTGCTATACGATCACATAGGCTTATTATTGGAAATAATAAACCAAAATCAGTTGAGAATTGTGGCCTGGGCAGCGTTGACAAAATTAGGTGTGTGTGTGTGTGACACAAATTGACACAATGGTTTTCTCATAGATTTGGTCTTAGAATGGTCTGAAATGGATTTATATGGGGTTATTTATTTATTTTTTTCTCATTCTTGGGTTGCCCCCCCTCCTGGATAATAGGACGTCCCTCTACTGACGAAGCCTAGCTCCTAACAACTATACTGACGTCCTAAAAAGCAACTACAGAAAAATTTTTTAGATTAAGAGAATCGCTCAACAATGGAGGAGGTGGTGGGCTTCTCAACGTAGCAACTGTTGGCGCTTGGGCGACCTCGGGAAGTCGGCGGACCGTCACGTCACGTCGGTCAGCTGCCACCGGTCGATCGCCTCGCGACGCGTTCAGCTTGTAAATATTTCAGCCCGAGCGTTCGAGAAGAGACAAGATGGAAGAGTAATCAACGGTCTCGACGCGCTAAAAATACGCCTTCGTAATGTTTACTATGTCAGGCGCCTAGCAATTTCTCCCTGGAGTACCAACATGTTTTAGCGCATATCCGTAGAAAATTAGGCTATTTTCATGGATAAAAAATCGAAATTTTCTCAAAGTTTCCCCTTGGGAATCCATTTTGATGCATCTTTAACGGTTCTTGGATTCCAACGCTTTTTCATTTAGAGTATGAACCACTCAAATTTTTACAAACTTCAGGTGTCGATTCTAAAAATAATTTACTACAAAAAGTACCTCATGCAGATTTTTTAAAAAGCTGTTTTTGAGTTTGAGCAGTGTTGTCAGACCCCGTCAAACTAAAACGGGTATTGTAGATCTTAAAACGCTGCAAATTATTACATAATGGTTCATTATTTCTGAATCAGATAGCCAGCTATAGTAACCAGCATGCTCTGGGGCTTTCGCGAGTCTCTTTTCTAGTACCCACCTCTGTTCTCGCGTTACAGGCTGCGCTCCCGATGGGGAGCAAATGGATGATCGTACAGCCACCCGAGTGGTTTCATTCAATCCACGGAGCTAATTTCTATAGGAATCAAACTAAAACCGTAGGTACACTGGATTCCAAAAGCATCTGGGACCTATCCCAGTCGATTCTGCTCTCAATACACCCCCCGCTCACAACCCCCACCACCAACCTTGACCGCGTGCGAGGCGTGCGCATGTGTAACACTCAAAGCCTCGAAGTTAAGCTTGCGAAGCTAAGACGGAGCATAAGCTAAGAAGAAGCAGAAGCTCGGAGAGCACCACTTTTCGAGCCTAATGAAGAGTTTCAATTTCAAAAAATTTCGTTACAAAAATGTGCTAGAGTTTCATTAAAATGTGCTAAAATAAGTTAAAAAAACTATAAAAATAAAATCTAAAATCCTGAAATTGGTGAGTACGGCAGAATGTCATTTAGAGAACGTTTTTCGTAGATTTAACCATTGTCCGTTATGTTAACAAAATAACGAAATTCTGCTCAAATATTCATGCTGCACGAGTGTTACTCTCAAGATTGTGGCCGAAAATGTTCTCGAATTCATTGGAAGTTCGAAATTTGGTAATATCACCCTGAAAGGTGAATATTAGCATGCGCGTCTCAACAACCATTAAGAATTCTTAATTAGGAAAACCTTATAAGAGAAGAATTCTACGGTGTTTATGAATATTTGAACGTTCGTCAATGGTGTAAATAGTATGTAGCAATTTGAGTTTTACCAAAAATCGTTTATTGAAACTAGTTATACGTCACTTGTAAAATCATGGGGTTTATCGGCATTCCCTAAGCCTTTTGTTCTGGACCATCTCCATCGCAATCTGACATTAGTAGTTCCTCTTCAGTATCCGATCCAAGGTCTTCAATTCGTGGCTTCGAAACTTCAAGTTTCTCATGTTCTTCCTGCAACACAAATGGCATGAGTATGAGAACCGCAGGACGACAAAATCTAAAATAGTTTTAAACTTAAACCTGAGAAAACTGTAGGAGGTTGGTTAAATAATAGAACATCAAGGTATTACTATTGTAATTTTTTTTTTGTTCAACTTGGTGATTTAAGCTGCACCTCAACGAGAGGAACCACGTTGCCCCCTCGCCCTCTGTCAGAAAACAGAATGCCACCATGGACTCCACTGGCGGATCGGGGGGGGGGGGGGGGGGGGGGGGGGGGGGGGGGGGGGGCGTTCACAGAGAAAAGCATAGCCGCACTCTGCCACAAGAGGTACAGGGTGAACAATGTTCAACTCCAACAGCGGATAAAAAACACCAAAAATAAAATAATACAATTAAGACTAGATGACGAGTAGGTTTATAACTAAATACATAATACTATAACCAGCAAAGTGAAATAGAACTTATGACTAGATGCACATACGTACATTGAAGTTCAGACATAACCAGATTGCAGTAGAGCCCAGCAGCTCTCAGGTACAGTAACAAAGACTGGACCTTGTCTGGTCCAGATAGAACGTCAACCCATGAAGGGGGGGGGGACCTATCTCGACGCAGAGGTACATAAAGTCAGGTCAGTTCTTAAGGAACTTGCTGATAGACAAATAACCACTCCCCTCCACCACCATCAACGCACAACACTTCAAGCTTATGCACTAAGCAGATGTCTTTGAATAAGACGGGTATGGTCAGTGGCTACCTGATAGACCACCACTATTTGGTCCATCCTTGGAAATGGGTAATGTAAGGGCCTACCGGGCACAAGTTCTGAGGAACACCATGCAGACCAGTGCACTCACCCTGCCATTTCTCACGCCAGATGGAATTAGCTTTTTGTAGCAAGTAGATTTGATCCTCAATGCACAAAGGCAACATCTCAATGAAGTTATCAACAATGACTCTCCTGGCAAAAGCATCAGCTCACTTATTGCCTAGTATACCCTACCCACATGGTGGGTATTATAGATATTCGTTAAATATTGTCAACTATTGTTAATTGTTAATCAAGGGTGGGCACTTGGTTAATTCTCTTTTTGCCTATAAATTTAGATTCAAAAATATCCATGTGAGAATTTTTAGCTCATGGCAGTGGCTCTTTCGCTATCCCAATGAATCATGTTATAATACGATATAATTTAAGCATGATCGTATCATGCTGCATGACTGGAACTTTCAAGTTTTTCTCTAATAATTCCTAAACCCCACATCCTTCAGAAATGTGTATACATAGCAACGTTGTAGAGCATTGAAAAACAAAACGATTCGATCCCAAAACTCTGAATTATTTCGTAAAATAGGTGAATTACGAACAATTGGAAATCGGGCTAATTTTGGGCAAGTCCTTTCCTCCCCCCGTCTAGACTTTTGCCATTCAAAATCACATAGTGGCGTTAATATTGGTCTGATTTCAGTCTGCCAAAGCTCATTCCTCTCAAGATTAAATACTTTCCAAAGTTCGTATGGAGCATATTTTAGCTGAGACCTTTCCCCATTGGCTTACAGCCGAACTTATGAATTTTATGTCATTTCTCACATAAAGTTCGCAAAAACGGCTTTTTACTTTGTACTTTAATAGGAAACGGACTCAGCTAAAATATTCTTCACACGAACTTTGGAAAGTATTTAATCTTGAGTAGAATGAGCTTTGGCAGAATGAAACCAGACCAATATTAACGCCGCTAGGTGATTTTGAATGGCAAAAGTCTAGACAGGGGAGGAAAGGACTTGCCCAAAATTAAGCCCGATTTTCAATTGTTTGTAATTCGCTTATTTTGAAAGATAATTCAGCTTCGAGATCAAAACGTCTTTTTATGCTCTACCACTTTGCTACTTATGAAACTTTCTGTGGGATTTACGGTTTAGGAATTATTAAAGAAAAACTTTAAAGTGGGCAAGTTGAGTCATCTTTATGAGGCCGCCATTTTGTATTCCACTAATTTTGAGATGGCAGACAAAGATTTTCTCACTCAGAACGGACTAAATTTTGAAACTCTAATCTCAAACCTTCTCCTCAAAAAACTACCTGTTTTCAAACTTGGCCTCGTCCACCATGCGTGGACGATCGGAAGAGAGGAAAGGTGGACCCCTCCACCCCCTTGAGAGTGTTAGTCAACATATTATTGAACGAAAACACGCAACAGACTTATAAACATAAACTATATAATAAACATAAACAAACACTAGCACGCCCGTCACAATTTTCACCCCTAATTTTCGGGGTGGGGGGGTCTTTCTCCAACTTCTCCAACATCAAAAATATTTTTTTACAGCAGTCCATGAACCCTATGGTATCTGAAAATCTACCTTCGTATGCCTCTAGATTGCAGGGGAAGACGGAAATTGCGGAAATGTCGTTTGAAACACGATGAGAGTATATGTGTCGCTGGTCGTGAAATCGATAGCTCCAAATGTGGCATGAAGCGCAGAACAGAAAGACAGACACATACAGACTATTGCAATAAGGACACTCGCTGTTCATCGAAAACTCGTGGACACAATTAACAACGTGTGAAATATACAAATACGAGCTCTCTCTACTGAAGTATGAATCAATCGATAAAAGGATGTATCATCCCCCTGCACCATTTCACGTTAGTTAGTCTCGAGGTGGGTAAACAATTTCGATGGCTCCCGTTCTATTTATCAAACCTCGAGAGTCTCTTAGAATACTAAAATATCACTGCAAATATTATGCAACCATCAATACAGGGTGTAAACACAACGTGTGGCAAACTTCAGAGTTTGAGTTCAGCTTAAGTTATTAACTTCATGTCATGAAAATTGTCATAATTCTCCTTACTCATACTCTAAAGCCATGAGGATACAGTTGGAAAGAGCGTTAAATTTCATTCAGGTTACCCGGGACCAATAATCAGCTTAAAACTCAATCAGTTAGAAAATTGGTGAAAATCCAAAACCACCTAATTTTTCCAAGTGCTTGAGGATCAGGTTCGTGGAAAAACGTACTAGCTTTCCAACAGTATAGTCAATACTACTTTCACTTTTCTAATTAGGGGAAAAAATTACGTATTAATGTTTGAAAACGTCGGGGTTTTCAAAGAAATCAAGGGTTTTCTTGAACAATCACCCAATATGAACCAACGACTTTGGAGGCGATTTCAACGTAATTCATCACGCTGAATCGAATGATAGCATTAGCAAATCTCTCCCGACAGTTTTTTACATTAATACGGAATTTTCTTTCTTAATTAGCACAGTACAAGAAAAACTGACTAATGCTGAAAAGCTGGGATCCTGAGAAAGTTTTTTCAAGAACCTTTTTGAGATTTTAGTGGGAAAAACCTGAACCACACCTATTGAAATGCTTGAAATTTCCACTAATTTCTCAGCTTTATAAGCTAAATTACTGTCCATCAGACCAATGTTTCGGCTTTGTTGGGGTATGTTCCTGAATGGAAATTTAACGCTCTTTCCAACGGTATCCTCAATTAATGCCTATTTCAAGAGGCTGAAACGTCTCTGATGAAACCACAATCAAGTTGTAAGTGGTACTTATTCATCTAATTAATTGCATACAGCCATGGAAACAAAAACTAAGCCTTCCACTACTAATTTTTACCAATAATGACAGAACTTACTGAGAATTCCAGACCTTCGCCAGAATCGTTGTCTGATTCACCTCTTTCGGACGGTACCTGCAGCACAATATTATAAAGGTTACATTCCCATAACTTTGAACGATAATAAATTTTGAGAACGAATATACATATTTGCTTTAAAATGTCAATGAAAAGTATACGGTCCAATCATATGTATTTTTATGATCTATGGAAAACACCAAGTTCGAATCACTGCACGTTTTACAGTCACACGCAGAACTGTTAATATTATTAGTAAACATACAAAAAATACCATTAGTAAGTGACAAGTAATTTTATCCTAGGTTCCGATCACTATACCCTCCCTTTTCCTTTTGAGGAAGGAACCAAGTTCGAAATTTCACGTCTCTTCCGAGATTTAGCTCCCAACGAAGGAACCACTATCACGCTGATCTTTTTATTCATGGAGCTCAGTTTATTTTCATGCTTGTGGCTACCAGAAGGATCTTAAGTAAACGTAAACACACTCTGTCTCATCAAGAAACCTCTCTCAAACCATAAACTCCACCTTCACGCACTGCCATCAGTCAGGAGGTACGGGTCCTAGACAAAAACTTCCACACTTGCTAGTCAGGCGTTTCCCCATCAGATCAACGATCTTATCTTTAGATGGTAATTCCTGGATGGGTTGGCTCCCAGCACTGGCCCCAGCGAATTTTTTAAGCTGTTTGTCCACCTCTCATCGACTTACTTCGTTCATGACCCTTTTCACTCATTTTCATTATCTTATTGATC
This sequence comes from Adelphocoris suturalis, assembly GCA_030762985.1. NCBI lineage: Eukaryota > Metazoa > Arthropoda > Insecta > Hemiptera > Miridae > Adelphocoris > Adelphocoris suturalis. Next base: position 36,455,646 of record CM061051.1, read on the forward strand.
CTATTCATTTTTCTTATTTTTCCTCGGCCCTTTCTATCATCACTTCGTTAATCGTCCGAGTTCCCTCGCAGACCTCCTGAATAACAGCTTTTGCCTGTTATTCATGCTCTTTTGGATGATCAATTTCTTGATATCGTTTTCCATCATTTTCCTAATTGTCGCTCTTTCCCTCTTCATCTGCCATTCCTTTGTTGGTCTTCTGGTGATCAACTCTATCCTTCTTATGAAAAAATTCAAGACTACCATACCTTCACCAAGGTAGCTCCTCATTCTGCATTAGCTAGTTTCTCTTTGTAATTTTTTAATTGATCGATGCTATCTACCAACTTGTATCCGCCCACAACATTTGGGTTGTCATTCCACCCAGGTTCCAGCGTGTACAAGAACTCTCGATAAAAATTCCCTACCTGCCCATACAGTGCCAGCAAACCGTTCGTTGTGCCTTCTTCCAGTAACTTGTGAAAGGCAATCCCTACTAGCATGACCGGAACCATTACAATTCCCACACACCTTTGGCCTACGTATTCCCAACTTCTGTTGTTTAGCCATGTTCATAACACAATATGACTTTGTAGCATAACTCGCACGGCGTCAAACAGCATTTTCTTCTTGGTGCACCCGTAGAAGTCCATTGGCCTCTTTAACTTCAAATTTTACAGCTACTAAAATTTTGCAAATGTCAATGTTCAATGTTACAAATTCGCTGAGAGCTACTGCTAAATTTGCAAACGTGGTTTACACTGGTTCCTTTCAACATTCATGTGCTGGCGTTGAGACAGTCGATCATGTTTCGAAATTTTCAATAGATTAGCGATTTCTAGGTAATGTTCCAAAGAAACACAAGTGTCTGCTCTCAAGATGAATTAATCCCAAATTGCATTATCTGGACTGGTCAAAAATAGCTCAAACAATCTACCCCTTGTTACTGATCAAATCTACTTTCCCTTCTCTCAGTTCTAAAGGCTGGAATCCACCATCCTGGAATCCTGGAGTCCAGTATTATCCCACAACTCGAATAACTGCATGATTTAGAGTTAGAGTCACACACAGAACTGGCAATTTTATTAGTAACCATGCAACAAATACCATTAGTAACAAGTAATTGTGCCGTAGGTTCCCAACAGTATTGCATAAAATGGTTAAAATTGTCAAACGCCTGTATGCCATGCCTGTGTGACTGAGGTTTTTGTGCAAATGTTCCTCAGTTTATATAAGTACTTACAGGAGTATCGTCATCCCCATCGTCACTTTCGTCAGCTACTTGCAGTGAGTCCAGATTTTTGAGGATCTGAGTAAAATTATGGCATAGAAAAAGTTGTTTTCCATAAATTGCAACATCAGTAACAAACAAATTTATGGAGTCCAAAATTTGATCTAATATCAATAAAAAGTATTTGGCCCTATCCTCTGTATAAAATCCATGAGGTTTGACAATTTTTTAGTCTCATTCCTTCTTCCAATTATATGTTGGCATTTTTGGACAATTTTTCAATCTTATCCCTTCTTCCAACTGTATGTAGCACTTTGTGTGCACACTACACGAAATGGGCCAGTAACAAAACTGGAATAACTGCTACATTCCAAAGTATTGGTTGAAAATTAATGAAAATTGGACCAATAAGTTAAATTTTAAATTGAATATTAATTTTCCACACTCAAAAATACCAATTACGTTAAATGCTCTACAGCCCTAACCTCGAAATCTCAATAGGTCCCCTTTGTTTTAAGTTGATGGTCCAATAAATGCAGGGTTCCCACTAACATGTTCATAAACAAGCGTACATTACAATATGTCAAGTATGGCTTATGAAATTTGAACGTTAATAACATTTGTACTCCAATAAATGTGCTCAAATAATAGAATGTGGTGATTATAGGAAAATTTCTTAGCAATAATTAGTCATGAAAATGAGCCATACAACCGAAAATTAACCAAAGCTTGTGTCCAAGAGCACAATGAGCGTATTTTAACTTTTGCTCGGTGTTCGATGAATAGCGCATGTGTGGCCGCACCTTAACGATTTCACAATAAATTATTCCGCAACTTCCAGGAAACAGAAATTGCAGTTTGACTAGCAGTAAGAACTTCATTATTAGTCTTGGCCATAGCCGTGCCTGACAGCTGAGGTTGAAGAAAGTAGGTTAGGTTTAGGTTTTCCGACATTATCCCAGCGATTCAATTCATGTACTCAATAATTCGAGAACTCATCCTCACCACCTCGGTTTCCACACTGAACTAGTTGTATTCTATTGGCGTTCTCTTAATCACGCTGGTACAAACCTATTGAAACTAGAGAATACAAGCCACCTCCCAGCTTCTGAGGGCTATAGATATTCAAGTTTTTGTGTCACGGACAGTAGATTACCATTGTTGCACCCGTATGAAGGTTAATTTTATATTCTATCTTTGATAAGTTCTAAAATTCATGAAAAAATTAAAAGTGTAAAACCCATGACTCAATAACACAAATGCTTCTTTAGGCAATTGGGAATTTTACTTACCATCCCTAACGAGGAGAATTCCATCTGTTCCGCTTCCTGTTCTTCTTCACGAAGTCGCCTGAGCATCTCCGCCTGAAATAAATATGAATGAATGAATGAAAGCTTTATTTTCTAAACAGTTAAGAAATTTTGACAATGCAAAAGCAGTTGACACACAGTTCATACATTAGGAATACCTTATAATAGATGGGTCTGAAATGCCTCCTTAACGTGTCTTTTGCCTAAAATCTTCCAAAAACGGAATTCATCAAATTTTGACAATTTTTCCAGTTTTTAGTTTTTTTTTTTTTACAAATTACACTACTTGGCGACCTGGAATACATTTTGCTATTACAGCAGCACTGGAGGTGCGATAATTGATTTTTTGCGATTTTTCAACTAGGTACCGAAAACTTTTTTTTTTTTTTTTTTTTTTTTTTTTTTTTAAAGATAAGTTGTCAAAAAACTGACGAGAAACACGTTTAATTCGGTAGTTGAAAAATCGCAAAAAATCAATCATAACACCAACAGAGCTGGTGGTGGTCTCATTCGACGCAGAAATAGTCCAAGTAATAGCACAATTTTTTTTAAAACAACTTATCCAAAATTGTAGATAAAATCATCAAAAATCGGTGAAAAAACACGTTTTTGGGGCAGTTTTTAGGCAAAAGACACGTTAAGGAGGCATTTCAGACCCATCATATGCGGTATAAGCGTGTTCAGCGTTGAGTTTCCAACAAGAATATGACAATTCACTTAAACATAAATTATCTTGGACAAATCAATCAAATTTTTCAAAAATGCAGGTGCCTTACCTCAAAAATTAGACGTCTACGTGAAAAACGGGCTTCGGATTCAGCACCCTCGAAAACCCCCAGGACTAGTAGCTACCAGTTTCGTTAGGGCACAACTGTTTTTTTTTTTTTTTTTTTTTTTTTTTTTTTTTTTGCAGTGTAGTTAACCATTTTTTTGCGCTCAAAGTGCTCAAATTTCAAAGCAGAATACGAGTAAAGGCGGAAAGCCATTTCCTCTTAAGTAAATAATGTAACATTTAGTTTAGAGAATAGGAAGGTCTCCCTTATTACTATGTTCATGTTTCATTTATGCTACTAAGTTGGTAGACGTAGTTATTTTAATTACCTTCCATTGGCGCAGCCAAGCTTTTTTATTTTCGGCAAGAACAGCCGGATCGGTTTCTGGAGCGAAAGTTCTTTTTACCTCTTCCTCTAACTGAAACCAAACGATGATATGAATAAGAGATGAAACAAATACTTATGTAACAAACATTGAACAAAAAAAGACACTAAATTACGAACTGCACGAGAAAGTATGAGTTCAAGGGACTTCACTTATGACGCTGAAATTTCAAATTCGCTAAAAATGGCAAATACTCCAAATTAATTAAGCCTCAATAATAATACGTCCAATTCTCAGGAAACCAGTCATGCAGCATGATCGTATGAGCGAATTTTCGTAAATTACTGTACTACCTATATCATGTAACACTGTTTGGAAATTTGAAGACTGAGGGAAAATAAATTGTTAAACTACAACGGTCTCACATACAAGGGTGGGAGGGTGAGGGGGGGGGGGGGGGGGGGGCGCACACACAAGGCCAACACATTGGATGGCAGGGGAAGAGTGCGGTTGATGCCAAACTTCTTAGAATGGGATCATATTCCATTTAAAATTGGTTAACAAACTTTTTTCGCACCCAAGGGTTAGGGATGGTAAAAAGAATTCTTTAAAGAATCGATCATTTTTTTTTTAAGTATCGATACTTTTGGATTATTTTTATTTTTCCAAGTATCGGAGAATCGATTCAAAATTTTGAGACCCGGAGGCCGATTTTTTTCAACAGCTGAATGAACAGACATAATGAAAAACCACCTCCACAAAAATAGGTAACTTAAGTTGAAGAAGAATTAGGTAAATATGTTTACTAGAAGTAGAAATAAAAGTACCTGAAGAAGTTGGTTGGTACCTTGTTTTATGGTATGGCGATATTTTTGAAATATAGTTAATAACCGATTCTTTTTTACCATCCCTGCGCGTTCTTTGGACGCCCTTAGGCCACGCGGGACCGTACACCGGCCTGTGGTTCCCTCCTCCGCCGCCCAGCGGCGCTAGTCTCCCCTTTTATCAGACTGTATGATCGCTCCGACCGGTAAATCTACGGATTTATCCGTATGCTAAGAAAAAATAGATTTATTGGTGAGATTGTGTACCAGTCAATCCCTTAGTGAAAATGCAATTAGTTGGGCATGTAGATCAGAATAATGTGTATAATTTGGTGGTCTGGATGCTCGCAAGCTCGCATCTCAAAAATACATAACATATGAGGTTCGTTCTCAGTGCGCGTTCTCCCTTTTCAAATATTTTTAGTGTCCGTGTATATAATTCTAGATGCCTATATTATTAAACTATTGCAATTAATAAAAAACCGGCTATAAAAAAAAATATATATATATATATATATTCCACACTTATTATTACGATTTCAAAGTGTTCTAATTTCAAAACTATGTACCTAACGTAATATAGGTACTAAGATAATTTACGAGAATTCGCTCGTACGATCATGCTGCATGACTGGAACTTTTTTTTGCCATACCTTGCCATAAGGACCGAAGTGGTAATGGTAGAGGGTGCTGGCCTGAAAACGGTGGGCTACCTCTTACGAGAGCCCACGGCTTATTCGAAAATGGTAAACAAACTCTTCGTCGTCAAACCTTGGCACAATTTTCTCAAAAAAATTTGAGTTTCTTGGATGTAGACGAGATCCAACTATAACTTCGATCTCGTCCTCATCGTCTACAAACCACGGAACACCATCGTCGAAATTATCACTATCTGAACTTGACGAGCTAGTTGACATTTCGAATTATTAGAGAGTTCCTAAAGCAATAGGTTGATAAAGATGAGGCGCCTTATCGTGAACGGAAAACACTACTGCGCATGTGCGGGAAGATGAGGCGCCTCATCTCCAATAAGACAAATTTATTTCACCTAAACATAAGACGCTTTATCCCGAACCATCCTATCTCATCTCTTCCTCCCTATCGCAAAGCAACCTTACACACTGATAACAGTGATATTCATTTCTTGTTGGTATTATTGATTAATGAAAATTATATTCATTCTCTTGTTCATACATTTTCAAAATCTACCATTGCAAAACCTTTTCGTGGATAAAAAAAGAACTAGGAAACAGAAATGCTGGAAACTGAACACACGGGATAGGCGGGAAAATCCCCTTGGTGGTTCAGCGTTACTTGAAGATAAGTAGCGTCACTCTAAGATGAAATGCTAATTCGACCCTCTTGATTTTATCAGGTTATCATCCGCTGCGGCTCGCCCCAGATGATTAAATCCTCAAGCACCTTATTCCAATCGTCTTATCGTTTAGGAACTCTCTATTTAGAATAGTTTGCTAACGTATAGAGACTAGTTATAATCAATGAAGCTGAAATTAAGTTATTATGATCGATGAAGCGGAATAAAGCGAGCGAAATAAAACGAGAATAAAGTTGTTGAATGAAGAAGAAAGTTGTTTATTCCACGAGATCCGAAAAATAGTGAAATGCGCATGCGTTAACTACATCCTTGCGTTCGAGTTCTCACAGTTCAGAAAAAAAATGGGAACTGTCAGAACCGTTCGGAACTGGGTTCGCGAAACACTGCGAACGCAGAACTCTACTGCGCTTGCCTAGAACCGTTCCGAACTCCCAGAACGCGCAATGAGAACGAAGCTCAAGTAGTCAATCCCTTATTCCCTTAGTAAAAATGCAGATTAGTTGGGCATGTAGATCAGAATGATGTGTATAGTTTGGTGATCTGGATGCTCGCAAGCTCGCATTTCAAAAAGACAACATCTCAAGTAGTCAATCCCTTAGTAAAAATTCAGATTAGTTGGGCATGTAGATCAGAATGATATGTATAGTTTGGTGATCTGGATGCTCGCAAGCTCGCATCTCAAAAATACATAACATCAAGTAGTCAATCCTTAGTGAAAATTCAAATTAGTTGGACATGCAGGTCAGGATGACGTTTTAAAAGTATATTTCGGGAGTTGTACGAGCAAAAAAAAAGATCCAGTCAACAGAATTTGTACCCACCACCTTCATCTCACGAGACCATTATCGTAACCTATGAGCGACTCATATATCGTTTTAGGAGACAATTACAGTACTTCACCATTCAGTATGAGGGAGATAAAAGGGGAGACGGAAACCACGGGCCGGTGTACTACCGTCGAGTCGCGCGGGCAGACCGCGTTGTTCGGCCCCTCCATCCGCGTGTAACCCGATCCACCGTCCTAGTCCACACTTGATTATATGGTCGTACTACGATAATTTCTCCAGAAATACGATGGAGTTGAAAGGCTCGTACTCACTACGATCGCTTGGTCTAGCCCACTTGAAGATAAAATAAACAAATAGAGAACTTAGTAGTAAACAAGTTCCAAAGGTCACAACGCAACAGAGCCTCTCGACGTCATCCGACAGTTCTAAATCTTTATTTATATTTACATCGTCGTTAGAATGAGTTGGAAACTAGTAGTTATTACATAAAATAAATAGTAAGCAAAATAAGCAACTACCAAGAAGACCGCGACAATACAACTGGTCAAATAGTAGCTTCTGACGCAACGGCGTCGCCTACAACCCTAAACAAAAACTCTTTCTGAAACCGTTATTGAAACTAGAATGCGATATATTATTTTTACGAACGTTGTCAATATTTGGTAAGTACTCACAGTCTCATATTGACGAGGCCTTTTCCGGTCGACGTTTTTCATTTTGTCGGGCATTGAAAACATTTTGAAAAGATGGGTGTCCGCTGCGGTCCAGAACTCAACGATCACGAGACAAACTGAAAAACTGAAACGAAATCAAGTAGGGGAGGTAGGGCCTGGAGGGGGGGGGGGGGGGGGGCTATCGATTATTTGATTCGATTCTTGTACAACATAAGGTGTTCGATTCATTGAATGTATTTATCTTAGAGCTGATCATTAGCGAATTTTCATAAAAAATAAAACTATTGCATTAGCTCAAAAAATTTAAAAATTACAATTAAAACAAAAATGATTTAAATCAGTCTTGAGTCATTCTGAAACGAATCCTTGAGTTCTACTCTTGTTTCATTCGAATTTATACATTTAGTTTATTTGTATATCTTATATTACATACCTACCTATACATTCGTGTCATGACGACGATAACTTTCCTTAGGATTGAGATAAAAATTCCTTTCTTGAGCTATAAAAAAAAAAAAAAGAAAAAAAAAATTTTAAAAAATAAATAAATCAAGCTTTCCAAACGTAAGGCACATTAAATTGGTCAAGTTTGAATATATTTTATTAAATAAAAATACACTGCCAAGGAAATGGCACATGGGCTTCCTCCTGACCTTCACAGTACGTCACCATTAAATTCCAGAAAACTAGAAACGACCGGTTCTGGCATCAGGGAATTAATAATCTGACCGAAATCCGTTCACAATTGCCTGAGTTATGACCGAAACAAGAAAATTGTGTTTGAGCCTGCGCAGAGGCTACCGTTGATTCGATCATGACGGAACTGATAGGTGACCATGTAGAGCTATACCCCCACGATTCCTAAAAATTTGAAGAAAATCGCATCAAAATTGTGGAAATTACGGCTGTTGCAAGGACCGTAACAAGAATATTTCGTTCACGCATGCGCAGAGCGTACCGCTAATGCAATTATAATGATTGTCTTATGAGACCTCTAGGGACCTTACCCACATCATCCCAGAAAATCTGACCGAAATCCGTTCAACATTGACCGAGTTATGACCGTCACAAGGAATTCACGTTAGCGCCTGCGCAGAAGCTACCGTTGATTCGATCATGATGAAGTTGATAGGGGACCATCTAGAACTTAACCCGCACGATCCCTGAAAATTTGGTTAAAATCGGATCAAAATTGTGGAAGTTATGGCTGTTACAAGGAAATTTGGACGGACAGACAGACACGGAACCAAATTTGTTGAGGAGGCTCTGAAACGCAAAATGCGAGTGGAAATTTTGATTTTGGAGCAAAAAATTTTTTTTCATTTCGAAAGTGAAAACAAAGCTTCCGCTGCCTTGCAGTCTCGGAAGCAAAAACGGGGTTAGGTACCCAACTCTTCAAGATGGCGGGCAGTGAGAAATTAGCGGATCAGTGCTGATCCGTGGCTTAACTCACCTCAACAGGTGGATTCCGTCATCCGTGCGTTATCAGAGTAGGTCCCGGAGTCAAGCGTTGGTGGAACTGGCCCATAGGGTACCATCTACACTCTAATCCGCAGATTCCCTGAAAGTATCACCAGAATCGGATTAAAACTGTTGAAATTAAGCTTGTTAAAAGGATTTGCGGACACACGACAGACACACACAGGCAGTCAAAGAACTAAAGTTGTTCAGAATGGTCTAAAACATAAAATGTGAGTGAAAATTTCGATTTAAGAGTCAAAATTTTTCCTCCTCCCGTGTGTGAAAACCATGCTTCCGCTACCTACGGTCGATTCTGAAGCAATATTATAATATGAGGAATCTATCTCTTCTCTACCATACAAGGTGTCATCATGGGGAATAACTGACTACACCAATTGGTTATACATATATATCATTACCATATAAATTTATATGTTTATTGTATATAAAACAAAAATCGTGCAATTCAATACATAATTATAATAATTAATTTTAATTCCCGGTAACACAAAGCGTGATGTGAATACAGTAACATAATACAAATGTTGTAAAAAATAAAAGTAAATTCAAATTTTAAAATCCATTATTTTAAGTGGTATTTGTACTAAGTTTTGATTTGTTTCCCACTTATTATTAACTAAATGGTAGTATGCTACACATTAGTAGTGTTTTTTTTCTCTTTTAATTATACGATTTTCGGTTTATAAGCATTAAAGGTACAATAAAATGACGAGAAAACAACGAAAGAAATTTGAAATTGATATGACCATTGACTACTCTTGCATCACTTGAGAAATCATGACAGGACCTGTTCAAGACATCATATTTTTGTACGTGCCTAGCTACTGTTTTTCCTCATTCAAACTTGAATTTCTCCATGAAATCTATAAGGAATCGTAAAGTTGACCATACCATTAGAAAGCTGATTAAATCTGCTAGTTTTCCTGAAATGTGGCAGCTTCCAGCACGTTTTTTTGAAAATGCAGTTAACGTACAAGTATGTTCAGAAACTTGATTTTTTCCAATTTTCAATGTTCGAACTGCAATAGCGGTCCTTAGGAGTAAGTTCTTGATTATGAATGTGATCTGAAAGTCGAAAGTTGATATTAGTTGTTTTAAAGTAGAGAAACATGGGCTTTTATGACAAAAAACGTGGTTTTCTAAAAATAAAAAAATTAAAAAATCATATCTCAGGAACAGATTGAGTTATAAAGGTGCGGTTGGCGGCATTCTACTCCATTTTAAATCTAGTTTTACCTCATATTTTTTGTTACACCAAGTGCGAAACACCTTATGGTCATTTGCTCTGCAAATCGCTACAGATGAAGCCAACACAAAATCATCAGTTACCAACCTACGCGTTAGTCGTCACAGACACTCCACCCAAAAACTACTCTTTTTAACAGTTACTGTACCTCCTTCTAAGGATGGGTATTTTACCTTACCTGAAAACGATTCTGTTGGTTTGCAGAGAGAGAGTAGTGCTCCGAACGTCAAGGGGTCAAGTTAATGGGCGAAGTGGTTGATGGTGACTACGACTTAAATATTCCTACTGATAGTTTTGAATCACGTTATCACAGTTCAAATACGTTATCCCTTTGAGAATACTGCGTTCGTCATTTCCTAAATTACCCAAGTGCGTCGTTCTGTGAGTGAATCCCTCAACTCCCTTTAATGTTGTATCCAGACCTAGAGGAAGGCCAGTTCTCTACGGTCTTCATATAATACAGGGTGTCTCGCGAGTTGTGCGGCTTATCTCCGTCAATATACAAAGTGAAAAATTGGTGTCCCCCCACAAGAAAAAACGGAAGTTAGTGAAAAACGTTGTCTATTTCCACGAAAACTAAAGAGTTACAATGTTAAATCGATTTCGACGGTTAGGCCATCATCAGTAACAAACAATAATTATTATTGTTATTGTTGTTGCAATAATAATTATTATTATTGTTGTTACAATGTTAAATCGATTTCGACGGTTAGGCCATCATCAGTAACAAACAATAATTATTATTGTTATTGTTGTTGCAATAATAATTATTATTATTGTTGTTATTGTTTGTTACTGATGATGGCCTAACCGTCGAAATCGATTTAACATTGTAACTCTTTATTTTTCGTGGAAATAGACAACGTTTTTCACTAACTTCCGTTTTGTAATGGGTTTCCACAACTTCGTCGCGAGTGATTTAGTTCGTGTCCTCATAAATTTTTGCGAGGAATTCAACCGTGACATTTTTGCGCAACCTTGCACAATTAACTTAATTTTTTTTTTTTTTTTTTTTTTTTTTTTTTTTTTTTTTTTTTTTTTTTAAATGGGAACCTCCATTTTTTATTGCAGATTTGAATTCTACAAAAACATAAAAAAAAAAAACCATTACTTGAAGTTTTGAGTGCGCACAATTAAGCGGAAATAAAGCACAAATGGTGAAATTTAGAGTTTTTGAAAATATTAAACTGCGACATGTTATACATGATTTTGCGGTATTTTTTCACGCTGAATCACGTATCGATATTTAAATGTTGACATTCATAACAAATATTTGGAAAAAACACCGAACAAACGGTCAGAATCACACATTTTCCCCACTACTGAAATTTCGTTTTAGCGAATTTTTGAAGAAAATTAAGCTATTGCAATGGCTCCAAAAATTTTAAAATAAAAATTTTCAAAAATTTTCTTCATCGAAATCTTACTTGAGGCATTCTGAAATTATTCCTGGATTTTAACGCTCTTTTATATATATATGTATGTGTCATTCCAGACGATAACTCTCGATAGAATTGAGATAAAAACTTGGTTCTTTCGCCAAAAAATCAAGCATTTCAAAAGAATGGATGAGTTCGTTGGACAACACTTTTTGAGCTCATTAAATTGGTCAAATTTCAAAAAATGTACTTAAAAAATCACTAAAAAAGGCAAAAAACCGCTAAAAATTAACAAATTTCTATTTTTTAGCAGAATGCTACTCGAAAAAAATTGATCGAACATGAACTAGGACATTTAAAAATTTAAGCACAAAATCGTACTGAAAAATGTACTTAAATTTCATTAAAATAAGCTAAAAATCGATAGGAACACTTGAAAAAATTGTAAAAATCCACAAAATCGTTTGTTCATTGGAATATTACTGACAAAAAGTTAGTTTGCTATAAAAAGTAATGTATAATAAAATTTTTATTTGTCCCCAAAGTGCTCAAATTTCAACAGAATTTAACATAAATGTAATACGACCATTTATGAAAATTCGCTCATACGATCATGCTGCATGACTGGAACTTTTAGCGAATTTTTGAAGAAAATTAAGCTATTGCTCTCGCCTCAAAATTTGTAGAATGTGAATTTTTGAAAAATGTTTATGCAGAAATCCGTTTCAGGCTATTCTGAATCATATTCTGAAGTTTAACGCATTTTTTTATGTATGTATGTATATATGTATGTATGTATATATGTATGTATATATGTATGTATGTATGTATGTGTCATTCCAGACGATAACTGTCCGTAGAATTGTGCTAGAAACTTCAAACAAATTTTAAAATGTTAAGGACACAAAACGAAAGTTCAAGTTCGTTGGCCAGCATGATCGGATTACATCTTCGGGTGGAAATTTTCAAAAATGTAGTCCAAAATTTCAAAATGGCCTGTTTTTTGCGATTTGTTGTGCGAAATAATTTTTTCAGCATACTAACATGTGGTATATTCGGAATCAGCGTAAAATTTCCTATAAGAATATGTATCAAGTTTTCAAAAATTTCAAAGTTGAAAAATCAGTCTAAAATCGAAATAATGCCGTTCGCTAGTTGTAAAAATCGGTAATATTTGCATGAAACATTGTTTATTCGTAGAATATGATTTGGAACGAGTTTATTTGCCATAAAATTGGTTGTTAACAACTTCTTTGTACTCGGAATGCACAAATTTCAAAACTAATATAATGTTAAGATAATCTACGAAAATTCGCTCATACGATCATGCTGCATGACTGGTTTCAAGTTTTTCCTAGCTGGTGTTACGAATATCAATAAATGAACATCACTACGTGATTCAGTGTGAAAAAATACCCCAAAATCATGTATCACATGTGGCAATTTAATATCTTCAAAAACTCGATATTTCACTAATTGTGCTCCATTTGCGCGTGATTGCGCTCGATGTCGTGGTCGAATTCCCCGCATAAAATTTTGGGTGTGTGTGCGTGCGTGCGTGCTTGTACCTATACAGGGTATCCCCCCCCCCCCCCCCCCCCCCTGCTAAAATCGTTGAATCGTTGAGGCTAAAAAAATTCCTTTTTTTTCAAACAATGTTTTTCTCCAAGGATTTAAAGAATGACAAAATTGCGCACGCGCGCAATTGACATTAACTCCGTTTTTTAAAATGAGAACCCTCATTTTTTATTGCAGATTTGAATTCTACGTAAAATGTCAGGAAATGACCCCAACAATCAATTTTTTTTTAATTCGCACAAACGGGCGCAATTCCGCTGTAAAAATGCGCAATTCCGCTCTAAAAGTGCGAAAAACCCTCCAGAGGATTGAGGTAAAAATTCCTTTATTTCAAGAATACATTTTCCAATTTTGAGAATGACAAAATCGCATCGATTTTTCATTAAAGTATCGATTTTTTCAAGAATCAATCCTTCGAATTTCGAAACAAGTCAGTGCATTATTTATTTGTCAGAAACTTCTGATGTAGGTGAAACCAAAAATGTAGGTACTTACCTAATTAAATTGCATAGTTTCTTACCTCATCTAGTTGAGGTAATGATGGACAAGGTCATTAGATTTTGATAAGCAGTGATGAGTGTTCTTGATTCTTGAGGTATTTTCACTTCATTCTTTTCCATTATGGTTGTAGTGGTTATTGGATGTCGATTGTCAAAAATTTTCCCACGAAATGAAAAAAAATCGGGCCGATTCTCTGAATTCCGAATCAATCATCAATCGATCAAAGTATCGATGCTTTTTTGAGTCGATTCTTTTCAGAATCGATAGTTTTGCCATTCCTACAGTGCTGCCAACGCCGGAGATTTATCCCCAAGTGGGGGACTTTCAAGGGCTCTCAGAGCCTTAGGGGGATGAAATGTGGGAGGGGATTTTTGAGCTTCACACTCACGGACAATCCTTGATTTCTATCATTTTTTACTGCCTTACACATGAATCAAAGGTGAATTTCACAATAAATACAAACTAGACCGTTCTCAGAACAACGACAAGTAACACGAACGTCAGTTTGCCAAAACAAATTGGGCGAGTGTTAGTGAAGATGTAGGAAAGGGAAGGAGTTTGAACCCCAAGAAAAATGATTTTCTCCATAATTTTGGAGGAAAAATAAAAGCATCTTTCTACATCACGTACTCTGGGTGTACTTGTATTTTTTCCCATTTTACTTACTAGTCATACTTGTTGGTTTACATTTTTTTGGTGATCCATGTTATGTTAATGTTAACCTATTCAAATTTATTACTCGTGTGAAAGTTACCCATCAAGTTTTTCTTCTATTGACGTCATGATTCACCATAAGTACCAGCCTACTGTTGGTAACGGAGTTTCTCCTTTCACGTTTTTTTCCTTTTTATATGACCTTCTATTACCTGCCTAATAATTCAATTTGTGATCAATATTATGTCCGAAATCGCTTTTAAAACGCCACCTTGAGTTTGGGGGGTTTTCTGGTTCTTCCTGGGGATTTTGGCGAATTTTTTCGCTGAAACGGGTTGGCAGCACTGTTCCTACCGCTGGTATGAACGTGAAACCCCGGCCGGTCCATCATAGCTTCAGACTTGCAGAGCATAACCCTAACCCATACCGTTGTGATCGTAGGCCTTTATCGTAGTCTCGACGCGAGTAAAACAAAACCGGAACATTCCTGAGAATGAGTTCGTTTAATTACTGGACCCTTGAGCATGTGGACATGCCTGGCTCTCATTTCTTATTACATGAGCCGCTGGATCCCCCGCGAGTTCCTCCTCTGCTACTGCGAAGACATCGAGGACAAGTCCAATATCAGTTGCAGGTCAGTTTATTCACGATTATTCTCTAATTTCTTGTCCTGCGTTTCATTTTAATAACGTTACGTTCATTAGGTTATAGTTAGTGCGCTATTTTGTCTGATGACCACCTGTTTTTGCCACCACGTTCAAAACAACTAACCTTCATCTCGAAAGGTAACCCGGTAAATAATGTAACTTAACAATTCTCCACTACAGTTCAGTTTTCGAATAAAATCGTATTTCCACGATTCAAATTTCATTAAGTCTAAATTTCGAACGGCTCAAATAATCTGATAATCACGATGTGGATGTCTGGACGCTAAAGCACCTGAACATCGGCGGTTTCAAGTTCACGCTCCTTCCACCTACTGGTGTCATCTTCTGTAAAACCTTTGCTTTTCTAGAAAATCGCTTATAATTTTTCTTCGTGGAATATTGAGGATGACGTTATAAATTCTGAAAGTTCTTGTCCGCTTTCTTCTGGACTGTGATTCATGCTTCATCCAGCCGCCATGATGACTTCGAAATCTAATCCGCGTTTCAGTGATTGGCATCATTTTGTGTTTACACAAAATTTCTCTTATCATCTTTTCTCCTTGGTTGAGAAATGATAAGTATCATAATATCGACAGATTTGTCAATGCAATCTTCTTTCGGTACACACTTGAATCTTCATTCAAAGGGTTCTCACTACAATTGCTATTCTGATATTCCTATTCATGACGCTCTCTTTTGCACCTCTAAAGTTATTTCTTTATCCCGTATATTCGCCTTTGAAAATTGAATATTGCTCAAATAAAGTTTATTAACTATAAAATAGAACATTAAAAAATTGATGTACAAAATTAGGGTGAAAAATGTACGTGAAGGTCATTAAATCTTGCTAAAAAATGGATAAAAACTGCAAAAAAGCTAAAAATCCCAATATTCTTTGCGAGTAGCGGATCATTATTTAGAACGTTTTTTGCCATAAAATTATTTGCAATCAAAAAGCTCACATTTCAAAAATAAGATAATTTACGAAAATTCGTTCATTTGATCATGCTGTATGACTGAAACTTTTTTAAATTCCAATTATTTAATTTTGCATTAGTTTTAATCTCGAACATAAAAGAGTGGATCCAAGAACTAGGTACCTACATAGGGTTTTTGGTGACCACTAACGTACCCTTAACGTCACTCTAACGTCCCTTACAGTACGTGACCTTGAGGGGACGTTAGCAACGTCATACGTTAGAATGGCTCATTTGACGTCACCCGTTTGGGGACCTAAAGGCACACGCCACCAACCTAACCTTCCTGTAAATGTAACACTGCTGGGCACCTCAAAATAACTCGAATACTGTTTGAAGTAAATAATAATAGTTTTTCTTCTCAAATGCTTTGTTTCCACTACTGCACCGGAGCAGGTTCAGTTCAGAGCAAGGGCACCTCTATGGCTGTTCAGTTCAGATGGCAGCGGAAACGTTCAAGGACATCTTCGGTGCAGTAACCATGGATACACGAAGATCCATGAAATGGAGTCACGTTAGAAGTACTTTAACAAAACCATGAGCGAAACCTTGTGTCTCATTCTTATTCGGCGTCAATTTTTCCTGATTCACACCAGAATATTGAGTTATTTATATTTTATTAGTTAAGTTTTTTAAGATCCCGGACCTAATAAAGGAATAGACAATTCAAATTTAAAACTTTTAAAAGCTCGAAAATCTCAGAATCACTTGAATAAATACGAACAAATGACTCGAAATCAAAGGAAACCACAATTTGTAAGGTGTAAGGTTACAGAAGTTTGAGGAAGGATAAATCGGGTTATCTAAAGTTCCAAAGAGCGCATGCGCGGAGCAAGCTGCACCTCCTCTTCTGGCGGAGCAGGAAGTTCATGTTCGGATTATGTTCTTTGAGCAGCGGAAACACCGGACATCTTGCACCAAATATGAACCGAGTAACTGCGGTTACACCCCTCAAACTTGGTTATTTTACGTTTCAAGTTGCGTAGAAACCGAATGTGCCATCTAAAGTCCGCCTCCGCCGTCTAGCTTTACTAGCCTTCTACTCGATCGAATAAATCCGTTCTTTTGCGCACAAGGCTCTATTTGGTCGATTAGAGCCTTGTTTCTATTATTGTTTCACATATTTTAAATAAGAAAACTGAGTTTTAAGAAACTACTTCTTCGTAGATACCTGATCTCTCAGATATTTTCTCGTGAACATTGCCTTCACTGATGATTGTGTCAGGTAAAATCCTGGTTCATTGTCATAGAGATGATTACTTTTTCATACTTGTTGTTCATACCCAACGGAAAACCCAAAAACATGAAGTTCGTAACGACTAATGACCTATATGTGCAACTAAACTGTTGTGTTCCACACTTGAGGCTTACTATCTTTGCGATAAATCCATGCTCTGATTACGAATTGGAAACTAAAAATGAGAAATTAGCCCGTATTTGTACTGAAACTAACATGAAATTTGAATTCAGCATTGAAAATCGGCGTTTCATATCGAAATGAAGAAATTGATTAGTCAACCAGTGCACAACTCGGGGGATTTATCCCACCCTGGGGATTTTAAAGCTTCACTGCCAATCCTTCCAGTCCTTGATTTATATTATTTTTTTATGGCTTTACATGTTAATCGAAGGTGATTTTCACCATAAAAAATGAAAAAATGATCCCTCCACTAGATCGTATTCTCAGAGCAACTACGCATGACACACAAGTACAGTGTTAGGCACGAACGTCAGTTAGCCCAAACTAAATGAGACGAGAGAAGATGTAGGAAAGGGAAGGAGTTTGAATCGCCAGAAGAACGATTTCTCTAAAAATTTCGAGAAAAAATGAACGCATCTCTATATTATGTACCTACTGTCGGTAGGTACATAGTACTGTAGGTGTACTTGTATTTCTTGCTGCTACTTGTCATACTTGTTGGTTTACATTTTTTTGGTGATCTATTTTATGTTGATGTTAACCTATTCAAATTTATTAATCGTATGACAGTTACCCATCAAGTTTTTCTTTTATTAACAACATGATTTAATAAAGTACCTGCCTACTGTTGATAATGGAGTTTCTCCGTTTTCTTGTGGGTAATAAACCGCTCTTTAATTTATTTAACTTTGTTTTCCTTGTTATTTGTCTTTTTATTACTTAATAATCCAATTTGTGATCAATGTTGTGTCCAAAATTGTTTTTATCGGCATCTTAAATTTGGGGGGGATTTTTTGCTGAAACGGGTTGGCAGCACTGCTCCTACACCTTCCAGGTAGAGCAGCAAAACTACCTGTATTTGTTCAAATTTGTTTATTCGTTTTACTTAGCATATTATTGGATATTTGTACTGAAGTTTGGTTCCTGTAGTTGTAGTAGGTACCTACTGGTTCTTACTAGTTTTTCGGTACTTCTTCGCACGAATTCATGGAACATTAATTTATTGCCCCCTCCCCATTAATCATATTCCTTATTTTATCCTCGTATTCTTTCATTAATTTCCTGTCTACCTTCTGACGAGTTGTCAGTTTATATACCGTTCGGTTAGAGCCCAAGTGGGCGGGTGACACGAGGTTTTCCCGCCACGGCATTTTTCACATTTCTGCCTCTGTTGGCTCCTTAGGCAGGAATATCTTCTACCAGTGTACCTAACCAACAATTTCATATATTCTGCACTTTTCTAATATGAATCCCAATAGCTATATTTGTAGATTATTTTTCGTAAATGTTGACGTCATCCATAATGTTGACGAGGTGTAACTTTCTCCATAATGATTGGTCTAGGTACGACCATAATTGCCTACTTATGGTCCTTTTAGCGAATTTTTGAAGAAAATTAAGCTATTGCTCTCGGCTCAAAATTTGTAGAATGTGAATTTATGAAAAAAATGTATGCAGAAATCCGTTTCAGGCTATTCCGAATCATATTCTGAAGTTAACCGCATTTTTTAATGTATGTATGTGTCATTCCAGACGATAACTGTCCGTAGAATTGTGCTAGAAACTTCAAACAAATTTTAAAATGTTAAGGACACAAAACGAAAGTTCTAGTTCGTTGGCCAGCATGATCGGATTACATCTTCGGGTTGATGATATTCTGTCCTCCGATTCTCTCGGTCGCTCTCTTTAATGTTTTACGCTCAACTGTTTTAGGACTTGATGTAGCTTTAATACTGATTGTGGCTTAGAAAATTATGAAGAAGTTCTATTTATGTACGTACTAGCACGCAGACCCAAGGCCTCGCTCCGCTCGGCCGTCAGTAACGTTAATCTCAAGGCCTCCCTCCATCGAAATCTATGAATATTTACCTACATTTGTCTTTAAATCTACAAGATTAGTTTAATAATAATAAACTATGAGTACTTCCTACTTATTTTTAATAATTTGATTCCATGTTTGACTATCAAAATCATAAACTAAAATTTCTCTACACGATCAATAGCGATTGAAATGTCGAAGATTTCTTCAAAAAATCGCTCATACGGTCATGCTGCATGACTGGAACTTTTAAAACTAACCTTTGTTCAGGTTGTCAAGGCCGCAGCTGTCGGTTGAATTGAGTGGTTGTACTTATTCGTATTTGCGTTCTGCAATGATCCAAATAGTATATGTGTCATTCCATTTTCCCCAAGATATCAGTCGAACCAAACCGCTACACGAGATCAACATTATTTAGCCTGAAATTATAATTTATTACTATATTTGCCGGTTTGAGGTGATAAACATTGAAAATATTAGTTTTTCGTTTAGGAAGGTTACCATCTTCACTTTTAAAATTTTTAGGTACGCAGGAATCTGCTGGAAAAACAAGCGTTTCAATTTATTTTTCTTTCTCACTACCGAGGACAGGTTAACCATTTTCGTTCTCCAAAATGAAAATTGCCACTAGGTTCTTGCGATTGAAAGCTTGCTAATCAATTTTGGTTACGTGTCTGTTTGTGTTAAATGCCGTGTTTGTCGTCACGCCCCAAATTAGTTCAAGTTTTTGTTCGATTTTGATTACATTTTCAGAGATTTTTCGGGTTAGCTCCTAGACGGTCCTCTATAACTTTCATTGCCGTCAGATCAATAGTAGTCTGTGCACTTATTATTTATTTATTCAAAACTACTGGCATACCCAATTACATTAAATTAACAAAGTAAGTCAGCGAACCTAGTAGATAATAGCATCACAAATAGCTATTGGTCCGATTTCGTTGAACCACGGGAGGTTTTGGGGTCGGGGGAATCCGTTTTAATTAGTTGAGTATACAATATGCTAGGAAAATGCCCCATGAATTGTATCGCGATTGGTTGAGTGATAATTATTGCGCACGAGCAAAGCTAAAATTGATTAATACAGAAAAACCTCCTGGGATAATGATCGAATTGTACGGATTTTTCAGGGATCGTGCGGGTTAGCTGCTAAAATGGTGCTCTACAAGTTTTATTGCAGTTGGATGAATTGTAGTTTTTGCGCATGTGCGAACGTGACTTTCTTATAACTCCGATTTCTCTTCAATCATCATGTATCAGTCTGACTTCGTCCAAACTCGGGGTGTTGTTGGCTCAAACTTGTTTGTTGTGTTGGCTTGTTGTGTTGTGTGTTGGGGGGGGGGGGGGGGGGGGGGGGGGGGGGTTTGGCTATGTATCCAGGATGATGCCCTATATATTTTATCGCAATTGGTTCATGTCTATTATTGAGCATGCGCAAAAATGATATTGTTTGACACTTCGAGACTAATGGACCATTTTGATGGCATTTTCAGAATTTTTAGGGATAACATTTACACAATATCTTACTAATTGCATTAATTTATTTTATCTTTATTATTACGGGCGAACCCAATACAACGTGAAAACTCATCCTTTCGTTTGGAATGCTTGACTTGTTGGCGCAAGAAAGGGATTATTATCTCAATCCTAATGAGAGTTATCTTCTGGAAGGAGACACACACACAAACTTACACACACACACACACACACACACACACACACACACACACACACACACACACACACACACACACACACACACACACACACACACACACACACACGCACGCACGCACGCACGCACGCACGCACGCACACACACACACACACACACACACACACACACACACACACACACACACACACACACACACACACACACACACACACACACACACATATATATATATACGGATTTCCAAGGAGAAAATATTCAAGAATTTTATTTTTTAAATTTCAGGAGCCATTGCAGTAGGTTAATGTTACATTAAAAATTAGCTAAAAACGTGTAGATATAGCGGTCGGACGGTGGTAAATTATGTTTGATAGCCGTGTGTACCACCAGATTTTCTGAAATTTGTCTGAAAATCCACTGAGGACGAACCTTCACAATTACTGTGGGTCAGTTCCTTATCAGCTGTAGAAAGGCATGGAAATTGACGATCTCTTATCATCGATACGAGATCTTTGCATAATACCGATTGTCACCGATAATGTTTCGGAGGTCACCCCATTAGTACGATTTATTCCATTTCTTCCGGTCTAATCAGTTCTAATGATTTCCAAGAGTATGAAAAGCTAAGTCCAAAGGTTTCGTCGGCGAATACCAGTCGTGGAAAAGTTACATTTACGTAATCCGTTGTGAGACATTCTGAAAAGACTCATAAGCGTAAACGTTTATATATATATATATATATATATATATATATATATAGGAACTATTGCAATACCTTTGTTTTCCACGAAAATTCACTGAAAAAGAAAGGAATGACATCCAGGCATAAATGAAACGAGACAAATCAACACTAAGCACTTGAAATAAGAAATTTAATCACGTCAATTACTAAGATTGTCACATGGCAGCAGAGCGTGGTGCCATCGCCTTATTTATAGGTACATTAGATGGTAAATGCCGTTGGATTGATGATACGGTATGAATTACAGGTCTATTTCGCATATCAGCATGTTTACATATTTATGTATGACGTTTTGCACGATCCATGTCACAATAACTGAGGAAGCTATAATACTGCCGTCCACCCAACTTGACATACCTAAGTTTTTCTTCCTCCCGTGTTCATATGATCGTGATCTTCGTTGTTTTTTCTTTCTAGAAGCAGATTTTCTGAGTTTTTTTACCGGAAAATGGCCATTTGGCCCGCTGTAGTGGGTGTTCTCGAATCCCTGACGGCTTGCTACAGTATACGGAAGGTCGGCGAAAACTATTCTCAGCCATACAGTGACAGAATTTCGTCACCGCCAGCTCTGTGGGTTCAGAGCCTCAAGCATCTGAGCGGAACTCGGCACGAAGCTTCTATTTCTGGTGAAGCCGAAGCGCCTCCGGCCTCCAGTTGTTACCTGACAGGTCGGCCCCCTGCACGTTGATCTGCTCCGCCTTTTTCAAAAATTGGGCCAATGGTGCACAAAATGGAAAATAAAAATCAATTCTTCAAAGTCAAATTCAGTCACCTACACATACAAAAAACAGTTCACTGAACCCTCAATTACCTCCGACAACCAATACCAAACTCAAAATCTAACCGATATTTAGGAGTAATTCTGGATCAGCGCCTCACATTCAACGTACACGTCTCTGAACTTATAAAAAGATTAAGAACTCGCTCCCACCAGCTACGAACATTACTGAACTCTCCAATTGTCTCACTTTTCAACCGTATGGTGATTTACAAAACACTGATATGACCTATTTGGACATATGGACTAGAAGTATGGGGAACCTGCTCCAAATGACAATTTAGAAGGCTCGAGCAGCAGCAAAACGCTATGTTGCAATGACAAATAGTCCACGCACCACCCTTCGTGCGAAATGAAAAAATATATATGACGATTTAAAACTTGAATCTCCCAAGGAATTCCTCACCCGACAATCGACCAAATTCCAACTTCGTTATGATCAGCATTTCAATCCCCTAGTTTTCATTCACCATCCTCAAGACGCCTTTCCAGACCAAGATATATTTGTGACAATATAGATCAGTGATATATCAGTGATAAGTTGCTAAGTTCCAATTTCCGCCTTTTTCAAAAGCGACACTTTTTGCCGTTTTTCAAATCATTCTTGAAAACATTCCTCTCGTTGAATTCCAATACCTCGATGTTAATAATAATCAAATTACGTTGTAATTTCCATTCATCGTGTTTTTTGTCCAAGGGCGATTAGACTGCATCCGGATCAGAGAATCAGCTAACTTAATTTTGATGGTTGAAATTTTATGGGAATTGAAAAGTTTAGGAATGGGCATCTTTCGTGTGGGATTCCTCATCTGTGATCAAAGAATTGAGTTCTGCGCCCATTGTTGCTTGTTCCCGTAAACGTCAAAATTACCCCAGCGCTGTCGATGTCACGGTTGTGCGGAAATGGAAAGCCGGGTTTGCAATAAACGAGCATTGATCGTGAACACTGTTTGCAAACAATCGCGAGCAGATGCTTGGGTGGTGTAAACACTCACCGGCGCCGAACAGTGTGCGAACCCTGTTCGCGAACGTTCCTCCACTTTCCGGTAAACCGACGAAACATCAAAGGATTCAGTGTGAGTTGCGTGTCCGTTGTGAACGGCATATTCTGCGAGATCACGAGCGGCCGGTAGATAACTCCATAAATTATCATCAAAACTTTGAAAATTATGACTCCCATATTCTGCGTTTTCCCTTCTGGCGGTGCTTCTCAATTTCAGACAGTATATCGACGCAGCATATATATAGAACGTTTAGACAACGTGGGTGCCATGTAAAAAAAAAAAAAAAAAAAAAAAAAAAAAAAAACGCATTTATTTAGATAGGTATTGCAATACAAAAAAAGTTACACAAATCAATAAATGCTACTCCCCACTATAAGTCGTAGACTTGTGCTGTGGGGAGGAGTAATACGAATCAGCACACTCAATCAATACCTTATTCAATAATCATCTTGTAAGTAAATATAGGTAAATATTCAATATACAGGGTAATTCCCTCGCAGATGCAAAAAAAAAAAAAAAAAAAAAAAAAAAATTTGGGTGAAACTACATCAAAAATGGAGTAAAATGCCGCCAACTGCATATTTTTATCTCAATCCGTTCTCGAGATATGATTTTTTTAAAGTTTTTTTCAGGAAAACCGTGTTTTTTCCTTTTAAACTCAAATTTCTCCACTTTACTTCATTCAATTTTAACTTTTGACCACATTTTCGGAATCAGCATTAAATTTACTATACGAATAGTGTACTTGGGTTCTTAAAAAGTACCATCCAAAGGCCCTCACATCAGCTCAAACATTGACGATTTTGAAAAAAGAATATTTCTGAAAATCTTTAAAACTTTACTACTCTTCCAAAACGAATCCTGGAAACTGGCAAATCTCATGAAAACTGCTTCGTCTAATACTCTTTCTAACGGTATAATCAAGTTTACTTTTATTTTGTTATTTAGTGGAGAAAATTATGTTTTAATGTTAAAAAATGTTGGTTTTTCAATGAAATTGTTGGTTTTCTCGAAAGATGACCCTCCATGAACCTACGAGTATGGGGTCGGTTTCTATGTATTTTTTCACGCTGTATCGAATGGTAACATTTGTAGATCTCTTCAACTCCGTTATAACCGAGTTTTACACTTAAAATCGCAAATGTTTAGTTTGTTCGTTACGATTAAATGTATGTGTGTTGTGGGGTGAAACTAGTTAATTAAAGTGTAAAACTCGATTATAACGTAGTTGAGAGATCTGCAAGAGTTTCCATTTGGTCCAGCGAGAAAAAATACATAGAAACCGACCCCATACTCGTTGGTTCATGGAGGGTCATCTTTCGAGAAAACCAACAATTTCATTGAAAAACCAACATTTTTTAACATTAAAACATAATTTTCTCCACTAAATAACAAAATAAAAGTAAACTTGATTATACCGTTAGAAAGAGTATTAGACGAAGCAGTTTTCATGAGATTTGCCAGTTTCCAGGATTCGTTTTGGAAGAGTAGTAAAGTTTTAAAGATTTTCAGAAATATTCTTTTTTCAAAATCGTCAATGTTTGAGCTGATGTGAGGGTCTTTGGATGGTACTTTTTAAGAACCCAAGTACACTATTCTTATAGGAAATTTAATGCTGATACCTGCTGACTAAATGAGGCAAAGTGGAGAAATCCGAGTTTAAAATGAAAAAACACGGTATTCCTGAAAAAACCTTTAAAAAATCATATCTCGAGTACGGATTGAGATAAAAATATAGTCCTACGGAAAGGCAGTTTAGAAAGAAATTGCCCACAAGTTCTTGTTTTTCCCTCATCCAAAAATTTCAGGTGGTTTCTATGTAAATCCTTATATATTTTAATTATAGTGTGTCGTGCACTTTTGTTAGGAACTTGGTCGAATGCTCGCGAACACTGATCGTTCGGGCGTGCGCAGGCAGTGTGAACGGGAGCGCCCACCGCGTGTTTGCAAACGTTCACAAACGATGCTCGTCTGGTGTAAACCCACCCGCCTTATGAAACCTCTCAACCCGAAAATCCTTCTACGTTCACATTTTCCCTCAGTGCAGGCAATCTACTCGTAGCTTCCTATACCTGGGTAACCGTTATTAGGACCATAATAGCACCACGATCCACAGGTCTAACGTCTGGACGAGTGAACTCTCGTAGTAGGTTTTAGGTGGGAGTCACTCGAAATATATATAGCCAAACGCAGTCAGTGACGCTGTATGTATAATTGATTGAAATAGAGATGCAAAAAAAACATCAATTTGTACAAATTTCAGGGGTTGATTTTAGAGCTCATTACTGAACGACAGTTCCTCTTGACTTTTTAAAAATTTAATTTTATTATTACAAATTGTTTATTGATTTTATTTTTATTATTATTTTTTTTATTTTTTATTTTTTTATTATTGTGTTATGCAGAGAACATGGTCTAGACCCAGGTGCACTTTCTTTAGACCGAGTTATACCTATCATGTTGCAACTTTTTGGAAAGCCCTTGCCAAGATCTATAAGTTGAGAATATCAATACTGCAATGTGACGTCACATACTGTGGGTGTGGGTGCTAGTATGGATACCATGGTCTAGACCCAGGTGCACTTTCTTTAGAACGAGTTATACCTATCATGTTGCACCTTTTTGGAAAGCCCTTGCCAAGATCTATAAGTTGAGAATATCAATACTGCAATGTGACGTCACATACTGTGGGTGTGGGTGCTAGTATGGACACCATGGTCTAGACCCAGGTGGACTTTCTTTAGAACGATTTATACCTATCATGTTGCACCTTTTTGGAAAGCCCTTGCCAAGATCTATTATTAGAAAATATCAACGTTGCAATGTGACGTCATGATCTTTGGGTGTGGGTACACGGTCTAGACCCAAGTGTTATTTAATTTTGAAAGAGTTATACCTATCATGTTGCGTCTTTTTGAAAAGCTCTTCCAAGATATATAATTGATAATATCGATACTGCAATGTGACGTCTTATACTGTAGGTGTTAGTACAGAGAACATGGTGTAGACCCAGGTGCACTTTCTTTAGACCGAGTTATACCTATCATGCTGCACCTTTTTGGAAAGCCCTTGCCAAGATCTATTAGTTGAAAATATCAATACTTCAATGTGACGTCATGTTCTATTATTGAAAATATCAATACTGCAATTTGACGTCTTATACTGTAGGTGTTATGCAGAGAACATGGTCTAAACCCAGGTGCACTTTCTTTAGAACGAGTTATACCTACCATGTTGCAACTTTTTGGAAAGCCCTTGCCAAGATCTATTATTTGAAGATATCAATAATGCAATGTGACGTCACATACTGTGGGTGTGGGTGCTAGTATGGACACCATGGTCTAGACCCAGGTGGACTTTCTTTAGAACGATTTATACCCATCATGTTGCACCTTTTTGGAAAGCCCTTGTCCAGATCTATTATTTGAGAATATTAATGCTGTAGTGTGACGTCACATACTATAGGTGTGGTTGCTAGTATGGGTACCATGGTCTAGACCCAGGTGCACTTTCTTTAGAACGAGTTATACCTATCATGTTGCACCTTTTTGGAAAGCCCTTGCCAATATCTATTAGTTGAAGATATCAATAATGCAATGTAACGTCATGTTCTATTATTGTAAATATCAATACTGCAATTTGACGTCTTATACTGTAGTTGTTATGCAGAGAACATGGTCAAGACCCAGGTGCACTTTCTTTAGAACGAGTTATACCTATCATGTCGCAACTTTTTGGAAAGCCCTTGCCAAGATCTATTATTTGAGAATACCAATACTGTAGTGTGACGTCACATACTATAGGTGTGGTAGCTAGTATGCATACCATGGTCAAGACCCAGGTGCACTTTCTTTAGACCGAGTTATACCTATCATGTTGCAACTTTTTGGAAAGCCCTTGCCAAGATCTATAAGTTGAGTCTAGACCCAAGTGTTATTTAATTTTGAAAGAGTTATACCTATCATGTTGCGTCTTTTTGAAAAGCTCTAACCTAGATATATAATTGATAATATCGATACTGCAATGTGACGTCTTATACTGGAGGTGTTAGTACAGAGAACATGGTGTAGACCCAGGTGCACTTTCTTTAGACCGAGTTATACCTATCATGCTGCACCTTTTTGGAAAGCCCTTGCCAAGATCTATAAGTTGAAAATATCAATACTGCAATGTGACGTCACATACTGTGGGTGTGGGTGCTAGTATGGGTACTATGGTGGTCTAGACCCAGGTGTATCTAATAGGGAGGGAGGGGTTCACGTATGCGACGCTATGGCGCGCCTGGGGGCCCCAAGGAGTCCTTAGCGGTGTGGGGAGCGTTTTTGTTGGTCTGGATGGGTGAGGTGGGGGGTGGAGGGTTAAATATTATTTTTATATGAGAAAGAATTTAGTGGTGGGGAAGGCGGAGGGTGGAGGGGGGGGGGCGCTCCAACTAGAGGAGGAGGTTAGGACGGCGACGGGGGAGGGAGGGGTTTCTCCAGCGGTGGTGGGGAGGGGCGTGGGAACGCGGTCGGAGGGGGAGGCGGGAGTATTGAGCGGCGGGAGGTCCCTTCACGGGACGAGCGACCAGTCTTGATACGGGTCGCGATGGGTGAGGACAGGGAGGATCGGTGGCAACCCGTGGCAGACCGTGAGGATCGTTGGCATCCCGTGGAGGACTGGTGGTCATCCCACGACCACCACATCTTCCCTTACAAAATGCCGCAGAACGCCGGAGGAGGGAGCTCAGGCGGGGGCAGCTACTCGCAACCCCCGGGACACTGGTGGTACCCCAACCCTTCGGCCCCGCTCCACATACCTCAACCCGTGGTAATATTACACCCCCGTTTACACCACTCATGTACACCAATTGTCATCACTTAATCACACGAACGTAATATCCATCTTTTTCAACATCCCTCAAAACAAAACCTAATAATTCTAATAATTTACCCCTCAAACAGCATCCAACTCTTACATCATTCTTTCCCAACACAATCTTGACATTTTCTCTTGATTTCTTTTGCAGTCACGAGGAGCAATGCCAAAGCAAGTCAAGTCCGACGTGAAGCCTCGAGGAAGGATGACGGCTTACGCCTTCTTCGTTCAGATTTGCCGCGAAGAACACAAAAAGAAGCATCCGGACGAGCACGTCGTGTTCGCCGAATTCTCCAAGAAATGCGCAGAGAGGTGGAAGGTGAGTTTTTCTTACTTTTCCTTGTACGTTTCGCCTTAACCTTCATCTCCAGGACGTATTGTCACGTCTCAATACGCCGATCGGACCGTGTAAATCGGCTTGTATTTATTTCTTTGTTGGGAGTTTTTGTAACAAACCAGATTCCCTTAGCCGCTGACTTACACGAGACGGAGAAGTGGAAGGTCCTCCCTTTCCCTCCCTTGTTTCTCTCCACGTCCTCCAACAAAAAAGAGGAAAAAAAAAGGAAGAATCCCAAGATGCTACCCTCCGTAACCCTCGTGCTCTCCCTTCAGGTTATCCTTGGCTCGTCCCACTGCAGTCGCCTATACATATACATGTATATTTGTATGTATTATGTGCATACCTAAATAACATTTATTTGGTTAACACATGAGTATTGACGATTCCGTGCCCTCTGTTTTCATCCCCCTTTCTCATCTTGTTTTCATCTCGGGGACTCACCCTCTCGGAAATTCAATGTCGATAATGCTGAGCGGTTGTGAAGATACAAAAACACAATGCGTATTCAGGGGGCTCTTCTCGGAGGGAGAGTTACAGATTGGGATGGGGGAGGGGGGCAGATGTAAAGGGGGATTCTAATTACAAAATTCAAGGGATGATACGAGGGTGATCGGGACGGGAAGGGGAGCGCGAGGGGTGGAGGGCAATCATTGCCCCCCTCGCCGATGCCGCCTCCCCCTTTCTTTTTCTCTCTCTCTGACTTTATAATATTTGCGCGCGCATTTTACAGCTGTACCTCCTCTTTCAAAAATCAATGGTTCTCTCCCCCCACTCCCTCCGCGCGCTGCCAGCTACGAGCCTCTCGCCATCCCCTTTGCCCCCCCCCCCCCCCCCGTCACTCCGTCTCTCTTCTCGTCGCTATCGCCCTCTCGCTCGCTCGCACGGGGCCAAATCATAGCCTCGCTGCTTCATTCCGAATCAAACCTGCCTTGCCCTCCATTGCTCTCCCGCTCGATCGGTTCTCATGAGAACCCCCCCCCCCCCCCTGTCCCCCCCATAACCACCCCCCCATTTCCCCCCATACCCACCCCTCATTTAGTCCCATACCCACCCCTCATTTCGTCCCATACCCACCCCTCCCACCTCTGTCTCGCTGTTGCGTGGTGCCCCCCCCCCCCCCCTCTAATGCACCATATCATCACTTTATCACTGACCCAATGATAACAAAATGCACAAATCCCAAAATATTCCTCTTATAAAGTCAAATTTGCAGTTGTTGACACATCCATAGTACGTATTTACTGCTGCTTCATGTTCTAAATTTTGAGTGATAACAGTTAAATTCTGTTTCTAGTGTTCCCTGTACGCTAAAGCTTTCTCAACAATTTGGACCCTTCAAACAAATAATCATCAGTAACGGAAGAATTTATGAACGAAATTCACATTTTTCTAGATTGATGAAGAGTGATGAGTAGACTTCCAAAATTGTGCTCTCGTAGAGTTTTGACTGCACCAATACAAATATCTGTGCTAATTCAATACCTTCCAATCAAGATAGCCTCTCATTTCGGATTGAACTACAGATGGGCCCCTCAAATTCTGGCAAAAACAACTTTTAAAGAGGTTTAAACCTCTCAAATCCGATTTAGAAATTATTCATTGGGTGCCTAGACACTTTTATTATGCATTAACTGCTCACAGGTGTCTGGAAGGCAATGAAGGTTTTCTCACGAACACGATCTGCCATATCGTCAAAAACATCTCTAGGAAATAGAAAAACCATACCCCTAAATCGTACCTGTTCCTAAACGTGATTTTTTCCTGAGTCCGTAAATATAAATTTCATGGTTGAATAAGCATAGTGAACATTTTTCTTCATGGCTCAAATTGGGATATTTCGAACAAGACAACATTTTTAGGCTCAAAAATAGTGGAAATTGTAGCCAGAAATATTCTCTTTCCGAATAACATATTGTGAAGTATTAATTTTGCCATTATATATGAGCAGAACCACAAAGTATTTACTCAGACTCGCTTTGCTTAAAAAGCGGATTTTATTCAAAAATTCCAAATATCCGGAGTTCGTTAGGGTCGAGAGTGTCTAGAAATATTCTCTCAGAAGTTCAGAAACTGGGAATTCAATTACAAGGTTCTGTTTTACAAACAAGAAAAAGGCGCTGGATATAAATCCCTGAAATTTTTGAAATTTTAACATAATTCAGGGATTTGTTCGTATAGAAACAGACGGATTCGTGAAAAAATCACGTTTAAGAACAGGTACGATTTAGGGGTAAGGGTTTTCTATTTCCTGGGGATGTTTTTGACGATTTCCCGTCAATATGGCAGATTGTGTTTGTGAGAAAACCTTCATTGCCTTCCAGGCACCTGTGAGCAGTTAATGCATAATAAAAGTGTCTAGGCACCCAATGAATAATTTCTAAATCGGATTTGAGAGGTTTAAACCTCTTTAAAAGTTGTTTTTGCCAGAATTTGAGGCGCCCTTCTCTAGTTCAATCCGAAATGAGAGGCTATCTGTAATGTAAAATCTAGACCCTTCAAACAAACAATCATCAATAAAAGAAGAATATTATGAGCGAAATTCACATTTTTCAAGATTGATGAAGAGTGATGTGTAGACTTCCAAAATTGTGCTCTCGTAGAGTTTTGACTGCACCAATACAAATATCTGTACTAATTCTATACCTTCTATATTTCGGATTGAACTACAGATGGGCGCCTCAAATTCTGGCAAACAACTTCTAAAAAGGTTTAAACCTCTCAATCCGAGTTAGAAATTATTAATTGGTTGCCTAGACACTTTTATTATACATTAACTGCCATTAAACCGTATCATTAACAAATTGGGCTATCAACTATCTGATTGCTGTCTCTCTTTTGGTGTAAACCCAGTGTTTGGTGCACTTCAACGGACATACAGAAATGACTCGTTTTCGTAGAAAATATGAGTTTTTGAGTTAGAAATTACAGATACTCGTCATCTAAGCAACAATATTCCTTGAAACATTACAAAAATATCAAGGTAGCATAAATATAATAAGGTTTTGCAGCTCTTATAGCCATTTTGATAAGAAGCTCTTGAGGAGATTTAACTTTTTTAAATTATCAATGTGGCTTCCAGCCGAAATATTGACGGTATTTCAACAAACAACCTCGTTACTCAACTTTGTGAATCTTAATGTCATTAGACTCTTGGAAATTTCCTATACAGTGTTTCTCATTCCGTCCTTTACCTATATTGGCAAAAGGAAGGAAGTATAAAATGCGAGGCTTCACGCAACTTTCCCCATCAGGCATAGACTTTCAACTTTCGGGTGCTGTTGGTGGTTTTTCCGTATGAAACCTTGAGTATGATAGTTTTGACGATATTACTGCTCTCATTAGAGTATTTCCACACAGAGAGTTAGTTAATTACGTAAATTTGATCTAAGTACTTGGAATCTTTCAGGAAAGAAGTTAAAAAAAACTCCATTTTTAAACTATTTTGTCCTTAGAATGTGATTCTTGACAAACTGATGTGGTTTATTGGAAGCCAAAGTCGAATGAGGAACTGGTTGTTGTTGAAGAGTTAAGTTAAAATACTCCTCACCAATAGCATATGAACACATATTTACTTTCCATATTCTCTTCCTGGTCGATTACATAACTTTCCCAAATGCCTTGGGACCGCTGCGAAAGTCACACCTAACTTCATTGTAGCTGTGGGTAGAGAGATACGTAGTTGACCTCCCCAGTGAAGTTGGAGAATTGAAGTTGAGATAATGAAGTTTGTTTGTTAATTCGGGGACCAAATGCATTTCCACATCTTTAGTTGTACTGTAGTACTTGAGTACTTGTATTTATTCCGAAAACCCTCCCTTGGGTGTTAGGTACGAGAATCATTTTCTACTTCAAACCGATTTTGAAACTTCAAACTATAAAACTCTGACGTGTTCGAAACTTCAAAGTAAATGTCCCAGAACATTCAGTGTTTTCAGTATTTTCAAGACTCGTGTAAGGGATTGCTTGCCCCGCAAATTTCAAATGAATCATGAGAAGGTTCTATAATTATTTATTTGGTAGGTTCCTTTACCACAGGGTTTGACGTTATTTACACAATCCTTCGTGTTGATAACTTATCAGTTTTCTCACCTTCTACCTACGTAGATACAGGCACTGACGTTCATTACATAACGAGAGCTCCGCGGTTAATATATTTATTCGTAATCTTTGTACAATTGGCATGTGCTTATTAACATGTGTCTTACAAGTTGAATAGGCTATACCTTAATGTATGATATCTGCATATATCGCGTATGCGATTCTAACCATTCATTCGTTTCCTCAATCTTTTCCCAATTGCAGACTCATGGCGTCGATCTTTGACAACAAAACCCCGAATGAAACAATCAAGTTTTCACTTCACTTCTTTTTCTCAATCTATCATCATTAACAGTAGTCCTTAAATATCACTCCAACCTATCACGGTAGAATTGATCAATCGATGAGGCTGAATTGAACCTTTCACTGAGACATTCAACTTTCAAGAAGTCAATTACGAAAGTTTTTAATCTTGATGGCACTCACTGGCATTACTAGATCTGGAGAACCATTTTGTAGGATAGATTCAACGCAAAAAGTTAAGCACTCACGTAGCCCAAGCGTTTTGCAAAATTTTAGAAGAAAAATAGAGCACGATATTGATTATGGGTCGATACTTTTTTCTAAAAGTATCTTCATATAATTCCTTTTCGGGCCACCCAGAATCGTCACTCGATTTGAACACTTTGCTACTCCATATAAATAATATTTGTTTGTCTATAAAAGATAGATTGTTGTCTATAAAGACAGTTTTTTTTAAATCAAAAATTGCGCTTCACAGGTTTAGATTGAAGGACAGCGCATTTTGAGCATAAAACTGTGCTCAGGAATCTTATAATATTACAACAATTTGACGTACTACATCCTGTACATTATATTTAGTGATATAGGGCATAGGGGACATAAGTACTCGTAACGTATTGGTACGTAACGTTGGTGTTTGTATAGTTACAGTGATATTGTTTGCAAACAATCTTAATATTGTTGGTCTGAGGTTTCTACGTTCAAACGACATTTTTCCGTCGCAAAAGCGGTTTTACACTCTGACATTGCTTCTCCTGGTGGAATCGTTCTAACTTGAACTCCAAGTGTAAACTATGATATTCTTGCTTCTAGGTCAAATAATTGCCCGTTCATTATAGGCCATCTTGGGTGAACAATGGGTTGATTTGATCGAGAATTGAGATCCAGCTTCTACACTTCTATTGATGATTTGATTGAACCTGATCAGTTTTGAGTTTCTGAATATAATTTCTCAGCTACCATATCAAAATTTCTTGCCTACCACCCACTAATGTTTAGAAGATTCACTCGCATTGAAATTGCTTGGTCTCCATTATTATTTAACTACTTTCTTTCAGGTAATTTACAACAGTGAAGTCTCCGTTCCATAACACTGTTTACTTGTTACAAAATTCTTTCATAACTAGTCCAACCTCCAATTGTTTATTGAGTAAAACGTGGATCACAGTGACATTTTTTGTGCAGTTGATTTGTATTTTTTTTTAAACACATATTGGTACAACTAAATCTCGCAAAGTTGGATGATCTATAACAAATACCTATTATTTCTGTCAAGCCATACTGTACTCCATCCAGAACATTGACCTATTGATAATCAGCGTATTTTCGATGAACATGATGCTGTTGTAATAACTATTTCAAATTTCAATCAGCGCAACAGTAATTTCGAGCACGGAATTTCAAAATAATTGCTTAAAAAATAACTAAAAATGGCGTTACATTTATATTTTTAGCGGAATGTATCGTGGGAAAAGATTACTAATATTTATGAATTAGATCACAAATTGTGCTGAAAATGTACTTCAATTTCATTTAACTGCTAAAAAGTCGATAAATACTAAACTAACTTGGGTTCTGTGTCTTATTTCAAATTTTCAGTGTTTTACGCATCGCTTACCTATTAAAAATCTAGTTTTGATGAAATCTTCGGGGATTGCAAGATCTTTGACCACGCAACTCAATCATAATTATAGATAGTGGCTTGTGGACATGCTCATACGTAAATCTGCTGGAACGTTGATGTATCCGATTCCGAAATTGTCCTATGCATTGATTGTGGTGATCAAATTTTGAAAGCAATTGGTGGCTGGCGTCAAAATTAAATAGCAACCTATGAATTTTTTGACTGGATAAAGTACAATTATAAGGTCCAAAACCTGATGTCGGTTGGCTAAAGGTAAATTCTATGAGTAAATGGTCTAATTTCTGTTGTTGTCAGTATCAGTTGACTAATGTGTACTGCGCATGCACTAATCCGAAGTTATTCGGAATATCTATCCGAACTTTGGTTTATACGGTGAACGATTCTTTTCGTTTCCTTTCTTCCGTTGGTGGAAATGGGTGGATTATATCTAGTTGATGGCAGTTGATTTTGTAGCGAGGAAGGTAGTGCGTCGAGTCCAGGCCTTTGTTTCTGCTGGTTGCTCGAGCACGGAAGGAACAGGTGTTCCAACAGCCCTCTCGCCCTACCGCTGTTTCCGGCCTCGCTCGTTCTCTCGACATCTTGAGGCGGGAAACTTCTACTCGAAACGGATATTATTACGTTCCCATGTTACGACTCCCTCCTACAGTCCACATTCAACCTGGAATCATAACGAAATACTTCCTCGTGAATAATCGTCCAAGGAGTTTGGCCATGAAGAATTGGCCATCAGTTTTGATCACCTATTTGCCCACATTTCCTGGTAGTTTCGCATTTGTTCTTGTTTGTATGATGTCGGCCAAGACTGAGTCCAACTTCCATGCTGTTGATGCTGGTCCAGTGTGGCAAGATCTAGCGTCGAAACGTCCATCTTTGCCTAACATGAAAATAAAACAAGTCTCAACCAACATGTTTGTTTATGGGTGAGATCCCACCAGTTTTCTTGAGTTTACAGCCACTGTTACCGTTTTAGAGTCTATGGAATTGTCAGAGATGCTCCTAAACGTTTCCAAGGTCTGAACCGAAGTTTTTGGACGCAACAAACCAATCAGTTAGGTACTCATAATGCAATGAAATAAATTCAGAATAAGAATTAGTTGTCAAATATGCGCGATTTGTGAGTTTTACAGATTATTTTCCCTGCTCGTACCTCCTACCGATTCAATCGCTCTTGAGATCATTCTGCCACTGCAATTCAATATTTTACTGATCCAATTGGAATCCAAAATTGATTGTGAATCCAAATCTTGACTTCTTGTATAGTTCATCTACTTGAATCAATCATTGAAATTTTTTGTCACCGTTCCATTCGAGCCATATGTGCATTCGGTGAGGGGTTTTGTAGAAACAATAATGATTGAATTATCAAATTTCCCGTTTCACCGGAATTGTTGATAGTCTTTAGTCCAAAATGCCCAATGATGTATTGTGCAAGAGTTCCATTTCTATTCAATATTGTAAACTTGCATTTGTTAATTTGTATTTCTCTTCTTCTTTTGTTGGCTTGTATATTCTGATGAGGATTGAAGTAAATTTGGCGTTTATTGTTGGGGCTGAGTCAAGGTACAATATTATTATCTCTCAGATTCCAGCTACTAGTTTGCAGCATTGATGTTTGTCCGTTTATTAAATTTTCCGTCCTTAACCATTTTTGAAAACTCTCCTATGTAAATTGAGTTAGGGGGATTTTATGTGGCTGCTAGGCGTCTCCCAGCTTCTACGATATTGTGTGTAATGAATGAGCTTTGAATGTGAGGAAACTTGATAAACTTTACACAGCTCAAAACTATTATGCCTGTTGTTATCATTGGTTTTTCGGCAGTTTCAACTAATCTAACGGGTATTTCGTGCTGCATCCATTTGCATTTTGCAACATAATTTCGTATTAGGTATACTCACTTCCACGGATCCCTTTCTCTCTGTTAAGTACTGTGTTATTTTCAAGTTGTTTGCTCATTTGCTAACGATGCGATAAGTCTTTACTTCGTGAAAGAGGTTTTTCCTATGAAAATAACCTTTTGTTTTCTCTCTTAATCGAATTGGCATGATGTTGACAAACATATACCTACCAAAATGATCAATTAAGCGATTGCGTCAAAGCTAATCACCATCAACTTGCTGTCGTAGGTAGAAACTTGTTAGTGTTGCAAAAGAATAGGTAATGATTACAATGTTTGCTTTTTTGGAAGAATTTGTTTGGTTCTTAGTAGAAATAAAATGTTCATAGAAACCATCTTACATTCGGTAGAGTAACTGATGATGGCAGATGGGAGAGAAACGCATCGAATAAAACTTAGCTGTTTTATATTTAGTGGAATTTCAGCAATCCTTGATTTTTTCGGTATTTTAGAACTGTATTTAGGTACCTAACCAACCTTGATTCGATAGAGCAGGTAACTGATGAGGGGCGTCTGCGGATGAAATGCGGGCATGTTGGTGAAACATATCGCTAAAAACTTGGCTACGTTATATTTTTAGCGGAAATCTAATATCGATCCTTGCTTTTTTGGAAGAAAACTGGAACTGTATTTAGGTAATCAATCCTAGATTCGATAGAGTAGGTAACTGGTGAGGGGCACATGCGAAAGAAGTGGTAGTACTGGGGAACAGCCGTATCGAATAAAATTTAGCTACGTAATATTAAAATGTTTCGGGTTTCTCGAGGGTTGGTCAATGAAAAGTCTAGTTCTAGGCCGACGTTTCGAAATATTTATGTTTCATCTTCAGGGCTTGGAAAACTGTATTTGGACGCTTATTTCATATCCTCGAGCATAGAGTAGGTAAGCATACATAGGTAGTAAACACATCTTTGGGTATACCTAGAGAACTGATGAAAAACTTTGGAGTATCCTGAGAAAACATTAGTCAACTGAACAGAGACTAAAATTTAAGTTATAAGAGGTTTATAACAGCTTGCTGTTGTATCTCGTTGCTGTTATACACCTCTTAGGGTCCCTACAAACTCATCAAAAACGTGAGGTCGAGGCTTTTTGAGGAGTTTCCCCTTTGGGTGGGACACTGGTCAAAACTGAAAGGAAGGGAAAGTCGTCAAAAAGAATTTCAAACAGAAATCGGATATAAATTTGTAAGATGAAAAGTAGTTGACGATTTTTTTGATGACTTTCCTGTCCCCTGTGGAAACTGGTCAAACCCTCCTAAGTGGAAACTCATCGAAAGGAAAGTCATCATACCAAACCTTCGGAAGGTTTCACCGTGTGGCAGACCCAACCGTTATAAGGTTTTTGGCCAGGTAGTTATTCATGGTGGCGATGAGCTGTAACAATGGCAGGTAGTTGACCCAAAGTAGACCAATATCCGTCTGCTACTACCAACATTTTTGACGAGTTTCCCGTCAGCTCCTTTTCGATGAGTTTCCTTCAAGGTAGTTTTTGAGTAGTGTCTCGACAGTGCTGGATTCTAGTCGAAAAAAATGTATACTGATTCATAACTGAATTAAACGGATAAATTTATTGGATTCCATTTTTTGATGAGTCGCTCATTCATGAAGATTTGACGAGTTTCCACCCCACGTGGAAAACTGATCAAAAATGGGGTTCTACGATTTTTTTGAGGAGTTTCCTGTTGATGAGTTTCCTAGTTCCCCACCTCTTATACCTATCTTCAATTTTAGTCTCTATTCAGTTGAATAATGTTTTCTCAGTATACACCAAAGTTTCTCGGTATACCCAAAGATGTTGTTTACTACCTATGTATTCTACTGTATGCTTGAGGATATGAAATAAGCGTCCAAATACAGTTTTCCGAGCCCTGAAGGTGAAATATAAATATTTCGAAACGTCGGCTTAGAATATAGACTTTTCAATGGCGAAACCCGAAACATTTTACATTTAACTCAGTGGTTGAGAAAACCCAGCCTGACACTGCGTAATATTTTTAGTGGAAATATAATAACTGTCAAGCGGTATTTGTAGAAATGTTTTCAGGTATTCAATCCTAGATTTGATAGAGTAGGTTAGTGATGAGGAGCACATACATGTGAAAGAAATGCGATTACGTGGGAGGGGAGGTCCAAAAATCTTCTGCAATAGCTGATATATTTTCAGTGGTCATTTGTTGATCAGTATTTTCCGTTGGGCATCGTGCGGTTCATGAAGTAGAAATGGTTTCTTGAAGTTGAGGCAGTGGAGTGTCTGTCGGTTGAGTTTCCCTCCTTTCTAACGGGTAACGGCCCTTCTAGGTCAGCGTCCCTATCGAGGCTTCAAGGTGCCGTCTGACCTGGCTCATTCCTTCAAGGACCTTTCCAATGGAGAATGTTAGGCTGGGTAGGTTCTACATGTTCGGTTCACTTACGGGCGTCCTTCTACCTGAATGTTCCGCCGTGTACCACGTGTGACCACTTCAACTGGTGGAAATTCTGATGTAAGTCGAATCGAGCGACTCGGCTAGCATAGGTACCTAAATGGTCTGAGCATCTCTTGTAACGCTCGAGAATTATGTCCAATCATGTTTTGGTACCTACAGATAGTCCAAGTATCGTCCATTAAATATTTTCTCAGAATTTCATAGTTGGGTTTCATTCCATCAACAACTTACATCATTTGCCATCGAATGAATTATGTTAGTGTGTTGGGTTGGTACACTTAAGGTTTATAAGAATCGCTTGATATATTTGTATTGAATTTATTGAAGTGTACACTACTCTGACCTGATGATGCTCGACAGTTTACCTGCACAGTCATTGAATCACATTCCTAACTACTGGACTAAAGTTTATGCAACCTGGGTCAGAAATCATATATATTTATATATCAAGGTCCAGTTGGTCCTGAAACCTCGACATCACTTTGGATCAATCCTAAAGAATAAAACTAAAAGGCTGTAATATTTAGAAAATCAATATTTCGAAGTTTTTTTGGTCGTCATTGATTGGTAGATATCATCCTAAAGAAACATCCTGGGGTGTTGCTGTATATATATATATATATATACACACACACACATACACCCCCAAGAGCAGGAAAATAACAGCTCCAACATGTGTTTAAATGAGAACAAGTGTAAGCATGGTAAAAAAAAGACAATTTTTAGCTTTTGTTACGTACAAAAAGACTCTAGTAAAGTGTACAATTATGTTCATTTATGTCATTAATTTCCTCTCGATAGGTACTTAAATCTATTTTAATAATTATAGAGCAGTGATCTGCTTATAAGGGTTATCTAATTCAGAAATGAAACCTTTGCGTAATAATTCGCAGAGTTTATGTTCTATATGTTTCTAGTTGTGTGGTCAATAATTTGCAAAATAGTTGAGTGTTGGTTACTTGGAATCTATTTTCGTCGTCGTTTTCGTTTGGTGTTATAGTGACGGTATTGTGTAATTGCCATCAATTGATGATAACCAACCCCTAAAGTCTTGAGTAGGTATTTACACGAATCATGTACATTTCTTATGAAAGCGTCTCTTTGATTCAATATTACCTATTTTAGTAATTTTCGTGTGAGTTTGCTCTTGACTCCAACAAACACGTGAAGAAGTCTTCACACTAAAGAAGATGCGTCAATATCATTCAACGTGGTCAAGCCATTTTTCGCTCTATTGTGGGAAAAAGCACCTGCTGGACGCCAAGACGTAGGCAGGAGTCTTTATATTTCCCCTCTGCGTATAATATCCTTCCGTTGTTCTCCGGTATAAGAGGGTCCTTGAAGGCTCCGGCCGCCAAGCGAAAAACGTGTTCCGCGTGTGCGGCCTGCGCATGCGCACAGCCGTGAGGGGTTGTCGGGGTCCCTTTGCCGAGGTATCAAATTATCTTCTGAAGATCCTTCACCAAGAACCTCTCTCCCTCTTTGCCCAACTGTACAGCGGTGTAGGCCTTGTCTCAACTGCCCGTTCTCCTTTTCAAAGAATTGAGCTGGGTTCTCTTTCTTCACTTGAAAGGAAAACATTCTAACTTAACTTGCAGATTATCTACAATACTTTAAACGCTTCAAGTTATTATACTACTAAGGTTTATTATATTTCTGTATTAGATGGCTCTTCTGGCGCAGATCACTGGTCTATTCATAAATCAGGGATCTCACGTGTAGAGGCAGTTTTAACTTAGGTAATAAAAAACTGAATAATACCGATCCGAATCAGTAGAAGTTCAGCCAACTCCTGCATGCTGAAATCGCTTTGAGGTTCACATTTATGTTGACGATTTTTGGCCTTCCGCCAGTAAAACCCTTCTGGAGCCCGCGCGGTTAGCCTACAATACTCCGGGTGGTATCATTCGATTCATTGAACTGAGTTCAGTCTAAACCGAACGAAAAATACCCTTTTATTTCGAAAGATTTGGTGTTCTCGATTTTCTTATGATTTAAACTGGGGTTGATAAAATAAAATGCCTAGATTACGGGCACGTAGCCGATTGATGTATAAATTTGTAGCCAAATTTCGTAAATTCTAGTCTAATAGTTCCTCAGGGTGAACGGACCTATGACCTATTTTTTTCGGTTTTTCTAATCTACGTATCTTGAAACGTGAACCAAAGTTTGAAGGTGAAGGTATCCCTTAAAGTTTTGTACAAATTGGTTAACGGGTGGCCTCTCATTTATAATGATCTATTTGTCTAACGTATCTATATTTTACACTATTGATTTAGGATGTTTTTTATTTTTGAGATGTGAGCATCCATGTTACCGAAATATACTCATCATTCAGTCAATTTGTCCAATTAATCTATATTTTATTGAATGGATTGGTGAGATTGGTTAACCGATAAGCACCAAAATGTGTTCTTTATCGATTACAATGGTTCATTATTGAAATTTTGAACAACCAAAATTAGATGATACCGTAAATTGTTTGACTCTAAAAGAAAACAATTTTTTATGTCTTAACAAATTCAATCATATTTATCTCCATTCTAATATGTTTGTTTTATTGCTCAATAGTATGAGTTTCATCAAGTCATGTCTTGATCGGTTTTTCTTCCATCACTCGTTTTGCTTCAACGAATAAAATTGCTATTTACCATTAAATTGATTGATGCGGTGACATCAATTTAAGATCTTCTGTTATTCCTATAAATTATATTGATCCGCACACACAGTCACCCTCGTTATATTTATCTACAATACACACGAAATAGTTATGCACAGTATTTTTCAAAATTTATATATGTCATCATGATAACACGCATATTATTGAATATTCCCCAGCTAGTTAGATCAACTAAGAACCATTTGTCCGAAATTGCTACGATCAAATTTTGAACTTAATGACCCAATTTCCTAAACTCGATCATCGGAATTTATTGTTTTACGGAGAAACTTATTGGTAAATGATGATTTTCTTAATTGTGTGGGGAAATATATAGGTAGTTACAGGGATGGTTGAATGCCATCTTCTCTCGTTCTTGCTTTAAAAGGGTTGCATAGTGATGCTGCATATATATATATATATATATATATATATATATATAAATGTGTGTGTGTGTGTGTGTGTATGTATGTGTGTGTCATTCCAGACGATAACTCTCTTTAGGATTGAGATAAAAAATCCGTTCTTGCGCCAATAAATCAAGCTTTCCAAATGAAAGGATGAGTTCGTTGGTCAGCACTTTTTGAGCACATTAAATTGGTGAAATAAAAAAAAATGTGCTAAAAAAATCAATAAAAATGGCTAAAAACGGCCAAAAATCGTTTAATGTATATTTAGCAGAATTTTAGTCGAAAAAGTTTATCGACGATGATTTAGACCATTAAAAAGTTATGTACAAAATTATGGTGAAATTTGTACTTAAATTTCATTAATATTAGCTAAAAAAATGCAAAAAAGGTAAAAATCCAAATTTCGATTTGAATTGCAGAATATAATTCAGAATGAGTTTGTTTGCCTTAATATTACTAGTTAAAATTTCTTTGCACTCAAAGTGCTCGAATTTCAAAACAATGTAACATAACATACTACAGTATTTTACGAAAATTCGCTCATACGGTCGTGCTGCATGACTGGAACTTCTGATATTTGTAACCTCGCTGGTGGCCCTTCGGAAAACAGCATATTTAAGCAAGCTTGTCGTCTGTGTTGCTGTAAGGTGTCGGATAACTCGCCTTGAAGCGGCAAACAAAAGAAACAAAATTCAATAGGTTCCTCTGAAATCACGTAGTCATCGGCCGGTGTTGGAGGGATTTCGGCCCGTAAGTAGGAAGGCCTTTTTTCCCACGCTTATAACACCGTCAACGATTTTCACTCTCTCGTCTCACCGCAAAAAGAACCACAACTCTCCATCGTAGAATCCGACGGTATTTTCCACAGAAAGTATCAGTAGATTTAAGTTTTGTTCGAGGGGTTTTCTACATACTAATGGGATAACACGTAGGTGCTACCTAGGTGAATGGCAATGTGTTTCAAATAATTAGTAGGAAGTGAGAAGGATTGAATATGGGTAAGTTTGACGTGCAGTTGGAAATTCAAAATTCAAGACACAGAAAGAGGAAATTGGATTCAAAGAAAAAGTAGGTACGATGCCGACCATATCTCAATATAAATAAGCTAACTTCTCCAAGGTTTTCGAGAATTACATGTTATTCAATATTTATTTTACATGTTATTTAATAGAATTCAGATTGGAATTAGATCAGCGCCTCAATATTACTGTTGGGGCCGTTTTGGAATGTTTCAAATATTAACGGCTAAACCCTCGAATCCGACTCCTAATTATTTAGTTAGAAATTTGATGCAATGCCTTCGAATTAATCCTTTCCTATGTGATGA
This sequence comes from Adelphocoris suturalis, assembly GCA_030762985.1. Classification (NCBI taxonomy): domain Eukaryota; kingdom Metazoa; phylum Arthropoda; class Insecta; order Hemiptera; family Miridae; genus Adelphocoris; species Adelphocoris suturalis. The sequence continues at coordinate 36,498,684 of CM061051.1, forward strand.
CACACGCGCGCACACAAGTTTTTCACATATTTCTATTTTATGAAATATTGAAATTGAGGAATCTAGAATGTTCCTAATGTATTTCAATGAAGAATATTATCGATAAATCTGGGTATTACATATAAAGTTATTGTAAAAAATCACTATATATACAATTAAACGCACACGGCCGAATATTTATCGTGGATGTGGTGGAATTATCACACATTGGAAGGTAAGACTGTCATATACTTCAGTCAGCTGTGTGATCTCGTCTATTCACTTGTGTATTCCCACGTTGTTCTAGGAATGAGTTTAGGAGGTAATTCCTTTCTTCTTGTTAATGGTATTTGACTGTTGAACAATGACGCATCGGAAACCGGTTTCTCCCACAACTAGCAGGCATCAGTTCCTGGTACCTACCTCTCAGCTGATGACTACTGCTATCTCCCTGTGTGGTTATGTTTACATTTTTACCGTATCCAAAGTACTTGAATAGGCAATCCTCGCGTGCCAATTTTTTTTTCTTTATTCCACCAATTTTCAGAAACACCGTTTAGTTGGTTTGAAAATGGGTAGAAAAGAAGTTTGACACCAGTCAACCAAATCGATTTTTATAACCAAACCAAAACTTGGTGAATGAGAGGTACTGTGTATCGTGATTGGATTTGCACTCTTCAAGATGGGTTCAATTATTATGTTTTTGTTCGGAACCCCTATTATGAATTGATTCAATCTGGCATTAAGTTTTCCACTCATTAAATATCTGCACAATGCACTCACATAATGGAACACCGCGAACAATCACAAAAGAAATTCTCGATCGTGAATGTTTGGTGATCGTGGTCCCTTAATTTATGGAACTGGCATTGTGATGAAAACGCTTTGATAAATGATCAAAGACTAACCCAATCATGGCTCCAATCTGTTCTTTTGTACATAAACCCACATGGATGTTTTAGACTGTAGACGCAACACAATCACAGTTGGAAACTCGACTAGGAACCTTGTTCGATTTCCAACAGCGTCAAATATTAAAAAACGTTTGTAGCTTGGTTTTTTTTTATAGCATTGTTCAATACCTCACCTCCATCAAAAATTGAAGGAAGAACTTTTGATTTCTCGAGCGCTGCAGGATTTTTCTTTAATGGTGCTGGGTGGGGTTCTTGCTGTCGTGGGCGTAATTCCACTGTTTCTTTCCTTCCCTTCGCCAGATACACCTCATATTGCTTCTTTATGGAAAGCCAAGATCGTGCAGTTGAGAAAATTGATTGAAACATATTAAATTTCACATTCCCATATTCGTGCTTGCTTCTAACAGCCTATGTTTCCTTGATTAATGATGGCCGTTTTCTTCAAGCTCGTGAGATTGCTCGCGATGCAGTTGATACAGTTGCTGTTGGAGAGTTCTGCCCTCGTCTTTCGCCCGCGGATCTCTTCATTTTGCCACGATTTGCATTGTTAATGCATAGTGTTTGTTATCTTTTGATTGCAGCGGACAAACAATCGTTGATGCATAGTCATTGTTCTGAGCGCCTCTCGTATTCCAATTTTTTTCAGCTTACATGTAACCCTGGCCTTGGTTTCCTTCCCAACCCAAACATTTTTACACCTGGGGATGGTACCATACTACTTTCCAATTTTACCTGCCTTGCTCCGCAAGATAATTGTATCGCAAAACATTCAGTTAGAAAACTTCATGGCTGCCCATTATATCATAACAAAGAAACAACTAGCTCATTACCGCATAGTCTTGGATGGACACTATATTTGATTTCTAGCCTTTCCTGATTTGATCATCGCCACCGAAGTGCGGATATTTCACTCCCTTCATACCCAAAAATTCGGAGAGAAAAAAAACGGTTAATTCAAAATTAGGCATAGGTATTCCACTACTCTCAATTGACTGGGAATTCATTGGTCTAACGCCATAATTTATTTGTTCCAATCGTTTAGCACACATTATGTGGACATGACCATCAATTTGCTCTTTACAGTTCCAAAGTTGATTCTGCCTATTTCATTGGGAAACTTAATCGATCGAGTTCTTAGATCATTAGAAGTAGACTATAGTGTGCAAAGTGAAAGATACTTCATCCCGATCGGACGAAGTTTTGTGGTCAAGGCATTTCAAACATTGTTTTGGAATTTAGGTACCCCATTTCCGGGTTATTAATATCCTTCAATGTCCCTAAATCGTGGTATTCTATCCATTCATATATATGTTTTAGGTTTACGTTGTTGTAAAGTTTGATAAGATAGAAGCAATTCAGCCATGAGGTACACATTTAGCGTTGCTCTGACAATCTTAGAGGTGCCTAGAAGCTGAATATTCACCCAATAGCTGTCCCGTTTTTCTCCACCAATTGACTGGGAATTCATTGGACTTTCGAAACACAAGTCTGGAGCTCGGAAAACGCAATAACTTAATTGTTCCAATCGTTTAGCACACGGTATGTGGACATGAATACCTACTATTTGTCAACTTGGAGAGATATGACCATCAATTTGCTCTTAACACGATGTTCCAAAGTCAAGGCTGCCTATTTCTTTTGGTAACATGATACGATCAAGTTCTTAGATCATTAGAAGTATACTGTAGTATGTAAAGTGATTGAAATTTCAGCCTGATAGGACGATTTTTCGTGGGCAAGGCGTTTCAGCCATTGTTTTGGAATGATGTTACCCCATTTCCTGGTTATTGATAGATACCCTGTAATCGAGGTATTCTATCATACATGTGTGTTTTAATTTTGCGTGATTGTAAAGGTTGATAAGATCAGAAGCAATTCAGGTATGGGGTACACATTTAGCTTGCTCTGCCAATCTTGGCTCCCAGAAGTTGGTTATTGTCCCCCAGTAGTTTGTCTGTCTTTCTGATGAAACGGTCGGTTTCTCAAGGAACGTTGGTCGGTCTGTGGCGCTGGGAAAACGGTGGAACGTCGCCCACGAGCCTTCGGCCGGCAAGTCGAAGCTACTCTGACCGGTGGAAGAGAAGGGAGGGGTTTCGCAGCAAGGTCGACAGCCTTTACCACCAGCTCGAGGGAATTACATCGTTCCCCTGAGGGCGATGGTCAGGAGCGACTATACAGAAGGAGGGTGGGGGGACCTCGTGAACCGCTTTACCTTTCAAACTACCTACCTACTTCAACAGAATTTCTGGATTTCCCGAATGCCAGCGCTTGAACAACGTGGGAATGTTCTGGACATATTCAGTGGAAATATTCCCCCAACTTGAAAATCCCTGGTGAAAGCCGGGAAACACCTCACCTCTCTTCGTTTTACTTTCTCCCTACAGTCGAAGTTTATTACCAAACATCAGAAGGATTTAGAAAATTTTACTGATATCGACCATAAATTTCTGAAAGCTCTTCAAAACCTCGAATCGGGCTCGAGACTGAACATATCAGAAATGTGTTCCTACGTGTGTGTTTTTAGACTTTCTTAGGAACGACATCGAAAATTCTTGTATCAGGGTTGAATTTCTGCATTCAAGAACAAACCGCTGATGGAGCGAATCAGAATAGATGAAATAAATGGGGGAAGAACGGAGCGTTCTATGATTTTATGAATCATGAATATATTTTGTTCCAATCGATTCCTACTATTCTGGCGAAATTGAGATCAATTTAGTACTGAAATATTTCACACCACCCATTTCAATCATCAGTGTCCCTAGAAGTTCTATGATATCGTTGAAAATGCCAATTTTTCTTAGTTTTTAAAAGGAAAAGTTTGGCCCTCTAGCAAATTGGATATTTCGTGTGGGGGTGCGTGTTGGTGCGTGTGTGTGTATTGTGTGGTGGTGGGGGGTTAGTGTGAAGCCTCGAGCCATATTCGTTTCTAATTTTTACGGTTCCAGGTTTTATTACAAGTAACTAATAACCATTGGATGCAAATCTCGGTGCATTAAGTGGTGTTACAGTGCAACAAGTTGGACTATTTATTTGAGAACACCAGTTAGGACTTTACCAGTAATCTATTTTTATCAGTTATCTACTGCTCTAATAATGTCGAAGGTCGGGACGAAGGTTGATCGTGACGATTCGGTAACAACAGGGACAGAAGCCGAGAGAAGAAAAACAACTTGCGGGACAAGGAAAAACAATAACACGAGGGACTCGAGCTCTGATTTCGAGTGAAGATTATTTCGTGTGCTTATTATTTATTGTTTTAAAACAAACGAATTGCCCATATTCCATGCAGATTCTTATGGATTTGCTCATCTGGGGTTTCGATAGTTACTGACAACTAAAACTGATTGATTGAGGTATCTACTTTCTGTTTTGCCGTGATAATGCTGTTAAATTATGTCATTTATAACAACGACCGACTGTTATCGACTGGTCTTAACGCTCAGCGATACGTTATTTGTTCATATCAGAGCCTGTATATGCTGAACATACAGCAAAGCAGGAACAATCAATATCATGTTGATGATCTACCGTAATTGGCGAGCATTCATATACTGCTGATTCTATGATGCCGTGAGTCTCTTCGCTGTGTACCATTTCATTCATTTTTTTCTTCAATATATTCATAAAATTTTATTAAAATGACACCGTATTGAACATTCACACAGCAACAACGCGCGATTCTAGTGGCTACTTTACTATTTTGGTCTCTTCGTGGATCATCTTCTCATAGATATCTGTCATCATAGAATTAGGCCAAATTTTCGCGATTTAGCGCAAAAGGGCTCAACACAGCTGACCTCATGATTTTCGGGCCTACATCTTTCTATTGTAATGCCATGTTCAACCTACAAATATTACTCAACCCGAACTATCAGCGCTAGTTAGTATCAATTCATAATCTACTTGGGCTGATTTTGAATTCATCTAAATTTTATTTCATGGATGCTCCATTATCAAAATATCCCCTGTAGAACAAACTCGATTTCAATAAAGGTATTTCTTTTCACTTCAGCGACATTCTATTACTCGGGGGATTATCAGTTTCTAAAAACTAATTTTAGGAGGAAACTAAAAACTAAACTTGAGAGGTAGATTTACGAGAAGTTTTTGTAGTTTATGATTCGTCTAAAGGATGCGCGATTTATATAATAACAACAATAAATGGTTTATTTTCAAAGAGTTTCAAAGTGGCTGATAAAGAAGTTTCTATAATGCCAGGATTATCTGATATACTTTACCAAACTTGACCAATCAGGGCCATTCAAAATGCAGATTGCTTTGACTCCGACAAAATGAGGCATTTGCACATGAAATGGAGAAGATTAGGAGCTAGTGTTGCTACCAAGTAATTTTCGTTGTTCATGATTCATCTAATGGGGCTCGAGTACCTGCAGTAAATAAGTGGGTCGAGTCATTCAATTTTTATTGGAATTTGTAGTACAACTCGTAGACACCTTTTGAGGCGAGAGGATCCGATAACTCATTACAAAACTTGTGTCAAAGCAAATCTTCTCGATGTTGAACCCGTTCAACGACTTTAACAGCCGCCAATAGTCCTCTGTCTTCTTGAGTTGGAATTGTGCTCGAATTTCCAATTATAGCCTTCAAAATATGCTGACCTCGAGATGCGACCCATCAAAAACGGAACTAAATTTTGGGGAAAAATTGGCTTATGATATTGGGATTTGATAATGTTCAAGTTGCGTAGTCTTCGTTTAAAATTTAAGTGACTGTTGAAGAAAACTGAACAATCCGGGTGTATAGAAACAGTTTGATGACTCGAATGTACGAATCTGACGATTTCTTCAAGACAGTGGAAAAGTGGGTACAGGGTTGTTTTGAATTTTCCGAATGTTCGCACAGTGTCCTCACGAACATTTTAGAATCCACCAAATTCGTTACAAATGCTGAAGTGTGGACGATATGGGGTGGACGGTCCGAATTCTGGCTGATTGGGCTAATGGCTGTAATGAAACGAACCCATCAATGAGGCGATTGTCCCCTGCAAGAACGTGACAGAGTTTGCTGTTGTCTTGTGCACCTTATATTTTAGGATAATTCGAACGAAGTTCTTATTGAAATGGCTTGAGGCGGATTCTATGCTACACCTACCTACTTATCGTTCTCGCTCCTCCACCCACACGCCTTCATGTTATCGCTCTGTTATCTTACTGTAAACACACTCCTCTTGGTCCCGTCCCTGTTTCTATTCTCGTTTATCCTATTAAATGTGCTCGAGTTTCAGGTAAGAAACCGTTGCACTATATTCTACGAGTTTGTAACGAGAGTCCAACATCACATCTATAATTCTGCATGCAAATAGCAAATTACCATTAAATTATAGTTGAATAAACATTTGAGCTCATCAAGACCAACACTATACTTGCATCTTTTCATGAGGGCATACAATAAGTGTAGGTATTACACTTTATAACACTCGTGCACATTTATAAAATATAAATGATGGAGTGAAAATTATATCTAAAATTAACTCTCAATAAATTAATTAATTTAACGGGAGAAGCGAAATGCTGAAACAATTCTAAGCGGTCTTTAAATTTTAATAATTTTTCTGAGCTCAATTTTTGAAATTTGTTGAAATTGCAACACTGTTGTGCTCAAATAGTGCTGTCCAACGAACACATCCCTTTATTTTTGTATGCTTGATTGGTTTGGTGTAAGAACGGATGTTCCTCTCTTAATGCTAATGAGAGATCGTCTGGAATGACAGACAAACACATGCTCCATACATAGGTACAGTGGAAATCATTTAACGTGCTTTGAAAAACTTCAATCGGAGCAATATTTATGGTTGGTAGTTGATTATGAAGTGCAAAAGTCTTGACGGGGGGGGGCTCACCCAAAATTAGCGGATTTTCAATAGTTCGAAACTCCCATATTATAGAAGGTAATTTTTTAATATATGAAAAAAAAAAATTTTTTTTTAAAATATATTTTTATAAAGTTTTTGATATACCTATATATACCTATATACCTATATATATATATATATATATATATATATATATAGGTATATATATGTGTTTTTTTTTTTTTTTTTTTTTTTTTTTTTAGGTGGATACCATACATTTTGTTGCCTATGAAAATTCTGAAGGGCGCACGGTTTTAGAAATATAAGAGAAAATTTCGTGTCATGGAGCACGACATATGTGCGAATTTTCGTAAATGACTGTATTTATGGTTTAAAAAGTTGTTCTAATTGATACTCTGCGATTATTCTCTCAGTTTTTCTCGTTTTTTTCCAGCAAATATTAATGAAATTTACGTATTATTTTCAGTATAATTTCGTTCATAAATTTGTAACGAAAAGCTTTGGTATAGGTTATAAATAGGTATATAACATTCCTCACGATAACTCTCCTTTGGATTGAGATAAAAATTTCATTTTTGCGCCAGAAAATCAAGCATTACAATGAAAGGACGGGATAGTTGGGCATCACTTTACTGAAAAAATGTACTTGATTTTCATTAAAATTTGATAAAAATCTATAAAGACTGCGAATAATTGTAAAACCCCAAGAATTTGTTATTTGTAGTAGATATTATTTCTTAGGTAGGAATGCGTATGTCAGAAAATGAGCAGACGTGGTGGTTAAACTTCTCAGACAACGCTACAAGCTGATACATTGTAACCACAGAACATGGATTGTTCATTCTATGTTCTGTGATGTGACATGGATATGCGTTCGGCCCCCCTGGTTACAACATCACCTATACTCGTGAACCATGTGTGAGAAAAATCCTCAGAGTATTGAAGTAGCTAACTTTTTTTTTTTTTTTCTGTCGGACGAAAATTTGGAATAATTTTCAAAGTTAAACCATGTATGTTATCGTCCGAAGAGACCCAGGACACACATATCAGTCAAATTTATAATAAGTTCTAGTCATTCGTTATTATTATTTTATTTATTCCAATTAACAAATCTGGGTTTTGAAAAAAGATTGTAATTTTTTCCTCATTCTCTGAGTACGAGTATTTAGGACGTCCCTCAGAAGCTAGGTCATACATGCATGGCTTCCTATTTAACAGGGACGTCCTTTTGGAATTGATCCAGGGGGGTAGGGGACAACCCAAGCATGAGAAAAAAAATAACCACATACAAATGCATGCTAAAGTAAAGTAAAATGGAACAAGCGGCAATGTTTATCAGGTTTTGTGTCGCTGTTGGGTTTGAGTTGAAGGAGCTACGCTGCTGGTTCGTTCTGAGTTTTCGACGATTCCGCCAGGATTGGTTTCGTTCGTGGGGGAGATGTGAAGAGTTGGTTCCCGCGTATTGATCCTCTGCTCCCGCCAGCACCCTGCAACCACGTGAACCCCACTTCTATTATCCCCTATATTTTTCTCTGAATACCTTCTCCTGTTCCGGATCCCGCTTTCAAGAGTTAGAGCAAGATATATTTCAGGAAAAGCTGATTCTACACGAAAAATGTGGTTTACCTATGTTGGGGAAGTGTCCTCTTTCTATATATATCTGAATTTAAAAGATTTTATTAATTAATTCTTGCGCATTTAACTCAACTATTACCTCGAAATTAGCATGGCTGCCACTATTCAACTTTAATACAATCATGTTACAGCGCAAATAACCTCTTCAAATTAAGCTAGTTGCACATTGATGTAAAACTAGAATATCAACCATTTTCATTCTGATGCATTGGAATAGAACGCTGATAGATTCATTCATTTGCGATTTCGGGGCCTTGATGGCACTGTGCCTCCTCAGGCACAGAAATCCCAATACTGATGGGTAGTTAGTGATACTCATTAGGACTATCATCACCTAAGGGTGTCCTTGTGAAGTATGACGCTGATCCATCTGTATTGGTAAGTGGCAGTCGATTAATGAAAAGAATTGGGGAATAACAAACAACATTTAGGGATCAACAAAGTATTTAAAATACACCTAATTTCAGTTAAAAAAAAAGAAGAGATTTATAAATGTATGAAAAGTTATAAATTGTCATAATGTACCACTATCCACCAACAACTACAAATATTTATGAATATAGTTATAATTTTGTAAGCGCGTATTAATAGTTTTGATACGGAATAACATTTTTATTTCAATTTTTACGTCAATAAATAGGGTTACAAATTCCTAGTTTCGTGGTTATGAGATTAGTTATTTGTTTGGCTATAGACATTAAGCAAACGGTAATATCCATTCGAATTCATAAGACGGTTCTCGTTGTATACCCGTATAATAAATACAGAGCTGTTGAACCAAGTGTACAACCGGAGTTGTGACATGCATGAAGTGCCCCCAGTATCCACTACTATATTCTGTGTTGCTATGGTGTAACTGCCTCATTTTTATTTTCCCAGTGTCCCGAAGGACTGAGCAATGGTGAATATTAAATCTACAGGGTTATTTCCGCTAGTAGTATTAGTAAAATTATCATTTACGTACGTTTCGGAGAAGTCCGTCGTCACTAGCAAGTCTGAGTTCGAAACTGTTTCGACGTCCTGATGATGATATCTTTGCATTACTCGAATTTTGACGACGGATCCCTCCGAAAGGTACGTAAATGATAAGCATAGGTGAAATTATGAACTCGGTCTGACGATTTCGTATGAAAAAGTTGCCCGAAATTTGAGTTTTAACGCAAACAGAGTAATTTTTTATTAAAAGCATTTCGACACCCACGGATAACTGTTTTTGAGGTTGAGTTGCTATTCTCTTGAAAGCAAGGTTCATTCTAAAATATCAGTAAAATTATATTCTTATTGGAGTGAAGAAAAATTTCTGTGAAAACCCGGTTTTTAGCGCATTTTAAATAAAGAAAAATGAGCTATTGTGTTCACTTTGTCCGTTGATGTTATGTCCTCTTAAAATCGTTTTAAATGCCACTGCAACTTGGTATGGATATAATCTGTAACATGGCGAGGATAAAGATGTATCTCTATGGCCGCTGACGCATGAGAGGTTATTGGTCAGCGGAGTGAACTCCAAAGCCATTTTTTCTCCTATTCGACGAAGGAAGCGTCCATTTCACGCGGATCCCTTTACAAGAAAATCTATCATGTGACTCACTTCGTGAGTACTGATCTACCGGGTTTTAGTTTCATCTTCCCGACTATTCCCCCCTTTTAGGTACTTTTGATGATGTGTTGTTTAATTCAAAATTGAACGTTTCAAATTAGGAGAAATTGCAAGGCTCGTTTGCTCTCATAACGCAAGTAAATTTCACAGCCGATACCCCTCTGCCCCATCATTCAGGATAATCGTAAAACGAAATTCCATTTTCATTGTTTTACGCAGGAAAGCGCCGATTGCTAGCATCCATGCAAGTTGAATGTACGTTTAAAAAGTAGCATGAAGCCTCGCACAATTAATAATAATCAATAACAGCATATAATCAACTGGGGCCATGTCCGACCTACACATGAAACAATCATGGGCAAAAAGAACCGAATCGCGGACCGGCAGTAAATTTTTATGAGGAAAAGGAGCAGTCTAAATTCTACACAAATTAATAATAAAGGAACTCCAAATACTCTCCAATGAAACGGTTGACAACTCGTTCCCTTAGCTGTAGGGTTTCCAGATAAATTATAATTTGTGTTTTTAGTTTCATCTTCCCGACTATTCCCCCCTTTTAGGTACTTTTGATGATGTGTTGTTTAATTCAAAATTGAACGTTTCAAATTAGGAGAAATTGCAAGGCTCGTTTGCTCTCATAACGCAAGTAAATTTCACAGCCGATACCCCTCTGCCCCATCATTCAGGATACTCGTAAAACGAAATTCCATTTTCATTGTTTTACGCAGGAAAGCGCCGATTGCTAGCATCCATGCAAGTTGAATGTACGTTTAAAAAGTAGCGTGAAGCCTCGCGCAACTAATAATAATCAATAACAGCATATAATCAAATGGGGCCATGTCCGACCTACACATGAAACAATCATGGGCAAAAAGAACCGAATCGCGGACCGGCAGTAAATTTTTATGAGGTAAAGGAGCAGTCTAAATTCTACACAAATTAATAATAAAGGAACTCCAAATACTCTTCAATAAAACGGTTGACAACTCGTTCCCTTAGCTGTAGGGTTGTCAGATAAATTATAATTTGTTGTAGGTATACTATATTTTTGAAAAAGTACTATATACAAAATGTATAGTATCAAAAGATATATTTTTGAGCTTTTGAAAGTTCTAACTTTATTATTGATATTGCTGAGTTTTCATAGACGAAGTAAGTAGTTACCTACCTTCAACCTTTTATCTCGGTCACCTGGTCTAAATAGTCGGGGCATCTAAGTACCTTGGTTTGTCAAGCGAAGAGTTGGGTAGGTATTTTCTGCAGAACCCCTCTCGAGCTGTTCGTAGAAGTTCCAGTTTTATCAAGCATTCGTATATTTATAGTTCCTATTTTCATGAAGTCATAGAAAATAATATTTCATTGTGTATTCTCGAAGTACTTTCTTCCATCAAGTGTGTTGAAACTTTCTGTGATAGAACGTGTTCATATCATCAGGTCCACTGAGTATAATGTATCATTCTGCGTTGCCTGCTTAATTAATTCTATATAAGCTGACTACCTGAATTTGACTATTGATTTGGGTAAGTTACCCACCGTGGGTATGTTGTACAGAACGCGTCGTTGTTTTTCGATAGTTGTATATTTTATGACTCAATATCCTTGGTGAACTCTGGTCACCTATCTGCAATAATAAAAACGCTTCCTAGAATGATTGTGTGGTCACCTATCTGCTATAATAAATTAGTTTCCTAGAATGATTGTGGCCAAACAGTTACTTGCAGAAAACCTTAATATTTAGAAAATATATTACCTAATATAGATGTGCTATGTCTATATTATGACACGTGGCGTATATTAATGTGAGTGACAACAATTGAATTTTCGAATGATTATATATATATATATATATATATATATATATATATATATATATATATATATATATATATATATATATATGTAATTTTGATTCAATATACATACTATATTTTTTTGGAGAATTTGTGCAAAAATACTATATATTGCCCGCGAAAATCAGGCAACCTTTCATAGCTGACCCATACACGTTCTGTAAACACAAAAATGAGTAAAAATACTAAATAGCTTCATCCATGATTCATCTAAAGATAATCTTCGTACTTTTCCGGCCTACTCTGTTTCTCCCTGCCCCTCTTTTATTGGTGACCATAGAATATCAATGACTTTACCCAACACCACTACGGCTGATTCATTTGATTATGCTTTCCGTACAGCCCAAAGATAATCTGGAAAGTTATGTAACGCTCAATTTCGTTAATATCCAATAAAATGATAAGCACTATATCCAATACCCCCCGAGCGATTGGTTACGTAACATCCATTTAGGTAATGGGAGGCGCCACATCTAAGCTAATAAATAAAAGACAACAACAAACCAATTAGTAAATTGCAAAACTTGGCTAATGGCAAGTAAATAAATCCTAAAAAGAACTTCCTTGATCATTGCCTTAGAGAGAGTTTGACAAAATCCAAATGTTTATTTTTTGAATTCTTGCTGGTGTTACGCGTTTAGGGAACGGCGGTACGACTGAGCAAGTTTGAGCAGGTTTTTCACTTGAATCAATTCTTTAGTGTTGAAGAAGAATTTAGATTTTTATGTTCCCTCATAAACTTGGATGTCACAATTATTTGACGTGGTCATGTTTTACTGGTTCAAAATCAACACTGCCACGTGATCTTAAAAAAAATTATCCACACGAAAGGTTCAGGCGGCCAAAATTTATTGTATTTTTGTTCTATGGTTCTATTTTCAATTCCCTTTTTTTAAAGTGTTTATTTCATGTATTAGTCATCAGTGTCCACTGAGGGGAAAACATTATCAAGTCCCTGAGATACAGTGAGCAGAGACCCGAGTGATATCAATAATGATATCAAAAATATCTCTGATTTCTTTGCATGTGTGGAAGAACAGTCCAAATCGATCTTCTTCGATTAAATGGACACTTGGTCCACACCTAGCATTTTTCAGTATTAATTATCTAGTTTGAGCCTATGGTTCCATTATTGCTTGTATTTAGTTGATAAATAATAATTCGTGTTTATTTCGAGGAATGCACAATTTTTTTGTTAACTTGTTACACATTCGTTCGACTAATTCATCAAAATGTCTACATAGTAACATGTTGCCACCTGAACCTTTCTATTAGGACAAGAAGTTTTATTCATTTGGCACCTTTATAAAATAATATTGTTCCTCTATCATCGAGTTATTGATGTTTGATTTCAATGTAATTTTCAGTTTTTAAATTTTAGGTGTTTACAACACTATTTTTTTCATTGATTCGATATTTTTTCATGAGGACGCAATTCATTTGTTTCTGATGACTGGAATCTTTTTCGGTATTACTCTACTGCAAGGCCTCCGCTAGTTTTCTCTTGTATACTACGAGATTTTCATCTGTTCTCATTTATGATCTTTACCCCAAACCTCCGGAATGGAATGCTATGCAAAAATCGAATTTGCACGAATCCTTTTTAAATGGGGTTGGGTTGCTCTTTTTCCAGCCTTCGTGGCAGAAAATGCAAACATATTGCTCTTCTGCAACTCTTGAATGTTCTTGTACCTTATAATACCAAGTGAAAAATTTAACGTAAATTAACTTGGTAGGGTCCCTCATGGTTTTTCATAATATATTACCCTATATAATTAAACGATGTTGAAAACGGAGTCAAATGTTACCTGATAGTTCTAGGATAAATGTCACAAAAGCTCTTGAAAATGTATCCATCTTTATTAGAATTTATTATCTATATATATTCGACAATATAAATGTAACGTCTGGTATTAGGGGGGTTGAACCATCTTTATGAGGCTGCCATTTTGTATTCTAAATTTTTGTGAACTAAATTTTTAAAACCTAATCTCAAACCTTCTTCTCTAATTAATAACCTTCTGTTTTCGGACTTGGCCTCTGGATTATATCCGTACGATCGTTCTAGGAGACAATCGGGACTTCACACTCTATCTTCAAATCTATGTACATATCTTCGAGTCGAATAAGTTTTTTACTGAAATTGTTTAGCATTCAAGTAATGGAAAGTTGCATTTTAATGTCATAAACTTTCAATAGATAATGTTCAGAGATGTCAACTCTATGGAGACCTTCTTCTTTCGATGAGGAAGATGGTGTCAACTCATTTAGTCTATCCTTTCTGCTCCTTAGTGCCTCGAACGCTTCCAGGCTTTTTAATGGAATTTCTATGTCAATCTTATTCCATTTTGATAGTAGTTTACTATTAGATTTTTTTTTTCCCCAAGTTTGGTGCGAAGGTGAAATCATTAGTCCCTCTTCCCGGTTGAGCGACGCTCCATTGCTCAGTTTGGTGTTGCCGGTGCTCTAAAAACGGTTGGAGCAAAACTACTAACAATGGGGGTGTGCCGTTGGTGTTGAAATATTTCAGTTACAATTCACATATTAATTTTATAAAAATTGGCCCAATCAAATGGTGTTGGAGTTTTGTCTGCCACAACCTCTTATGATGGGGCAAATGGTGATCCAGTCGTGAAAAAAATCTTCAGCGAATACCATTTCCGGGACAACATTAAACTATCTGCAATTTTGAGCGGATTTGATCTGTATCCATGATCTTTCAGCTGATGGAATATTTACCCATTTACCCTGGACAAGAAATGAATGGGAAACTTTCATTTGTTTGAATTTCACACTTTTGACCTCAAATGCGGAGTACTTGTTAAACCCCCCCCCCCCCCCGTAGAATTTTTGAGCTCAAAAGACCGTTTAGTTTGGCCATTGAACGGGTAGGAAGATCACGCGTGACGTAGTGCCATGGAACCGGGGGTTCCCCCCAGGCGGGTTGTGACGTCATAGGGCAAATGACTTCAAGAACCGTTTTACTACTGGTCAGCTACCCATCATATGGAACCTTTCCGGAAAGCTCTCGCTCAGATCTTCACTGAGCAAATAGAAAAAGGCCATGAACGCGAACAGTAAGTGGGAATTTCGATTTGGGGAGGCTAACCGCAGGAATACTCTTGAAATATTACAAGAGATCTGATGAGGTTGTGAGGAACAGAAGTGGGCGGGGATTTGCTCGCTGGTGGTGTGTACAGTCTCGCTCAGCGTAATGTTTTTGACATCACGAGTACCTACCTAATTGAGTGAATATTAATGATTTGTTTCGATATTCTTCCCTAATAAATTGACATTTCCTGGGTCGAGTTGACATCCTTGTCTCGGCCGCTTTTTGTGTGTCCTCATTGTGTTCCAGCTGAGGCAAACTCTTGAAAAATTGATCCGTCTTCCTCTCGGGGCCAGTGTTGTAGGCGCTCCATAACTTATGCAGACCCACTTGTGCGTATTTGGCGGTCTTTTGAAGCTATGGGGTTGGGGGATAAAAAAAAACTGTGTCGGCGCATGTAATGAATATGTAATAACGGAAATGGATTTGAACTCACTTCTGAATGCCCTATCAGTTATACGTGCTTCGAATTTTCGAGCGCGTTACGAGACGATAATTGAAAATTTCCGAGACTCCAACTGAGTTTACTCCAATATTCTTTTAGTAAATTATTAATGCTATTTATTTACTTCATTTGACCACTTTTTTACTTCAAATCACCTACTAGTATTACTGGAGTGTTACCTTATTCATGCTCAGTGTATCCTACTGCTGACGCTACATATCGTATCCGAAGTGAGCAATAGTAATTCTGATGCGTGTTGGTTTTTAGCAAAGTTTTGCCCAAATCTGGCAAGTTTTATAATAGTATACATAATAATAGTATACATTACTATGTCCGTCTTCGCAGGTTTAATACCATAATATAACTGCATATACGTAGATACCCACCAAGAAGAAATTGATGAACATAAATAAAACACAGGTACACTTTGCAAGTCCCTCTATAAGTTACAAAAGCTGACATTTAAAACTATCCACAACAAAACATCATAATTTGAGTTTATCCACTTATCAACACCTACCAACTGATAATTAATGAGATAAAATGACCTACGCTTCACTGTTCATCTATAGGTGTTAAAAGTTATAATAAACTCTGCGCACAGACTACTGTTGATTTGACGGTATTTAAAATTATAGGGGTCCGTCTAGCAGCTAACCCGCACAATCTCTGAGAATAGCATCGTAATCGGACTCGAACTTGGTATAGTTTTGAGCGTGATAAGGATTTACCGCAGACATACACGGAACCTAAATTGATCAGCAAGCTCTGAAATGCAAAAAACAAGTGGACGTTTTTATTTTGGAGGACAAAAAAGGGAGGAAATGTGAATTGACAACCCGTTTCCAGACCATTTAAAAAGCTAAATCCGTCAATAAATGAGTTACGGTAAATAGATAACAAGCTCATGCCAGAATTATTGTTCCAAAAAGATGTAGGTTGTTGATTTTCAACTCGATTTTCAGTCTAGCTATGCATTTTGTAGCCAATATTATGAAACTCATTCGAGAATAGGTTGCAGGAGAACAGTGATGCTTCGTCTCTAAAGCATCACTTTTTCCTCTCCTAGTTTTAGGTTTAGTTGTGCATTACGTAGCATAACTGCATTACGTAATATTTTGAAATTCACATCTGAGTCGTTGAAAGAAGAATTCTGAAAATGAAAACATGATTCTAATACTTACCTCTCTTTGTCCTTCTCGTCTTGGGTGTATTTCATTATTAACCTTCTCTTCAAAATAGAATCTTTGCTTCTCTCGTTTTCATTTATTGGCTGAGTTTGTACTTGACTGTAATACATATACGAGTACTACTTACTTAGAAATTATGTTTAATTCATAATACTCTGCCCCCCCCCCCCCCCCCCACGAAGGTTTATCATTTATTTATTATGTTATATCTCTGCTGTGCGTATCACTGGTCTATATAATAAGTCATATACGCATGTATGGACAGATTATAAGTACGTTGGAAGATTTTAAAAAAAATTGAAAAAAATCGAGATGAATCAGCAAAAATTCGTCCTTCTCCTGCTTTATAAATTCCGTTTGCGATTCACACGCGTGTTGGCGATTTTTCACCTTCTAACTCATAAACCCTTCTGAAGTGCGAATGGTTTGTCGTACCCGCTCAGGGTGGTCTCATTCGATTCAATCAACTGAGCTCCATCAAAGTCAAACTTGAAAACTACCCGTTTATCCCTAAGGTTTTTAGAATCTCAATTTATTAATATTTCGACCCTTAAATTTCACCCCTTGGAGTTGATTGAAAGTAATGCCGCGATTATGGGCATGATAATATGTGATTTTTGAGCCGAATTTCATTAACTTTGGTTTCGGAGAATACCCACGGACTGGGAACGGTGGATTTTGTTGGTCGATTACGAAGGCTCATTATGAACAACAAAATGATCTTATTGGTATGACGTGTCGAGCAGTACGTGGGCACTGTTACTTCATTGTCCTGATAGCGAGGCTTACCCGTCGATTAGATGCAGCGCTACTGGAGACTTGCCACCCGACCCTTCATGTTATGAATATTCATCAATTCGAAATCCCCTCGCCACACCACAACCCTCGCCTGATCTGCCATCACATCTGCGGGGTTTTGCTTTTCCCTATTGGTTGACCCTATAGTTTCGTCGTCCATAAGGAGTAGAATAAAAATTCCTGAATAAACTTATATCAACATCGATCAATACAACAATAAATTAAAAGAAACAGAAGTACATATCTACACTTCCGGGAATACATAATGAAAAGAGCATCAGAGTACATGTAATTTTAGTTTGTTGACATTTTAAACCATACCTCTAGTGAGTTCGTAAATTTGTAGTGGAAAAGGACTTGATTACCTAAGTAATATGTTACTGAAGGATGTTTGTTGACTGTTCTCTGATTGTAAGAATATTTTGTGCGTCATGAATCTACAGAGATGTTTTCCACAATTCTACCCTTGATGTGAATTCATTTTTCATAATTGATTATTATATTTACCCTGGAGGACTAAGAGGAAAACGTTTCCTAAAACTCTCGCCCGATAATAAATGGTAAATATTTATCTGAGGACTTTGATTTTTGATACTACTCCAGTTTCAATGCGTATTATGTTATTGCTTGCGCACACGTTACTCATGGTCTGATAGAGGGGAAACTATTAGAGGGTTCTCCAGGAGACAACTTGTGTAATCCTCAATAGTTTCAAGCTCGGACTGTGTAATCATTTCAGTAAAATAAAAATTCAAATATTTTTTAAGAAGTTGTACAACATAGTAAGTGCACGGAGTGAGTCCCAAAAGTAACGCCCCCCTACCCCTTTCTCACTTATGCAGGTCGAGGTCCCGTCAGGGCCCAAAAGTAACAACGGGCGCCTCTCGATCTAGCTGGGTTTGGCGTTGGATGGGATTCCTTAACTTTCTCACAACTTTGGAGTTATTGGAAGAATCCCATCCAACGCCAAACCCAGCAGCTAAAATGATCTAGAACGGCCGAGGCGCCCGTTGTTTCATCAACGGAACGCCGACAGCGCTATCTCTGGTGCCCTGACGGGACCTCGATGGACCTCACAGGAGGTAACTCTGTTACAAGTTATTGAAGTGAAACTTGGAGAGCGTTTTCGGATTTCGGATTAAGCAAATAAGAATCGGGAAGGGAAAAATCCAAAAGTGTTTGGACTAGCCAGAGGAGGGGAGTATTAGGCAAATTTCTATTTTTGCTGAGTGGCATTTTAAAGATTTTTTAGTGCTGAATACGATGGTTGAAACCAAAATTGCGATATCTTATGCCGTTCTCGGATTTGAGTAGATGAACCAAGAAGAAGCACAGTGTTTTTTAAAGATAGGTAGGTACTTTTGGAAAAAATTGTTGAAAACTTCTTTTTTTAAGCTTAGTATCAGGCACCTCAAAACCGCTCTCCAAGTTTCGCTTCGATATCTCAACAATTGTGAGAAAAAAGGTTGGGGGGGGGGGGGGGGGGGGTTACTTTTGGGGCGCCCTGTATAATGAGGAAGCAATCCTGTATAGGAGTGGGATTTGCTGTTTACTTTAGAGCAAGAGCAAATTGCTGACTGAACATGTAACTGAAGGTTCATGAATTAATCAGTTGCAAAACATCGTTCTTAGTGTTTGTTGTTGTTCTCAGTGTTGATGAATCTTATGAATTACCTACAAGACCCAGTGGTAATCATTCATTTGCACCTTATTGTCGAAGTTATCTATTCCACCTGTTCCAGCCTATCTGTTCTCTAATCTACAGTTACAACTCTTATGGCCTTCGATGGAATTTTGAAACTCCGATTTCAGAGTAACCTCCTCGATTGATCGGACAAACTTCATGGAATGTCAGTTTTAGCGTGGATATATACGACAAAACCCATTAGAATATTCTAGTATTGGCAATCTTTTTGGCAACACTGGCTATGGTAAAACTACGTTCCCCGCCTACTATTGTGATAACACCAGTGAAAATGATTTCCCTTTTGCTGCTCTGAAGGATTTTTAAGCTTATCGTGACATTTATGGCTGTGGTAATCTCGGCACTTGGGTTTTGATGAGAGCTTTGGCAATCAAGGATTCGGGGATTTAGAACTCATGTACCTCTAGTCAGTACTTGAAGAATCGAAATCGATCTCAGAATGGAATTTGTTTTCACAAAAATAATTGTAGAAGTACCTAATAGGTCGTGGTCGAGGCTCCGGCGATAATGCTTGATTTTTGAAATGACATTTATAAGCATTACTCTCGTATCATCCAGAATTAAAAGGTACATCACTAAAGGGGAAAATAGGACGTCACGTTGGTAGGTTTATTGAGAAAGGTCATTGTGAAGTAAAATCAAACTAACAACAAATTTATTCAAAACAATACAGCGAGCTGCCCCACTTTAGGGATGTCTGACGATACAGCCTACTGACTTGGTCCTATCCTTGGTAGTCATCCTCTTCAATATTTAAAATGTCTTCAGATTCTTGGTAGGTACCACCAGGGTTCAGGTAGGGGTTTTTCCGTTCATAGGACCAACCCTACCTATAGGCCTGAATCAAGGAAATCAACTGAATCAGGTATTGTATTTACGCACGCGCTTTCTTTCTCAACCAATAGAAAACGAGATAAAGCCACAGAGTGAAGAAACTCTGAAATGAAACCGGGCTCTCACGTTGCCCTCTCAAAATTCTGTAAAAACGAGAAAACAATCGATAATCGCATTTTTTCGAACGGCAAATTTGCCGAAACTTGGGAGTTCCGTCTCTTTTCTTGACTTTTGAACACAGACACAGATGTGGTTCCAGTTAAAAAGTATAATCCTCTCTTAAGGTACGGAAATTTTCAGTGGACCTTAAGTATCTTTCGATTCTAAAGAATTAAGGCGATAAGTAAGTGATCGGGCTATTGCGTACTTGTAGTGGCTATTAGATAGCTATAGCATATTTTTTCGGCGAATCAGAACCGCGTATCACATCTGCCAACTTTCTCACAGACCCCTTCCGTCGGCAGTGTCGATTTCTTTGTTTACGGAGTGGTCCGACGAATATCCCACGTCCGCAATCCGCAGATTTGTCTGCAAATGTAGATCTGTGCAGTCGGGTGGATAAAGTAATCAGACGGTGGATCCACTCAGTGGCGTCTTGAAATGTAGAACAGTTGCATCTGAGTTATGGTGGTTTTGTTTTACGTTCGTTGTGTGTTATATTTCCTTCCTATATACCACATAAAAAAGGATCATTTCTACGAATTTTATTTTGTTATTTTAAGCGTAAAACTAGTTTGTTAAAAAGTGTAATGCCCAGTCATAACGAGGTATGAGAGATCTGCAAGTGTTACCGTTTGATTCAGCGTGGAAGGGGGATAAAACGTCCGCCATGTGTGCAGTATGGCTTCCTCAGATATTGTAACATGGACTTATATCTAGGAAATGTGATAAAATACAAAGAGCATCATCCTGGACCCAACAACCTCTCGAGTTTGATCGAAATCGGACCTATAGATGATCAGAAATTAACGTTTGCGCATGCGCACAGACTACCAGTAATTCGACGACAATGAACTTGATAGGGGAGCTAAACTGCACAATCCCTGGAAATGTCGTCAAAATCGGTCTGTTAATCTTTTTTGAGTTTTGTCTATGCCGATCAATTTTAGTTTTGCGCTTGCGTTATAGTTATTATTCCACCAATCGCGATATAATTCATAGGGAATTTTCCTGGAACATATATCCATCTATTCCCCGAGTTTGAACGAAATCGGACCAATAGATATTAAGAAATCGTCGTTACAAGAAATTAACTCTTGCGCATGCGCACAGACTACTTCTTATGCGACTGCAATGAAAGTTTAAAAATAAATAATTTTTTTTTTAATTGCCAAATTTAATTGAGAACGAGTTTTTTGGCCACACAATTGTTAGTTAATAATTCCTTTTTACTTAGAGTCCTGAATTTTCCAAACAATTCAACATATATAGTACGATAATTAACTAAAATTCGCTCATACTATCATACATGACTGGAACTTTAATGATTCTTTTTTGCAAAGCAGCGACTATATTGGGGTTTCACGATCAGCGTTGCACATTTCCCAATCCGTGGTAGAGGGAAAATAGTTGTTGTGAGACCTGAGTGATGAGTTTTCAGTTAAAAATGTTGAAGCTAAAGATGGAATTATCGTCAAGGTCGCGGATCTCAAGTTAGAACGGGAGATTGGTAGGCGAACGCATAGTAACACGGAGATGATAATGCTTTTTACTGACAGCTCCTCGCCATGAAAACAATTTTCCAAGACACGACGATTGTTCATTTTTGAACACTAGGTTATGTTGAAATAGCTGAGTGAAGTGACCAACCGGAATAAGAAAAAATAAATCAATAAATTCATTTCAAGATGGTATACAAGAATAATATACCATTTTGGATGTCACTTTGAAAACTAGCTTTTTGTCCCCCACTGAAATTGTGCTCATAATTCAGAAAAATTAGCCTTTAAAGATTGAGAAAATGGCAAAAATCTATTCTTTTTGCTAAATGTCGAGTGAATCAATGCCAATAATTCAGCGTTAGGAATATTGACAAGTCTTCAGGTTTATGAATCTCCGTGTGTTTACATCGCATGAAACATGTGATGAATTTATGAATTTGTCTATTATTATATTATGAATCGCATTATATTTTACTAAACCCGGTTTCATATGATTTTCCTTGCCTGTTCAATGAATATTACCCATTAATCCGAGAACTGTTAATGGCCACTCTGTAACTTTTGAAGACTTTAAAGCACGATTTAAAATAAAGACGAAGACACCTTTCGCTTTATATATTTGAAAAAATCTGTCCACTAGTTACAAGTGGTAAACGCATAGTGGTACACACTATATAAGCTTTGTACCTATGCAGAGAACATTTCTACAATCGCAACCGCACACACAATTTACGTTTCTTATCAGTTTCGTGATTTTTCAAAGACGACTAGAACGTATGATCTAATTTTTTTTGGTTTTGAAAAGCATATACATTCGTCTTGTTTTTAGAGTAGGGGCCCACTTGGGAAAGTATAACTTGGATTTATTACATCTGACTGCGAATATTGTGTTTTGGAGAAGGAATTCGTGCAACTATACATTCCACCCTGATCACCACTAGGATAAACCTGAGCCTAATCATCATCAAAGTCATATTATATACACAAAATGAATAAAGATGCATATAGTTGATTGTAAGTTTCATCACCACTACCATTCAATTCACATTATCGACTGAATCATTCCGCTACAAGAATAAAATATTATCTCCTTTCTTCATGGAGGTCAGTAACTATTATTTGATAATCAGCATGTGTTACGGAATTTCCTACCTTTGATGCGATATAGCACAACGTACCACCGCGTAGCTACCTATTATGTCACTATTCATTTATATTGCTAGTATTTCATTAGTATATTTATAATATGATATCAGTATTATTTAAACATATATCATAGGATACATCTTATGGAGCGGTCTCTGTAAGTCAGTAGTCTTGAGCCTAGATTTCAACATATGCTTCACTTTTACATACATTAGAAAATTCTTGAAGAAATTCGCTATTTTAGCCGGATGCAAAATTTTAGTTTTTTCGATTATTTTCAATTGAAATCTATACGGAGACCTCTAAATTACAACTAATTTCGTATCATATTTTGGTTCCAACTATTTGAAAATTCGTACACTATTTGCATATTATACCGCAGGACTAGATTTTAAGCGTTTTTACACCTTTAACTGTCGTTTCAATATTATTTATGTAGGTTGTCATAGTAAAATATGAGATAGAACATCGAAAAAATAAAATAAACGTATCTTTTCGTAGATAGGTTTCTACTTTCAACAGTCAGACAGTAAATTGAGTATTTCGTGCAGCCACTTGAGAATATGACCTTAATAAATGACCAGGCCGACCTGGTTCTGCTCTCGAACAATGTCGAATTACAACGCACTATTTCGAACTGTACAGAGAACCAATGATCAACAGATGATGATGCCAAGTCTTTCTTTTAGTGAATTTTCGTAGAAAATGGCTCCAAAAATGTTAAAATCAAAATTTTCAAAAAATGTCTTCGTTGAAATCCGTTTTTAGGTATTCTGAAACGAATACTTGAGTTTGATGCTTTTTCATATGTATGAAAAACATGTCATGTTTGTGTGTCATGTTTTCTTATGTGTCATTTCAGATGATAACTTTCCTAGGGATTGAGATAAAAATTCCGTTCTTGAGCCAAAAAATCAAGCTTTCCAAACGAAAGAATGATATCGTTGGCCAACACTTTTGAGCACATTAAATTGGTCAACTTTCAAAAAATGTGCTCAAAAAACCACTTAAAATTACTAAAACCGACCAAAAATTGTTTTATATTTTCTATCAGAAATTTAGTTAAAAAATATATAATCAATGATGAACTAGAACATTGAAAAATTAATTCGCAAAAACAAGGTGAAAAAACTACCTAAATATAATATTACCTGCAATAAATCTCTTTTGACTAAAAATCTTATTCAAAAATATAGATTTAACAATTTTTAGCAGTTTTTAGCTTTTTTTTTTTTTTTTTTTAATTTCTTTTTTCTTTTTAATTTGACCAATTTAATGTACTCAAAAAGTGTTGGCCAACGAACTTATAATTTCGTTTGAAAAGCTTGCGTTCTTGGTGCAAGAACGGAATTTTTATGCAATCCTTAGTAGAGTTATCGTCTGGAATATACAAAGCTATATACATATGAAAAATCGTTAAAACTCTATAATTTGTTTCAGAATGCCTTAAAAGAGATTTCAACGAAGAAAAATTAAGAAAATTTTGAATTCAATCTTTTTGGAATTAATGCAATAGCTTCATTTTCTACGAAATTCGGTAATGGAGTCCAACACACTTTATTCACTCATATTTCTGGTTACGTCACAGTAGGTGAGGTTCCATCCTTGGAAAGAAAGAGATGATTTGTACAAATACATTATCTCGTATTTCGTAGAATATTGCATAAAACTTTGTACAAATACATTATCTTGTATTTCGCAGAATATTGCATCAAACACCTCAAATTAAATTATGTAATATAGTTTGGATGTTCTAGGTCCAAAATGACACTCAACCTAACGTAAATTTTGTGATACTTGTGTCATTTTGTGAAATCTTCTCAATTTTTATGCTGATTGTAGGTTTTTTCAACGACAAAAAATTAAAAACAATAAAGAAAAAACGCATTATTATGTTGACTCGTGATACCGCGGTTAGAGGAGAGATAGCAGCGTCATGGAGACCGTGGGAGGCTGAGGGGCCCCCAAGGACCATTCGCTCCTCGTCTTTCTCACAATCTCGCCATCTTGTTTCCAGCTGACGCAGAGGGAGCCTTCGAACCATCTGAACCAGCCGTTCACTGAACAATGAGGAGCGAAGGCTGAGGTAGTGTTTCACCGAACCAGCGGTTTTTCCACCACAACGTGACCACATTACATTAGTTTTCATTTCCCGAACAAGAAATTCTGTTAGAAGGTTCGAGCATCAATTTTTTTCATCCGAACCTTCGGAAGAA
The DNA here is from genome assembly GCA_030762985.1 of Adelphocoris suturalis. Taxonomy (NCBI): domain Eukaryota; kingdom Metazoa; phylum Arthropoda; class Insecta; order Hemiptera; family Miridae; genus Adelphocoris; species Adelphocoris suturalis. The sequence continues at coordinate 36,523,599 of CM061051.1, forward strand.
CTGATGATCAATTCAGAATGCAAGACATGTTACTTCAAGGGGTACATAGTGAGATGGTAGCTACAATTTACGAAAATTGTTGCTACCATCATTTTATTAATTGCTATGCAATTCTTAGGCCGACCCCCAACAATTTTTTTTGTAACTTCCGTGACGCGAAGCGCGAGTTCGTGGGTTCGAATCCCAGCCAGGCGTGAACATTTTTTTATATCCAAATTTTTTTATAACCATTTTTCGCATCGTGGGTTCGAATCCCAGCCAGGCTTGAACATTTTTTTATATACAAATTTTTTCAGGTTAAGGATTGCATAGCAATTTATCCTCGTTTTCTACGCAGGAGAAAAGAGAAAAGATCCGGCAGAGTATAGATTAGGGGGGTCCAGGGGGTCGAAGTCCCCCGGCGGGGCGCGAAGCGCCGAGTATATATATATAAGTATGAAATTTTACTAAAATAAAGAGGAAAAGGTTTTTGATAGATAATTTGAATTAGTCTGTCAAAATTAGAAGAAGGAGTGTTTTTGAATATCCCCTGGAACCGAGCTTGTATCCAACGTTTCTTGGTAGTTATATTGGATTTACTCAATCATTGAGGTTGAGTCTAATCAATCAATCATTGAGTAAATCCAATACAACTACCAAGAAACGTTGGATTCAATTCGGTTCCAGGGAATATTCAAAAACACTCTTTCTTCTAATTTTGACAAAGACTAATTCGAAATATCAGAATCCTTTTCCTCTTTATTTCTGCAAGATTTCATAAACTTAAATTAATACTCGTACTCGTATATAGTGCAGTAGTACAGCACAGTCTCCACAATCAATGCATATTTATTACATAGTAACTACTTTCACAACCCGAAAGAAGTTAAGAGGAGCTATAGGGTTATAGGCTGCATATATATTTCAAAATGTATGACAGCACACTAGGTACTAAGATATGCTATCATATTTTCACGAATCAGAGAAATGCATGTGCCTGTCTCTGAAGTTGAGCTGAAGAGCATGTCAACCTTCCGAGATATTATAACGAAAATGGAGTTTCGGGATTGGGTTTCTTATATAATCAAAAGCGAGCAAATCACTGCTGAAAAGTTAATTTTTATTATTCAAACGGTGGACCAACAAGGTAAAAACCTTTCATTTTAGCGGAATTTTTCTCAACTCTCATGAGATCGATAAAACATTGCTAAAAACGGTGTTTCATGGTTCTCAACAAAAGGGTAATACATGTGGCTCTATATATAAGTGGATAGTACATATTTATAATCATCGGAATACCAAGGGCGTAAGTGGAAAAGTGAGTGGTGGGATCTGCAATAATGTAGAAATTGAGGTAAGCGGTGATGAATCACAGGAATGTTCCGTTCGTCACCGACAAGAATATCCTCTGCTCCTTTCGTGTCAGGCGTACCCCAGCAGTTCACAAGTCCAAACGCCTACAGCATGGGTTTCTGCCTGCATGATTTCAAGTCTTGCATTTAAGTAGGTTGAAGGTTTACCAAGTGGCGTGTTTAAATTCAAAAAGTGAAGGATGACAACTCAGATTGACGCCAAAATCCAGTTTGAGATCAGAGGGCAGCGTCTTTCAAACCGTGGATGCATCAATGTAAATCGTGCGGAGAAATAAATCGAAATTTGTGTAGAAGAAATGAATGTACAAGAAATGTATTTTTCGCTAGATGCCTTGACTTTACATCCCAAAATGCGTTTCTATACACATTATTGGTGATATTGGTGGTTCTGTACTTACTTCTTCGGCTAAATCGTGGTGCAAAATATGTCTCAATGTACCCCGAGAAATGCTTGTACCTTTAGCGGTTTGATCGGCCTGGGCACCTCACAAGTGCCTGCCTCACTCTGTCGATGTTATCCGGGGTCCGAGAGGTTATCGCAGGGCCAGGAGGCTTAAGCTTGAGTAAAGTCCTCTTCTTCCTCACATTAGTCACCCATCACAAGAATAGAGTTTTTGGTGACTTCAACTTAACGTCACCCGTTACCATAGTCTTGAGGGAGCAAATGAAGATGCTAACCCAAATGGAACCGGGGGGCACGGTTGCCTTAATTTTGATGTCACGTTAACGGTGGTTGGGCAACGCGATATTTTCCCCCAGCTGTCTTGTGGTCTAATCAACTTCTTTATTTCTATATGAAACTCCAATTTTCAATCCTAAATTCAAATTTCATGTTAGTTTCAGTACAAATATGGGCTAATTTCTCATTTTTGGTTTTCAATTCTTAAAAAGGGCATGGATTCAACGCAAAGGTAGTAATCCTCAAGTGGGGAACACCGCGGTTTAGTTGCACTTATAGGTCATTAGTCGTTACGAGCTTCATGCTTTTGAGTTTTCCGGTGGGGAAATTATCAACAAGTATGAAAAAGTATTTATCTCAATGACAATGAACCAGGATTTTACCTGATAATCAAAAGTGGAGGCAGAACTTCACGCAATGTTCACGAGAAAACAGCTGAGAGATCAGGCAAACTAAGAACAATACTGCGAAGAAGTAGTGTCTTAAAACTCAGGTTTCTCTTTTAAAATATGTAAAATAATGATAAAAACAAGGCTTTAATCGACCAAATAGAGCCTGTGCGCAAAAGAACAGATTTTTTTCGATCGAGTTGAAGGCTAGTAAAGCTAGACGGCGGAGGCGGACTTCAGATGGCACATTCGGTTTCTACGCGACTTGAAGCGTAAAATAACCAAGTTTGAGAGGTGTTCAAAAAACATACCCGCTACATCAACCTGATTAGTAGGTACTGATATATGGGGAAATTTGAAAAAAACTATTATTATTTACTTCACCAGTATTCGAGTAATTTTGAGGTGACCAGTAGTGACATTTACAGGAAGGTTAGGCTGGCTTCGTGTGCCTTTAGGTCACCAAATGGGTGACGTTAAATGAGCCATTCTAACGTACGACGTTGCTAATGTCCCCTCAAGGTCACGTACTCTTGAGTCCGTTAGGGTGACGTTAAGGGCACGTTAGTGGTCACCAAAAACTCTCTATTGTGTGGCGGTTAGGTACGGTGCCCTGATGTCCGACATTGAAGTGCCGCATGAAATCCCTCTGGGCATTTAAATTGATTCCCCATTGCGCACAAAACTGTCATACATAACAACGCAGTGTTCCAACAGCCCGTCTCCGCGGAACTCAATTTGTAGGGATCCCACATTCTTCTTTTCCTCCATCGAATAGTCTCGATAGTATCGATTCAGCCTCCCAACACATCGATTTGCCCATTTTGAAATTAACTGGCCTTCTGAGCACCTATATAGAAAAAGTTCCAGCCAATCCCTTAGTAATAATTCAGATTAGTTGGAAATATAGTATGTCAGAATAATGTGTATTGTTTGGTGGTCTGAATGCTCGCAAGCACGTATCACAAAAATGCATAACATCAAGTGGTCAATCCCTTGGTAAAAATTTCGATTAGTTGGACATTTAGGTCAGAATGATGTGTATAGTTCGGTGATCTGGAGGCTCGCAAACTCGCATCTTACAAATACATAACGTTAAGTAATCAATTCCTTAGTAAAAATTCTGGAACAGACCCTGCCTACCTTATATTTGGGAAGTGCCCAGTCTGTTGGTAGGTATAAAATGCATGTTTATTCAAAAGTCTGTATCATCCTACACAATATGACCATCAACTTCGTTTATTCAGAGATCAACAACAAAAGGGTTCGTAAGGTTCATTGCTCAACTTGCTGAAATAGCGTGGGGACACATACGGGACACATATTTATCAATTTCTCACGGAGCTCGTTGGCCAGCACATTAAATTGCTCAAATTTCAAAAAATGTGCTTAAAAAATCACAACAAATTGCTGAAAACGGCTAAAAATAGTTGACTTTATAATTTTTAACAGAATATTAGTCAAAACAAGTTTATATACAATAAAGTAAAACATTTTAAAAAATTGCACAAAATTCTGCCGAAAAATGTAATTAGATTTCAATTATGTTTGCTTAAAAATCGATAAAACTACAAAATATGCATTAAAAAATCCAGAATCTTCATTAACTATTTTGCTATAAAATTGGTAGTTAACAATTTCTTTGCTCTCAAAGTGCTTAAATTACAAAACAATGTAACATATTATGGTACAACAATTTACGAAAATTCGATCATGTTGCACGATCGGAACTTTTTCAAATCTCGGGCTGTCTCGTAATTTCATATCTGAGAAAATTCTTTGAATGTCTAATTTCTCTCGTGTACTGATATTGTGTATTGACTCTCTAGTTTAAACACTTGGTTAGATAACTTTGTGGTTAGGTTAGTGATTACGATAAAAATGAAGTATGATGTTGTTACTCTGAATCATCAAATGTAAACAGAACCTAGATTAGTATTTAGTTGGTAACGGTTAGTTTAGAAGTGTTGAAATTCAATAAAAGGGAGACATAATACAATTTTTGATTTTGACTTGGAATTTATAAATTGATGGATATTCCAACTTAGTAACTGCCTGCATGCCCAATTCTGAGTAGGCTCACCTGCTATAATTACCTCAAATTGAGACATTTATGTGCGTATTCATTTAATATTTATACCTAGCTTGAAAAATATGTCTTGGTTCTTCAAAAGGTTATTGAAGGGAACAACAAATGGATTTGCGTGTGCAGCGTGATTAGGTGATGAATTTTCAAACATTGAGAAACTAAATAATATTGGTAAAATAACTTAAACGTATTAATTAGTTTGACGCAATGCCGCTAGGATGCCAAATTTTATGGCGGCACACAACGAGTTTCTACTTTATGCTGGAGGAAGGGACACAACACTCATCGCCGCTTTGTTCTTACTTTAATAAATAAAAAATATAAATCAATAATCGCGGAGTGATGGAAAACAAGAAACACTAAATTTTAGTGTAACTACAACTTTACCTCATCTTGTTTATTTGTCACCATTTCCTTCGCTGATCATAACATCAATAAGTGTGAAGTTGATTCAACAATCGTGAACTAGGGCGAAGTATGGTGTTGAATTTAACAATATTGATAAAGTCCTAGACCTCACTCATCCCCCCTCATTAATATATACATCAGTGCTGAAAACCCATGTTCTCTTCATTTCATAATACATCAGTCTGCGGTTCTGTACGCAATTAGAAGTGGTATAATTTTATCAAGCTTATTATTGACATTATAACTCAGGGAGTCCTATTGCTATTGTAATGCTTGAATGTGTAATATGTACAGATGACCTAACTGTTCAGTCTGAAAAATTTTTGCAATCCAGTTGAAGGTTTTATCTAGGAATTCCGTCAGTAAATATGTCTTGACCCCCTAATTAGGTGCTTATCTGTACGGAACTGGGAAGTAAAGCTGCCTTTATTTTGTGGGATCCGACCGGCCGCGATGGCATAAACGAACATTCAAGTTTTGGAAATGCGTTTCTGGATGCTATGATGTACCCAGTCAAGCTCTGCGAAAGAACCATTGTAAAATCAAATGAAACTCCTGCTATTTTGATGAAATTTATTTATGCATTTTTAATTCGTGATGGATATTTCGAAATACCGGAAATATTACGAATGAACTCAGTCTGCTCCATTCAACTTTTCGATGAGTGTACTCCGATGGTTAATCTCTATTATATCTCTATTATCAATATATCTTTTATCTATATTTCTAGAGGGAAGCCCCCCCCCCCCCCCCCCCCCCCCCCGGCTGGTCGAGGAGGAGAGCGAAGCGAGCCGGAGCGGCTAGTACTTGATGAATACCCTTCCCCAATGCAAAAATAACAGCAAACGATTCGTTCTGCGGAGTCGCTGGGTGATGTTTTGGTTGTCTTGGAGACGAACTTTTGTTTTCTTATTGGTTGTTTTCTTGGTTCCTTGATTGGTTCATCTACTGAATCGCCAACCGCGAGAAATGCTGCATCATCAGCAAACTTATTCGTTTCTTATGACAAATTCTCACGATTCAATCTCTCTGTGAGCATAAATGATATCCAATACTTTCCATCCAAGTCAACAGCGAACTATTTTACGAAAAATCCTATTGTGCTGCTTCGATGATCATCAAAATATCGTTAGGGCTACTTGTTGAGAAAATCAACCCTTCACTGGGGTTGGTTGCTTGTTTGCAAGGTTTTGTACTTCTTTCGTGATGGGATGTGGTATAGAGGTACCTCTGAATCTTTCAACCAGTTTTGCTCTCATTGTTTGCACTTACTGCTGTTCACTTCACGTTTTCGACCTCAATTGAGGCATTTTATGTAACCTTTGGAAGTTGACGACTGAGTACACATTAAGTAAATTTTAACTCTGTTAAATCATCCGTGATGTGATAAATAAACAATGAAATATGTCACAAATCGATCATTAATTCTTATCAATGAGATGTGAGATGAATTGGAGTTGAAATGTTCGGTTTTGTTGGTTGAAACCTTTCTTGATTCACCCTTTCGTTTCCCTGTCAATAATATTTGAATACCAGTGCAGGAGACCTTAAATGGTTCTTTGCGACCAGATTAACCCCCTCCCCCCACCACACCATTAATTTCTAGTAATCTCGCGGGGTTTGCATTTCTGGGCCATCGTCTAATCCTGCAAAATGTGCTTAAACGGCTCGTGATAGCATTTCTTTTCAACAATATTAATAACGATGATGCTTAGCTAGCATGTTTCAGAAAACCGACAGTTCAGTAACTCGTTTTGGTAGAACTTCCTGTTGATATCAACTTTCGTGATCAAGATTTCTAACTTTTCTCCTTACCAACATTGTTAGCAAGATGTTGATAACAGGAGTTCTGCTCCCGAAGTGATAGCAAACATTTAGTTCATCACTGACAATATTTCACTACTGAACTAGAATTTTTTATCCAAATTGACTAGTAAACAAAACTTTCAAATATAAATAGCTGTCGAAATGCAGGCCTCAACAGTTTAATTTCAGAAAAGAAGGTGCACTTCTCGTGAAATTTATTACAGCTTCGGTAGGCTTTTTGTATCGGTAGTTGACGCGATGCTCATTGATGATTGATTGATTGTCAGTTCAATATGTAAACTGTATATGCTAGGAAATACAAATCAAAGCAGAACAATGTCGCCAATCCCATAATCTGCTCATATTTTGATAATCCTCACTACTGATCTATGGACGTTGCCAAGATTCAGTTATTGTTTCCTACTACCTACAGTAACCATTAATAACCAAGCACTTCTATATAATTAGCTTCTAACATCACTATAATATATACGCCTTATGTAATATAAACTTCTGTAATATCGACTCCTAATGTTTCCACAGATCTCATATAGCAGTCACGTAGGAGTTTGGTTGATAACTTACATCGTTAACACAAAGACTGTTGATCACATCGTTAACACAAAGACGCTATTAGGAAAACTTGCAAAACGTGTGTAAAACACATAACAGGATGTTGACATTATACCATATACGAAACAGGCTGAATAACAAATGAAAATCGATAAGACTTAATAGCTAATTAATAGTACCTACTAGTACCTACGTAGTATATTTATACATTCATATATTGTATATACTTATATATATATATTGAACGAATCTTATTATTTCACTTAAATGTTTGAGGTTGTTGAGGTTTCTGTATTAATTTTTTGTTGATGAAACGGTGAGGTGTACAAGAATTGATAGAAGTGCTATCCATGAAGGTGGTTTAATTGACAAACTTTTTCATTACCATCATTCACTTATTTAATGTTACTACCTATCACTTTGAATATGATCTCTTAATGATTGTTTTTCTTTGGACATTGCTCTCCATGCGGTACATTATTCATTCAATACAATCGGTATTCGTGGCTTAATTGGTTGTCTATACATGTATGAGTGTTTAAAACATGAACCGTCTAAGGCGATACAGAAATTTTTTCATTGTTTTGTTCAATGAAACTCCATCTCCTGCTATCCAAGAGCTCTGCGGTTAGGCTGCGTTCGAATCGATTTTTCGTTATTCGTGACATTTTCACCAAGGGGAGGTACCTTTAATGCATCAAGTTTGTTTATTCAAAAGAGGACCTTTATGCAAATTATAGGGTTTTCGTTCGAGGGGTTGGTTGGTTCTCTAACAACTTTATAATACTTTCATTGTAAGTATAACAACAGCGCAATAATAGCTCAAAATTGTATCCTAGTAGGTACGTAGCTTTGCTAAATTATTGAGCTTTCGGTTTGTACTCTTAATTCGCTACATTTTTTATATCCCATTTCGAACATGCCATGAAAATCGAATATTAGGAGTTGGTTTGGCATTTATAAATTCGGGGTTAATTAAAATGTTGATTTGATCAATTGAGAACCAAAAGTTAGTTGACTTTAGGAGAATATTTGATATCCATATCCAACAAATTAATAAATCATAGGTTCATTGTTCGTAACTTACAGGAGCGGATATATATATGGATGAGCTTAAACCTTGCATACGATGACCAGGCCACATCCTCAACTATTCTCATAATCGTTCGGTTTTCTATTCGATTCTTGGTAATTGAGACATTATTTGGCCCATATGTGGCCATATGTTGGTACTTTTTACAAAATGAAACCGCCTATCAAACCCTGAAGGTGGAGTTACTATTTTGATTTCGTGTCTGTACGACTGATTTCATTCCAAAAGGATCAGCAATCCAAAACCAAACATCACAAAGAAAGGTTTGGTTCAAAGAACATGCCTTTTTGAACACAATTTCAAAAAATGTTCCCGAAAGAATTGTTCAAAAGTGAGGAAAAGGGATTTAAATATCTGAAAACTCATTTTAGCATAAGTTTATTTACCACGACTTCGAATAAATATATTGCTAATTAGAGTTATGCAACACGAATGGGACTTTTGACAGTTCTATTCTAATTTTGAATCCGAAGGAGTGGGGGAAATTTTGAAAAAACTGCCTGGTGCGTTTTACAGTGCAAGTAAAACTTGCTTTACAGTGCTGTAGTGCAAGCTTACAGTGCGATTTGGAATCACTTCAGAACGTTCTGGGTATGCGCAGATTAGTTTTTTCGTTAGCAATGCAACAATTCCAAAATCGTAGTTCTAAGTCTGTGTTCATAGTTCTTGATCTTGTGTCAGTGTAGTGCATATAGAATCGTTGGATTTTTTTCGGAATTTTTTCCAGAATTGAGAACCCGACATGCGCTTTTCTCTAATTGCTTACCGCTCACATTATTTTACAGTCTTCAGTTGCAAAGCTTTTGCGGCTCACGGTCGTTTTCGTACGCCTCGTAAAATTGAAGTTTGTCGGAATGAGATCCTTACGCAATCATGCTGGTGTCGAAAAATCCGACTATAATCCAGCATTAAACGTATACTATTTGATTTTGTGACTTATTATCTGTCTACCTATTTAATAAATTTTATAATTTTTTTGGGACTCGAGATTCCGAAATTGGAAACCATCTACAGTTGAAACCAACTTCAAGCACGATGAGTTGTAGAGTTTTCGTAAGTAAGTAGGTGCTCATCTGTGATTTCTTAGTAGGTTTATACTCATTTTGATTTCAGTATTTGGTACATCATCCTGGCATTGGTGTAACCGGAACGTATGGTGATAGCAAGTAGTAGTCATGTTACTCATTTACCTGGGTCAGTCAATCCCAATTGAGATAGATGCGGAAAACACAGCATAGAATACTAACTTATTAAACTGTGGTAAACAGGCTTCATAGTCCATATACATTTGGTTAAGGGGGTAAGAAAATATAGCAACTCCCTATTACGGTTCGGAAAGCGTCCGGTTGTGAGTTCAGGCTCTTTGTCAGTTCTAGAATTGGAAATTCGGAACTGCTTTGTTCCCGAACGGTTCGGAACCTGCTCTTCGAACAAAGCTTCCAATATTGATGTAGTCATCGAGTTTACCCGACTCAACATTTCTGGTGGAGATATGAAGAAGGAAAGGCAGGCGGGGTGGCCACAGCGGGGCAGGTGGTTGTTGCTCTGTCGGTGGTTGGTTGGTTGGAAGCTCGGGATGGTGGACGTGATGGGGTGGGGAAGGAAGGGAACACACTGTTTCTTTTTCCTTGGCTTCGGAGGGCCTGTGGGAATATCCACGCTGTTCCTCTGGGGGGACTCCCTCTGTTCTGTCCTTGAACTTGGTTGTTGTAATCCCACTCGCAGGCAACTTCCAATCCGACTGCTTCGCCGGTCGCACACATCACATCTTCACTGGGGCTGGAACCCTCTACGAACTCCCGCAGTCCTTCCATCACTTTAAAAATTGTTATTAACCACCCACTTCATTCTGCAACTCCACTAACATTGATCTGTCCTCGAAATCCTACACCCCTCTATGTTCGTGACCCATTCATTTAAGATTCCGCTCCCTCACTACCGAATTTGTTGGAAAGCTCAGCTTAGTTGGAATTATGAGAGAAGTTGAAATAAAATGTATTTATTACTAGGCTGCACTGCTTTCTCATTATGCTCAACTAAATTACCTCACCTAACAGGGGTATCTTATTGTGTGAAACCAAAACATACTACCATTCTTGGAAAATACCTCAAAGAACTTTTGATCTTTGTCTGATTACGGATCGTGAGACGAGAGAACGACCCGCACGAATATTATTCAGATCTTATTAAAACTGAATTGGTTGAGAAAAAACCCATAGGTGTATTATGCCGGTACTTCTTTATGCGCCCCAATCGATTTGCCTGGCGGCTTTTTTGTTCGACATGTAAGAAACCACTTGAACGTGTAAAACGAGTTAACTTCTTTCACGCTCACGATTACTGTCAATTCCGGAATCATGTGACCGAGCGCATAAAGAAGTACCGGTTACTAACGTCGTAGCTGCACTTCAACAACTACGTTGATCGTCGCAGCTCGAAATATTTTGGCCTTTGCAATCTTTTAAAACAGTCTCGTGGGTTTTTAAAATTTGCGTTCTAGAGGGGAGTTGATGCCAAAACCGCTTTTTCTTCCAATAGTGATAAAGAAGAATGGGGAAAACCCCTGTAATGCCCTGTGATTAATGAAAATGCCCTGTAATTACTTAACTGCTTGGTTAATGGTTTTCAGTAATCCTTCGAGAATCATGAATCCCCCTCTCTGTTTTCCGTTTTAGCGAGGCTTCCCGCTGGTTCCCTGTCGTACATTGAGTTCTCATATAACCATGGAATTGCCGCCTCCCTCCTTAGCCCTCCGGGACTTTGGGAAAGTTATACTAAACAAACGCGTGGACATCTCATTGCATTAAGTCATCCACTTTCGACGAAATCTTGGGAAGCTACTGCTGGATGGATCCTTGATCGGTTTAATATGACTTCCTTTTGCTTCAGATCAGTTATATAGATATGACTGTATAGACACGCGAATGAAATATCCATGTAACATGCATTATTATCTAAATGTTCATCCATGGATAAATTGTCAGAGATTGCTCAACCGTTCAATAGCTGTCAGAGCGGTCAGAGCTTTATACCGTTCAATTGCTTTACCGAATGTCCTTCAGCAATGTAATGATATCATAAGCATCTTGTGTTCTTGCTAATGAAACATCGGGTTCTGCTCGGAACTCAAAGAATCATATTCATTACTGTCTGATATGATTGTTCTTCATGGATTTCATAACAAAATCCATGGTAGCAAAACGAAATCTTTAAAGCTCGTATAGATCACTAACTAACGTTTCGATTCTACTCGTATTTTCACCCTGACTGCGACTCAGAGGGAAAAAGTTGTTACGTTGGATGTTCAGATCATCGTATTAAAGAGAGAGAGAGGTATTGTTGATTCATTGCAGTGAAATTAATCAAAATGTAACAGCATTTTTGCCTCGCCCCTTATTGAAAAACAAAAAATTATTAAGAAATCATTCGAGATTTTAAAACATGTCTAACCTTGCATATCATCCCGTGGGACTTTGGGGTCCAGGAGTTTGGGAGAAAAGTGCATGGCTGCGGAAGACAGACTGGGAGGGAGGTATACCTGAGAGCTTTTTTGGAAAATGATAAGTTTCCAAGTTTAGCAAATGTACTTTCGTACTTAGAGATTAAATACGAAATTATTATACTGTAACACAAAACTTTGATAATTTTTCGTTCGATGGTTTGAACAAAACGTGAGGGTTAACGTAACGTAAAGTTTGAACCACCCGCTTCTTTCCACCGCCCAGAGTAATAATTCTTAAGCCCTCCACGTTGTCGCAAACCTTTTATTGACTATAATACTGCTTGATAAAATTATCTCATTATAATTGCAATGCTTTTATTCTTTGTTACAGAGTATGTCTGACAGGGAAAAGAAAAGATTCCACGAACTGGCGGATAAAGACAAGCAGCGATACGAAACGGAAATGAAGGACTACACACCCTCCGAAAACGATAAGAGGAGGGGAAAGAAGCGTAAGATGAAGGACCCGAATGCTCCAAAAAGACCCCTGTAAGTAAATATCAGTCTTGAGTAGATCCTAACATGTTTTGGTATTTTTATGTAGTAGATACTCTCAGGTTGGTTGATATTTTTCATCATTGCCAAAATTATGTAAACTTGTATGTGATCTACAAAAATAGGTCATTGAACATCACAATTTCATTCTAGTTTTGCGTTTTAAATAACCTTGGACCATGCTCATAGATTTACTGCAGTTTCATAACTGCTTAATTATTGGCAGCCCATTGTTGAGTGATTTCCACCGAAGTAATGGGTTACAATGTAAAAATCTGTTTTGATAATTGTGTCATAATTGATTTGTCGTTATTACAAGAAGCGTCCTTAGTTTTTTATTTCTTACTCAGTGAGCTTACTGTCGAAATCTTGTCTGACGAAATTGAGAATATTGTGAGTAGAGTACTGTGAAATAGTAATAATACAAGTTTTTGGCGTATCCAGACTGACTTATTCCGTGCAAGCCACCTTGCGTTGTGAAGTGCTCACAAGCATTTTGAGTTTGAACTCTCAACAGATTTACCATTGTGACTCATTATTTTTCTTAAAAGTAAGCACTAACTAACTCCTTTCTCTTTATTGAAATTGGAGTCCACATCATCGAGAGTGATCAACAGTTTGTATTGAACCCTAGTAACTGGGAGATAGAGAGAGAAAGGGAGGTCTGTTGAATGTAACCCCACATGTAAGTACACCTCAAATAAATATAATACTTTCCTTTGAACCGGGTGTCGGGAAAATGAACACCAGAAACCATGGAACACTAGGGCAGTGAGTAATCTATATGTCAGCTCTAAGGCATTCATTGACTTTTGAGAAAACACCACCTCTCAACCTTCTGTGATAAAGCCCCCACCATTTTAATGTTTAGCTGTAACTGAAATGGGTCCCAAAAGTTCGCTAGGCTTTTTTTCTATTTTTTTAAATGGAATTTCGGTAGCCATCGAAATATGCCATGGTTTGGAAAATTGATTGTAGAGGAGGGACCAAAATTAAACCCAGTGGCATCAGCATTTCCCCTCTCATTTTTGTGTGGACTGTGGATTGCCTACCGTCATTACAGGTAGGTAGGTTTAAAATGATGTGCCCCTTTCAATGCCATCGAAATACTTTCTAATAATGTACTACTATACACACGAAGTATGTACTGCTTACTTACTACAGTATTTGTGCAGGTGACTAAGGGAATCGATTTCGCTCAACCCTAAAGGGTAGTATTTAGGGGTTGAAATATTGAAAATTCGATGACTCGAAAACTCTCGAAATAGAAGGGTATTTTTTGTTTGATTTATAAACAGAGGTTCAATAAATCGAATGAGACCATCTGGGTGGCTGTATGTTCATACGTTCATCTGTTCGTTTCCCCATAATAGGGGATATATTGAGACCAGGCTGTATACCTGAAAAGGAAGCTAATCTTACAATATATATATCCATGGTTCTGTGGTAAAGCTTCAAACTGTCAGACAGTTGGCTGGGGGGGGGGGGGGGACTCTTGTCCCACGGAGTCAACCAATTTGTAGTTTTGGTTTTATTTTATTTATTTTCTTTTTTTAATCTAATTTTTTTGTTATTCATGTATCTTAAAATGGAGTCCTACAAAAGTTTGTTAGGTACTTTTCTATGGACCCGATCTAATAATAAAAATTAATAGACCTTTGTGTAATAATTTGCAGCGTTTGTTTTCTTGTTTCGATGTGGGTATAGTTACTCGACGATTTGGCGTCGGTCTCTGTCTGATATTCCAGAATTTGTCGACGAGCTTGAAATAAATATATTGGGGTGTGCTGAATTTGTCGTTTCAGCAGTCAGTACCACGACTGTTCTAAATGGCATTTGTATCTTCTCCTCAAGCAGGCGATACTTTCACTAAACTCGTTTGTATTGCCAGTTCAAAATCTACGTATACCTTCAAGAGCACTTATTTTAATTTTTTCATGTTACAAATTCTTCCGAATGCGATCATAGTAGTGCGAAGTCAAACTACCACTAACCTTCTTCAGTACCTGACTGAATTCCTTCAGGTACCTTAAATTTCTTTAGCGGGTGTTTTGGATAAATTCCTTCACTTTCCCCTGTATGAAACTGTGATGTTTTTTTGGGCTGCGACATCTGTGTATCCTTTCTTCATGGTTGGTGTGTTCTAAATTTTTCTAAACACAAACCCCATTGAAGACTAACAGCGCTGCACTGCACGAACTCACGGAACAACGCCAAAGTTCAGTGTCTCTACTTGACTTTTTCGTGAACTGAAATGTAAATCCATCGTCACATTTTCTGAGCTGGCTTACACCATGTACACCATCGTCGATGCAAAAAGTGATATTTACGAGACCACCTCTGGCTTGTTTTGGTCAAGAGACACACACTGTCTCATAGACCTCCACGCGTAGATACCTGTATCTCCTGATAGAGCTTTTGAAAACAAACAGATAGGTCTCATTTCGGACACCGCCAAATTACTTCACGTCAAACAGTCAGGGGCTCTTTCGGTTGATGCCAAAAGTCCTCAAGGAATGTGCGTCTGGGGCCCATTTCAGTCACTCCTCCACTTTCCTATGTACTAAGGTTGTATTGTTTTCTTCAAATATCCTATTGAAAACGCCCTCTTGGACTTGATTTTCCAATTTTCCTCATCAACCATTTCGAATTTATTGCAAATTAGAAGGATGAACCATGTACCTAATTCAATCATGTGATCGAATGTCTTTTCCTACTACGCTTTTGTACTTCTGATGATATAACCCTTTCAGAAATTTGTCGTACATCTGAATAGATTCCTGCATGATCGTTTCAAGTTTTGAATTTACCTTTATTTGCTTTTGCACTATTCGTTCCTATTGGATTTTTGAATGACATTTACGGTTTCCATAAAATTGACATTGTTTTTCTCGTTATTTTTGCAGCACTGCGTTCTTCCTGTTCTCAAACGTGGAGAGAAGCAAGGTGAAGGAAATCAACCCGGAATACACAGCGGGAGATACCTCAAAGGAACTTGGACGGCGGTGGTCAGAAGCTGACCCGTCCGTGAAAGGCAAATACCAAGAGCTCGCCGATAAAGATAAAGCGCGTTATGACCGGGTAAGACCTCCAGGTTGTGATTTATTCTCATAAAAAGGTGACAACAGAAATTTAATACACCCCCCTCAGAAAATACCCCAACGCAGCTCAATAGGAGTTTTTTCAGCTTCATGATTTTGAAAATTCTTTGTTCGAATTATTCAATCAATTTTTGGTAAGTTGTACATGCACTGGTGAAGGTAAGCCACTGATCAACTGAGAGAGAAATACACATTTCAATTTCAACTACAATTCAACGTTTTTGTGGGTTTTTAATAAACTGATAACATCGTGGTTTACTTTTTGAAATGTGTAGTTATGATCGTATATTCATACGTTCAGAGGTTTTCAGAATCACTGATCTTGAAAAGTCCACTGAAGATTTTAGCTGGATATAGGATCCGTAACTCATCCATACCTATACGTTAGAACTCTAATTGAATCTGTTTTTTCTGCTATGTGGATGGTACTGTGCTGTTATTAATACTATTCAATGATGTATTCACTCATGCTCCATCACTTGAAGAAGTCTGTCCAGCCAGTTAGTTGGCCTTTCATGAAATATCAGATTCATAGATAAGTATTCAGACATTCACAGTATAAAATAAACTTAATTTCTACGTCTTAAGTAGAATAGAAATGATACTGGCCTCTGGGCTCATGCAGCTGGTCTGGGTGGGCACTTTTCAATTACTAATCCGTTCTCTCAAACAAGTTCCAATTCTACTTAGAGTATAATAGAAAAGTTAAGCCCCTCTCTCAGCTGATCAGTGGCTTCCTTCACCAGTGCATGCATAACTTTACCAAAATTGTATTGCAATCGGATGAATGGTATAGGAATGCATAAACGAGCCCCCCCCCCCCCACCCTCACAACCATTTTACTTTTTTTTTCTTATTAAAAATCTTAATCCTCACCTTGCTGATTGTATATAGTAACATATATTTAGTAAAAAGCCTTTTTATTCTTAGTTGTATTATTCTATTTTTGAGGTTTGTTTTATCCGCTTTAGGGGCTAAACAGTGGCCATCGCTGTACTCCTCATTTTCCCCCCCCTCCAATTTGCCAGTAGAGTCCGAGATTGCACTCCGTTTGGTGGTTTGGCATGGCTCCCCTTAGAATAGTGCCACTTGCAGTGTCCCTTTGGATACCTTGTTCAGTGCCGCTAATGACCCTTCCTGTTGTGGTGCGGCTTAAACCATTAAATAAAAAAAATAATAAACCTTAATCCCTGGTATTTCAGCATTTCTAATACTATGTTCTCCTTTTTCTTGATTGATGTCCTCATACAGGGTGCGGCAGAGAAGACGGACGGTTTTAAAAAAATCATAAAATAGTTAATTTTTACTCAAAAACAAATTTATTGATGCAATCAGGTTTGCAAGGAAATAGCATTTGAGTCAGTCAAGTGTGAAAAATCACATCAGGCATGTGGTGGCCGAAATTGTTGATGCAGTGCTGGAGACGTTCTTGGGCGTTCTCTCCAACATAGCTCTCTCAACTTAGGCGACTTCCACGCGAATTGCGTCCTTCAATTCGTCCAGAGTTCGGGGCTTGTTCTCGTATACTCTAGCCTTGAGGTGTCCCCATAAGAAAAAATCGCATATGGATAAATCTGGGGACCGAGGAGGCCAATGAACATTGCCAAACCTGGAAATAAGGCGACCAGGGAAGAGAGGGCGAATAATGTCCATTGATGCTCTGGCTGTGTGGGCGGTCGCCCCATCCTGCTGGAACCGCACACGTCGGGTTGGAACACGTCGCCATCGTAATTCAGGGAAAAAGAAGTTGGTGATCATTTCGACTTAGCGCTATGTTGGAGAGAGTCTAGCCGAACTTCCAAGAACGCCTCCAGCACTGCATCAACAACTTCGGCCACCACATGCCTGATGTGATTTTTCACACTTGACTGTCTCAAATGCTATTTCCTTGCGAACCTGATTGCATCAATAAATGTATTTTTGAGTAAAAATTAACTATTTTATGATTTTTTCAAAACCGTCCGTCCTCTCTGCCGCACCCTGTATTAAGATGATCTGACTTCTGGAAAGACACTTTGTATCTGAAAAAATCCTTCTATCGCTTTCTATAAATTTTGGTGCAAATTATTGTTAAGCTTTGAGATTCGATACAGAGTTGCCCTTCATGGATTTCCATGGAGAAATATTAAAAATAGTACTAAAACGTAAAGTTTTATTGGAAATCTTTGTATACTCTGATGGTCTTTATCCTAATAAAATCTTAATGTAATCGTAATTTTCATTTTTGTTCTCTTAGGAAATGTCGGAGTACAAATTAAAAGGCAAGTTCACCTCTGCTGCTCAAAGAGCTAAGGAAGAAGAGGAGGCCGAACTTGATGATGATGAAGAAGAAGAAGATGATGTTGAGTGACATTTTTCGTTAGGACAGCTTGTTCGTGTTGGAATTTAAACGTATTGCTACGGGTTGAATCAAATGTTTTCTACTTTCTTTTAATTTTTTTAAACAATATAAATGCTGTACATTTAACGCAAAAAAAAGCTAAACAGAGTCGGAATTAAAATACATAATGACTGTTGTAATATGATTATCTTTGGATAAGGGTTCCGTAGGTTCACGCCTCTTCTCTTGCCTCAACGTATTTCTGATGGCGATCAATAAAGCAATATTATTTGAAGTTAAATATGATTTTAAAATTATTATTTATTTATTTTCTTTTTTTTACGTAGACTGCTCAAGAGACTGTGACTGACAGAAGATATTATGGTTTTTTATCTGTTGTTTATATTTTCAAATGGGAGTTGTATTTTATTGTAGTGAAACTTTCAAAATAAAATATAGTTCCCTATTTAACCTGATATTAATTTGCCTTATTCCCTAACTTTGCTCCAGGAAATGTCTTTAAGCAATACTCTATTCAATTTCACTTTACCAATGTATGGATATTATTAACAATGAGTGGACAAGATATTTAGTTACTTTCACATCATCCCTGATGTTCGCACAGTAGTTCCTGTGCAAATTTCAGTGGACATGATCTCGGTTTTTTTCCTTATCTTGATAGTTGGGGCAATATACTGGTTTTTAAGAAATTTTCATTAGTTTGTTTCAGAAATTTGTTTTATGAGGTTTGCTCTGTCAGTCAGGTAAATGGTTATTCTTTCAATCATTTATCGGTAGATCGTTAATTTTACTGGTGTTTTTCTTTTAGCAACTATTTGTCAGTTATTAGTTAATATTCAATGGTAAGTTCTCAAGCTTATTGGTACTTATATTTTAATTCTTGCATTCACCTGCCATGTACTCCAATTTGCCGTTTTTTGTCTTGTACTAATGGTTCCACATCGAGGTTATCACTTCTGAGTATGTAACATGTAAATATAATCTATAGTTTTACTTGGAAGTTATAAGTAAACATTAATACTGTTGGAGCGTAATCTACTTGTCGTAATTTCATGAATTTGAATGGGATTCGACTGTGACTGATCTTCTCCAAAAATATATATAAAATGAAATAAAAATGGAAAAAAGAGACAAAAAAACTTAGTAGTTCTAAAAACCTGTTGTGAACCCTCATGATAATTGTGCTTGACAAGTGTTTGCAAGATAAAGTATCTGATATTTGCCCCCACTGGCGATTGTTTCTACTTTTTCTCCATATCCATCATTCACCCACTCTTATTTCTCCAATCAAGTTCTTCTGTACAGAGTGAGTATGGATGATTATCAACAGCAAATGGTGAGGTGCATTCAAAATTTGATTGTTGAATTCCAACATTTGTGAGGGTAATGCCACATTATTTTTGCATCTGAAGGATGGGACAATCCAACAAATGTCATAGTATAAATTGAAGTTGTTAACTGAAGTGCTGCTAAAGATTCATTTCAAACGCGATATTGGTGGGCTAATCAAAATTGAAATAGTTGATATAGTGAAAAATTATGGACTTGAGAAAAGAGCTGTGTTGTGACACCCTACTTTATCATTCTAAGAACAACCTACGGGGCCCTGAAAGTTGTCCAAGTTGTGGACAAGTCATTTATTGTATTGTCGTTGAGTTTGCGTTTATTGCTTCAGCTACCGAACCGTAAAAATCGAATAACGCTCACCCATTCAAAGTGGGACTGTTCTTATTAATCCATAACTTTTCAAGCTGCAAAGAGACTGTTACAATAGTCACCAATTTGCCTTACTTCAAGGCCGTTATAAGTGTAATGATTGATGTTACATGTAAAAAGTACCTTACTTATGTACAAAATATTGTGTTTCACCGGTACTAGCAAAACTCATTTAGGTTTAAGGCTGTAATTTTTAGTTTCAACTGTTTAGATCCCAGTACTGTTTTTCTTTTTTTAAATTTCACTTTTGGGATAATTTCACCTCTCCAGTTGATGGAATCCTTGGATCGTTCTACTGAACTCGTTTTTTGTGTTGATGCCATTTTCAACCTAAAATCAAGGGTTCTATCCTTGGGGTATAATATACTATTTTTTCTCATTCTTTGATGTACCAAAATATTCTTTAAAGTTGTATCCATGAATGCTGTCATTTCTTTTATTCACGTTTGATGGTTATAGAGAAAATGTTCATTAGTGGATGTTATATTTTTACTAGTTAAAGACTGTATATATTATAAATAACCAAGAGTTTTTAGCTATGCCACGTTTTGATACAAAATTTAATGGGTAAGACTGTTTGCTTTATTGCTTGAGATGCTCCTTAGGTTGTATCTTGTTAAGGCATAACAAAAAGCAATTGGTAGTTATAGTGTATATGTTAACTGTTTGTACATTTTTTCAGAAGTAAAATGAAGTTATGTTTTATACATTCCACTTTGGAATAAAAATTAGTTGTAAGAGATGGATGTGCATAATGTTGTACTTCACTTGATGTAAAATCGATTTTTTTTTCTTTTTTTAAGTTATGTGAGTCCCATCCAAGGCATTTCTTACAAAAGTCTTGAACTGGTCATTCATGTCTTTTTTGTGTAATGGTCTTTTGAGAAATCGACCCGAACTAACAACCTAATATTTACTGTTATTTGACCAGGGTAAAAATTCCATTGCATTCTAGGTGTAACACAGAGCATGTGGAGATGCCATCTCTCATTAATCCTTTTTTCTAATTTTCCATATGTAGATCTTATCAATTCCCATCTTGAAATTCTTGTCTTGGTAATTACCGTAGCTTGTTGTTCTTGCTCTGTGTGATTTAACCTAACTGCTGTCTAGGTGTAAACTTGTTGAGCTCAGTTGGTGGCCAGCATGGCAACACCTGTAACATCTTCATGACATTATTGAGGTGTAAAACAATTCTATTGATATTCTATGTAGTTTGTGGCTTTTTGTTGGAGGTTATCTCACTACTTCTAATGGATATGCAATATACTATTGAGGACGGTGTTTTGTATGGCCTTGCGTGGGTTTTGAAGTGAATCTTGGCACTAGTAAAATGACATCCTTACTCTACTTTGTATGAACACTCATGTAAATGTTATGACTCTTGAGAGCGGTTGACTGTTTCAAATCGACCTTGCCTTTAGAAAATATTGCAAGTGCACAGCTTATGGGATATTGATTTTTTTTCCAACATTTACTTACGTAATCCTTTATATGGAGAATCAGATGTGGGAGGGACTGAGAATTCCATATGTTTTGCAAGAGAAGAGTAGGTAAACGACCTTCATTAACGTTTATTTTCAGTATATATTTAAGAAATGCCTTAGATGCACACAAGCCTCGATGTGACCCATTAAGTTTAATTAAATGAGTTTTGTAATTATTACTTGCAAATAGAGTATTTTTTTCATAAATAAAAAGTTAAAATGGCCTTTGTATCTCTATGTCTTCATATCATTATTGCCCCTTTGTAAATAAAACACCTCAACAGTTCTAAGTAGTTTTCTATCAATCTCAAATGATTTATCGCTGGAGCAGATTCATTAACGACCTAAAAAATCTATGTTATTGTGGAAGTGTTATCATGTTAACCTTGGTATTGACCACTTCTGTAACCGAGGTCTCGGTGTTCTGGATAACCCAGATTGTTTAAAATTGCAGATTCGGGCTTTGATACATTTTATCCACATATGGTGAGGGTCTATTTGTAGGTTGTAGGGTGTAAAAGATTCGTTTTCATATTTTGGGTTGGGGGGGAAAAAATCAATGAATTGCTTGGAAGAAGAGAACGTGTAATAATTGGTGGGTATAGGACATGCACTGTCATTTAGCCTGTTTCTGCTGTGAAACTACACAGAGAAACCCGAAAGGTTACTCTGCGCGTCCTTATAACAATGTAGATTGCAGACATTGAAACATTTTTCCAAAGGTAACGAAGTTGTGGACCACAGGAATTTGTTGACATTTTCTCCACTATCGATACACTTTTTTCAACTTTTGACCACATCTCTGAAATCAGCGTTAAATTTCCTATAAGAATATTGTTCTCTGAATCTTCAGAAGTCCAATCCTAAAACCAAAATCCTTGTTCGAACGTGAGAAAATTATAAAAACTAAGTTTCCCGAAAATCTTCGAAGCTGTGCTGTCTCCCAATAAATGATCTTGGGAGTTATCAAACCCTCACAAATTAATTCTTTATTTTAAGAGCTTTCAAACGATGGAGTCGCTTTTGAAATTTCCTTTCAAATTGGTGCAGTTATTCAACCTGGAAGATGAAAAAACGTGTTACCTTTTGGTTTTTTTTTCTTGATGGACGGGCTGGGATGAGGAAACAAATAAAAACACGGCGGCTGTTAAAAACGACAAAGACTTCCTAATCGCATTGAATAGTTGAACTCTGTCTCTCATTACTCTGCTTATAACGCGTTGGAATTTGATTTGCCTGAAGAAAATGAGTCAGTTCGTCTATTCACTCTGTCATGGCTCGGTACACTACCCGAGAATATGCAGATATTCATTTCGTGTATGGATTATGTGGAGGTTATTAGCTGCACAACGTGAGTATACAGCTAGGTCCTCACCCACCATGTAGTGTTCACTCGAGTACACCGGAATATTGCTGAAACTGGCAGTTGTTTACTGCGATGGATTTAGTATGCGAGTGACGTGGGGTCGGTCCGAAAAAGGGCAAGAGCGTGCATCCGCAGTCGATGGAGTCACTTTGAAAACACAAAATTGTGAGTTGCATTTGAAGCAATAATGTAAATGTAAAAGTAAATTTGTTTTCTCTTTATCCAGGAGTAATTTTCATTTGAAATTGCGTTTTTTCCGTTGCCGTGTTTTTATTTGTTTCCTCATCCCAGCCCGTCCATCAAGAAAATATATATTATATTTATATATATTATATTATATATATATATAATATCACTCTTCCTTAGAGTAACAAGAAAGCCAAATAAGATCAAGCCAAATTTAGTTCAGCCTATTCCTGCACACCAATGTTGCTTTGCATTAAAAGTTAGGGTTAAAAAAATATGATTAATTAATCTTTTATATGTTTTTCTCCCAACACATGAGTCAGTTGGCTCTTGTGGCCTCATTCGATTCACGGAACCGAATTCTATCTAAACCAATCTTGTTTATTCAGAATGTTTTTGAGGTATTTTTTAAACTTTCAGCCCTTATATTTTATCCCTTGGGGTTGACTGAACGTGATGCTGAGATTTTGGGGCCCACCTTCGTTAAATACGCGATTTTTGAGCTAAATTTCGCAAGCTTTAGTCCGGCAGTTTCAGAAAAGCTGTGGGTGGATGGCTTTGAAAAAAGGTATTTAATTTATTTAACCATCTAACCAGCTTCAAGATATTGAATCTAGACATCTTTGACTCAATCTAGAATTCACTTAAATAATTGATCTATTCCTAATTACTTTTGCGATTTTGACATTGGTGTTCTTGATTTTTCTGGAAAATCAACTTTCACTTATCGAAATTCATAATTTGTAATCCATGATTCAAATGGTTTGCTCAACCAATGATTGAGGTTGAGGTTTCCACCGAGGGGGTGAAGTCCAATGACGTAATTTAATTTTCTTCCCACTGGTGTACACTTACAATCATAATACCCATTCCATCGCATTTGGGGCTCCTTGAAGGGTGAGGCTGAATTGGCCTTAAACAAAACCATTAGTCGTCCAAAAGTTTTTGAATATTCGGACAGTAAGCCCATTTAAAGTAGAAAATTTTCCAGAAGCAGCACTACATTTTTACAAAAATTATGACTCCCTATAATCATATGGTCAACCACATAGAGTCAAACTAAATTGGATGAAGACTCCACGACCGAACAAAAGGAGAGTTTTACTTCTACGCAAACAACAATATAACTGTAAGACCTCAGACAATGAACAAAAAACTCGATAATTTACTTGTAAAAATGTGGAAATGAGTTCCGAAGATTATTCCTGAGGTAAAGATATTTGATTCTGGAATGATGCATATGAGTACGATGTAATTTACATACCATAATAGGTAGTGTCTATTAATGTTACTGAAGTTAATCACTAATCACCTTCACACGAGAGATCGGAATGAATATATTCCTGCTTCCAAAGGTGCTGGATGTGATCTTCTAATGGCAAGTAAATATGATTTGTGTCTATTTAACGTTTGCTCTTGTATGTTGCAAATTAATATTAAGTGGCTGAATGCCATCTTTCCCTACTAAAGGCCTGTTTTCCTAGCGACAGGTTTTTTGCGCCATTGACAGCGTGATACGCCGGGCGTTCAACATCGACCACTGATTCCCTTGAATTTAGTTAGGGTGTTTTCCTAGAGAACGCATCACGTCAGCGCAGAAAGTGTTGCGTTGACGCGACTGGCCCGACTGCTCGAGGAGGAGTCAACTGCGCAGTACGCTGGCGCAATTCCCTTGAATTCCGGTGTTTGTGTTGCTCCAATTTTCGATTTCCGAGGTTTTCAAGATGTCCCAAAGCGGGACACCTTCTTGGGACACCCCAAACCTTTCTCTGGTCAGTCTAAAGTATCTTTGGAATTTCTCTTCATAGTCAAGCAGATGATTTTTGGCTAAAACGCTGAACGTCCCTTAATTTCTCCGATTTGAGAATACATCACTCACACGTTTCCTTACTTTGGCATATTTTGTTAATATGAACTCTTCCTCTTCGTCACCATCTATCATTTCATTAATTATCAATGCAGCCATTACATTTCTCTTTCTCATCATGTTCTCCATTTCAGCAGGAGGTAAATGTTTTCACACACACAAACACGTGCTACCTTCAACACAATTCAACGCCAACTGAACTGATGAAACACGCCGCTAGGAAAACACGTTTATGCAGCGTAATATACTTCACGCTCCTGCCGACGTTTTTCAGGCAAATTCGGTTCCTGCTGCTCAAAAAACCTGTCGCTAGGAAAACAAGCCTTAAGAGATTATATATTGACCATCCCATTCAGATTATCTTTTATCTAAGACCAACAAACGTGAAAACTGATCATTTCTGGAATAAGAAAATCCCCAGTCGGCGATCATGAATGGGAAAGTTAGGAGAGTATAATAAATAGTCCAGTCCTCTTGTCCAAAAAAAGGGTGTCATCAGTAATCATTATGGTATATCATTCAGACTGGCTCTGAGGGTAAAATATAAAGAATGTGACTAAATTCGAGCAGGAAAAATTAAGTAATAGCTAAAATACCTACCCTTAAGTTTATTTTATGTTTTTTAATACCTTGAAAACAAAAGGTTATATAAAAAAACGTTATGGAGTAAATAAAAAAGCATAAAATTTGCTACAAATTTCACATTCAAAACTTCTTTTTTTTTTTTTTAAGCTTGAATAGAGTGTGCAACAGTTCCTCAAAAACCCACCAATTTTTTCAAATTTACTCAAAATCCCAAACGCTGGTTCACTATTTCTACTGGATGCTATGGTTCATTAGCCACGATGTGATCATGTAAAGAAATTTCCGTCTGGGGGGATGAAGTACTTGGGGCTCGGAATGGTTAAGTACTCCGATTGCAACTCAAAGAGCTAGATGAGTTGTAGCTCATAAGTTATGATAGCGGTGTTGTGTGACGAAGGTCGTGGGTTCAAATCCTGTTGCATGGATCATTTCTTTTTGCTCGTACAACTCCCGAAATATACTTCTAAAACGTCATTCTGACCTACATATCCACTAATCTGCATTTTTACTAAGGGATTGACTACTTGATGTTATGTCTTTTTGAGATGCGAGCATCCAGACCACCAAACTATACACATCATTCTGATCTACATGCCCAACTAATCTGCATTTTTACTAAGGGATTGACTACTTGATGTTATGTCTTTTTGAGATGCGAGCATCCAGACCACCAAACTATACACATCATTCTGATCTACATGCCCAACTAATCTGCATTTTTACTAAGGGATTGACTACTTGATGTTATGTCTTTTTGAGATGCGAGCTTGCGAGCATCCAGACCACCAACTATTCACATCATTCTGATCTACATGCCTAACTAATCTTCATTTTTACTAAGGGATTGACTGGTACACAATCTCCTCACCAATAAATCTATTTTTGCTTCACATATGGATAAATCCGTGGATTTACCGGTCGGAGCGATGCCGCAGTGTTGGCAACCGTTGGCTGCTCTTGTGAAGCAAATGCCGATCGTTCCCGAGTGCTCACGAAAGGAGCCGACCGGCCCCAAGTGCTTCATCCCACAGACGGAAATTAAAGAATGATGACTTTTTAGGACGTTCCTCTGAAGCGAAGCTTCATCAGTAGAGGGATGGCCTATTGGAATTGATTCAGGGGGTGTTGGACAACCCAAGCACGAGAAAAAATTCTCCACTTAATAAAAAAAAATAAAAATAAAAGTCTGCCAAGTTGGGTGGGCAGTATAGTTTCCTCACATTTTGTAACATGGACGCATAGAATCAGTTGAAGAAAAAAGTAGGTACGCGTCGAGAGTTCTTATAGGTCGGCGTTCCAAGAAATTAATGTTTGCGTATGTGTGCAGCCTACTATTAATCCCATGGCAATGAAATTTATAGATGAAAGCCTAGGAGCTAAACCGCACAATCCTTGAAAATGTCATAAAAATCGGACCACCAGTCTCGGAGTTTTGTCTGTGTTGATCAATTTTAGTTTTGCGCATGCGCTAGTTATTACTCCACCAACCACGATATGATTCATAGGGAATTTCTCTGAAACATATACCCAATTACCTACTTACCGATTTTGAACGTAATCGAACCAACAGATGATGAGAAATTCACGTTTGCGCATGTGGTGTTGTTGATTTGACGGCATTGAAAATTATAAGGGACGTAGGAGCTAATCCGCACAATCCCTGAAATTTTCATCGGGATCGGACTGAAACTTGGTATAGTTTTAGGCGTGACAAGGATTTACCACAGACAGACACGGAACCAAAATTGACCAGCAAGGTCTGAAACGCAAAAAGCAAGTGGAAATTTTGATTTTGGAGGTCAAAAATTTTTTCAACTTCAATCACGAACACAAAGCTTCTCTAACTTCGGTAGTGAGGAAGCAAAAATAAATAATTGAATAAATAAAATTAACCACATACAAATCAGTTTCCAGAGTTTTCCTGGTTGGAGGGAGTTCATATTCCTTTTACTACTGTTCCCACTCCCCAACCGAATCTTTTGCCACATTCTCAGGAACCCCTCTTCATTATCCAAATGACGGAGCTCGTATCTGACCAGTAAATGTGTCCTTGTTCCCCCAGGGGAGTCGTTTCTCCAATTTTCCTGCTAACCAAGGCATCCGAGGGAAACTTTTTATCCTGAATTTAAAATATTTAAATTCTTTCATTACGCCCCTGCATTTTAAATTGGAAGACTACCGTACTATGCGTGAGTTGATTTCTAACGATTGTTACGGGACCACGATTGCCCTATGGATGCATACTATATGGTTCCAGTAGCCACAGAGTATCGGAAATTCCTGAGACTTAACTTTCAGGGAAAATTGTATGAATTTTCATGTCAACCAATGGGTTTGTCAATATCACCTTTTATTTTTCATAAATTGATGGGACCTATTGTTCGACATTTTCGAGCCCAAAACATTCCCTGTGTTAATTACCTGGATAGTTTTGAGATCCTTGGTTCCTCGTCAGCTGACTGTGTGTCTCATGTTCAGATTTTAACCGAGTTACTACAGGGCTTGGGGTTCATGATAAATTTTGATAAATGCATTTTCGAACCCGCCCGACAATTTATTTTTCTAGGCTTTGTCTTTGCTGTCCAAGAGACTATTTCTCTGCCTCTCAGAAAACGTCTGTATATTCAAGATATGATTGCTCGCTTTACCTCTCTTCCAAATCCCACAGTGAGGCAATTTGCAACCACGATAGGAACGTTGGTGGCTGCTTGCCCCGTGACACCTTATGGTAAATTATTTACTATGTTCTTAGAATCGGTCAAGATTAAAGTGTTAGCGACGAATAATTTTCGTTATGAAGCAAAGTTCACCGTGCCCCCCATCATCTGTGGTGGAGTAATAATGTTTTTTCCATCGTGAATAGATTGTGTAATGACTATTTCTTGGTCACAATTGAAACGGACGCCTGTCTATCAGAATGGGGGGCGTGGTGTGACGGACGTACAATCAGTGGATGGTGGTCGCAACTTAAGGTGGGTTCACATCCATCCGGAATCGCGGTAATGCGTCTGCGGTTGGAACTAGTGGAGGGAAGTGCGGAATTGCGGCAGGCCGTTCATAACCATCTGGTTGTGTTATCATTGTTTGTGTCCAACTATTACCATTGAATTTCCCAAATAGACCTATTTCCTCCAGAATTTTCTTCAACCTAGCACAAATTTCACGGACATCATAGCTCCATAAACAATGTTGACTAATAAACTCATAAAAAAATCATGAGGGCATACAGAAGAAATTATGTATGTATATTAAAACTGCAAAGGCGACGTCGTTTTGAAATGAGACTGTTGGGTAATTATTCGGTCCTTTCAGCAACTGCTTATCCCAAGATGACATTATATTTCTACCCGAAAATCTGTGTAGGTTGGCGCATTACAAATCATTTATGCATTGATGCACCATAAGAAGTACTTACTTAACGTAGGTAATCTGTCCATTTTGAAAGGACTTTGTAGTGTTTCTATACTTCCTCTTCGTTTTGCAAACGTGTTATCTCTTCTCAAATACCTACTTATTTGAAAAGCAGAAAATTGCCAATCTATAATCAAAGAATGTCTCAAAACACAAATGGAATAGGATCTTTAGGAAGGTAAGTTGTTTGTGAGATCGCAAAATTTCTATCTACACGTAGGTATTTTTAACCCAACTCAGCCTCATCTGCATAAAACCGTGTTCAATTTGAGTGTTTTATTTGTTTATTGCTGTTATTCTTATATACAAGCGCTACAGAAATATATTTTCTATAAATGAAATCAAAATTCAAGGATCGTAAAAATACTGACTCACACTCGACCACAGCCATAAAACAAGATTACACAACCAACAACAGCTCCTTAAGGCCGTATCACACTAGCATTTTTTCCGCATTTTTAACGCAAAAACGTGAAGAAGAAGAAGAAGTGCGTTTTTCCAAGGTCAGCTTTTTCGACCATTGCGCATCCTGGCGGAGCGTTTTTTAACTCACTTGGGAAAATTAGAACACGTTCTAATTTTTACCTTGACGCAAGAAAAATGCTAAACATAACCCTTGGGGAGGTTACAATTCAATGAAAAACCCCTAGGAGCCCTAACCTGACAGATTTAATAAAAACGCATTCCGCCAGAATGCGCTGTTTTTGCAGTTATTCCTCTTCAACATTCACTACTGAACTTGAAAAAACGCAGTTTGCCTTCTTCACGTTTCAGCGTTTAAAACGCAGAAAAAATGCAAGTGTGATACGGCCTTAAGGCCGTATCACACTAGCATTTTTTCCGCATTTTTAACGCAAAAACGTGAAGAAGAAGAAGTGCGTTTTTCCAAGGTCAGCTTTTTCGACCATTGCGCATCCTGGCGGAGCGTTTTTTAACTCACTTGGGAAAATTAGAACACGTTCTAATTTTTACCTTGACGCAAGAAAAATGCTAAACATAACCCTTGGGGAGGTTACAATTCAATGAAAAACCCCTAGGAGCCCTAACCTGACAGATTTAATAGAGAGTTTTTGGTGACCACTAACGTACCCTTAACGTCACCCTACCGTACCCAAGAGTACGTGACCTTGAGGGGACGTTAGCAACGTCGTACGTTAGAATGGCACATTTAACGTCACCCGTTTGGGGACCTAAAGGCACACGTCACCAGCCTAACCTTCCTATAAATGTAACACTACTGGGCACCTCAAAATTACTCGAATACTGGTGAAATAAATAATAGTAGTTTTTCTTTTCAAATGCCTCATTACCAACTAATTTTGTTGATAGCGGGTAGGTTTTTGAACACCCCTCAAACTTGGTTATTTTTCGTTTCAAGTCGCGTAAATAGAAACTGAATGTGCCATCTGAAGTCCGCCTCCGCCGTCGCGCTTTACTAGCCTTCAACTCGATCGGAAAAAATCCGTTCTTTTGCGCACAGGCTCTATTTGGTCGATTAGAGCTTTGTTTTTATTATAATTTCACATATTTTAAAAGAGGAACCTGAGTTTTAAGACACTACTTCTTCACAGTATTGTTCTTAGTTAGCCTGATCTCAGCTGTTTTCTCGTGAACATTGCGTGAAGTGCTGCCTCCACTGATGATTATCAGGTAAAATCCTGGTTCATTGTCATAGAGATGTATACTTTTTCATACTTCTTGATATATTACCCAACCTAAAACCCAAAAACATGATGTTTGTAACGACTAAAGACCTAAAAGTGCAACTTAATCGCGGTGTTTCCCACTTGAGGCTTACTATCTCTGCGTTAAATCCATGCCTTGTTTACGAATTGAAAACTAAAAATGAGTAACTATCCCGTATTTGTACTGAGACTAACATGAAATTCGAATTTAGGATTGAAAATCGGCATTTCACATCTAAATAAAGAAGTCGAATAGACAACCAGTAGACAACAAGATAGCTGGGAAAAAATATCGCGTTACCCAACCACCGTTAACGTGACATCAAAATTAAGGCAACCGTCCTCCCTGCTCCTTTTGGGTTAGCATCTTCGTTTGCTCCCTCAAGACTACGGTAACGGGTGACGTTGAGTTGAAGTCGCCAAAAACTCTCTAATAAAAACGCATTCCGCCAGAATGCGCTGTTTTTGCAGTTATTCCTCTTCAAAATTCACTACTGACTTTGAAAAAACGCAGTTTGCCTTCTTCACGTTTCAGCGTTTAAAACGCAGAAAAAATGCGAAAAAAAATGCAAGTGTGATACGGCCTTAACGGATGATGTAATTGCGGCAATCCAGTAAAATATCTAATTTTTCAGATGTGGACAGCCCATCTCAAGAGTGCTTGTCCGGCAAGACCTCCCCCCCCCCCCCCCTCTTCCGCACTAGCCAATAGAAAGCCGAACACATTTATGGATTGCCGCATTTCCGCAACCACATCAATGCACTGGAGCTTAGGGCAATTTTCCTGGCATTCTTTTGCAGCTTGTAAGGTTTGAATGGTACACTGCCCCAATTCACCAATGTGAGATCAATGAAATGGCATTTATTCTGTTCATTTGTTAGTAATTTGTCATGTAGGACCTGGACGATCATGTTCTCTTCAAGAACTACTTTGGGGCGATTGGCAATAATGACTGGCATGATATCACACTTGCAATTATTCGTGATCCTTCAAGATCCTTTGCCCCACACTATGGGTTGGAATGTTTGCTCATCTTGAAGATGTAGGGAGGAGGATGGGGTGGTGTGGGGAGGTGGTTCCAGGACCCGAGAGCAGCAGGAGTGGATGCGTTTACCTTCCCTTGGACGGGGCTGAAATTTTTCGCTTTCCCGCCCTTTCCAATGATTCTCAAAGTGTGGAGAAAAATAGTAAGGGATCAAGCAACGGGTCTTGTGGTGGTGCCTTACTAGTCTTCTCAGGCCTGGTACCCCTTATTTTGTGAACTTTCAGTCGCTGATCCTATATCACTGGGCCCAGCTGATGACCTTCTTTTTCTCCCTTTCAGATCTAAAATCCACCCACAAGTGGGGTCACTCACTTCTGCAGCATGGTGGAGAGGGAAGCCCCCCTGGATACAAGTTTAAGGGTGGAGGGCTGGACATCCTCCTTCACAGGGTTTGCTATGTTTTATGATAGGTCCCGAGTTAAACTTCCCGTGCCTGCAGCCGTTTTCTTGGTTGGCACACCTATTTCAGGTTCTTAGCTATTATTATTAGTGTGCTAATTCTTAGTTATTATTCGTAGTTATCTTCTTAGTTATTATTAGTGTGCTTGCAGCTTTTTTTCGGCTGGCACACCTATATTCTGATCTTAGCAGAAACTTTTTTACATGCCGACACCCAACAACAATCTATTTTACCATCCTTTGCGATAAGCATACCTCTATAATGATTGGATTTTTAATATATTATGAACAGGTTACATTATCCATATTACGATTTTCTTATACTTGCCAATCTATGGTCGTTTCCTGATTAAACAATGATTGTCATGGACTGTCAGCTCAAGTCAGGTTCCCTACTCTCATTCGCACGGCCTTAACCAATTCAACACGGCGCTCGAAATCAGGTCTAACACTCCAGCCTGACCAGCAGTGGCATCATCAATTTTAGTGTGTTCGGGTTCTGTGTTACAGGCCCTGTTGACTAACCACAAATGCCCAGAGCTGCAAAAGAGGAATTTCTAATGGTACCATTAAGGTTTCTAAATGGAAAAAGCACCAGCCTGGCAACCTACAGCCATTCTCCATCCCTACCAGCGTATTTGAATGAGCAGAGTTCGTAGGGGTGTCTTGACTTCATATGCAATCACCAGGCCACTTGAGGTGTCTGGCTTAACTTCATGTCATCAGGGTTGAATGGGTTAAACTATTTCTGATGGGGTCTTCCGACTCATCCACCTTCCCTCCCCACACCACCCCATCCTCCTCCCTACATCTTTAAGATGAGCAAACATTCCAACCCATAGTGTGGGGCAAAAGTGTACCATTGAAACCTTACAAGCTGCAAAAGAAGCTGACATTGATTGTTAACTCTGCAATATCAAAAGTTGAGCATGAGAGCAATGTCATGATAGTTGGGGAGGATATAGATTTACTTGTGCTTGTGCAACAGTACAAAAACGTGTACGCGTACTTTCTCAAACCAGGGAGAGGCAGCTCAGACAATATTAGTTATTCAACCTATTCATACAACTATAACGTTGCCAACATCCTGCTTGTGCATTCCTTCACAGGCTGTGACACATCAGCCATATTATGCCATGGCAAGGTGGCGTAGAACCAACCAATCTGCACTTTTGGGGGTTCAACTTTACCTTCCAACGTATGGCCTATTCATGAAGGGCGAACTCTTGTTCTTCAATTTCCGAACCAGTCCTCTCGCCTTTGGATGAGCTGCTGAGAAAACCAGTGTCATCTGCGAACTGAGCTGACGTCATTTGTTGGTGAATTAGGTGTCACCAGTGTACACCGTTGTTCAACAAAGACCCCAACACGCTGCCCTGTGGTTAATTAATCAAACCTTTTTGATAGAAACAATAATGTAAGTAACATGAGTACCTAACTAATCACTACATTTTCTACCTAACCTTGTATTTGTCTCAATGAAAAGAAACTTTTCCTAATACGATTTTTCTTTTAGCGAATTTTCGTAGAAAATGAAGCTATTGCAATGACTTGCAAAATTTTAAAACAAAAATTTGTGAACAAATTCTTCATTGAAATCCGTTTTGAGGCATTCTGAAACGATTCCTAGAGTTTAACATTTTTCCATATATATATATATATATATATATATATGTGTGTGTGACATTCCAGACGGTAACTCTTCTTAGGATTGAGATAAAAATTTGCTAAAAAAATCAATTAAAACTGCAAAAAAAGCTGAAAATTCAAAACCTCTTTTTGAGTAGCAGATCATTATTTATAATACGTTTCTGCAAAAAATTTATAGTTAACAATGTCCGTGCACTCAAGAAGCTCTGATTTAAAAACAATTTAACCCATTCGCCGCGGAGCCCTGACCGACTGCGTGTCCCCTGAGCGCGAAGCCTTTCTTACCTGCAACTCCCCTTGTAGCGGAGAAATATTTGAGACTGTGACGCTCGCCCTCCTCTTTTAGTTTTTCTTGTTTCTCCACTATTCTTCTATTTTTGACGCAATTCTTTTTGCATGTTGTTCAGGAATATATTATGGACAGAAATGTTTGGTGCTTGAAGGGTTTGTAACTTTTTTGTCATTATTATATTCTCATAAACTCGAATTCATCAATAGTTTATTGTTTTCATATTTGTCTCATTATTATTTCATCTTTCATAAACATAATTACTGATTCATTATAGTACTATACCATTGTTATTATTTTTGATTGTTATTGAATTTGATTATCCAAGAAGTGCAGAGAAATTGCCAGGTCAGAGCCAAAAGAATTTATCGAAAAGTGCCACCTAGGTAGTAGGTACCCACTCACACTTAAACACTCCTAAACCTACTGTAGTGGATTTAAATATGTTTTACTTGGTGTAGGTAGACCAAGTGGGACATTTATATTCTGATTATGCGGGTCAGTCCCTGGGTTATTCCTGTAAGGAATGTGAGCGAAACCGTCAAGGTCAGCTTGCTTGGCGGGATGAACTGAGAGATAGTTCGTGTCGCAGCCGCGTGGAGCACTGGGCTCGCATAGTGGGTGCTGGGTTCGATCAGTTTGGTACTGAGCCGTTTTGTAATATTCCGGCCTAAGATTTATATCTGTAGGAGGAATATGTTGAGCTTGGTTGAGGTACTGAAAAGTATCCTTTGTTTTTTGTACATTTGGAGTGTATTTGACACTCGGATCGGCCGGGTAGCCTTGTGTCGAATATCGTGGATATTCGGAAAGCTTTGTCGAATCATAATGATTGACTTCAGAGCGGGTCTGAAAGGTATCCTCAATCTTTTGTATAGGTGAGGCTTGATCTAACGTTTCCTTCGTGAATACGTTAGGTGAGAAGGCGATCTCGTCGTGAGGATCGAGCCTTGAGCCGTCGCTGGGACCGGCGGATTGGCCGGGCAGCGTGTAGGTAGCGCTGCGGGGGCTAAGAGGCCCGGCCGCGCCGTGGTCTACCTCCCCTTGCATGAGGAAATAGGACGGCCGACGTTCCATCGAAATATCCGAGTTATTAGCTCGTTTCGATGCCTCTATAGAAATAGAGGGTTTAGAAGGTGGACTCGCTTGACAGAGCTTCTTTCCTTTGCTCGTATGTCAGGGTCCTACCTTGTAGTCTTGAAAAAGACTTCCTTGGACGGTAAATTAGAGCGTATGAGCTGAGTAATTTACCGGCGTGCCCACAGCGGTCGGTGACGAGCCTAGTGCTACGAAACCCGGGCGACACGACTAGGAACGTCCCAGCGGGCGTACGATCTAAAGAGAATATCGATAGATGTACCGGGTGGCGTCCTGACAGATGAACTACGTTGGGCAATGAGCAGGATGAATAATCACTGGACTCGTAGATGCCAATGCGAGATCTGTGTGGAGAGAAGGTAGGCCTTGTAGAAAGCAGTAGGAAGCCGTTCTTGAGATGAACTCGGGATGCAGAAGGTTCGTCAGCGTAGAGCGTGTAGAAATCTTCGTACTTCTGAGTGTAGTCGTCGAGAGCGGAATGAATTCGGAGGGCTCCGAGCGGGGTAATTATAGGGAGGTGGCCGCCTCCTGCCGCCTCCTGATTGGTCCGCTTAATTTCGTTAATTCGACTGTGTAATCTCATTGGCTCGCACATTGTTTTCTCAGTATCTGCGAGTATGATAGCTGAGCTGTTCCTCCGGGGTGGTTTCCCCACGTCCGTCGCTGCGACGGGGTCCCCGGGGGTGGCTTACGAGCGTCCGTCGCGGAGCCGACGACCTTGAGTTTAGACGGGGACCTCGGGTGCTTTCTCTGCGTCAGTTGTTCAGACGGGGTCCCCGGGGTGGCTGCTGGACCAGAGGTGGTTGCTTGCCGCCTCTTGGTTGGTTCGCCTATTGTCTCTCGTGTAATCAGTGTTTCTGATTGGCGAGTAGGCTTGTTTGAATTGTCCTTGTTAGTTTTAGAGGACGTTTGATTTTCTGTTTGAGTTTTCTCGTGCAAGGCGACTTGGTTCGAGATACTTGTCGCATCTCTCTCGCCCAGTAAGTGTCTAGGGAGGTCGCCTTGTATGTTATTAGTTAATATTTCACTTTTGAGAGAGAAATTCGTATTTTCTCTCTGGTGAAATATTTTGTTTGACGGAGTTGTAACTCGACGTCTTATAAATATTTTTGTGTTGTGTCTACCTCTTTTTGGTAGCCCTGAAAAGGGCTGTTGAAAAGAGGGGGTGGTTTTCACCACAGGCGCCCCCCCAAGACGTCGTGTTACTAACGACGACGCCGGCTGGGGAGAACTGGGAGGTCCACACGGAATTCTCCGTAGGAAACCCTCACCAGTTGGGGCGGAGGCGGAGGTGCAGGCCTCGCGTCCCGCGCCTGGGGTGCGCCCCGGCCTCGCCGGTTTCGACGAGCGCCGCGGGGCGGCCGTGGCCGGCCCGAGCTTTGCCGACAGGAGCCAAACCCGCGAGGGCTTGGCCCGCGGCCGCGGCTGGGCTGTTGCGGGGGTGCTCGTTCCGGCTCCGTCCACCCCGCTTTCGTGGAACCGTGGGGGGCTGGTGAGCGGGTGGAGCCCTGGGCAGCTGCGGAGCGGGTGTAGCCGGCGTCTTGAACGTTGCTGGTGTTCTCCACACCACCTCCCTCGGCGCGCTGGCGTCCGCCGGTGTCTTCTTCTCCGGCGACGGCGGTAGCGGGCTGATGACTGCCGGAATTTCCTCGGCGAGGAGGAGATTCTCCACTTCCTCCGTGATCATCTGCTCTGTAGTAGTGGGAGCTGCCATGGTCAAAGTTGGTATGAGCTCCTGGCGTGGGGTGTTCCATATTTATATCTCCCACTGTTCCTACCCGAGAAAAGTGGGCGTGGCCTGCTTCGAGTGCAGTCACCCACTTCTCGTCGAATTTGGTAGAGGGGACGCGCCCTCTGGCGGATTTTCGGGGAGTTTTCTCCTTATTTTCTGCCTGATTTTGGTTTCGTGACACAGCTTCGTCCGAGTTTAGAGTGTAAGCCGGTTTTATTTGTTGTTTGGGAACTTTTTTCGTGTGTTCGCCAATTTGTACTGTAACCGAAAACTTATCTCTCTTAATAACCTTGAATGGTCCCGTGTAAGGACATTGCAGGGAGGAGAGCTGTGTGGGCACTCTGATATAGACATGTGTACATGTATCCAAGTTTTTGGGCATGTTGACGGCATACTTTGTATTATTATGTTTAATATGTGTAGGCCGGAAGAAGAGAGGCTCAGAGAGGTTTGTAGAAGTTACGAAAATGTCTCCTGGGAGTGGTACGTCAATTCCGTAAACTTTTTGGAACGGTGTAGTTTCCGTTGCTGGGTCTACTGCCGTACGCATGGCGAGTAGAACTTTTGGAAGTGCGTCGAGCCAATTTTCGTTTTGTGCTTTGAGAGCCTCTTTCAAAGATCTATTTCTGCGTTCTACCATTCCGTTTGTTGACGGTTTGTATGGTAACGTGTGAGTATGTTTTACTCCGAGACGTTCCATAATGGAATTAAATAGATCTGATTCGAATTGTGTGCCTTGATCACTTGTGATGTATTTAGGTACGCCCTTTGAAGCTACCCAAATATTGATAAAGGCGTTTGTGATCGTGGCTGTTTCGATGTTGTTAAGAGGGACTGCCTCTAGCCAACCCGTTGCTCTATCGACCATCATTAAAATGTAACGTTTCCCTCCTTTAGCTAAAGGTAAGGGTCCGGTAATATCAACGTGTACATGTGAAAATTTGTTAGCCGTTTCAAATTCGGAGTAAGGGAGCTTCACGGAGCGAGTGATTTTTGCTCGTTGGCAAGTTTCGCACGCTCGGACCCAGTTGGAGACATCTGCACGGAGTCCGTGCCAAAAATATCTTTGTTTAACTTTATACACTGTAGAGTGTATACCTGGGTGTCCCAAATTGTGAATTTGGCTGATTATTTCTTGCCTTATTTCGTTTGGAATATAAGGTCTTGGGTGTCCTAGGTCTAGGTTACACCAAATTTCTCCTTGAGGGAATTCAACTTGTGTGAGTTTCAATTTGTCCTCTGCGTTAGGGGGAGAACGAATTTGTGCATTTGAAATGTGCAGTAGAAGATTGCACTCTATTGCAGCCGTAATTTGTGAAATTTCGGCTATGGGTGGACCCTCGTCAGTTTGGGTTGAAATCGATTTTGTTTGAATTTCAACTGGATCGAAGGGTCTGGAGAGTGCGTCGGCGACGACGTTGTTCTCTCCGGGTATATGACGAATGTCACTCGTCATTTGAGAGATGTATGTTAGCCATCTTAATCTCATTTTAGAAAAATGTGCATTTTTCTTAAGCATCGTGCCTAGCAGAGGCTTGTGATCTGAACAAATATGAAAAGATCGGCCGTCCAAGTCATTGTGCCAATGAATGCAAGCTTGGTAAACGGCGAACATCTCTTTGTCGAATGATGCTTTATTCTTCCATTGTTCCGGAATTTCTTTACTGAAAAATCCCAATGGTTGGTAAGATTTCGAGCCGTGTTTGTCTGTAATTTCCTGCTCCAGTGCCGCTCCGATGTGTGTGTCGGATGCGTCGCAGACTAATCTCCACTCTGCTGTAGGGTGTGGATGAGCGATATAATGTAATGTAACTTTAATCATTGCTTTTTTAAGCTGTTGAAAGCTTTTTCTCTCTCTGATGTCCATTCGATAGGTGTTTTGTCATTTTTTTTGTTTGACTGAATGGAGTCATACAGAGGTTGTGCCGTGTGAGCAAATTTACTTGAGCATGCTCGGTAGAAACCACACATACCTAGGAATCTGCGTAGACTTCGTACGTCTATTGGCCTAGGAAATTGTTCTATGGCTTCTATTTTATCTCGTTTAGGAATTATCCCTTCTTTCGAGATAGTGAAACCTAGGAAATCGACGGTAGGTTTTGAAAAAATGCATTTATCAAAACCTACTCGAAGTCCGTGTTCCCCTAGCTTGTCAAAAATTTGTTTGAGGTGGTTCATGTGTTCTTTATAATTTTTAGAAGCCACCAGGATGTCATCTAGGTATACAAATGCGAAATCAAATTTTCGCATGATGCTGTCCATGTATCTTTGCCATGTTTGAGCCGCTCCGGCCAAACCCATGCTCATTTTCTTAAACTCATAAAGACCGAAAGGTGTAATAATTGCAGTTTTATGAGCGTCATCTGGGTGCATCGGAATATGATAATATGCCGATTTTAAATCTATTGTTGAATAGATTCGTGTATCATGTAAATTCGCTTGGAAAGAGCGAATGTGAGGAGGAGGGTAGGCGTCTTTCTTCGTTTTCGCGTTCAGGAAACGGTAGTCGCCGGTGATTCTCCATGACCCGTCTTTTTTTGGCACACAGTGTAACGGGGATGCCCATTCGGAATCTGATGGTGCAATTATGCCTTCGGAAAGCATTTTGTCAAAAGTACTTTTGACTTGAGCCCGTTTTTCGCCCGCCATGGGTCTTGCTCGGAAGTGTACTGGTGTTCCTTCCGTGGTTATACGGTGGTAAACCCCGTTGTTTTTCCACTTTCCTTGAAGTTTGCTCATTTTATCATTGTATTTTTCAATGATAGAGCGAATGTTTTCGTCCTCCGTGATTTGCACGTCCTCTGGTTGAGGGCTGTTGTCACGATGAGGGATAGTAGCTGCTATTTGTTCGTCAGTGAATTTTTTGTTCATGACTGCAGCTATTTTTTGATCGGCATAGCTCTTTATTTTATCTTTATAAATGTACTTGTGTTTGACCCGTATTCCGATATCCCAAGACTCGAGGAATGGTATACCTAGGATCGCTAGATCAACTTTCGTGATCATAAAATCGGTGGTCATGTCTCCGAGGCCGATGTTAATTGTTGTGTCAGCTCGCCCTAGTGTGTCTATAGGGGCTCCGTTAGCTGCTGTGAGCTTTACGTTGGACTTACGAATTTTTAAGCCCAATTTTTTTGTGACATTGTGGGGCAGAATGTTCACTTCTGCTCCCGTGTCGATGAGAAATTCAGTGCCATTTAGTTTGCACTTGAAAAAAAGCCTTTTATACTCAGTAGACTGCCGGTGTATAGGCTCAGATACACTGGCAGTTATTCGTTTTCCGAACTCTCTACGTCGGAGGTTGGAACGGTACTTTCTTGTACCGATCTCTGAGTATTTTCGTTTGAAACCCAGGTTTTAGGCTGGCTTATAGTCGCTGCCTTTTTGCTAGTTTTGGAAGCAGTGTTTGCCTTCCAAGTGCAGTGTTCTGGGTCTGCACATTTGCGAGTTTCGCTACCGAAACGTGCGTGGTTTCGACAGACATAGGCCGTCGGTTTGTGGGGCCTACTCTCTACTGGTTGGGGTTTGACCTCAGCTTGTTGTGAGAGGGCCTTTTTGAAACCAGTTTTCATGGGTTTCGGAGTAGATTCTACTCCTCGTATGTTTAGAGAGGTATTCTCTGTTTTGTACGCGTGTAGCGTATCAGCTAGGTCGAGCCGGGCGGTCGTGGTAGGCTGAGCTGCGACCATACCTCGTGCTTCGATGGGTAGAGTTTCGATCCACTTTTGAGTGATCAGAGCCTCTGAAAAGTACCCAACAGCTTTAGAGTACATTTCGTGGTACTTGGTGCTGGGTTTTTTGGCGAGAGATGCGGGGTCCTCGAGTGCGAGGAGCCTGTCCTGTAAGGACAACCCGTATTCTCGCTGTAGGCGCTGTTTGGCCTCTTCGTAGGGTGCGTGGGGTGCCGTGAGGTAAGCTGAGTCGATAGCTTCCCTCATTTCTTCTGGTACCCACTTGTATATAGCTGAGAAGCATTCGTTCTGCGTTCTCAGGTGTTTTCGCACGCAGTATTGATCGAACTCGGCGAGTGCACGATCGATATTCTTCTTTTGGAAGATTGGTTTTTGATAATCTCCCATCTCCTCTAAAAGTGCTCGAAAGCCACTTTGTGTAGAGGGTTGTTGAGTGAGATGTGGGGCGTAGAGGCCCGGCGGGGGTCGCACGCCCGCAGTGGTTCCCTGAAATCCACTAGCTTCATAAGAGGGAACGAAATGCTCCGTGTTAAGCCTGTTCAAAGGCGGGGTCACCATTTGTAGTGGATTTAAATATGTTTTACTTGGTGTAGGTAGACCAAGTGGGACATTTATATTCTGATTATGCGGGTCAGTCCCTGGGTTATTCCTGTAAGGAATGTGAGCGAAACCGTCAAGGTCAGCTTGCTTGGCGGGATGAACTGAGAGATAGTTCGTGTCGCAGCCGCGTGGAGCACTGGGCTCGCATAGTGGGTGCTGGGTTCGATCAGTTTGGTACTGAGCCGTTTTGTAATATTCCGGCCTAAGATTTATATCTGTAGGAGGAATATGTTGAGCTTGGTTGAGGTACTGAAAAGTATCCTTTGTTTTTTGTACATTTGGAGTGTATTTGACACTCGGATCGGCCGGGTAGCCTTGTGTCGAATATCGTGGATATTCGGAAAGCTTTGTCGAATCATAATGATTGACTTCAGAGCGGGTCTGAAAGGTATCCTCGATCTTTTGTATAGGTGAGGCTTGATCTAACGTTTCCTTCGTGAATACGTTAGGTGAGAAGGCGATCTCGTCGTGAGGATCGAGCCTTGAGCCGTCGCTGGGACCGGCGGATTGGCCGGGCAGCGTGTAGGTAGCGCTGCGGGGGCTAAGAGGCCCGGCCGCGCCGTGGTCTACCTCCCCTTGCATGAGGAAATAGGACGGCCGACGTTCCATCGAAATATCCGAGTTATTAGCTCGTTTCGATGCCTCTATGTATAGAAATAGAGGGTTTAGAAGGTGGACTCGCTTGACAGAGCTTCTTTCCTTTGCTCGTATGTCAGGGTCCTACCTTGTAGTCTTGAAAAAGACTTCCTTGGACGGTAAATTAGAGCGTATGAGCTGAGTAATTTACCGGCGTGCCCACAGCGGTCGGTGACGAGCCTAGTGCTACGAAACCCGGGCGACACGACTAGGAACGTCCCAGCGGGCGTACGATCTAAAGAGAATATCGATAGATGTACCGGGTGGCGTCCTGACAGATGAACTACGTTGGGCAATGAGCAGGATGAATAATCACTGGACTCGTAGATGCCAATGCGAGATCTGTGTGGAGAGAAGGTAGGCCTTGTAGAAAGCAGTAGGAAGCCGTTCTTGAGATGAACTCGGGATGCAGAAGGTTCGTCAGCGTAGAGCGTGTAGAAATCTTCGTACTTCTGAGTGTAGTCGTCGAGAGCGGAGAGTGGAATGAATTCGGAGGGCTCCGAGCGGGGTAATTATAGGGAGGTGGCCGCCCCCTGATTGGTCCGCTTAATTTCGTTAATTCGACTGTGTAATCTCATTGGCTCGCACATTGTTTTCTCAGTATCTGCGAGTATGATAGCTGAGCTGTTCCTCCGGGGTGGTTTCCCCACGTCCGTCGCTGCGACGGGGTCCCCGGGGGTGGCTTACGAGCGTCCGTCGTGGAGCCGACGACCTTGAGTTTAGACGGGGACCTCGGGTGCTTTCTCTGCGTCAGTTGTTCAGACGGGGTCCCCGGGGTGGCTGCTGGACCAGAGGTGGTTGCTTGCCGCCTCTTGGTTGGTTCGCCTATTGTCTCTCGTGTAATCAGTGTTTCTGATTGGCGAGTAGGCTTGTTTGAATTGTCCTTGTTAGTTTTAGAGGACGTTTGATTTTCTGTTTGAGTTTTCTCGTGCAAGGCGACTTGGTTCGAGATACTTGTCGCATCTCTCTCGCCCAGTAAGTGTCTAGGGAGGTCGCCTTGTATGTTATTAGTTAATATTTCACTTTTGAGAGAGAAATTCGTATTTTCTCTCTGGTGAAATATTTTGTTTGACGGAGTTGTAACTCGACGTCTTATAAATATTTTTGTGTTGTGTCTACCTCTTTTTGGTAGCCCTGAAAAGGGCTGTTGAAAAGAGGGGGTGGTTTTCACCACACCTACTATATATACAAGTAAACTAAGAAAAAACTGAAACCTGGACTATATAAACTACTACTAATAAGAAAATATAGAAATTACGAGATAAATAACGAAGGTAAGAAAAAACTGACGGTAGAAAAGTGTTGAAAAAAGCCTCAAAGTGAGGAGAACATAACCGAACATCAACAAAGTGTACAGTGGAATGACGCTAAAAATAACTGCGAGAGGCTTTCTCAGAATATTTCTGAAGAATCCTCACCACTTTTATGTGTATTACTCATAGAATGACAAAATATCACGAGAAAAAGGGGTCTCCACAGGCTTTCTCAGAATATTTCTGAAGAATCCTCACCACTTTTATGTGTATTACTCATAGAATGACAAAATATCACGAGAAAAAGGGGTCTCCACAGGTAACATGGTTTATCGCGGATGAGAGAGTGTTCAGGATGGGAGAGGGATGGGGGGGGGGGGGGACTGAAACACGTCGAGTGCTATCTAGTATGTCCCCTAAAAAATGAAAAATAGTTTGAAAAAGTTCCGGAAGATCGCATGAGAATGCAGGAGCAGTTTGGGAAAACGCGGGCTTCGCGCTCAGGGGACTGCTAGGATTTGTGGAAAAACGCGGGCTTCGCGGCGAATGGGTTAACATTATAAAATACGATAATTTATGAAAACTCGCTCATACGATCATGCTGCATGACTGGAACTTTTTTATTTTACCCTCACCAAATCAAATTTTCCTGTTTGAAAAATCTCGAGCCCTATCAAATTGAATTCGTGTGGTCACTTGGGGTTTGAAATAGTGAGGATTCAAATGCTTTTCTTTAAGGTGGATGGCAAGCCCATGGCGTTAGGTACCGCTAAATCAGGATCGATTCCTAACTGGTGGATATCCGGTTAATCTATATTCCACTGAAAAGGTTATTTTTTCTCTTTCAACACTTGTTGTACCCCTCGTGCGTGAACTGTTGGTTATAGAATACTCTGCGTTTGATTTCTACACAAATAAATGAAACGCGGAAAACTAAGTAGGTACCCCATTACTTCTACAGTTATCGAGATCCCGAGTTTTTAGTATTTCAACCTTTGAGGATTGTAAGTGACCCCAAAAATTCACATGAGGTGTGTGTGATCATTTATCCGTTTTATAAAACATTATTCGTATTCTCAATTCTAAGTCTTGAGAAAAAAAAAAAAAAAAAAAAAAAAAAAAAATCCGGGGGATAAAAATAGTTTTATTTATGCTCTTCAACCGAGGGTTCATTTTTGAAAATAATAAACAAAAAAGAATGTGATCAGAGAATGCGCAGAACCAGTTAACCTACCTTTCTGTAGAACTATTAAGTTTCAAAACTGCTGCTAGAGTTAGTTTACACCGTGCTAGAATAATATAAGAGGTATAGATAGGCTGTTGAACTAGACTCCATGAAATTACTTGTGACAAAGATATAGTTACACGAGATGGCCGATGTTTTTAGTAGAGATAACCTTCCAAACACCAGTAAACACCTTCCCATCAATCAATGGAGTTTGAGGTGGTAGTATTGGACTACCAAATCGTCTCATCTGT
Organism: Adelphocoris suturalis; assembly: GCA_030762985.1. Lineage (NCBI taxonomy): Eukaryota > Metazoa > Arthropoda > Insecta > Hemiptera > Miridae > Adelphocoris > Adelphocoris suturalis. The sequence continues at coordinate 36,567,604 of CM061051.1, forward strand.
GCATGACTATTGCACACCATGTTCTTAAGAAGAAATCCACCAGCACCACAATCCACCATCTTCTTTTCTTCATCTTAGAAATTGAACTTGTTATAGATATGTTTTCTACTGAGAATTGAACTGATGATGTCAATTTGTGTTTCAAACTGTACCAACTGCCTATGTAGGTATAAATAAAAAATAAGACTACTTTAATTAAAAAAAAGTTTATTCTAAACATTGATAAATAACAATTTTTGTATCACGGTAAATTCAAAAAGGAACATTACTGAGTGGGAAGTTCTACTTTTATTATATAACATGAGAATTGTGTGTAATGGTAACAATAACAGATTACTTACACATTACAGAACATTATTCAAACACATTTGGAAGAGGTGATTGCCTACTAGTGTGGCTGGAATGATTGAGATTACCTACGTGAATAAAAGTGCTTCTTCTCGAATCATTATGCTTATATTAGGTATACTAACAAATACCCAGTATTCCTGGTATACCATCAAGCTCACAGTAGGTAAGTATACCAACAAGCTTCAAGTACACACCCAATACCTACATAGGATATTACCTAAGTAGGTTAGTCGTTCGTGAAGTAGGTAGGTAGGTACCTGATTCACTATTCTGCTAACTCTTAGCGCATCAATCACGTTAGTTACAGTGAGAACATCAATCAAGAATTCATAGTTGGTCCCGTCAAAAAATGCCTTGAATTGCTTCTCTACATTATTTTGTTGTTCGTTATAGTTTCGAAATTATCCTTAGGTACCCCTTTTTGACCTTTGCAAGAGATCAACGTTCCAGCAGAGCATTTATTTCATTAAGAGCAGATTTCTATGATTATTTTTCTTTACAATCGTTTAACAAAAATTTGAGCTATAATTTCTTGTACACAAAATTATTATTTAGATTCAAATTAAGGAAAACCATTTTTTCCCCTAAAAATATTCAGTTAAAACAAAACTAAATCAATCAAAGTGAATGAAAACTAAAACAAGATATTGCAAACGCCCCAAACAAAGTGGAGGAAAATTAATTTTTCTGATAATTTTCTAATTAATCATCTGGAAACGATTCCTGACTTTCAATATCCTCCATACATAGAAACATGACAATGGAATCATCATCAATACCATTCTGACATTGGAATCAAGGTAAAAAATCCGTTCTTCCGGGTAAAAACATCACTAGAGAAATTGAGTTCGAAGCATAGTCTAAAGCATAATATAAATAGATTATAATTCATTTTTCTTAAATTGTTAAGCAGAACAATTTGTATACCACGTTTTGACAAACCTTCTACCTACTAATATTTATTTACTTATTTATACAGTTGTCTTTCAACTCAACAAATATTTGCTGAAAACCTGGAAAAGGATTAAAATTTACTATGGGGTGTAGAACCAACTACTATGTATTAAACTCATACTACCAATGATGGAACATTGGTTTGAATGAGAAACCGATATCACGTGATTCAGAGGAAAAAATAAACAGTTTCAACCAACCCATTGTAGACAAAAAAATAAACAAGGAAACGGATTTGCAACAAAAATAGGGACAGGGCGCTAACAATATAATATTATCGATCTATATTATTTGGATACGGAATCCAAGATGTTTACCTGCCACATTCGAATTTCAACTGTTGACAAATGATGCAACAACTAATACATTTCGAAATTATCATTTTTCTATTTTCAATTTAGTGGTTTCAAATAATTTTCAGGGCATAAATCGGACAAACGAACAAATAAGGACTGTAAGCGAATAGCTCGAACGACAACTTAAAATTGAGTGAACAACAAGAGATTTTGATGTTGAACATTGGATCGTTTACAATGAGATTATACAATGCCTGGGTAGAATTTTTCTTGCCGTTATACTTCAACTCAAACTAGAAGCAAATGTTACTCCACCTACACATGGAAACAATAAAGAGAAGACTCCATAGTTGTTCTGAGCATATATAATGCCCTCAAATAAATTAATCTGATTGTAGCAAAAAAGGAATGAAATAATGATGAATAATAAATATCTATTGAAACTTGGAAATAACTAAAAACGTTTATTAACAGTGGAAAAGATGAGTATGAGGAACGGTGGGATTGCTTTTAAAAACTATAGCCTGGACATCATCGCTGGTATTGAACAATTTCTCAACAACTCAGAGGAAAACAGTCCTCGCGTTAAAGATTTCAACATAAAAGGATAGTTAGTATAAATATGTCAATGATGAATTATGATTACCAAAAACTATTAGTAGGTGGATCACTGAAATTCACAAGACAGGTAGATACCAAATCACAAGACATCTTTCTAAAATATTGTATAATGCAAGCATTACAGGGGACGTCTCTTATGATTGTGTAGGTATACAAATTCTCCTTCTTGCATAGTTTGTTCATCAGTGTTGTTCAACCCCTTTCACCCGTACCCAACAATGTCAGAAATTATTCAACAATATACCCAAGTCCACCACCCATCATGGCGGCTGAACCATACAACTAATGATGAAAACAACTGGTGAAGCGAAAGCTTCCTACATCACTCAAAGCCTGGCCAATCGCATGGTTCATTGCAAACAAAAAAGCAAAAATATAGAGCCACTGGAGTGGCCATCACCCAGTATTGAGCCAACAAGCAGAAAAGCCAACAGCCCACATTACAATAATTACATTGATGGTCTAGATGAATAGATAATACACCACATAGAAACACCAACGTTGAAGTAATAAAACATTTTCAAGTCTAATAGCACACAAACATAAAAATCTGTTAAGAAATGTAGCCAAGGAATGTGAGCAACATTGGGATGATAAACGTACGTTAATTGCACTTATTCTCATCATCCCTACTAATGAAAATATCAAAATCTCAGCCACTTAGTGTACAACAAAACCGGCAAGAGTAGAAAAAAACAGTAGTTGAGACAAAATCTTCGGGCGGCGGACGGACGGATGGATTTCTTTAATTTTTATTCTACGTATTTTGGATTGTCAGTCCACAAATTTTAAGGGGGGAGGGGGGGGGAGGGGGGGGGGGGTTATCAAACATTTTCCCTGTTAGTGGAAAGAAACACATAATCCCAACAGTAAACGTCTCCTCCTATCAAGCATTTATATTTCTATATTTGCTTGAGCCAAGGCGTTGATTTATTCATTCATTGAACAAACAATATTTTTGGTGAAGTAGCAGAAACAAGGTCGATAAAAAACCACGCATAGAGATACTGTTACGCTCCAGGAAAATAATTCTCACAGTCGAAGAGGTTTGGTCACCCTGGCCTCTTAGCTCTGGTCGTTAGAGCGTTGCAACTGCGGGAAATTATTAATAATTTCTCGTAGTTGTGACGACGCGAGTTCGAACTCCTGTCGAGGTAGCAAAATATTTTTAGCCCGTTACAGTGGCGCAGTCGGTAGGACCGAAATCATAGGAAACAATAATTAATTAAATCCCTCTCAAGCCAAAAGTCTGTAATAATCACATTTCCTGTTGTTATGTCTTTCATTTCCTCACTCACTTGAGTCAAAACACACCGCGGCAATGACCTCGCTCGACCACGTGCGCCTTCATCAAGGAGCCCCAGGCACTCCTCCATTTTGCTACCTCGACAGGAGTTCGAACTCGCGTCGTCACAACTACGAGAAATTATTAATAATTTCCCGCAGTTGCAACGCTCTAACGACCAGAGCTAAGAGGCCAGGGTGACCAAACCTCTTCGACTGTGAGAATTATTTTCCTGGAGCGTAACATTTCCCCGGAGTCAAATACCAGCCGTCTCGGCTGGTTTGGGGTCGGACGAATGACGAGTGAAACTGCAGGCCGCTGGCTCAGCAGATGCTCGCTGGAACAAGTCAGCAGTCGAGCGAGGTCATTGTCTTTGTTACTTTGCGAACGAGGGGAGCATTCATTTTTCTTTTGTTTGTTCATTCCTGGTTTTTTCGCATTGGCTGCCTTGGCTGTACCTGCCTTGCCTAAGTTATTCGGTGAAGCCTTAGGAGCTGAATTATTGACAAAGAGAATAAAACTACTGGAAACCGGTTCAAGTCTACGGAAACTTCGAGAAAAGATGGTCGTCGCACTCCATTGTCCAAAAATAAGAGAGCACAGGCTCCGAGAAGGAGGTCTAAATCATTGGATAGTGTCCAGTTGGTTAAGTCTCAGGTCAATAATTCAGCTCCTAAGGCTTCACCGAATAACTTAGGCAAGGCAGGTACAGCCAAGGCAGCCAATGCGAAAAAACCAGGAATGAACAAACAAAAGAAAAATGAATGCTCCCCTCGTTCGCAAAGTAACAAAGACAATGACCTCGCTCGACTGCTGACTTGTTCCAGCGAGCATCTGCTGAGCCAGCGGCCTGCAGTTTCACTCGTCATTCGTCCGACCCCAAACCAGCCGAGACGGCTGGTATTTGACTCCGGGGAAATGTTACGCTCCAGGAAAATAATTCTCACAGTCGAAAGAGGCCTCCTCTTAGCTCTGGTCGTTAGAGCGTTGCAACTGCGGGAAATTATTAATAATTTCTCGTAGTTGTGACGACGCGAGTTCGAACTCCTGTCGAGGTAGCAAAATATTTTTAGCCCGTTACAATACCGAGCGCGCGCATAGCAATCAACACGAAGTTCCAAATATAAACCAAACGGGGATGAAAGTAAAGCAGTTTCTTGTTTGCTAACAAAACTTGATTCTTTAAATATATTATAATTCTGGTAAGAAAATATGTGAAAATCAATAAAGGTCCGAACGAACACTAATTTCCACTACTTGAATTTCCTTGTACGTCTCCAAGTGTTTACAAACTAGTAGTTGAACAACCAAGAACTCACTCTTAAATGTTCATGATTCTCTCGTATACCTAATGGAAAATCATTCAGTCATATAAAAATTCGACAAATAACAAGAGGGAAATAAAATTAGGAATATAATGTCTAAAATGTCAAGATTATAAATTGGTCATCACAGAAATTTCTCCAACTTGAATTTTCACTGAATATAGTCTTCAAGGTTTTCCCCCTATTGCTTGAAGCAATATCATCTTGTATTCAGACCTCCAGTTATGATTAGATAGATCCCAATGAAAATGGGGTGATCAGTTCTTTCCTTGTCCTTTATTTATTCTGTATCATAACAGGATCGATCGGAAGTTCTTTTGTCACTGCTATCAATATTTATAACAAATGTACAGCATTGGATGTGCTTGACTACCACCAACCATTATGGCATTAACATTACAAAAGCTGCCAGTAGAATAATGAAGACATCACAAATTCTTCATCCCTTTGTACCAATCAAAAAATTAACTGGTTGGGCCGAAACTCGAAATTTTTCGTTAGGTTCCCATCAAATTAGTTCCAATGATGTAAGTAACACCCCCTGTCCCTGAGATTACACTATCATACCCAGTTCTTCTAAATTCAGTTTCGTTTTCAACTTTGTTGTGTTTTGAACTCAAGGATTATTTTACAAGACTGAATAGAATTCAACAAAAATTGAGAAACACCATCTGATATTTGAGTTCATTAGAATAATAACAGTATTTAATAAAACATCTTAGCCAGGTCACCCTGTTTTACTAACTAGTAACTGAAATCATCACAGTAAAATATATTCATTTTGTAAAGTTTCCCACAGGCATAAGGTGACAAATTATCCATGAGTCTATAGAATAGGACCAATGGGCAAAAAATACAGCATATTATGTTATACAAGGAGTATGCACAACTGACATTATGTTGTGAGAAGATCAGAGACGAACCTGAAAAAGCCGTCGACTCATTAGTATAATCTGTCTTCCTATGCTCCAATACCACTACAAGTATTAAAATCTAAAGTTCTAGTCATGCAGCAGATAGGGAGACTAAAAACTTATCGAATCTCCAATCCTACCACTTTCCAAACTGCATACCAAGATTAACTGGTTGATGTTGATACAAATCATTGATTTGTACAGTGTCCTGGATGCACGCATTTCAAAATAGTAACAAATATCAATCCTTTTGGTACCAATATAGATTAAAGGGATGTATAGTTTTGGGGTCAATAGATTACTCGAACTCTCATAGAACATCATTATTAAAAGACATCAGACATTGAATGGATAGGTTTTTGAGGAAAACTGAACATGCTTGTGAAATGCAAGTTGTTGAAACAAAAGAATTTGGAAAGAGCACTGTATCCATGTGAAGATATGTTTGGTAACATATACTCCTTATTCCTGTTTAGTGCATCAAACTTCAACCCTAACAAACCCTCAATGATGGAAAAGGAGGCTAAGACATAACAACAGGTGGGTGAGAGAAGAAACATTCAAAGTTTCAAACCAAGTCAAAAGAGGACAAGGTCAAGTGGAAGAGGAATAGAGGGAATCATCATCATTGATATGAAAATTGTAATATTAAACCTCAATAAATAATAAAACCATTTGTGATGGTATGACAAACTCATAAAACCATAATGCACACCCCAATGGTTGTGCTTATGTGAATGAATCTTAGTTGTACATTAATGTAAAAACATCACTTCTTATTGTCAATAAGTAAAACTTGAATACATAGAGGTACATGATGCAAAACGAAAACCCAAACTTTTTATTGAATAATGAAGAAAAGAATTATCCATAAATATACATCAAAATGAAAAACGAGAAAAATTTTCCCTCTATCTAAACAGAAAAATGTTGAGCGGATGTCCAAAGTTGAAATTCCTTTGAGGAAAAATAAGTTTTTAAAACTCTAATATTGAAAGAAAAACACAGTCAAAGTTCCCAAGGACACAGTTGAATAGAAATTATCTTCAACAAAATAAGAAATTATAAAGAATAGAATGCAGAACAGTCAGGGTGAAACACATCACCAAATAAACGTCGAACCTCCACCACTTTGATCCTGTGAAAGTGAAAGAAAAATAAATAGAAATGTGATTTAATACAAGACAGTAATAAAGAACTAACAATTTGAAACATTCTTAGAAGCACTTGCTCTCACAGATATATTGATATTTGCTCTATTTTTAGTGTTGTGCAAAGTATACAATGGGCTATGCAAAAAGCATTTTAACTTCAATAAAATGGTGAAGCGTTGAATGAAATCCATTTTTTGCTAATAACCGCGTTCAATGTATTTTCAGAGCACGAGGAGTATGTTTGTACCTCTACGAGGAGTACCACCGGTGAATTTAATGAAAATCTCTTGGTTCGTTTAGGAGGAATTTTTAGATGAACCGAAAATGGGCTAAAAACAACGTTTTTACATTACTCTCATTTTCCCACTCCATAAATAAGAGTGTACCTAAAAAGATTACCTTCTTTTAAAAGAGTGTTTTAATCATGCGTATTACAGCAAATTTTTTTATATCAATTATGTTGAATTAGATGGCTGCAGTCTTGTACACGAGGAACAATTTTTCACCATACATCCATCCCCTACACGTCTGGTATACATTTTCATGAAACTTATAGTGATTAGTCCAGATGATGTCAAGACCCCACATCCTGGCAGAGCTTCAGAAAATGTTTTTTCTAGGTTGATCCCAATACAATTAGAAGTAGAATTCTATTGGTGATCAACCCCTTTAAATCAAACCAACCACAAAGTTTAAATAGAGGAAGTGAAGCTTAATAAAGATTGCCATCATGCTATCAACTAGTTGGTCCACTGACCAGGTTCCTCATGAAGTTTGAAATGGTATCTGTCTAGAATAATGTACTGGACTTCGCTTCTTATTCACGATTCTATGTGACGGAAATCATTGAAACGGTACCAAACTCATTTTTCAGTTAATTTGATGACGATCGTCGTCAAGGACAACTTTTATAGTGGTTTTTCGGATGATTTGACGACAATTCGTAGCTGACGACAATAACAACAACTTTTGAAGCTTTTATAATGGTTTCAGTCGATTCTGTGTGGTGAAAACTATTGAAAACTAAACCAAACTCGATTTTTGATGATTTGACAATGACTAACATCAGTTACGACAACAATGATGTCGTATTGTCGTGAAGGACAAATTTTAAAGCTTTTATAGTGGTTTCAGTCGATTCTGTCAGGCACAAACTATTGAAAACAACACCAAACTCGATTTTCAGTTGATTTGACGACAATCGCTGTCACGGATGTCAAGTTACTGTCAATCGCATTGAAATGTATTATTGACAATTGTCATGCAAAAATTTTGTAACGGCAAATAAAAATTTCATTCATTCGTCACCAAAAACTATACAGCTAATTCCGGGATGTCTGAAGAGTCCACCTATTAAATTTTTTCGTTGGTAGCTCCTGCAGTCTGTAGCTCAGAACACACAAGCACACACACAAATACAAATACCAGCTGAGTCAAAGTAGGGGCCCACTTCATTCGTCAACTAAACAACATTTACTGCTCAGCAGTCAGTTGTGTAATACATTCATCAATTTATTATTAAACCGTTGTTGACTTTGAAACCGGAAGTACATTTCTGGGGAAGGTTTGAGAATAGATTTTGACCACACCAATCCAATTGAGAAAAATCTTTAAAAAAAGAAAAATAATCTTTGTGTGACATTACAAGATTGGCGGAATACTAAATATCGGCCTGACAAAGATGGCTAAAATTTCTCATTTTCAAGTATTCTCCAATAATTTTTAAGCCATAATTCCCACAGAAATTTCATTTAACCAAAAATAAAGGACTGAAACAAATTTATTTAACCAAAATAAGGAAGTAATGAACAATATTGAAAATCAGGGTGATTATAGGCCAGTCCTCTCCTGTCCCCATCTAGACGTTGTCCCTCGAAATCATCTAGAAATCTTAATATTGGGTGAAAACCCAATTTGTGGGCTTTCATCCAAAATTAGTCTGATTTTCAATAGTTGGTAACCCCTGTTATGTTAGGAGATAATTTATAGTTTCGGGGTTAGATTGATTTTTATAATGATCGAAAACTTGTAGGATTTCTGTATGGTGCATGGTTTAGGAATTAATGGAGACAAATTTTAAGTTAGGTGTGCTATTTTACCCATATTTGTGATGCCGCCATTTGGCATTACACCGATTATGAGATGGCAGACTAAGTTTTCCTCCTCAAAATGAACTCAGCTTTCAAAATCTAAATTCGAACCTTCTCATAAAATGAACACCTTTTTTGACCTTGGCTTCAGGACTATGACTTCAAAAGGCACTTGTAGGATGTAGGCATATGAAAAGCGATATTGATCCTACCTTCATTAGTCTTTTTTGGGCCTCTGGAGATCACTGGGTGCTTCATCAAAGCTACTGGAGTCATCAATACGATTCTTATCAACAGGATAAAGCCTGTGAACATAATATAAATAATAAATAAATAGTTGGATAACGAAATTACTTATGCCAGGTAGATACACTTTCAAACTGATTCAAAAACTAAGTTCACTATGATGCCGCCTATCGTCCAGTATAATCAGGACAGTATGCCACCTATGATTTTTATTGCCTTTTGTTGTACCCATGCTATAATGGGCTCCAAATATGAGAAGCTCGAGATAGAGCGCAGCACGTAAACAAAGACCTTACCGATTTACTATTCTTTTGTTGCCTGTAAGGGCAGGTTCGATGGACACTAGTTGTTTTTGTTGGTTTGTCGGTTTTTTGTTGTTTGTGTGTTTCTTTATTATAATAATTTATTTATCAATAATACAATTCTCATTTTTGATCAGTATTATGAGATTGATGGTGAGGGGAACAAATTGTAGAGCGAAAAGGGGTGACGCAAGGTATCAACAAGGGAAAGCCATGTCAACTTCCATTTTCCATAGGTCCTTCGTCCCCGACCACACCACCCCTAGCGGCGGACCTTGTTAATTCCGAATTGTTATGAACGGCATTAACGAGAATAAATATATAAATATACAAGATAGAATGTTACGTTTTAGTAGCAAAATCAAAAGGGACTTCATCGCATTATTCAATATTTTTTCCAAACAACGTCTCTGAGCCACTCAAGAAGTCGTGAATTGACGTAAAAGAAGAACATACGAAAAATGCCTAACTGGCTGACACAACTCCCTTCAACCTGAAATGTAGGAGTATGTTTAATGGTTTCAGTGATCACTAACGGCTAAAATAGCCAGTTTTCCACTGTAGTATTGCAGAAAAGTCAAAAGAATCTCCAGAATTATATTAGCAATTTGACATTCATTTCACCCAAAACACATACATACACATACATTTTACGTACATTTTGTTTTTGTTTAATTTTGATCAATTTAGAGGTTTGAGAAAAAAATTTCAAGGAACTCAATGTTTATTTCTGCACAAGGCTATAGTTCTTAAATTGACGTGAAAACCGACAGGAAACACTTCAAAACACTGAGATCCGATATGTAGGTTGTTGTGAATTTAATGGATCTAAGCCTTATATCAAAATTGGAGTGTTCATGATCAAAACGAGATTTCTCCTCCCCTTCAAACTATCATTGTCTAATTTTAAAAATACAATTTGGAACCATTAGACTCCTTTCATTCCAATTACAAAAAAGTAAAAATATAAAATTATTAGTTTTTATAGTTTCAAAAAGAAAATGGGGGGGGGGGGGGGGGACACTAAGGTTTTTGTCTTTTGTCTGGTTAAATTCTTTAGCCCCCCCCCCCCCCAACTACCTAATCTGGCATTACATCCAGAAAACACACGTATGACTGATTACATAGATGTACAATTTGATAGAATTTTGAGGGGTTGAGATGCGATAATATTACAATCATTAGTAATTACTACTCACGCTATTGCAACTCAACCTCTCAACATTCGATCAAACTGTACCATTCAAGTATTTATCATCAGTTATCACACAGTGTCTGTCTTCTACAGAAGGTTGAAACGTGAGATAGGAAGTTGATTCGGAAAACAACATGGGTAATAGTTACTGATTGCAATATTAAAGCCTCTCAACTCCTTGCCGTAACAACAATGTGTATATCTGAGTCATCAATCATACCTATGTTATAGTTTTTGGTTGTTACCACTACACTAGAATAGATATAACTTCCGTATATCTCCTCTTGGCTAGCTCCCCCTCCATACGACTCCAATACGGAAGTTGTATCTATTCAAGTATAATTAGATAATGGAGGCAGTATTGAAGTTTTTCACTAGATAAAAACTTAATAGGTGCTCTGCAATTTTTTAAACCATGATTAATTAATATGAATTGAGCTTGGGATGTATCAAATGACAGTGATGCAGAAGAGGGGAGTCTAAAGATTCCAAATCGTATTTTCAAAATTAGAAAACGATGACTTGAAGCAGAGAAACCTTGTTTCAAAAATTGGGTGCAGCACTATAGAACATCAAATTTGTTGGTTTTTCACTCTAAAATATAGTCAAGAACTTATTAGCATCCCAAGACTCGGCCAAGAGTCTACAAATACAAAGGCTTCCTCTATTTACATCTTCAGATATTTGGCATTAGAGAGAATTCAATATACTCAAAATTTGGCTCAAATCGCACAAAATGGTTCTAAAACCTTGGTATCTCATTCAAATTTTTCAAAATTAATAACTCAAAACTGTCAATATCAATCTATTTTCCCCATTACAGTTTGATAGATTTAATTCCATTGAATCTCATGAAACCACTAAGGTTACTGAAAGACCAATCGTTAGCACCATAGGAGGGTTTTAGAGATGAAATAAAACAAAATTAATGCAATTCTGAACTATGAATCGCAAATTTTGGATATTAGAGAATTGTTTACCAATAAGCTGTAGAACTTTTACGAAGGTACTACACAGAGAAAAACGCTTATCTATGTAGGTTTGACCACCCAAAAAATAATAACACTTCCAATAATTTGTAGCTTCTATTTAATGTGAATAGACAATACATCCAATGTGTATAGACAATATGTCCAATGGGTGCTAATATTTGAAAGGGAATAGCACAGTTTACGATGGGCGGTAATCTGGTTGCAATAATCATCTAAATGGCAACTTTTTGTGGAGCCTTTGTAAGCTATGCATTACCTTACACATTTTCTTAGTTCAAGGTTCATCTTAATAAAAATAGCCAAAGAACTGAGAATGGTACCATTCCGACGGATAAAAGTAATGCAGTCACTATGCAATTAATGTCAACGCAATACAACGATTCAAGATTGATGGAAGAACATGCCTAATGTGGATTTGAAAGAAGGTTATGTACCATCATATGTTGGGAACAGCAGTAGGTTCATATCTCTATGTGTTCTGATACAAAGCTTCTCAAAGATTTCTAGGTAGATGGTTTACTTTTAACATATTTTTCTTGAATGATGAGACCATGAAAAAGTTGAAAATCAGACTGGTTTCAGATTAATAAATAAGATAAATATTTAGCAGAAAAACTTGCCATCTTTGGTAGAGATACACAAGAAAAACCAAGTCGTCCCTGAAGCAGGCGATTCTATGAGCAGTAGGCATTTCAATGATGAAAGCAAATAGATCATCCACAAATGTATTGAAAGCCTGGAAAATAATTTGATAGTCAATGGATTAGCACAAATAATGGGGATATAGTCAGAATAGAAGACTGGGCGTTTACCTCCAAACTTAATACAAATTTTATTCGTCAAGCATAGAAGGTTAGGACTGAGGGAAAAATTATTAGAGGTACTTCATGAGTACAATAATAGATGAATAAAAATAAATTACATCAATATCTTCGATCCGATTTGCGATTTCAACGATATTTTAATCACTTTAAACTAAATTGATTATGATTGACTAATCATTAAACAGCTGTGCGAGAAGAGACACCCCATTATTCAAATAAACGTGATATTAGACATGGAGGGTGGTGCAGACAAGAAAAAATGCGTTCTTTCATGCGATAAGTAGGCACTATTGAGCTTTCTTATCAACTCAATAACTTTTAAAAACAATTTAATTTATGTAATGACAGGCCAACATTGTTTATTCATGATTCGTTCTCAGATTCACAAAATGTCTAAATCTGTTTAAAAAATATAGAATTCTAGTTAAAATCAAAACAAACTCCAATTCCAACCCATATTTAGGGGATCAATCTGATTCCAGTACACCACTGAATGGTGAGGTATTCACATAACTACATCAATTTTTACTTACCTTGTACATGAATGCTCTCCAGGGGAGCTGAGCAACTGATTTCATTTTGTAATTTATAAATAGTTGTGGCAACATGAATAAAAATCCAAATGCATAAACACCATTAACTAGACTATTTATCGTCCAGGAATACCAACTGAAAAAGAAAATTTAAATCACATCAACGGGAATGACAATTATTCAAGTAGTCTGAAATGTGAGGGGAAAAGAGTAAACTGCAGATTTCTACTCAAACACTAATCGAATGAATAAAGTATTAAACGCAGTTTGAATTAAATTGATTGAAAACAGTATTAAAGTTCAGATACAGTCATAATTGTGAGATCCTTACCTCTTATGATGGTCAAATAGTAATGAATAAATAGCACCAATTATGCACAGGGGAAAAAGAATATAAAGCAGATAACGCATTCCTTCACTGTCTATAGTTTCAGTTCTTTTCTCTGCTGCAGACAAGTTTTTCCCTTTTAGGGTCATCTTTTTTAAATCGAACCTCAGCACTTTCAGAACTTTCCAAAGCTAAAACAGGAAATGATAAGTTGACATAGGTACAAACTAAACGGCAATCATCCCACATTACTAGAGTTATAAGACAATCTAAATGTTATGAAATTTTTTATTGGAAATCTGTTTTGAGGCATTCTGAAACCATTTTAACGCTTTCGCGTAAACAGGATGTTTCATGAATTATGCGGAAACCATATCTCCTTCAATATTGGAGTTGGAAAAAAAGGTATTCCTCATAATTTTTTCCGAGGAATTCAAAAATCATATTTTCGTGCGTCACACAATAGCGAAATCATGGGCAACTTCACGTTTTATTGCCGATTTAGATTTTACACAAAATGACTCATTGATTGAATATCTTCAAATCTCGATATTCCACAATTTGTGCACTATTTGCGTGTAATTCTGCTCGTTTTTGTCGCCCACTAAAAAATTAGTAAGTGGGTCATTTTTCACTACATTTCGCGTAGAATCATAATCTGCAATGAAAAAATATGGGTCCCTATAGGGGGGGGGGGGGGGGGGGTTGGTGTGGATTGCATGACATATGCAAATGTGACATTTGAATTCCTTGAAAAAAATTATGGGGATACAATTTGTTTTGGTTTTTCTCGATGTTACGCTCCAGGAAAATAACTCTCACAGTCGAAGAGGTTTCCCGTAGTTGTAACAACGCGAGTTTGAACTCCTGCCGAGGTATCAAATATTTTTGGGCCGTTACATAGAATATTGATGGAGAAAAGCCATTGGTGCATAATTCGTGAGACGGCCTCACACATAAAAAAATCCATTCTTTCGCCAAAAAATCAAGCAATCAGATGAAGGGATGAGTTCATTGTACAGCACTTTTTGAGCTCAGTAAAATTTTCTGACTTGAAAAATGTACTAAAAAATCACTAAATATAGTATAAGGACGGCTAAAAATCAATTATATATTATATATACACTTGTGTATACGTATGTATTATGTATTCTTAATAGCACCCAGGACCTAATTTTTTTTTTGCATTTATTCAATTTCCTGTTTTTGTAATTATGCTATTTTTCAAGCGTTAATCAATCATTTGCTAGATTAAATAACTTAAAAGAAGTTCAGTTAGGTACTCACTTCAATCATCAAACTTAAAAATGCAGGAACTAGGATCAATAAAGAAGAATTCTCTTCAAATAGGAACAAACATATGACTAATTGGCTAAACGCCCTCCACATCACAGTTTTGCTAGACAAACCAGCAAGAGTTTTCCTTGTTCTCCAGAAATTTACATCATTCTTCAATGCCAGGATGTCAAAGAAAATCTAGGAGAAGAAACCAAATATACAGATAAAAGACAATATAAATTAAATTTTAAAGCGATTCAACACATAACTTTTCCTAACTTACATGTATAGCAGCCACAACTATAGTGATACAAAGCAGGTATATCTTATTTCCATCACTGAACAAACTTTTGAGTTGATCCACGTCCTTATCAGAAAAACCATAATCTTGAATTGACGATAAACCAATCTCAGAAATGATCATAAACCTGAAATCAGACAACATGTTGAATATTAGACACTCAATTACCTCTGCGAATCTAGAGGCAGCTGCAGCAAAAATGATAAACCAAGAGCAAATTAAGATGACAAATATCTTTGTCAGTCAGTTAAGAGGTTAGTACAATAATTGCAAATCGATCATCCTTGCCAATTAAGGACATTGTTAGAAAATAAGCCACAAGAGAATGGAAAAATGAAGAAGACTATAAAAAGTCATGACATCAATATTTGAACAGAAACAACTATGTGAACATGATTAATAAAAATAGTATGAACAATTAATATAATATTCCATATACACATACACATAGGTTGCTTACACCACCTGGTGGTTTTGTTAAACCACTGAACAAATGATTAGCTTCTTCAAAGAACAAATAAACAAAAATTATTTAAATTAATAAAAATAATTAGTTACATAAATAAAAGTCAAGGATTTACAGGCCGGATTCATAAACGGCACTTGGGGCTCGAAGTGCCTCAAGTATCGCTGGAGGAGTCCTCCAGACGCCAACGGAATTCATAATCATCACTCGAGCAGTGGAGTCACACAATTCCTCGGGGAGAGCCCGGATTCATAAAACCAACTCGATGTTGAAGTCAGGGCAGGCCTCGACTTCAACAGCCAAAATCCCAAGGTACCGCCTTAGCTACCTTGAGGGAGACTTGAAAGTTTATTTCATTGCTTTTATGTTACTCGGTCATCTTTGCTATAGTTTTGGTGTATATTACATCGTCAACTTCTCAAACGGAACATAGAATGATTATCAAAGATTAGTGCGTTTGCTTGAAAGGTTAACAGCACAGTTTGAGAAGGTTAACATCACAGTTTTTAACCGTTCTATTTGTCGTTATCGGTCAGTAATAGTTCGTTCGTTAACTGTTTTCATATTATGGTTTAAAATATCGAGAAAACGCTGTTCAAACACCATTCAAAAATGTTCTGTGTAGGTTCTGAAAATTATGTTTTAATGAGAGGGTTTTCTTGAAAAATTACTCTCTAGTAACTTACTCCCTAGTTTGGGGTCGGATTCCGAGTATTTTTTCACGATGAATCGAGTGGTATCAGATCTCTCGAATTTTGTTATAACCAAGTTTTACACTTTAATTCGCACATCTTTAGTTTATTTAGGATGCTCAATTGTACGTATTTTTATGGATAACATTAGTTTATCATCATAAGTTGTCTAATTATCCAGGTATGGCTACCTGCTCTCATCAATGGCATTGGCTGTATAGTTCTTGAATCACAGCATATTGTGAGGCACTCGCCTCTCCCAGCAGCTGCTTTGTCGTTTTCCTTTGTGTATCTTTCCTTTCCTCCTTGTGCTTCGACCGTTGTTGATTATACGAATAAATGAGTTTCTTGACTCGTCATTGAATACAGTCAATACATTCTTTTCCATTCAATTCATAATATTCTATTTTTAATCACACCTTTCCACCTTAGTGAACAAAGAAATGTAACAATAGCAATAAAAGATTTGGTAACAGACCACATTTGCATGGAATGTGGCAATGCCCACAGTAATGTAGAAGCTTCAAGGATTATATATCTTGTCCCCTTGCCAGTTTGTGCTGCATTTCCTATCAGTATCTACACTGTACCATGCAAAACTATTAGACTATTACTTTGTTAGATAATTATGCAGAAGATACTAGGATGGTCTATTCGCCCAGGAAGTAACTCAGAGAAACCCACAGGTAATGATTGAAGATCGCTCCAATATAGTCTAATAGGGAGAATTTCATACCATGTAAATTTCAGCGATGAGCTTCCCAGAAGATTCAGATTGATGAACACGACTGCTTTTCCTAAATTATTCACCGATAAGATACGATTAAATGATGAGAACCAGACCTATCTTAAAGTGGCGTTCCAGAAAAACCTCTTCAGGCTGAACTTCCCTAACCCTCAATCTTTCAGAGCTCTGCTAAAAAGTATCTAACTAAGTTTGCTTGTATAAAGAACTCACTGGGGACCGAAGCGCTCGTGAAAAGCCTCCCTCCTCTGCACCCCCATAATGTTTGGGCTGAGTTTGGGGATGAATATCCTCACTTAGGCAGAGGTAGAGCGGTAGGGACAGGTACAAATTCTCTGTTCTCGGGCCTGTGACCCGGTCAGGCATCTGGGGATAGTGGAGAGTCCAGTAACATGGTAATCTCCCATCTCAAAACCGGTACCACGGGTTGGGGGGAGCCCCAGGCTACCGACACAACGGCACATCGCCAAAGTGTCACCAGCCTGCCCCCCTCATGAGGTAGGATTCGTGGTGGCAGTGGTTGAGCACACCCCAGCCTTGGCACATGGTGCCCAGGTAGCTTAGGGGGAGAGATTGCATCACCGGGGACTCGTACCCTGGTAATGTGTCTCAGCATGTAAGTTTTGCTATAAACTTGGAAATCAGCTCCCTTAGCTGGGAGAACCAGCTAGAAGGTTCGCCTCCACCTGCAGTGCTTCGGCTTGTAGGTACCTTGCAAGGAAAGTTCCGAGCAAGGGCTCCCCGAACGGTGAGTCATACCATTCCTCTTGCCTTCCATGAAGGATAAGAGTTGTGTCCCGCTGGCTTGCCGGCGGGGGGAGAAGCGCAGTCCACGAAGGATAGGGTCTCCTAAACAAATGTCAACCTTCTTGAAAAGAAGGGGGATCTCTCTCGATGTATAAAGAACTCAAACCTATAAATAAACTTCAGAATATGATAAGAACATGTACGTCACATCAAACAACAGAAGTTGGATCAATGTAGTACAGAACTCCATTAGATCATAGTAAGATAATCAGCAATGAATCATCAAGGAGAGTAATTGTAAGGGTGTTCGACACATTAAAACCAAGATATTGATGGGTAATCACAATATCTAACTACACATAAAACGGTTTATGGTGCTATGGAACTAAAACTATATTAATGTACCTGAATTTCCCATAGCTTGCTGTGTTATATTTGAGAGTCACTTCGATCTTGGTTTTATTCTCACATGGAACCAAATTACTAAGTTGATCACTCACTGCGTCATAATGCATAATGGGTATCAACACTTTTTTTCCACCATAATTGCTTAAACAAAAAAGAATAATTTAGATCACAAATTAGTCAATAGCTAACATGGAAAAAGTCATACATCTACATGACATCCAAAACTATTATTGTCTGATAAATGAGTCAAATAAAAATAGTACACAGGCAACTAACTGCCAAGTTGGGTGAGGCACATAGCTTCATCATACACGAAATATTAATGTATGGATTATTGAAATGTTTTAAATAATCTTAAAAGATTGCATAGTGTGTTCCTATGTTAGTGGGAAATGTTAAATCAAGATGTAGCGTAAAACGTCAAAATCAGTCCACCAGGCTATGAGAAAATGATGCTTGGTGTATGTTACATTTGGGGATGCAAAAGCTTCCAATGGCTTGGGAGTGATGAAGTTCATTGGGGTTCATCTGCATCCTACACTGTACAGTCCCTGAAAATCACACTCAGGTGCAAAAAATTTGGCCCACTCTCTAAAATGGAAGATTTTATGAAGTTGCGACTAATATTCTCTTGTTTTCGACTGGGTTACTGTCTGAACCCATTCAGAGGCATTGTTTGTTGTTTTCTAGCCAGACGGATGAAATTGTTTTGGAATCGTGTCAAAACGTGATCATGTTTCATGATCTCCTACTTTCACGTTATCTTCCAAACTGCGATTATGTTGTTCATCTCTTCCACAGTAGTCCTCAGCTGAAGAGCGAGTGTTTTCCTGTACGTTGAGTGCATTAAAAAAAAAAAAAAAAAAAAAAAAAAAAAAAAAAAAAAAAAAAAAAAAACTTTCTCACTGAAAATGGTCCCGGAAGCTGTATAGCTCTCATTAATGATGGAAGGTCACTGAGATATGCCGCTCAAAGGGCCGCTCAAGGCAGGTGCTTGTACACCTTAGCTTTAAGAAATCGACGATTAACTGCTTCACAAGGTCGTAACTCACTTGAAAATTCAACGGGAGTGGATTTAGGTGTTTGGACAGTTCGGAGACGATGGTGGGATCGGCATTTGTCTACCAGAAGACCCACTCACATCCCAGTTTAACCCGTCAGCACAGGATGTTGCGCCTTCAGTTTGCTCGAAATCACAGTGCTTGGAAACTTGAAGAGGGGAGGGATGTAATTTTCAGCGATGATTCTAGATTCAGCCTGTGGGGCCCAGATGGTTGTGAAAGAGAGTGGAGAAGGCGAGAAAGATTTGTTCCTGCCACAATGAATGGAAGAGAGCCCCCCGTCCAAGCATTCGAGTGGCATATCTCAGTGACCTTCCATCATTAATGAGAGCTACAGTTTGCGCGACCGTTTCCGGTGGGAAAGACATTTGTGTTTCTCTTGAAGCGATTATTTTGGGAGGAATACACTCAATGTACTGGAAAACACTCGCCTCTCTGCTGAGGACTACTGTGGAAGAGATGAACAACATAGTCGCAGTTTGGAAGCTAACGTGAAAGTGGGAGGCAATGAAGCATGATCACGTATCGAAACGATTCGCTATCATTGAGAGATCAAAACAATTTCATCCGCCTGGCTGAAAGACAACAAACAATACCTCTGAATGAGTTCAGACAGTAACCCAGTCGAAAACAAGAGAATATTATTCGTAACTTCATAAAACCTTCCATTTTGGAGAGTGGGCCAAATTTTTTGCATCTGAGTGTAGGATGATAACTGTAGCAAGTTTTTTTTCAAGAATTTGAGGTTCACGCATGCAATGGAAAGCAGCTTTATCAGCGCATGGTGATTTAAAAAAAACTATTGCAATGGCGCCAACATTTAAAAAATAGAAATTCTCAAAAATTTTCTTAATGACAAAAAATTGAAATCCGTTTTGAGGCGTTTTGAAACGAATCCTATCTATTACACGGGATGTATTGCAAGCAGATGACAATACTCAAAGGGGGTTGAACTAACCGAAAATGTAGTTGAGCCCCCCCAATCGCACCTCTCTATCTCAATCCGTTCTAGAGATATGTAGTTTTTAAGGTTTTATCGATAAAACCACGGTTTTGCCATAGAAACCCAAATTTCTCCGTTTTACCTCACTTTATCTTAATGGTCGACCCCATTTTCGGAATCAGCGTTAAATTTTACATAACACGGGTGCACCTTGGTTCTTGAACAGTACTATCTAAAACCATTTAAAAGTATACAGTTTCTAAAAAAGTAACATTTCTTGAAGGTTTGCTAGGTTTTTATAAAAAATGCTGCAAACAGCAGGATCTCACAAAAGTTGAGAAATTCAATCAGCTTATCAACAGTATGCTCAAAATTAAGATTACCTTCCAACTTCATGGAGGAACTCAAGTTGCAGTGTAAAAAAACGTTAGAAGAAGGTAGGATGCATTGGTATTAGAATTCTGATAAAACTAACGTAATGATTATTTTCTAATTTTCTAAATCTGAAATCTATGAAAAATTTCATGGAATAAATTAAAATGTTAATTTTCTACTAACGAAATGGTAGCTATTGTGCTTGAACCAAGTTAAACTTGAAAAAATAAAAAATAAAAAAATAAAAATAGAAAAATAAAATAAATAAAATAAAATAGAATAGAAAAACTGACCCCACCTTTGTAAAAATGAACTCAAATTAATAAACACTATCATGGAATATATTAAAATGTTATACTTCGTCAAAAGAAATGGTAACTTTTGTACTTAAAGCAAGTTAAAAAAAAAAAAAAAAAAAAAAAAAAAAAAAAAAAAAAAAAAAAAAAAAAAAAATCAGTTGCTGGAATTGACCCTCCCTTTGTAAAACTCACTGTCACCATCTGTTTAGTAAGACTGACGTAGCCGATCGAATCTGTTCGTGGTTTGCTCTTATCTCTACACATGATGGCAGATGGACGGGTGTCCAGCCCATAATGGACGAATGTAACGAAATTCCTCAATCAAAATTATCCTGAAAGATAGATCGGGAGATATGGACCTATACATTCACCGGTTCGGAGCCCTGATTTGATACCGCTGGATTTTCATGTGTGGGGTACTCTTAAGCCAAACGTTTACAGTGTGCGGCGCATCCGAAATAGAGACCATCTGATAGCCAGGATTCGAGAATCATGTGAAGAGATGAATGAGAGCAAACCACGAAGAGATTCGATTGGCTACGTCAGCAGAACTAAACAGATGCCGACAGTGCGTCTTACAAAGGTGAGGTCAGTTCAGCAACTTCAATTTTTTTTTTCTAAGTTCAACTTGGTTCAAGTACAAAAGTTACCATTTCTTAAGTAGAAAATTATGAAATGAACATAACTTTAGTTTTATCAGAATTTTACTATCTCCTACCAGAATCCTACCTCTTACTAACATTTTTTCACACTGCAACTTGAATTTCTCCATGAAGTTGGAAGGTAATTTTAATTTTGAGCATAACTTTAGAAAGCTGATTGAATTTCCCAACTTTTGTGAGATCCCGCAGTTTGCAGCATTTATTATAGAAACGTAGCAAACCTTCAAGTATTATAAGAAATGTTACTTTTTTAGAAACGGTATGCTTTTGAATGGTTACTATGGTTTTAGATGGCACTTTTCAAGAACCAAGGTGCACCAGTCTTAGGTAAACTTTAACGCTGATTCCAATAATTGGGACGAACATTAAGATAAAATGGAGAAATAGGGGTTTCTATGGCAAAAAAACCTGGTTTTATCAATAAAACCTTAAAAACGACATATCTCTGGAACGTATTGAGATAGACAGGTGCGATTGGGAGCACTGAACTACATTTTTGGTTCAAGGGGAGTTCAACCCCCGTGAGTATGTCATCTGCTTGCGACACACCCTGTATACTTGTCATTCCAGAGATAACTTTCCTTGGAAAATTGAGATGAAAATTCCGTTCTTGCGCCAACAAATCAAGCATTTCTATTGAATAATAATCCTTGTAGTTGGTTCTTTTTGAGCACACTAAATGGATCACATTTCAAAAAATGTTTTTGAAAAATCACTAAAAATGGTTGAATATATATATATATATATATATATATATATATATATATATATATATATATATATATATTTTTTTTTTTTTAAACAGAATTTTAGTCGAAAATCAACAACGAACCAGAACATTAAAAAATGTATGTACAAAATTATGCAGAAGAATGTACTTAAATTTCATTAATATTTTCTAAAAAATCAATAACAACTGAATAAAAGCTGTATTGAATCTCAGAGTATCATTTAGAACGTTTTTTCTTGCCATGAAATTGATAGTTAACAATTTCTTTGAACTTGATGTGCTTAAATTTCAAAACAATTTAACAAAATAATAATCGGTAGTTTAAGAAAATTCGCTAGTGCGATCATGCTACATGGCTGGAACTTTTTTCCGTCAAGTCCTCGCCAAAGAACGTAAAGGTTAGCCAGGCGATGTTGGCTTCCTCAAAACGAAAAAGTTGTTTAAAGTCATTTCCGAAACTGGTACGCCGATCCAAATAAACTTTCCTCTGACTCAATTGCACAAATTCGACCATAACTAACTCACAAAAGAATAATTTCGTTAAACAAAAAAATATATAAGCCTCTTCTAAAAACGCAACTTTACTTTTACAAGCTGTCTCCGAGTAGAAAGAAAAAACACCTAGCAAATGCTTGAAAAAGTAAGCAAAAGGTGGGTTTTATTCACCTGATTTCTAGCATGACCCAGGTTGATTCTAGCAAAAGGTCTTTCGCTAGTTTTCTCTTGAGCATTTGGTTGTAAAGGTTAGATTAGCATAAGCTTTTGCTATTTTCATTCACCTATACTTCCTCCCATTTACTTGAAAAAACCCTGTATTAGCATTTACTTGGTTTTATTCACATGACCTATTGTGTGGTTGCCAGCAGGTTGACACCAGTTAGTGGAGTCAATATCACAACCTACTTTAAAAGATCGGAGAACGAAATATCCGCCTGTCCTGAAGGACAAGCAGCTTGGGACCGAATATTTCGTTGGGAGGCTCACAGAGTTAGTTCGGACAAGTATTTCGTCTGGAATCCTCAGAGGTTAACGAGATTATGAATAAAGTCGGAATTCACCCAACTTTAAGAGATGGAGGGAGGGTAGTGCATACAACTCTACGTTTAACAAGTCAAGGTTTACTCTGTTACATAATACTAATTTGTAGTTCTCACGATACAAGAATTGCTGAAACAAATCTCAGATCATGTGTTTCTAAAATGCCCAATCCACCACGTCAAATATCAGATTTTAATATGAATCAGCAACAACGTCACCTCTAGTTGCCACAAAAATTTCTCACTCAACTAACTCTAATCATAATGGAGTACCAACCGATTAGTGTTAGACTCAACTACTTTCCTTCTCAGAACACAGAAAATGGGAGTTTTCCTATTTGAATACAAAATAAAACATAGCTTTTCTTTTCAAATCATTGAGTTATGTTACTTAATCTAGTCAATTACCTGTAAAATCCTTGTAATTCAAAGGGCAACGATTGCAGAGGTAGCTCTTCAATACCAGTCAGTATCTTGAAACCCACGACCTTTTTGACATGTGTGACAGGGCGGTTTAAACCATCATGCTTCTTCTCACCTATAACACAATTTCATTTAAATTATTGTACTGCCATTTCAAGATGTCATAATACCCTATTTGGGCATGTATAATTGTTGAGATGGAAAGGTCCGATGAATGGTAGGTTGCAATATTCGATTGTACCTAATAAGCTAAGAGCATCATTGTTGATTGCTTGTTTGTCATGAAACAAAAGGATGAACCACACAACCCGATTTAGTTAACCATGTAGGCAAGATGTATGTTCAGGTCCAAAATAATTGCAGGAAGCTGATTTGTTAGTACAGCAGACTCTCTCTTAACCAGCCTTCATTTCCGCTAGGGTTGAAGGAGGGATTTTCATCACAAAAAACAGTGACCTGTGCGTAAATGACGAGATGCATAGTCTCAGATCTCGATCAACACACCCTTTTCTTCACTATATCACGGTTCTTTGCCATTCCCAACAGTGTATAATGTAGTTTAGGTCTTTTGAAAAGTTGATTTGTTTTTTCATGAGACAGAAATGGGTTCCTCAATTTCGTAAGTACAATTTATGGTACTTTCTGAATGTATACTGTATTAATTGTTACTTAATTTCGTTGATACAATACGTTGAAGGTGTTTTAGACAGTGTTTGATGATTCTTGGTTTCCAGAAAGGTTATGAGCTCTCAAAATTTGCTGTACCATAATTGTAACAGCCGTCACTAGAGTACAAAAACATTAACCAACGAAATTGTTTGTATTTAAGTGAAGGCGTCAATCTACGAGATATGAATTTCCAGAAAGTCGGTGTGATGATGATATTAGAGACCTCAGAGATGATGAGACAGGTCGGGACCACCCTAGTGTGCAGCCATATTTTTTCAAAAATGTCAAAAAACCACAAAAAATATAAACAACTCATCGTAAGAATTTACAAATGGTATCAAAACCATTAGGATGAAATTCACTTTCTTTTAAAGTAGCAAACGCAAATTTTTCAGACTGATGGGTAGTCCTCATACCAGATGACAGCTGTTTTGGGGATTTCAGTGCATTCAAATTCACAAGTTAGGAGTAGTCTAAATAGGGTTTTTAATTATTTTTAGACGAGGAAGTAGGAATCAGTCTAACTGTACATGAGAGTCGTTATGTGACTGAAAATAATCAATCATATTTCATTCAGACTAGACGAGGGAGATTTGAAATTTTCATTGGTACCTACTATGTAATACTAACAAGATCCAAATCGTTGCAAGTCAGTGCTTAGTGTACGACTTTGTTAAAATATCATAATAATAATTTCATCTAGACAGTTTACGTTAGAGTAATTATTTTAACACAATATTTATGAATAAATACTATTCTCAAAATTTGTCAGTCTTGTACTAATTAGCTGATGAAATATATAATTACATTTATATCTGATAGTTGATTTGATTTACTGAACTGAATTTCCATTCCGATGGTTAGGGCTAGTTGGCCTAAACGCCAACCAGCCAGTCTCTGATCTCGAGGTGGCTGGTTAAGACAGAGTCTACAGTACCAAAAAATCAGCTTCCTGCAATTTTTTTGGACCTGAACATACCTGGTCCCTTGTCTATATATAGTCAAAAAAACGTTGTTCACCCTTTTGTTTCATGGCAAAAAAGCAATCAACAATCATACTCTTAGCGTATAAGGTACAATAGAATATTGTAACCAACCATCCAATAAATTGTTCATCGGACCTTTCCATCTCAACAATTATACCAATTATGCCTTTTTGTGTATCTTGTTGTTACCTGTCATTTTTTTGTGTCATTTTTTCATGATGTTGTATGTGTCACTGTTAGATGACAATTTTTGGCAAGAAGGTCTCTGTAAAAACGTATTCTACGTTCATCAATTCATAAAGTTTTACGATTGACCTTGTGTGGTAAGCCATCTCACTAAATCTGATGGGTTGTAAAAATAAAACAAAACCTTTAGATTACCACTTATATTTAAAAATAATATATATAAATAAGTGGTAATCTAAAGGTTTTGTTTTATTTTTACAACCCATCAGATTTAGTGAGATGGCTTACCACACAAGGTCAATCGTAAAACTTAATGAATTGATGAATGTAGAATACGTTTTTACAGAGACCTTCTTGCCAAAAATTGTCATCTAACAGTGACACATACAACATCATGAAAAAATTACACAAAAAAAATGACAGGTAACAACAAGATACACAAAAAGGGTAGTTACCGTTGTCTTGTGATTTATTTGCTATTTAACCTATGAAGCAAAAATTGAAATGGAGACAAAAAACGTATTCTACGCTCATTTTTCTTTAGCCCTTAAGGCCGTATCACACTTGCATTTTTTCCGCATTTTTTTCGCATTTTAAACGCTGAAACGTGAAGAAGGCAAAGTGCTTTTTTTCAAGGTCAGCTGTGGATGTTGAGGAGGAATAAATGCAAAAACAGCGCATTCTGGCGGAATGCGTTTTTATTAAATCTGTCAGGTTAGGGCTCCTAGGGGTTTTCCATTGAATTGTAACCTCCCCAAGGGTTATGTTTAGCATTTTTCTTGCGTCAAGGTAAAAATTGGAACGTGTTCTAATTTTGCCAGGTGAGTTTAAAAACGCTCTGCCAGGATGCGCAATGGTCGAAAAAGCTGACCTTGGAAAAACGCACTTCTTCTTCTTCACGTTTTGGCATTAAAAACGCAGAAAAAATGCTAGTGTGATACGTCCTTTAGGCGCAAGGCTATTTTCAACATAAAATTCTTAAAACCTGTTAGATAGCATTACAAAATAAATCATTGGTTATCGTTGGTAAGCTCATAAAACAAAATTTCTTTTAGGATAAACTGGTTGGAATAATGTTGTAGCAGTTTGAACTCCTGGTATATTTACACATGACAACTGCAATTTGGTGGGTGTAAACAATTAACGACTACATTTCTAATGTATGTATGCTGTAGGTTTGAGTAGCATTATACCAAGTTCGCAGCTTTAAAATCCAAAAAGAAATGTTTTGGGAAAAAAAAAAAAAAAAAAAAAATTTCTTGCCTTAAGAGAAATTTCCTGCCTTAGAGGAGAGCATAGCCGAACCTGGTATTCGGATAATACGGTACAATGTTATAATAGGAAATCATGAAACTAAACTTACCTCTTAGAAGATCAAATGTAGACATGGTCGGGACTTGGTATCTAGTTAATGGATAAGTAAAACCACCAAGTAAGGTACTTTGCAATTGGCTCAATCTTGTATTTGTTACAGACCGTGGTAACAAGTAGACATGAATAAACAATGTTCCATTGTTCTGAGTTTTTTCAGGGAGAGCGATCTGCAACTTTCTGAAAAATAAAGGGAAACCGAGTTACAAGCATGCCTATAAGAAACGTTCCAAGACTAGAGCACAGCAAAAATATATAGAAATGAATGTATTTTAACGTACATAAGTGGTCCCGTATCATCTACCCTTGCTTGATTTTACAACAATCTTATCAGATGAAGAATTTAATTTTGTCATCATCTGACAGAGCTGAAATTCATAGTGAGTTTTTCAACTCTAACTTGCAACTAATAAACAAATTATGGTAATAAATTACTAATAGGCTGGAGAATAATTGAGTTTTTAAGACATAAAACTATTTTTTGTGCAAATGTAGTCACTAGTATACATTGGGTTGCTGTGGAATCGGGATATCAATGATGATAGCAGTAACTAATACAAAAGTAGTATTTCTTTTAGAATCGATCCCCTAGACCCCTACAACACTTACGACTCATCATGTTCTTGGTAACCTTTAAATAGTCCCAAAGAACAGAAGTGGTGATATCACAAACCATCCCTCCTAATAGCTCATCTCAAACAACTCTGTGGCACTTTTTCCAGACCACACCTGCTCTATGATCTTGATGTTATTTGCTGCCACTCCTTTTAGCTAAGGGCCCATTTACACTGAGTGCGCATCGTTTGCAAACAGGGTTTGTGAACAGTGTTCGTTCGTGCGCGGGGTCGCTCCGTCGACTTCGGCTTTTCCACGAATGCTCATGTTTCTTGTGTTAGAAGAACTGTTTGGTTGGCCGTGCATGGGCAGTGTAAACACACCCTCCTTTTTGGCGTTTGCAAACGGTGTGCACTCAGTGTAAATGGGCCCTAAGATATCGCTTTCCACAAGTCATTCCTATCATACTTATTCATCTTAGGACACCAGCTCCTCTGCTACACGTCCATGCTGTCACTAACAACCTGGACTTACATGATTATCGCAGACCCATAGGGCTCGATGACACCGATATCCAGCTTCTTGCCCTGGTCAGTCGGCACATAGTAAACTCTCCTCCTCCGCAGCCCAGTCACTAGATGAAAGAGCACCTGCTGCAAGCATGGCAACCGTAACATGATATTTAAATGCAGCCACCGTGGGTTCATGGACACTGCTGTACTGCAAGATATAGTTTTGTTTTCCATTTTTGCCCCAACAGGCATGGTTAGGGGTATCTTGTGTCCCACGATTACCGTTGGGACATTTCACCAAGGAGGATACTGGAGAGCATTAAAGTTCTGGTAGTCATGGGTTTCGATATTCTGTAAACACCTTTCTTCCCACTAGGAGGAAATGGGGGATTCAGAGGACTTCCTGATTACTATGCTAACCTCTTAACCATGTAGCACAGCAGCAAACTCAGCAGATGAGCTGAATTTCAGAGTTGCGGGTGTTGCTTGGTCGCACTACAAGAACTGCTGCATGATGATTTCAAGGTAAGCAAGCAGCAGTGCTAGTGACCTCCCAGATTGAGAGTAAGCAGGCACGGGCAGTAGAAGGATGGAATGCTGGCAAGAGGGAGACAATACCAAGCCCACTGGCCACAACTGGCTCATGGAAGTAGGCAATGAGGCAGCAGGAGGGGAGCCCAGCCTTAAGCACAACTCAGAGCGAAGTTTGCTGTTTAACCTTTCCCCATTGATTGACGGTTGATGAGAGCTAAGCATGGGGTGATGATTGACTGCAAATGCTATCAAGCAGCCCGAGGGACCAGCCAACAATTGATGGTATTTGTCATTACATTATTTCGCTCGACAGTTTTAGCAAAGTTCTTGGTCCAAAAGAAATCCAACAGATGTCATGGGTGAAACTATGCCTTCCCACACTCATTATAGACAGAATTGAATGCACTATTGGCCAGATACCCAGTGATCCTGCATTTAATTTTTGGGAGAAACTGTACCTCGTTTGCCCCAGGGATGGTTACAGTGATTCGTTTAAAAAAATATATATATTTATGTGATATCATTGTCTATTCAAGCCTTGAAAAAACTTCTGTACAATATTTGTTTTTAATTATGAAATCTACCTAATTTCTATCGCAGATATATAATGCAATTTTCATGTACATAACTTGCCTATTCTACCCAGAAAAAGATATAGAAGTACTTTTCTTATGAGTTAAATTTTGGTATCAATGAATTCAAAAACGTTTATTCAATCAGAAACCGTTCAGTGATGTTTATATATCCTCAGCACCTGAACACCTAATAAATAGAAAACTAGAGCCATGCGTGGGTGCTCCGAGACTTGGAAATCCATTCGTCGAGGGATGCACAGTGGTGCCCCTACAGCGCCGCCCCTTAGTTGGCAAGTCTCCAAACGCCCACAGGTAGCTCGTTGGAAAAAGCAAAACACCCCATGGTAAGCCTGCCAAATAAAAGCCCATAGATTACCATTGGCAGTAAGTATGTGCAAAGGACAGCTTTGGCAGTGGCACCAGTGAAGCTTAAGTGACAAGAGCCAGGTGTACATCGAGGTCCACATGCTTCGCGATAATCCATACCCTTGAAGTCACTTCAAGATACAACCAAACCTCCAACACGGATCAGGTAGGGATGGGAGATTGTCCTATGGCAAAACACACATCAACCACTGCTGTTTCTTGAGAGTGTCCAGCAAAATGACAGATAGGTTCTCCACTGTGCCATCTGCTGACCAATATATTCTCTCGATGTCACCAACAACACGAGCTACCTTCCCCTTATTTTGGGATGAAAACTGTAACGGTATGGTGCGAATGTGTTTCATGGTGTAGGAAGGAATCATAAATTTCATGTTTAAATGGTGAAATTTAAGCAGAAAATTTACACACAGGTATGGCATATTGAACAGGGCAAAAGATGAATGAAAGTTTATACCTATTCGAATTTTTCGGACCAACTGAGTCAATGTAAATACTATGAAATTTAACCATTATCTTCTAGAAAACCTTTGTAAAAAAAAATAATTGTACTGTAAACTCACTTTTCCATATCGTTCTTGTAATCAAAATCCCGGATCCTTCCAAGGTAATTCAAATCTCTGGCTTCGAATGGTTGTTTATTCACCGATGTATAAACTAAAAGCTAGAAAATAATGAAAATGTCACATTAGGACAGGGAAACCTGGGATGATTTTTTTCTAAATTGACAAGAGTCACAATAATTTTGTGATTTTGACCTTACGTCACTAAATTGGGTATAACTTCCTCAATTGGCTGTGTAAATTCAAATTTGAGGAAACTGTAGGAAAGAGCATTAAATTTCCTATTGGATGGTTTGAGGCATGAAAAAGCCCTCTGAAAAGCACATTTTACCTAATTTGGGAAACCCCGAGTTTTTTCAATCGGAAATTGAACTAGGAGAACCAAAATTTTTTCAGGATGCAAGAACGGCAAAAACTGCGCCAAAATCTCACCTTTCCAACGGTGTAGTCAATTTTACGACAGTAATCGAATGACAGGAATTTCTCTTTTTGTGAATAATCCACTTACCCTTGACATAGAATCAGTTCACATAAGTTTAAACATATATGATAATAATGCAGATGGTGAATAGTAATATTTAAAATTAAGAATAATAATTGCATGTTACACTACCTGGAGTTCAGGATTAGTTCTCAAGTAATAATCAACGCATGGTTGACCAGGGATGCAAGCCGGAACAAGGAATAGCTTCCATATTCCATAAAGACAATATGAAATGTACACAGTAATTAAAACGGCTAGGATTGCGGTTAAATTGAAAGCCATGGTGATGATAATTTCTATTATCTCGATTCTGCAACAATAGATGACAACAATAATCAATAAAGATATAAATAATAGACAACGTTAGGGGACTAGGTGGTTGGGAGAGAGGGGTCAGGTATCAGGCCAGAATGAAGGCCTTCCTACATTCAATGTTTCTAAAAATAAACTGGTCATAATGCCTCTGATCTAATATGCTTTAATTGATAATAATTTTACCATACTAGTGGATATGATAATAATCATGGTTCTACCTCAACTACCTAATTAAAATACCAGTTTCATGACACTTGAATTGTTTGAGGATGATACTGAATGGTTAAACAACGAAGGTAGGAAGTTATTGGGCAAATATTGACAACCATAGCGTTGGTATCTTGTTTTTTCATTCTCCACTTGTCATTCCAAACGATGGTTAAATGCTTAGAATGAGTTTGTTGGAAAAAAAAAAAAAAAAAAAAAAAAAATCTACAAATGGTTGAAATTTCTAAATGTATGTCGTTCAACAGAATTTTATCGAAAAGTTGATTAACAATGAACAAGAACATTAAAAATATTAGCATAAAATCATGCTGACAAAACGTACATAAATATTATCAATATTTGTGGAAAAATCGATAACAAACGAAATGTTTTGTAAATTTCAGAATATTATTTAGAACGAGTTTATTAAAATTATTATTTTTTGTGGTACATATAATATTGGTAGAAAAATTCTTTGCACTCAAATTTCAAAACAATCTAACATGATATGATATGATAATTTACGAATCTTCGCATATACGATTATGCAGCATGAATGAAACAATTAATTTGTTGACTTCTCTCGCGTTACCAAGCTGGTACTATGCCTCATGTACTATATCACTTAGTGTACGTATTCAATAATTTCACAATAAATTGTTCTGAGATTTGCAGGAAACAGAAGTTGCAGTTTGACTTGCAGGAAAAATTATTTGTCTTGGTCTCAGCTGTGCCTGAGAGCCAAGGTTGAGGAAGGTAGGTTAGGAATAGATTTTCCATCAGTTCAGTTCATAAATCATGAACTGAAGAATTCGTGACATCCCCACTGCCCTTGCGCTGAACTAGTTGTACTCTATTCATGTTCCGTTGACGCGCTGGAACAAACCTAATTTTGTTCCTGTACACAGACTGCAATCCTTCTTCTCGGCCTATGCATACGTGCTTGTAATCATGCTATCCAACCACTGTACCTATAGTATAGTTAGTTACTGTTTTGCAACTCTGTTCGGTTGGTGCTTTTTAGGGAGGTTGTCAACTAGAAACATCCCTTCTTGACATCCCCTATATCTATTTTCATGAAATGAAGCAACAACTTTTTGTCAGAAAACTAACTATGATTGAACAGCAATAAACATCGGTTCATGGATTCCCAAATTGTGGTTAGCCATTGATGGGTGTGACTGGTATTCCATAATAAAGGAAGAGTTCGTTGGACAGCACTTTTAAAGCAAAATAAATCGGTCTGTTCAAGAAGGATAAATTGGTCAAAAAAAGTGCAAAAATCACGCATTCCTAAAGAAATGACGGGACTTTATGAGCATAGCAGTCTGCTCAAATTTCAAAAAATATGATTAAATCATCGCTAAAAACGGCTGCCAAACTTATATTGTTAGCAGAATGTTTCTTAGAAAAGTTGACCAAATATGAACAAGGTAGACCTTTTTGGAATTGTGCACAACATTGTAGGGAAAGAAATACTGAAATTTCATCAAGTTGTGCGAGTAAATCGATGAAAACTACAAGAAACAACGTTTTTTGCTGTTGTTGTCATAATTGAAACGTAAAAATGTCTGTGCACACGAATAACTCATTAAACATTTTGCGAAAAACTCACTCATACGGTCATGCTGCAACTCTTTTTTCATGATTAGTTACTATTTTTCCACTTAGAAATTACTTACATTTCTGTATCGGATGCACATGCAAAAAGTTCCAGTCATGCAGCATGATCGTATGAGCGAATTTTCGTAAATTATCGAACCAAGTATATTATGTTACATTGTTTCGAAAATTAAGGACTTTGAGGGAAAAGAAATTGTTAACTACCAATTTTATGACAAAATACAGGGATCCTTCCATAAGAGTAGTTCAATCTGAATTTGGACAATGTTTCATGCAAATATTACCGATTTTTACAACTAGCGAACGGCATTATTTCGATTTTTGACTGATTTTTCAACTTTGAAATTTTTGAAAACTTGATATACATATTCTTATAGGAAATTTTACGCTGATTCCGAATATACCGCATATTAGTATGCTGAAAAAATTATTTCGCACAACAAATCGCAAAAAAACAGGCTGTTTTGAAATTGTTGACTACATTTTTGAAAATTTCAACCCGAAGATGTAATCCGATCATGCTGGCCAACGAACTTGAACTATCGTTTTGTGTCCTTAACATTTTAAAATTTGTTTGAAGTTTCTAGCACAATTCTACGGACAGTTATCGTCTGTAATGACACATACATACATACATACATAAAAAAATGCGTTAAACTTCAGAATATGATTCAGAATAGCCTGAAACGGATTTCTGCATAAAATTTTTTCAAAAATTCACATTCTACAAATTTTGAGGCGAGAGCAATAGCTTAATTTTCTTCAAAAATTCGCTAAAACAAAATAATCAATCGATTCGGCGGCCGAAATTCCGTGGAAAATATACCCTAATTGTCTAAAGTAAAACCTGGCTAACCTGTTGGTAAGCTAGGTCCTAAACTGAGCCCGGGTTTTGTGTGGCCCAAAAAAGGGAGCCTGTCCCCCACCCCCAACACGGAACCTATAGGTATAATCTACTTTTTCAACGAGTAAAATAGCTATGAACTTGAAAAACGGACTTGTACTATTTCAAGTTACATAAGTCGATTCCTTTCTGAGAATTTCGAGACCAAGTATCAATAACCGGTAGGTAGATAGTTTCCCTTTCTAGTTCACTTGCACCAAGTACTTACCTTACGTCACAGAAACTTTGATGAATCACAGAAAATAAATTACTTATTAATCCTAGGAGAACGCGGTAGATTATGACATTCCTAAAACTGAATCTACATTCATTCTAAAACGTGAAACAAAGATGCGGGAGTCCCTGATACAACTCACAAAACATGTCAAGACTGTGGAGGGCAAGCGCTTCCATTTAGTGACTTTAATTCATAAGTAATTGGTTATAAATGAATTGATTTTAATGTGGTGGTAATAAAGGTTTCAAACTAGACATAACAGAAGATCTCTACTTACACACTTCAGACAGCAATCTAAAAAAGTGGATCATGAAAGCATGACATTTCACATAAAGAAAACGAAATTTTCGGTTAACCCAGTGTTGCCAGCTCCTCCTCCCGCACCAGCATTTCAAAATTATCGTACTTCAAGCGAAATTATCGTACAAACCATAATAACTGGTGGAAATAAGTTTGAGGGCGGTTGAGATACAGTATTATGCTTTGTTTTGTTTTCGCCTTTTTAGGACGTCCCTCTGATGCTAGGTCAGGTAGGCAAGGATAATAGAGGGACGTCCTATTGGAATTGATCCAGGGTGTTATAGGACAACCCATAAGAAAAGAAAAAAAAGAAAAAAATAAATAAAATAAAATAAATAAAGAAATAATAATAACCGATTACGAACCCATTTCATGCCATTCTAAGATCGATTCCGTTGAAAAATCTTTTAATAATAACAAATTATTAATACTAAGAAAAAATCATAGGTGTTTGGCTATGTGTATGTAAGTGACAAATTTTGTCGACGCTGCCCAGGCCACAAATCTTAACCGATTTTTGTGATTCTTTCTTTGTTCGATCCCAAATTCAGTCTAGTTGTTCAACAAACCTAGGAAATTTTGAATTTCGTGACGGAAAGGAAAAAATGGAGAGGATGAAGCCGAAAAAACGTGTTTTTCTATGATGAATTTTGTCGACGCTGCCCAGGCTACGATTCGCAACCTATTTTTGTGATTCTCATTTTGTTCGATCCCAATATCAGTCTAGTTGAGTAACAAACTTTGGAATTTCGGATTAGCGGTTCTGATCGGGAGTGGAGGGGATAGTTACCAATTCATTAACGCTGCCCAAGCTACAATTCTCGACTGATTTTTGTGATTCTTCTGGTTCAATTAGGAATTTGGATTAGTTTTGGAACATGAGTCAGAAGTTTCGGATTTCATTTTAGAAGGGGGTAATACTGATAAATCATTATGTTTATACTAATCTTACTTTCATGATTCTTTTTCAAGAATCAGTCGATTTTGAAACATATGCCAGGAGTTTCAAATTTCATTATGGAAGGGGGTAATACTGATAAATCTTGATTTGAGCAAACTTTCCTATAAATTAAGCTACAGCAATGGCTCGGAAAATGTAAAAATCAAAAGTTTTGAAAAATTCCTCCATTGAAATCCGTTTTGAGGCATTCTGAAACGATTCCTGAAGTTTTCTTATATATATATATATATATATATATATATATATATATATATATATATATATATATATATATATATATATATATATATATATATATATATATATATATATTATTTTGAGTTATTACAGAAGGTTGGAAAAGATAGGCGAAATATTCTCTCAATTTTGTAAGTTTATTTAAGTGTTCCCTATCTTTTCCAACCTTCTGTAATACCTCAAAATAATATTACACGCGAGTGTTTTCATCTTTCATCAAAACTATACATATATATATATATATATATATATATATGCGTGTGTGTGTGTGTGTGTCATTCCAGACGATAACTCGCTTCAGGATTGAGTTAAAAATCCCGTTCTTGCGCCTAGAAAATTAATCATTCCAAACGAAAGGGTGAGTTTGTTGGACAACAATTTTTGAGAACATTAAATTGGTCAAATTTCACAAATGTACTTAAAAAAAAAAAAAAAAGTCTAAAAATTGTCACAATCGTTAAATTTATAATTATAAGCACAGTTTCAGTCAAAACAAAATTATCAACGATTAACTAGGACATTAAACAATTTTTGGACAAAATTATGCTGAAAAACGTACTCAAATTTCATTCATATTTTCTCAAAAATCTATAAAAAGTTCCAGTCATGCAGCATGATCGTATAAGCGAATTTTTGTAGATTATCTTATTATATAATGTTACTTTGTTTTGGTATTTAAGCACTTTGAGTGCAAAGAAATTGTTAATCATAAATTTTATGGGAAATAAACTCGTTCCAAATCATATTCTACAATTCAAAACAGATTTTGGATGTTTAGCAATTTTTCAAATAGAATTTTCAGCAAATATTAATGAAATTTAAGTACATTTTTCATCATAATTTTGTGAATAATTTTTTAATATCACAAAAAAAAAGAAAATTTTTAATTTTAATTTTTTTTCATGATTGTTTTTTGTTTAGTCTTTGCCTTGTTCATTGTTAATAAACTTCTTTTGAGTAAATTTATCCTAAAAATGATAAATTTAACGATTTTCATCCATGTCTATTCGGTGGCCTACTTTGGCTTTTGGTATTACTTCAATATGATGCATTTTAGGTTTTTATAATTTACTAGCTGGTTCACCCGTGCGTTGCACAGGTTGACTTGAACATTATCAAATAGCCTGTGACCCAAGTTGAAGTAATTCTGATAGATTCGCCCACTCAGATCCCCAGTTGGTTCAGTGATGTTGAAAACGCTTCAACGTCTCCCCCCCCCCCCCTCCCCTCTGGGTCAGATTTCAAAAATTTGAAAAAAGTAGTCTGCTTTGATTTGAATTAGAGTAATCCAAACATATTCGACAATAAAACCGCCCGTTCGTTCAGTGATGACAAAGATACCTCCCCCCCCCCCTTCCCCTAAAACACCCTCTTCTATGGGTTAGATTTGAAAATTTTCAAGTACCCTCCAATGTGGGTAAGATTTGAAAATTTTGAAAAAAGTAGTCTTTGTCTTGAATTGAAGTAATCCAAACATATTCGACAATTAAATCCCCAGTTTGTTCAGTGATGACAAAGATACCCCATTCCCCCTCCTCCCCTAAAATACCCCCTATGGTGCAGATTTGAAATTTTAAACCTTCTCTGGACTTCCACAAATAATTTAAGACCAAAATTAACCAAATCAGTCCAGCCGTTCTCCAGTTTTAGCGAGACTAACGAACAGCAATTGATTTTTATATACATAGATTAATAAGTAATACCTAGGTACATGAATTTCACTTGCTCAGTGCTCACATCTTCGTTCGCCTGTTTGTTTACTGTGGTTACTTACTGTGCTTATTCGTCTAGTGTTTTATTCTCTTGCAAAAGGATCAGCGTGATCTCAATTTCCGTCTTCAATTTCAGTTCAACGGTACAGGTAAGCAAGTTTCCCTTTCCCTTTAAATATACTACCTACATATATCTGCTGGTTGCAGCTTCTTGTTACCTATTTAGGTATATAACTCTTATTGCTTCCGATTCTTCCAGGGGGTAGTGGAAACGTTGTGTTCACTTTCTAAAGTCTGAATGTCTATCTGCGTGTCCGCGGATCCTTGTAACGATTTTGATGAAATTTATAGTGATTACGCGGAGTACATACTAGAATATTCTAGATGGATCTCGATAAAAATCATTGGTGACTGATCATAAGGATGACGTGTGTGCGTGAGTGTGATCGCACAAATATTTTTTTCTGGGCAGTTTGTATTTACTGATGAGTTTCAACCACATTAGTTCATACTGGCACTTTTTGTACCTTTCTAACGTATTTTGATTTAGCATATTTCGATATTATTACATGTTTTCAGATATTTCATTGATTATTAGATTAAAACACGTAGGTTACAAAAGTACCTATTTTCAAATATTTCATTGAATGAGACACCTTTCTATAATTTCAACTGTTATACTAAGTTAAGAAGGTTTACATTTGCAGATCGTTATACATAGGGAGCTGTGAATCACATAAATAGGTATACACGCAATTCGCCAATAAATTCATGGATGGATCGCTACTGAATACAGGATTGACAGAACTGGCTGAGACACAGTTGTTTTCCCAGAAAGCAGATAGGTATGTGTTGTATGTACCTACCTACCTTATTTTTCGAAGTGCTGGTTAAAAAAAATTTTAATTTTCATAAACCTATACAGACTTCTACTGAGCTACTTCATTTTTTCACTAACATGAAGCATAATGGATTTTTTCTCCAACATAATGGACTAAACTGTGAGTGTAATAATCTATATATCTGCTTACCCACATACAAGAAGTTCCTATGTTAGAACCTTCTTGTGGACACATAAACTCAAATGTTAACTACAAATTGTACCTACTAAGTTCGGTTGT
The DNA here is from genome assembly GCA_030762985.1 of Adelphocoris suturalis. Lineage (NCBI taxonomy): Eukaryota > Metazoa > Arthropoda > Insecta > Hemiptera > Miridae > Adelphocoris > Adelphocoris suturalis. The sequence goes on from CM061051.1 coordinate 36,605,597, forward strand.
TACTGATGTGTTTCGTAAACCCAATATTATCCCCTGTCATTTCATCTATTTGATACTGAAGTGCCTACCTACTACTACTTTCTTATGGTTGAAGAATTGAATTATGTAGTAGTAAAAAATGATGGGTATACTGATTTGGTCCATACTAAAAGGAAAAGTAATATTGTGGATTCGATCCACGAGATTTCATAGTCGACCGTATTGAGAGGTTTAGCCTAGAATGCAACCCTAGAGTAATATTGTATTCAATCGATAAAGTATTAGCTGAACTTTGTTCAAAAAACTACCGGGAAATCTACCGAATTTCCAAAATTGTACAACCGGGATCTACCGGTTTTTTTTACCAGATCTACCAAAATACAGTGTTGGGCTGGCGGCAACACTGATCTTGTTTATTGGAAGAAATTCAGATTTTACAAGTCGGAATCGACACAGTAAATTCTCAACTTTTCACCAACTCATTTAATCACTGGGTAGTTAGTTTTGAATTTTAAAGTAGATAGATGATTTGAGATTATAAATTAATTACTTGACAGAAAAGATCCCTTGGCTGGACGTGAGCCCTCTGCCTCCTCAGCTCACCCCTGTCCAACGGTCGTGCACTAGTTAGGCCCAAGTCCTATAAAGCCAAGTGAGGGTAGTTATAGGTTATATACAATCTGATGGATAAAAATTATATTTACTTATTCAACATATCGAATTATACTATATAATAATGGGTTCAACTTACAAGCAGTAGCGTATATTCAGAGCAAACCGTGTTTGGCTAGTTAAAGAAAATAAGTCTTCCATTTATTAAAATTGATTTTAATGAATCATATCCTAAACATAAGTAAATAAAAATATCCAAAATCTTATATTATATATATAAAATGGTAAGTTCGGTAGTCAAGTGACAGAGACAATCATGTCAATGCTGAATGCGTGATAAGGCAATGAAAGGAAAGGGTTACTGCCCAAAAATATTTGATAACTCGGACAGAGTTTAAACTCCTGTCCCTTCTAGCTCATAAAATCAAGAGAGGAGGGGAGTGTAGTATGGTCCGCATCCGGATCCTCCACCCCCAGATGGATGAGCGAGGATCAATCCACATTAGGAGAGGAGGGGGCTATGGCAGGGATCATATCTGGATCCACCACCCCTATAAGGAGTAGGTCACCCTCGGCCGAAATTGAACTCCTCCAGACACCTAAAAAGTCTGTCATGGATATGGAGGTAGGTGTATTCAAGGAAGTTGGGGGAGGAAATATCTCTACCGACTCGGAAGGCACACTAGTGACGATTAGAGATGAGTCGCTAGATATCCCGGGTGATGTACACACCCATACGGAAGTACCCAAATCCCCTTGAGTGCCTTAAAAACTGATGAAGCGGAGGCGTGGGAAAAGGGACATGAGAGATATCAAGAAATTCTGATTCACAGGAAATGGTGGGGGGGGGGGGGGGGCTACCCCTCTTATCTGGGGAAACAATGCAGATATAACCTCAGCCATGATGCAGCTGAGGCTCAGAAATGGACAGACTAGGAGGCTGGTCATCACCTCCTGCTATCTCCCTAAGGATGCTGCCATGGAGGAGATGATGTCTCGACTTGAAGAACTGGCCGAATGGAGCAGCCAACATGGATGTGGCTGGATGGTTGGCCTAGACAGTAATGCTCACTGCATTGATGCGGGGTGATAGAAACAACAATGCTAGAGGTAATGAAATCATTGAATTTATTTCCAGAAATAATTTGACATTGAGCAATAGTAGTAACACACCCACTTTCTCTTCGGGGAATGGGGAATCATGTATAGATATCACACATTGCAGTGGTGGTCTACAGGAACATATAATAGATTGGAGGGTTAAGCAACATGTAATACAATCAGATCATAGGGCAATAACCTTCACAATAAGTACCATTAAACCAATCCCAATCAAAGTCCAAAACCCGAGACCGGCAGATTGGGAAGGGTACACAGATAGGCTTAAAATTGAGTTGCAGAATAGTAATTTCGACTGGAATATTTCAGAAATGTTGAATGACAATACAAATAAACTGATCACATGCTTGAACAACGCTTTCAATTATGCTTGTCCAGCAAAGGTGGTCCAAACAAAGAATAAACCGTACTGGTGCGTAGAGCTGAAGAACCTGAGGACACAATGCCGCAGGCTACAGATGAGATCTGAGAGAACTAAGACAGACTCAGATAAGGAGTTATATAGACAATGCAGAAGCGAATACAGCATTCTGCTAAATCAGAAACAAAGGAGTAGTTGGAGAAACTTTTGTGGAGACATTGAATCCACAGAGGAAACAGTGTGGATATTCAGAGTAATTCAGGGTGACACCACACCCAGACTTGGATTGCTCGTCGGTCCGGGAGGTGCCAGGATGAATGATGAAAGAGAGACCCTATCTCCTGGTGTCCACACACTTTCCGGGCTCGTCAGAGATAGCTGACCACGATGTTGGGAGTCCAGACACATTTTTGATGGAGGAATTAGATGATGAGATACTAAATACAGTCATCAATGAGGAAAAACTTAGATGGGTGGTATACTCTATGAAACCATATAAAGCGTGTGGTATCGACGGGATATATGCCGCTTGCCTTCAGAAGGCATTCACAGAAATAAAGCAACATCTTATTCTACTCTTCAGGGCTATGCTGAGATGGAATCATATCCCTAGGATATTAAGTGAGATAAGGGTACTATATTTACCCAAACCCAGTAGAACGGATTACACAGACCCAAAGTCACTTAGACCCATTAGTCTGTGTTCTATCTTGATTATGATTTTAGAAAAACGAATTGATAGATATATTAGGGATACCAAACTCCCCGTGCCTCCCTTACACCCTAATCAATAGGCCTACCTACAGGGCACATCTGTGGACAGAGCGTTACACAACCTTGTAAGAAGGATAGAAAATAACGCATTCAAGAAAGGATGCGCTACAGGTTTGTTTTTAGCGAATTTTCTTAGAAAATAAAGCTATTGCAATGGCTCCAAAAATTTTAAAATAATAATTTTCAAAAATTTTCTTCATCGAAATCTGTTTTGAGGCATTCTGAAATGATTCCTGGATTTTAACGCTTTTTTATATGTATATATATATATGTATATATATATGTATATATATATGTATGTGTCATTCCAGACGATAACTCTCGATAGAATTGAGATAAAAACTTCGTTCTTTCGCCAAAAAATCAAGCATTTCAAAAGAAAGGATGAGTTCGTTGGACAACAATTTTTGAGCACATTAAATTGGTTAAATTTCGAAAAATGTACCCAAAAAATCACTAAAAATGGCTAAAAACGGCCAAAAATCGTTAAATTTCTATTTTTTGCAGAATTTTAGTCAAAACTAAATTTTCAACGATTAACTAGGACATTAAAAACTTTTGCTCAAAATTATGATTCAAAACGTACTTATAAATGTCATTAAAATTTGCTAAAATATCTATAAAAACTGCAAAAAAATGTATAAATCAAAAATCCATTTTGAATCAGTGGAATTTTATTTAGAATAAGTTTTTTGCCATAAAATTGGTTTTTTAACGATTTCTGTCAACTAAAATGGCGCCAATTTCAATGCAATTTAACATACTATAGTACGATAGATAGTTTATGAAAATTCGCTCATACGATCATGCTGCATGACTGGAACTTTTTTGATATTGAGGGGCGCCTTTGACAACCTATCGTGGGATGCATGACAAGACGTTGCTTGATAGAGGGGTGGAGATACTGATAGTACAATGGTGCAGAAACTATCTTTCACAAAGGAAGATCACAAGTTCTTTAGGTAACACTACAATAAAATACAGTGTAAGCAGAGACACGCCGCAGGGGGGGGGGGGGGGGGGGTGCAATATCACCACTCCTGTGGTGCCTAGTCGTAGATGAGCTCCTGCGTGCATTATCAGACACAGGGCTTCATACCCAGTTCCTTGCTGACGACGGGGTGGTGCTTATAGAGGGAACCAACCCCGTTGAAATTAGGAATGAGGCCAACCAAGCTCTAGCCATCATTGAGGCGTGGTGAACTGATAAGGGACTTTTTATTAATTCAAATAGAATAGACCTTGTTGTGTTCACCAAGAAAAGAAGAAATCCACCCATTGGACGCAGGAGACCCGGGTCTACATGGGTCAGAATTTAACAATAAAAGAGCAAACTAAATACCTAGGGGTTATTTTTAGATAGGACATTAACTTGGAAACCACACATTGTGTGGAAATACAAGAAAGCTCTTAACGTAGGGCTGTAGGTAAGACCTGGGGACTTACTCCAAAAGTAATGCTATGGATAAACAGGGCTATCATACTGCCAAGATTATTATTCGGAGTGCTGGTTTGGTGGCCTGGAATCAAGGGAGGGAGCATCCTGGATAATCTAGACAGAGTTATCTGCATGCTCGTTGGTGCTTTCTGGACTACTCCTAATAGAAGTTTACAGATAATTTTGGTTCTTGCACAAATATACACACAAGTCATGGTATAGTCAATGTATGCTACCATCAGGCTTAAGAGGACGGGTGAGTGGAAACACAACTATCACACACTAAATCATAATAGAAAATCAAGCCGTACCCTAATAGCACCAGCTACATTAGGGTTTATCCCAGAATTGAAAATGCCACATGACGAACTTGGGAAAACTTACTTATGGAAAGACCCCACTACATACGTCATTGGTGATAGAGGCAATTGGAACAGGTTAGTCCCAAGAACTCAAAGGACTAGACTGGCGTGCTTTACGGACGGTTCTAGAGTCGAATCTGAGAGCACAACCAGAACAGGTTCTGGAATATACATACCTGATTTGGGTATAGCAGAGTGCTTCACTCTGGATGCACACACTAATGTCTTCCAGAGTTGTATGCCATTATCAGGTGTGTTGACAGCTTAATAGAGAATAACACGAGAAACAGACTAGTAGTCATACATACAGATAGCCAGGCTTGCATCAAAGCAATGATGAATCCGGTCACTACCTCAACAATGATAAAAGAGGCTAAAGATAAACTGACCAAATTAGGCACCCAATTAGACAACAAAGTGTATGTCAATTGGGTGCCAGGTCATGAAGGACACATAGAAAATGAGGAGGTAGATCGCCTTGCCAGGCAGGGGTCGTCTAGAAACTATTACGGGCCAACCCCAGCCTTAGGCATAACGCGGAACGCGTGTAAGGCCAATGTAAACACCTGGGCCATCAAAGATCTAAAAGAGTTATGGAGAAAATAGGACAGCAGGTATAGACAATCTTGGATGTGCATCCCTGACCAGGATAAGAGTAGCTCAGACTGGATTATATCGCAGCCTAGAACGCAAATGAGGAAAATAATTGGGGTCCTCACAGGGCATTTTAGCTTTAAGAGGACCCTTTTTATCACGTCCAAGGTATCTTCTCCACTCTGCGAATGTGGAAACGGAGAGGATACGGCTGAACACTTTCTGTGCGATTGTGATAGATTCTGGAGATCTAGACAAGAACAAGCCCTAGGGCATTATACAATCGAGAGGGCCTCACGCAGACACCTAGATTGGAAAAAGATCAAGAAGTTTGTTGAGTTAAGCAACAAATTTAGGGACATAGTGCAGCCGTAGAATCCCCAAATTAAAAGGGGCCCTTTTTGGGGATATATATAGCATTTACAGATTTAATTTAACCTTTTACAGATTTATTTCAACCTTTTACAAATTCATTTAAACCTTTTATAAATTCAATTCAACTTTTTTCAAATTCAATTCAACCTTTCACAAATTCATTTCAACTCTCCACCGGAAGGGGTGGATATGGAAAGTAGCTGATTGATTAGGAGGAAAGTTATAAGTAGTAGTCTACATGAGGTGGTTAAGTAGGTAGGTAGTATTACGTAGCTAGGTACCTACTTACCCACCTCATAAAGACTACTACTTAAAACTTTCCTCCTAATCAATCAGCTACTTTCCATATCTACCCCTTCCGGTGGAGAGTTGAAATGAATTTGTAAAAGGTTGAATTGAATTTGTAAAAGATTGAATTGAATTT